>CM062812.1:354882645-355579312 GCA_031772625.1 Pinus tabuliformis
TTGTTTGATCGTTGTCCTTTTTTCCCTTCTCGTCTCTCTATTCTCCTCCCTCCAGATTATATATATATATATATATATATATATATATATATCCTTTTATAATTGTTTTTGTTTTCTTTCTAGATAGGCAGATTAATAGGTTTAGGTCCTGTGAGTTGATTCTTTCTAGAAACTAATTTGCATAATAACCAATTAACTATTTATTTATATATTTAATTCGGTAAATGATTTAAGGTTTTGATTTCATAATATACATTTATTTAGAACTCCATATTAGAATATATATATTTTCATCCTTATTAGATCATTCATTTGTGTTTTTATTTTAGATAGGCTATTAATAGATCAGGGTCTTGTGAGTTAATTCTTACATTTTATGTCTATGATATTAATAATAAATGAAACTATCTTGCATAATAACTTATTAACTATTTATTTATATATTTATATTAAATTAGGAAGGTATATTTTTACATATCTTTCCATACTATATTATTGATGTATTGTTTTTGTTTTATAATTATTTCACAATATACAAAATCATTTAATTAGTATTCCTATTAGCAATTTTGAGGTAGCCAAAAAACTAACTTCCTTAATGATTTACTAACCATTTATATATTTTTATTTATAATTGGACAACTAATTTATTAATTTTCTAAAATTTTGAATACGAACTTTACTTTTATTCAAATGCTCGTAATATATATAACAATAATTTTGGTAATAATCATAACATTAATAACTTTTCCTCTCCCTCGGTCCAGTCAAGTTGGCCAGTCAAATTTAACCATTTCTCAGTCAAAATAGTTGTTTCCTAGTCAAATATAGCCGTTGGAAGATCTGCTCTCCCTATTTAACCTGTAGCCATGATCTGGTTCTTCAACTTGTCCTGACGATGAACCACACTCATTGGTTCGAAATGCGTCGACAAAAATACTATAATGTGATTTCTGCCGAAAAATCTTCTCATTAAACTTATGGATCACAGAAGCTTAAATTCAACAAGAGGCAATAGCAGTCAGAGACTTTGATGACAGATGCATCATACTGATTCAGGTTGGATGTTTTTTTTTGTTTCTGGAATTGTTGGAGCAACAACACTAGAGAGAAGTGTTGCATGTAAAACATTCCAAAGGTTCAGGATTGTGATCGAGTTGAATTCCTTTCTTGTTGAGAGGTAGTGTTGAAAATAACAACAAGAAATGATAAAAATAGAATCCAGAATATTCCAATTTTAATTTTTCCTTGAATTAAAATTGTGAATTAAAATCGAATTTAGTCTCACCAGCTGCTTGGAAATAATTAATTAATTCATCATGAATTAATTAGTTGGAGAAATTCAAGTTAGAATTATTTCTGAAGTCATGCAAGTGTTATCCCTTAAATTAAGGAGATTATCCCTTAATTAAGAAGATAAGATTGAGTTATATTTGAGTTGTAATTAGTTAGCTCAGTTTACTGAGTTAAGTCCAGTTAAATTAGTTCCAAACTGTTGAAGGAACTAATTGTGAGTTATCAGACAGTTGATGCATGCATGCGCTCAACCAGTGTACTCTAGATAACTGAAGATTCTCTCATCAGAGACTCATGCATGTCTATTCTGAGAAAGACCCAGTTGAGCTAAATTTCAAGGACAATGTACTATCAGTTATATGTTTTATCCTATAAAGGAAACTCATGCATGCAGTCAAGGTAAGGTTCCTTTAGGATTGCACAATTCTGACAGGGTGTGAAATCAGTGTGAAAGATCAGTGTTCCACTTGGTTGAGAGTCTTCCACTTGGTAACAGGAGGATCACCTAAGAGAAACAGCTCAAATGAAATAGGAGATTGAAGGGCAGAGGAGAAGGCTTGTGAGAAGCTTTGATTGCCTATGAGCATCTAGGAGGATTGTACTCAGAGCTGGCTAGTTGTGAGAGCTAAGTATTTGTATAATTCTGATGTATTTCCACCTTGTATGATAATACAAATAGTGGGGTTTTTAGCTAAGGATTTCCCCTGAGTATTTTGTGTGTTTCATGTGCATTGATTCTTCTTCTTATGGTTATATGTGTTCAACTCTGATTCAGCGAAATCTTTAAGCTTACACAAATTGATAGTAGAAGTAGATTATAGTATTTTGCTTTGGTATATTGCATTATCGAGTTAATCTACAATCAGGTTTTCTACATGATCTTAGTGCTATATTTGTAGAGAATTTGCAGAATTTCTACACTAACACTTTGTCTTTAAGGCGCTGCTCTGGATGGAGTCTCCAACATGTGGCTCTTTGATGGCCACTTCTGTCGCAATGACTGCAATAGGTCTTCTTCCTCTAGATCTTCTTAACATGTTTCTTTGCCTACTGTTGAGAGGGTCTTTCACGCCTCATCCTTTTGTGTGCTACCATTCTTTTCCAACACTTAGAAAATGTATGGTTATGTAATCCAGAAAAGATACAGGTTTTTAGATGCCATGTTTTACATTCATCATTAACAACATGATTATAATCGAAATGAACATTCGAATGTCGAGACTGGTTATACCTTTCCTTGTTGTCTCTGGTGTAAATATGGTGATAATAGCTTCCCTCGGCTCTTTCTTTTCAATGGAAACTGCCATGGGATGATGGGTATTTTTTCCCATCATTCTCTTTCCTCGACGATTTCAATGATGTCTCGAAAGAATCTGACACCTTCGAGCATTCTCCTTCGATGTATCCCAAGCCTGAAAATCGATGTCTCTACTCAACCTCCAATGGTTGAGTTATGCCTTGGTTATTAACACCAAGTTATTTTTCCTCCTCATGCCTCATCCTAGTAAGGAGCTTCATGTTTGTCCCTGTAATTAGGATCTCCAAATCTCCAACAGAAATCATACTATGTGAAGATGAAACCGAAAGGAAATCAACACCTTTTACCTCCTCTGTCGATTTGGAAATGTTGGCTTATTGGACCCTGACCCAGGTTCAGAAGAGTTATTAGCCAAACAAATCCCGTAGCTATCGGCCCTTTTGGCAACAGCCCGCAGAGCGCGGACTGAGGTCTCACTCGAGGTAGCAGGGGAGGGTGCTGGAACCAGGTTTCCACACCCTTGGGATGTCTTGATCTGGTCTGGAGGGATTGCGATCCGTTCTATGGCCTCGCTCCACTCTGGATAATTATCAGGCTTTCGCAGACGCACTTTCTTATTAATCAAATTATTACAGATCTAAGCTTTTTATTACAGTGTTTAAGCAAACATTTAAACTTAAAACCCCGTGCGTGCAATTATAACAGATAATGCATAAATTTAGGACATAATAAAAAAAACAGATCCACAAGAAAACACCCAATGATTCAGAAATTCTTATATTTATTGATCTTCTCTTCCATACAACTAGATCAGCCTTGCGCACTTAGCTACAGGGGTCCGCACACACAGCTGCGGACTCTACCAGGCCTCTGCGCACACAGCTGCAGAGCCTTTATCTATCTACCAACACCCTGACTCCCACTTACAAACGCTCCAAGACTTCTTTCTTCATAAACTTATTACATTCGAGATCCAAAAAGACATACCAAAAAAATTGACTTCTAACCATGGAGCCTTGCTCTATTTATACATTTCCATGGTCCATGGACCATGGACAGGCCGACTCCTTTTACATTAGTTTTGGGCCGACAACCCTTTGACTTGACTTATTACACTTCGCACTCTCCGCATCTCGCGGAGTCTTTACCATACCTTTACCCAAAACTTCAGGCTTTGAGCCCCAAAACCGTTACGTGAGGCCTTCGCTACCCAATAGGCCCCCAACACAATCATCGTGACTCGTCCCGAGTCACTCGGCTGGTGCGGTAATCTTCGTGTGGAGGTCGGTCAACAATTTCTGCGCGTCACTTGTACTTGCAACAAACTCTTCCGCTATCCTCTGTACCTGTTCTACGCGAGCCACCGATGCATCAGTATCACTTGCAGTTGCCTGTCCGGGATCATATACTGCCTGCATGTGTGCTAACTTTCCCTCGATGGTTGTGGAGACCGCGAATGCTTCATCAAGCCAGGGCTAGATGCATTCTTTAAGCACTGCCTCCTTTTTCCACACGGCATCAACTTGTGCCTTGAGAGCCTGGGCCTCCTTCATTTTAGCCAACCGCTGCATGATAGCGACCGTCTGCGCAATCCCCCAGACCATGTCGTAAGCCTGCTGCAACTCCTGCGCTTCTCTTTCTACTTGTTGTATGGTTGGGTCTTCCTGGAGGGAGGTGAGCGTAAGGAGGGACTGATCTAACAGTCTCGAGCAATCTTGGACAACGTGCTTTATCATTTCCAGTCCTGCTTGAATTTCGCCGCGGCGCCGCTCTCGAACTTCCGGAGGTGTGGGCAGCTGCGCCTTCAGTCTTAGCTCTGCAATTTGTAAATTCAATTCCCACTGAGCCTTCGTGGCCTCCTCTTGGGCCGTACGGAATCCTGTGGCCATGTGATGAATCTTGTCAGTTGTTGGAAGTTCTGCTGGGATAGCTAGCTCTGGTACCTTGCTGCAAGCTTCTGTCACGGCCTGTTCTACGTCCTAGTTGTGTGCGACCAAGTCATCGCACTGGAGACTGACCTACTCCAGATTTGCCTTGTGCTCCATCAGGGTTTGGAGGGCGCAGCCTTCCCTGGCACAAAGCTCAGTAGTTACCCCATCCTATAGTTGGTATAGTGTCTCTCTAGGAAGAGCGGCCAAATTCAAACCCCAACTATGCACGTCACCTTCGACTTCTGCTATGACAGCGCCTGCTAGCAATGCTAAGGTGTTCATTGTGTGTGGGCACATCATCTGCTCGACTGCGGCTGTGTCCTCTGCTAGATTTAGGATTACCCCGCTTGGGGGTCGCACTTGTAATCCCTATAACTGTGCTCGGATCTCCCCCAACACAGTTGTATGCTATGTGATCAGTTCCGCCAAGGCACTGGTAGGGACATTGCTCGCTGGTGTGCTGCTGTCAATAAACTCTTTCTCCAAAGCTTTTGCTATTTTTGAATTTTTGCGTGTGTGCGGTGATTCCTTGCTGCGCAGCCGCTTAACTTGGGTCAACTCTGTAATATGGTTTGTGCGTTCCTGTGTCTCCTTTTCCTTTTGCATGCCTTGCTCTGAGGTCATTTCCTGATCTGTCGTGATCTCTTTGGTTATCACTTCCTTGGTTGCCTCCTGCTGCGAAGCTTCCTTTTGTCCCTGACGTGTCTTTTCTGCCAATTGAGTGAGTCGCTGCTGGATTTCCTTTTTTCGCTGTTGTGCTGCCATTCTTTCTAGTACGGCCTTGTCTGGGGTGCGCCACTCTGGAGGCCATGCTGCCAATACCTCGTAAATGGCATCATCCGTTGCAATGAACGGGAGCGTGACCCATGCTCACTTTGGATCCTTCTGCGCCTGGATATATAAGTTATGCATGTCCGCTTTGAACTCGGTCATGCTTTGCAAATTGTTGTATATCGTTGGAGACATCCGTGGTCTGCGAGCGATCCGTGTCCGGATACTCCCCTCCATGAAGATCCAAAATACCTTGATTTCACAAACCCTCGCTACGTCCTTTGTAGCCCAGAGTGAAGTATACTGCACTGCTTCAGGTAGGCTGTCCTCAATGCTGGGAAACTGGCTACCCTACGGCAGTTCTCCTACAACCAGAAGGATTGATAGTAGCAACCATGCATAATGAAATGTATTACCTTTGTCCTGTGCTTCCTGACAATTTGTCAAAAATTCATCGCATAAAAATTGCGCCCAGTTGAACTGAACCCCTTCCGCACACTGTTCCGCAAGCGCAATGATCGGAGTTGGCACCTCATCTGCGCGGAATTTCCTCATTAGTTTACTAGCTAGTAGCTGGGTAGCGATTCGCACCCCTCGGTCTTTGATGCTTGCTATTACATACCCCCGCTTCCGCTTCTCCAACTTATATTTAGCCTTCATTGTTTCTGCGAGACCCACATCACTACTCGTTCCGGCTATGTTTGTGGGGTCGTTCCCTTTTACAGGCAAGTGGGTAATCCAGTGTACTAAATCAGCTGTGATAGGAATCAGCTCCTCCAACCAGAGATACCCATCATGTACTAGACATAGTAACTGCTGGATAACAAAAATGGTGATGGTCGCGTGGTGATAGTGGGGTATCCACCTTAGATTAAGTAATCCTACCTTCTCCACACCTAGTAACCACTTTTGCGGCAATAATTTGTCTTCGGCCAATTCAGGGAACTTGTCGTTGTCCACAAGGTCCCAATCTTCGAACTTGATGCTCGAAACTCGGCCCAGCGGTAAACCATCGAACCTTATCTCATCCAGAAGAAGCGGGGTCTAGAGTGTATTCTTTGCAGCGTCCAGGTCCTTCGGTATCTTGGCCGTCCCATTCCATGGGGAGATATATGGGGGTCGTGAAGGGATTTGGAAAACATCCTCTTCATCCTCATCTTATGCTTCAATCTGAGCGATCAAAGCTTGCAAATCTTCGTCGTCCTCCTCAAGTTCGGTGGTGATTGCTTTTCCCTTTTCGGCTACTGATAACTTACTGAATCTCAGTGATACCCTGACTGGCCCCATCGTCTACTTGTTTTTCTGAGGTCGCGGTGTGCATGGGGATTTTGGAACTTCGGGGGCCGCAGCTGCTTCATCTGGCTCCTCCTGGGTTGAGTATAGCTCTTCCACGAACCGTGCTCGAGTTCTCGCCATGGTACTCATGGGATGCCTGGTAGCCGAGTGTTTGCTGGTCTTTATTGGTTCAATTCTCAAATAACCCAGTGTTGGCGACAGGTTTCGATAGGAACTCGTACTTTTGAATGGATCCCTTCTCTCCACTTTCAGTTCATTAATAGCGGCTAGGTTGCAGATCTTTTCGTATCGAGCTCGAAACTTCTGTCTTAATGGCCCGCCGCCCGCTCCCCCCTGTCATAACTTGAATTTCTTGTCAGGAATAGTGGTGTTAATAGTCACCTCTCGACCTTTCCGCGTGGCAGCGCAACCCCTATGGCGCAGTCGCGATTTTGCGAACCGAATGACTCTATACCGAACCTGTTTCCGCGTCGGCTTCCCGCAAACTTGTTTATAGTCCCACACCTTCTTTCAACTGCTTGGGGCGCTGGGACTGTGCTTTCTACAGTTAGTCAGGTGGTCTCACCCTAGGTGCAATGTCTCGGCTTTCCTGCTAGCCCAGGCTGCGGGCATATTGCGAGTGCCTTTGTAGCTGTTATATCTTCGTGCGCTTTTGTGTGGGTTGTATCCTTCCGGAGGTGCAGGTGCAGCCATGATAGCAGGGTCGCAGCTCGTTCTAGTTCTGCTGGAGACCGGCCGGGCCTGGTTCCCTTATGTGCAGACTCGCGCGGCCTACTTGTGCATCGCCATTTTCCACCTTGCTGATTCCCTCCCCTACTAGCGCGCTTTTCTTTCTTAGTCGTGCCCATAGTTTATTGACTTCGCGAGGCCTGCTGCTACCCCGCTTATTCCGGGCTCCTTCCTGTCTTATTATTGACAATCTTACCTTCACCTCCCTTCTGTTATAGGCCCATCGAACCCGTGGTATCCGCATTTTTCCAGTGGGTCATTTTATCAGGTGGACGTTGTTCGTGCTTCCCCCTGTTCCCCTCTTGACTTTGTCACGGGCCGCTGGCGAACTGGATTCTGTGGTGAATTCAAACTTGTGATTCTAATTTGGTTGGGTGTCTGCACAATATACACCTGCAGCCTACGCTGCCGATGGATGCTTACCCCGTTTTTCCCTCCAACCCGTACGCACACCTACCTCCGACATGCGTGCCGCTTCCGCCGAATCTTTGGGCATGTACCCCATTCTTGAGCAATTGTCACGCATGGTGCCTCCGTGAGTGCATCTTGCGGATTTTGTCTCGGATTCGTCGTTTCGCATTGGTCGACTGGTTCCTCCGCTTTCGTGGCATCCTCACCAGTTGGCCGCTCCCTTGCCTCTATCGTTACATGGCATAGTGATCTAACCATCATATTACAATTTAGCGTCGTTACCTCATGCAATCAGTTCTGCCATCACTCAATCTCTTCATCTGAGTCCGACGTGCAGGAACTATCACAGTCCCATGAGATTCTTCCGTCCGCTGTCGGATTCACCCAGTCCTGATCTTGCGCTGTGATCTAGTAGATACAATCCAGTTCATCGTCACTGTCCTCGTCATGTACCGGCTCAGTATAGCGTTCCCCTTCGACTGGGTCTAGCAGAACCACTACGCGGAGAGATTTTTTTTCGAATATCATTTTTCGTTTCTTTAGGTTGATGATTTCATTCATATCCGTTGCCCAGTCTATCCCTAACAATGTAGGATATGGGTTACTGCCATCCACAATTTCTATGACCTGAAAATCAGTTTGTGTGCTTGCACCGTCGATGTCTGCTGTAACTCCTTGCAGTCTTCCCATAGGCAACATCTTCTGTTGGTTCACCATCCATAATTGGATAGGAGACCATTGTAGTGCGGGCCTGCCCATGCGCTCCCAGGTCTGTTTAGGTAGGACATTCGCGTCTAACCCCAAGCCCAGAATGACCTGATCCATCTCATAGTCCCCAATCTAGGCAGTGAATCGCATCTCCCGCCCAGTGCGCAACACATGCTTGCCTAGTTTCTGGACCATCCGAGGTTCGTCTGATCCTGTGCACCTAGTTATCAACTCTTGCAATCCCTTCACCGCTTTAGTGTCCTGTAGTAGCTTCATGCATGTCTCTAAGAAGGTAGTTAGCATAGAAGTATCCCTCTCCGGCTCTGTTTGATCCTTGCTACCTGAAGTAGAAGCTTCCGTGAAGCTCTTTTTAGCTTCCATAAATGTTTCCTTCGCACGCTCCAAATCAAATTCAAGTTGTTTTGTGGGGGCCTTACGAACCCATGCATCCTCCTCTGGTTGCTTCCCCTTATCTTCTCCTATAGTTGCACCACTTCTAAGCATCATATTCACGTTAGGGTCTTCCTCACGTGGTTTAGCCTTCATCATTTGGACGTTTTGAGTGGGAGTAGCCAGAAGCACCCCATTTTCCCGCATCTGAGCGATCAGCGTGGGGCAATCGACTGCTTCGTGGTCAATTGGTAATAGTACAGGAAACAGGGTCTGGTCGGGTTTGTGCAGTCACACGCGTAGTGCCCCGGTCCTCCACAATTATAGCAGATTAATTGTCCCCGTCCGCGTCCTTGGAATCTGCCCCATGCTATTGCTGCGGCGGGATCCTACCCGCGCACCTCCATCTGCATCCTGTAAGTAGGTGTTCGATCCATCAATAACTCATAACTTCGGAAATTTCTTTCATCGTGGCCTATCATCCTACAAAAGTTGCAAAATAACTATTGGGGGGGGTTGTCTCAGGTTCTGCAATAGATGACAGTTGTATGTGGCATGCTTTCCTCCCACCTGACAGATCGCACACCAGAGTGTGGGCGCCGTGCTTGGCCCTGCTTGTACCTCTGGTCGCAATGGTATGGGTCCCCCATAGTACGTAGTTCGGGAAGAGTGGACAATGATCCTTATCATGGCCCTGGCCCTTACATTTGATACACCACACCTCTTCGCGCACTTCTGACCAAGGCACCTGTCCTTGTTTCAAACTTCGCATCTCTAAACATAGGTTTTGTATTTGCACGTGGATTTGCTGAACTCCCAACCCCGGATCTTGTATTGGGGTTTCGTGCAACCTCATTACGGTCTCTAATGCTTCGGCTTGGGTTGAGATCTTTTGTTGTGATAGCGCCATCCTCAAATGTGGTGTCAAAGACGCCACAAACCACGCGCAGTGTTGTGCATCCATCAATGTCATGTTAGCCTCACGGATTGTGCTTTTCAATCTCTGATCCAGATCCCACAGGGTTTCACCAGGTAACATCGCGATCTCCTTGAACCCAATGACCGACTGCGTCTCTGATTTTGGCCGACTAAACTCTCCATTCAATGCATCCTGAATCACCTCTATTCCCGCATTCGGATGATCGCTCGAGTACTTTATAAATCACGTCAATGCATGGTCCTGCAGCGCGCTAACCAGAGTAGCCTTTTTGATGTTATCATCTGTTATGCCTTGGGCTTCCCATACAACCTTTACCACAAACCAGAACTGACCTGGTTCCTCATTTCCTACGCCTCTAAATACCGGCAACTTGACTGCACTCGCCATCCCAACCTTCGGTGGTGGCGGAGGAGGGGTCGGTGAAGATGGATTTGATGTAGGTGAAGTAGGTGATGGCGTGGACAGTGGTGGTATCAGTGGAATGTGCTGCTTAATCAATCGGACTGCACTTCTTGAAGAGAACCCTGCGAGCTACTCCTCTCTTTCCCATGAAACAGAAATCAAAGGACTGTTCTCTAATGCTTCAGTTCCTCGGTAGCCTCTTCCACTCTGCGTTACGTCGGACATTAATGAATGCACATAATCTGTTTTTCACATAACAGCATTTTAATCCAAGTATTCAACGATTTGATATACTTACCCCGCGGTCCTTGGAGAAAGCGCCTTTCTGCTTCACTATAACTCACAGTTGTGTCTATCGCGAACTCAGTGATAAACCCTCCTATTATCCGATCCAACCAGTGATCTACTGCACGTGCGATTTTGTCTTCAGATGCTTCTAGCCTGCGCACCAATTCCGGAGTCCACACAATGGGTTGATCTAGTCTGCACCTTCCCACGCTGTCAGCTAGCCTCGCGATCCACTCGTACAACTCTGTCAAGAATGACGTGAAGAAGATCTCATGGATCTCTGTGTATATGTATCGATCCAACCACCTTTCTTCTGATATCCGCGGATTTCTATTTTCCTGAACCATGAATTCGTGAAGCTTCTGATCCAACCAATCTTCAAGCTCTTTCTTTGTAGGGTTCCAGTGTTCCGACATCAGACATCCCTTAGGCAGATCCCAGTCCCAACAACAAAACCATTTGTTGGATTATTGGGCCCTGACCCAGATTCGGAAGAGTTATTAGCCAAACAAATCCCGCAGCTACCGGCCCTTTCGGCAACAGCACACGAAGCGCGGACTAAGGTCTCACCCAAGGTAGTAGGGGAGGGTGCTGGAACCAGTTTTCCACACCCTTGGATGTCTTGATGTGGTCTGGAGCGGTCGCGATCCGTTCTGTGACCTCGCTCCACTCTGGATAATTATCGGGATTTCGCAGACACACTTTCTTATTAATCAAATTATTACAGATCTGAGCTTTTTATTACATTCTTTAAGCAAACATTTAAACTTAAAACCCCATGCGCGCAATTATAATAGATAATGCATAAATTCAGGACATAATAAAAAACAGATCCACAAGAAAACACCCAATGATTCAGAAATTCTTATCTTTATTGATCTTCTCTTCCGTACAACCAGATCCACCCTGCGCACTTAGCTGCAGGGGTCCACGCACACAGCTGCGGACTCTACCAGGCCTCTACGCACACCGTTGCAGAGCCTCTATCTATCTACCAACACCCTGACTCCCGCTTACAAACGCTCCAAGACTTCTTTCTTCATAGACTTATTACATTCGAGATCCAAAAAGACATACCAAAAAAATTGACTTCTAACCATAGAGCCTTGCTCTATTTATACATTTCCATGGTCCGTGGACCATGGACAGGCTGACTCATTTTACATTATTTTTAGGCAGAAAACCCTTTGACTTGACTTATTATACTTCGCACTCCGCGCATCTCGCGGAGTCTTTACCATACCTTTACCCAAAACTTCGGGCTTTGAGCCCCAAAACCATTATGAGGGGCCTTCGCTACCCAACAGGAAAGAACTGATGAGGGTTGTTCATCATCTGTTGTTGGTGGTTCGCTAGCTGTCTCGATGCATTCCCCAAATTCCTTTCTTACATACCCAAGTCTTGTCTGATGGGGTAATTCCTCTACTTTGATGGGGTTGACAATGCCTTGGCCATTAATGCCCAAGCCTTTTCCTTCATAATCCATTCTCTTCAACAGTTTGAAGCCAATTCCTATGGTATGATTTTCCAAAACAACGAAATCATCATCAGGAAACATACCTGAATTCATAGAATTACTTTTTACCTCACATGGGTCATGCTGCAGCTTTTCCAAGGCCTCGTCCTTAGTTTGTAGTTGTTGTAGCAAACTCTATTTTTCCTCTTTCTTTTCATGTAGAAGCATCTTCAATTCAGCATTCTACGTTTGAAGATTCTTCTTGTTATGCTTCAGTTCTTCTAGGGCCTCTTCCATGGCTTGCAACTAAAGCTGCAATCGCTCCTTTTCCTCTGTCTCTTTCTATAGAGTTTCATACATTATTTCCACCCTTTTGGAAATTTTGAGCATGGTCTTTTCATCCTCTGTCACTTCACGTTCCATTGTTCACACTTGCAATTCACATCCACACAAAGACCGCTCCAACACCACTTGATCTCGGTCCGGGTGTGACAAAGGACCCTTCCAAGACGTTTTATTTCTGTGATGTGTTAAATTGCATATTTAAAATAACATAAATGAATACATCTGCATGTTGTAAAGAGGAAGGAACATGACAATCATCAACAACATAAAACTCAAGACGTTGATAACGGAGTTCGTCCAGGAGGGACTATGTCTTCAGGCCCCCGTGTCAAGATGGTGTAGACCACTGCATTAAGTGTTGTCAATAGTGATGATGTACATAAGAGGTGGTGTCGCTATCATATGAAGACAATTCCCTCATGCAGGAGTGGCTCCATGAGATGTTCCGCTACAGGAACTCTCAGTCAAAAAATGGCTCCTATCAGTATGACATAAACACATATGACAATATTGAGCATCTCGCCAACATGGGATCAAAGGGATCTCAATGCAAACATACATGGCGGCACATGAGTATTCCATCAACATAACGACAAAGGGATCTCAAACAAAACATGATGAATCATGACAACAAGTACATCCCACAAATGATTCCGCATCACATCAAGCAGAAATCATGAAATCAAGTAAAAAAACAAGATCCCACATCAAACATCAAACAAGTATCTGTGTAGTACAATGCATCTCATAGCGAAAAGAAGTTCATAAACACACTGCATATACCTCACATCTAGGGGCCATCTGAAGAAAAGAATGTCAAATTGTTGAAGTTGTTCGTACCATCGATCTCACCGCGTCGAATCACATGGGAATGATTGCTCGCACATGAACGCTGACACCTGCACTCCACTTTGAAAAGTGGCCAAAAAATGAAATGAGCGAATGGAAAATCTGAATACACCATCAAATTTGTGGCATCGAATAGTGCAAAATCAACTATCAAATTTCTGAATTCTCTAAAAGTGAAACTCTGGAGCTTAAGGAATCTTTTAGATTCCCCCTAGATTCCTTAAATATTCCCTCCTTCGGGTCCTCTGTAAATCAGCTGCTCAGATTAGGAAACTGACTGTGCCATTGGATTTGTGTCGCTAAGAGTTGTTGGATTGACATAAAATTTGTCCAATTTGGACACTTCAAAAATTTCACCCTCCTGAGAATTTCGCCCAATCATAGTTCCGCCTGTGTTTTTCTCAGGTTCATGGTTCCACCAAAAAATTAATAAAAAAATTCCTCAATCCATGTGCACTCTCTTGGCTCCTCCATGCTTGGGTGCACTGATGAAATGAAGGTTTATATAAATTTTGGTGAGCGGAATTATAAAAAAAAATTGTTTGGTAGATTGGTATAAAGGCCGAGTAGTAAGGAGGAGGTCGGGTGGTCAAACCCCGACCCCTCCATATTAATACCCCTTTTGTTTTTAAAAACTACATACGTAATTTTTTTTAGGGGGTCAGATCCACATTGGGCGACCCGCCCCATAATCCTTCGCAGCCTTTAATTAAATTTGGATTGGTGCTTATTCAAAAGGGTGGCATATTACATGGAGATTGGTACATGCGGGCACATTTAATGTTTGTTGTACCATGGAGCTGCCGCGTGGGCGGGGCCAGCCCTCCCGCCGACCGCGGGTTCAACTCCCACCAGCCTCGTTTTAAGCGATGGCATATTTGTTAAGTGTGGTGGGGCATGGGTCAGGTCCACCGGAGGTGGCCCGCCCACAACCCTTTAACATTAATGTTGTAATATATATGCGGGAGCGGTTGAAGAGCTCGGCGGCGAGCTCGGCGGCCATGGCCACCGAGCCAAACTTAACATTGATTTTTTTGTTTTATGGTTTCGGTCAGCCAGCGGGGGTCATGGCCCATCGCCCCTTTAAATAAACGTTTGTTTTGTAATATATTTTGGGGATGGCAGGGGTGGTGGCCCGCCACCTCATAGATATATATATATATATATATATATATATTGATTTTTATTACTGTTAGAAAAATATTATATATGACAGAGAAATGCAAGGAATATAATATGCGGAAAAACACAAATACATAAAACCCGATAGACACAGATATACGTGGTTCACCCAGTTTGGGCTACATCCACCCCAAACAGCTAGTCATTCCTTTCTATTATCCAGCAAAATGAAGAGACACAACCTACAGCAGATCCGCTGTAATATCCTCTGTTTTCTCTCACAGTGTCACCTATTTGTTTCTCGCTCTGAGAATACACATCTATTCCACAACCTCAATACAATACCCTCATACAAAGAGAGGGGTTGCCTTCTAGGGCAAAAAACCCTAAACTAAACATAAATTCTACCATCAGATCATACGCCTAATGAATAGCCCAGATTGACTAGAAATTACTATATTTTTACAAGGCAATTTTACCTCTATTTTTAGGTTCGGGGGCAGTTCGGGGGGGATGGGCCCCCCTGAACCCCCGCGAAGGGAACAAGTCTCCCCCACACCCCCCCGCATGGAGGGGTGTACAATCTTCCTGGGGTATACATCCCGCTGAAACAAAGACTTCTAAATTAGGATGATAATCATGCTCCACACCCAACAATTACAATAGGGTTAATTTTCGATTTTGTCTAACATAAGGATTATTATAAAAATTAAAGAGGCAACAATTTCACCCGCTTTCGGGGGCTAGGTTTCATGCCTCGGGGTCGGTCAAATTGTAGGACACTTAAACCTGACCCATAGTCCAACTTTGACCAAAAATTTGACGAACTCGTTCTCCCTCATACGAGCTCGGATTCACGAACCGCTCACACTGCTGCGATTAGGATGATAAGATCTACACTCTGGTCCTGGTTCGAAAGCATTCTGATTACTTTGATTTTCAAGCTTCCATAAGCCCCCTTTGTCCTGTGTGCGCCTCTAGAGCCAACTGGATCACTTAAAAGATATGATTGTAAGGTTTCAAGGGATGTTGATTATTGTATTGATAGTATCTTGGGTGGTTTCATCACTGAATTTGCAATAGATACATTTGTGTCTTACAGCAATGCCGAACGATAATTCTTCAAGGGTCAGAGAGATAAGTAACTGAAATTGCTAAAACACCTGGATTAAAATGCTTTTGTGCAAAAAGAAGCTTATGCCTTTACCTTAATGTTTAAGAGGGGTCTCACTGGATCTACGCAAAGTGGAAAGCGATTCAGAGTAGATCAAGACAAATTTGTCGAAGGCGAATACAATCCCTTATTGGAAGATTCTGAAAGTGAAGAAGAGCGAAGTAGCCCTAGTACGCCTAGAGGAGCTGTGCAGACTGTAGAACAGGGTTCTTCTAGAATTCAACATCCCACCACTCCACCTCCACCTTCACCTCCACCTCATACACCTACACCTCCAAATCCTCCCTCTAAATTCCCCACTAACAGAATCAGTGGCATGTCTCTACGCTGCAATGCAATCGACTTACAAAATCGCTACGATGTGTATCTACTGAGGTACGTAAAGCACCCTATTATGATGGCTTAGGTGATGTCAATTTATTTCTTGAACATTTTGAAAGAGATGTGCGAGAGGAAAATCGGTTCCAGGCCTTAGATCTAGCATGAAGAGCTACGTCTGCAAGATGGTGGGGTACGCACAAGGAGAATTTTGCCGATTGGAAGGAATATCGTCTAATGATGTGATTAAGGTTTGGCTACACGAACACCCGACTCACTAAAACATATACAGGGAAGGATGATCCACAAACATCTGGCGCAATGGACTAAGGCGTGGGGTAAAATACCTCAACCTAAGTGGGTGCATATTTTTATTCATACCCTAGATGTTATTCTGAAGAATTGGTATTTAGAAGCAGAGTTGCGACATGAGACCGTTGACTGGGATGAGATGAAATAAAGCTTCTTGCTCACATTCAGTTTTGAAGATGGGTTCAGATGCATTGATGAGGTGCTTCAAGAGATTAAGGCAACAATCTTCCAAACACCCGTCAAACCTATCACGTGGGTACACCCTGATTGGAGTACATAGCTGCAACATGCTTTAGAATGTTACAATGTTACAATTGAAGACGCTGATGAGGATCCGAGGAATATTAATATCCCCGAATCAGAAGGACAACGTGAATTTGAGGGACCTAGTGCAAATATCCCTGATATTTCGCAACCGGTGCACCAAAGTATGTGAATATTAACTCACAGGTAGAACCAAAATTCGCGAACATTGGTGACTATTGAGATGAAGATACAGTGGATAAGGTAGCTGAATTGCTACGTGAGTATCAAGAGTTATTTTCAACCAAGTTTTCTGACTTGAAGGGGATAATAGGAGATTTGGGGGTAATGAAGATCAATTTAAAACTCGATGCGAAGCCCGTTAAGCAGTGCCCATATCGGTTGAGCCCCAAATACAAGGTACAAGAGGAACTCGATAAAATGCTCGCATCTAGAATAATCAAGCCTGTAGAAGAATCCGGTTGGGTTAGTCCCATGGTGGTCTAAGAGAAGAAAACAAAAGGTGATATTAGGATTTGCATAGATCTGCGAAAGTTAAACGATGCATGCATCCATGATCCATTCCTTACGCCATTTACAGATGAAGTTCTCCAGAATGTTGGACAAATTAAGATCGCGCCGGAAGACATAAGCAAGACTACCTTCACCACTGAATGGGGGTCGTTCTAGTATATAGTTATGCCTTTTGGACTAAAAAATGTCCCTGCAATTTTCTCTAGGGTGGTTTTCGCGGCGTTCAAGGAGTTCATTCACAAGTTTTTGGAGGTTTACTTTGACGATTGTATAATGTTTGGGCTAGTTAAGAGGCATGTCTCTAGTCTGCGCTTAATGTTGCATACTTGTAGGAAGTACCAGATCTATCTGAACTTGAAGAAATGCATTCGTTGTGTATCGTATGGAATATTGTTAGGCCACGTCATCTGTACGCAGGGATTGATGGTAGACCCTGCTAAGATTGTTGTCAATATTAATCTAGAGCCCCTAGGAATGTAAAGTAGCTACACGCAACATTGGGTCATACTGGGTACTATAGGAAGTTTATTAAGGCCTATGCATAGATCATTGCACCCATGGAGAAGTTGTTAAAGAAGGATGTTACGTTTCGCTGGGATGACGATTGTCAGAAAACCTTGGATACTCCGAAGGAGAAGATGGTCACGACGCCAATCCTAGTATTCCCCGATTGGGAGAAGGAATTTCATGTGCATGTGGATGCGTCTAGCATAGCGTTGGGAGCCTTCTTAACACAACCAGGGAAAGAGATATCGATTTCCTTCGCCAGTGGGAAACTATCTAAGGTTGAAAGGAACTACTCAATCACAGAGCGCGAATTTTTGGCCATGGTTTATGCACTACAGAAGTTTAGGCATTATCTACTAGGTGCACACTTTAAGATGTACACAGACCATTATGCTTTGAAGTACCTAGTGAATAAGCTTGTGTTGGAGGGGAAAATCTGTAAGTAGTTGTTCCTTTTCCAAGAATATGATTTTGAAATCATAGTGAAGCCCGTGAGATTAAATGTTGGACTAGACCACCTATCTCGGATCGAAAATAACGAGGAGCCTATGAATATTGAGTAATGATTCCCTGATGCACAGCGCTTTGTTGTCACGATTGTGGAGAAGAATTTTGTAGACATCATTCAGTTCTTATCTACTGGCGTAGCTCCTAAAGGTTATACGACGCAAGAAAAGAAGGAACTAGTTGTCAAGGTTGCCGATTTTTTTGTGATTGTAGGAAAACTATATAAGATGGGGTCGGATGAAGTCCTAGATGATATGTACCTAAATATGAAAGGCAAAGTATTCTAGCAGAAGTACATGGTGGTGTAGACGGAGGACACTATGCAGGTAAGGATACTGTGCAAAAGATCCTATGCCCCAGACTATGGTGGCCAAAAATACATAAAAATTCCAAGGAATACTGCAGTGCGTGCAATGTGTGTCAAAGGACATGGAGACCGTCGCGAAGGGGTACACTCCCATTAAATCCATAGGTCACATTACAAGCATTTGTTAAGTGGGTGATTGACTTCGTTGGACCTATTCATCCACTAGAGAAAAAGACGGGAGCGCATTATATTATCACTGCGACCGAGTTCTTAACCAAGTGGCACTACAAAAAAAAATGACATTGGTGAGGGGCGAAAAATGTCACCATAAGCTCATTGGTGACAGTGAAAAAAGCCTTCTTCATCAAAAATTGAACGTCACCAAAGGTGGCATCGCAAAAAGTATAGGTGTTGTAGTGACATTCAAAGTCCATCACCAATAATGATTTATAATGACGGATAATGACCGTCACCATTTCATATGAGCAATGGGGACAGACCATAGCCTCTGTCACCAAAAAGTGAACATAACCAAAGGTGGCGTTGTCAAAAGTATAATTGTTGTAGTGACATTCAAAGTCTGTCACTAATAATGATTTATAATGATGGATAGCGACCATCACTATTTCATATGAGCAATGGTGATGGACCATATCCTCCGTCACCAAAAACTGAACGTCACCAAAGGTGGCGTCACCAAAAGTATAGTTGTTATGGTGACATTCGAGGTTCGTCACAAATATTGATTATAATGGCAGATAGTGACCATCACCATTTCATATGAACAACAACGATTTATTGTGATAGATCTTTCATGGCCGTCACTATTGGTGCATATATATGGTGACATTCGTTGACCATCACCAAAAGCCGCATTTGCAGAAGTATAGGTGTTGCAATGACATTCAAGGTCTGTCACGAATAATGACTATAATGATGGACAACGACCGTCACCATTTCATATGAACAAAAACAATTTATAATTACGGACCTTTAAGCGTTGTCACTATTGATGCGTATATATGGTGGCGTTTGTTGACCTCACCATTTCATATTTTGGTGAGGGTCGAAAAATATCACCAAAACTCATTGGCGATGGTCAAAAGAGCCTCTGTCACCAAAAATTGATCGTCGTCATTCCATATGAATGTCAGGGCACGATGGAATCGAACCACCAACCTCCTGCTTGTAAAGCAGGTGCTCTTCCATTGAGCTAGCACCCTTTAAAGAATTAGACTTTGAAACTTCATAAATTGTAAATTCTACGTCTTTCAATAATTTAAAGTCTCGGAAATGTTTTACTAAATAAGAAAAGCAACATCGAAACCTAATGGTTATGAAAGTTATTAAAAGTGGGTGGAAAGAAAAATAGTTATGTTCAAGAGAATCAATATGTTCAGTTGAATACTCAATTAAAAGTGAAACTCTGAAGACATTTATAATCTATAAATGACTTATAACTAGCAAATACACCAAATATTGCAAAGGAAATGTCATAAGTGGATAGCGTATGGAAAAAAACATTGATAAAGACAAATGCAATATGTTATAAGTTGAGTGAAAGAAAAATATCAATGTTGTTGTTGTTTGGTGTTTAGATATCTGAATGATATATAAACTTTTGTGCAAATGTAACACGGATCTCTAAAAACCATGAATGACATATGATAATATATATATATATATATAGATATATATATATATATATATTACCCCTTTACATAAACCAACATGCAATTTGGAATTTCACAAGGTCTGCACTCAAAACATGACAACAACCAACAAATAAAAGAAATTGACTAAGACAAAAAGCAATAGCTTCGCCTTCATTCTTGAGCTGCTTCTGTTTATTTGAATTTGACTAGTGACATTTTTTATCTGGCAAGGAATCAAAATCATCATTAGTATTAAATTCATCCAACGTTGACTTTGGATATCCCACTGACATCTGTGTTTTTGTTGTCATACTTGAAAACCACGGAGTTTCCTGTCGATGGTAAAATAAGATGTGTGCCTGCTGCTCAATAACACATTCCTTATTAACCATCGTTACCTAACAGAAACCAAAAAGACAACACAATATCATTGTACAGAAAATCCCCTACCGAAATATAATAATAACTTACCAAAGAAGTCTAAAAGATGTTCTTAATTAATAAACTTTGTATTTGGAAACACTGTTTCTTTAGATCTAAAAAACACTGATGTACAACACTTCTATCTATTTATCCAAGCAATTATATCATAGCATATGTCACACAGTAACAATCTACAGTACCTAAAGTAAAAAGAAAAAATTTCTCAAAAAAATAGATAGGAAAGTGCTTTGAAAACTATAAGTTTGTCATCAGAACTTTAATTAATTTAACAACAAACTAATTGGAGTTTGAAAATCAAGATCATTCATAGGAAACAAATAGGACAATGGCCAAAGTCGCTATTCATACAAATAAAGTTAGAGTCACTATTGCCATTGCAGATAACTGAAATTTGGGCAGTGGTCTAACAGTTAGAGCTTATTTGCCAAGAAGACTCATTAATACCATCATTTTTTTCCATGGTCTGTTGTGGCTCTAGATCCAAAACAGATAGCTTGCCATTCTCAAGTTCTACCTTTCAAGTACTAATTTTGATTTGTTTTGTTTTGTCATGAGAATTAGAGGTTTTGTTGCAAAGATTCTTGTAATAAAGTTTTCCTACATAAGAAGATGGTTCAATAAGATGAGGAACTAGATAGTGTAACTAAGGAGATCATTTTGGACTAAAGAAAATTTAAGTGAGAATTCATAGCACTCCATGTTGGAAGAAAATAAGAGAATGTGTGACATGTGGATGTATGGGAATACTGAGTCATGTTAAATCAGGGCTCTCTTATTTAAGGCAAGAGGTCTACTTTCCTCCACCAACCATAATAAATTGCGTAGGAAGCACAGTTATCATTGTTTTGGGTGGAGGAGAAATATTGCCGCCTACCTCTATTTCCCTAGCCTATTTTGAAAAGAACAACAAAAGACATCTAAAATATGTATAATGCAGTCATTGATCTAGTTTGAAACATAGTGCATAGAGGAAACCACTTTCGGGAGTTTTTGAGACTCTTGCTAGACACAAAGGGGCTTGTAGTTCTACATGTCTGACAACAATACCCCCAAAAATTAAACAAGATGAAGCTTTGAATAGAAATTTGATGCTAAAACATTGGTCAAGGTGATAGAAGTTGAAGAAAGGGCCATTTGAAAGGAATCTATACATTTCATCTAGGAATGCTTGAAGCAAAGGCACCTAAGGATTAGATCTTGGCATGGCTAGTAAAGGACAAATGCAAATTTTTTTATCATGGCCCTTGCCAGCAAGCCAGAGCCAACTTATGGGGATGCACCCACCCTACTCCTGGATTTTGACCTCGTGGCATAGCTCATGTGTCTAACTAGACTTTGCCGATCCGTCCACACCCTTAAGGAACTAATGGTTTGTGTTCAAATGGTTAGAGAATCTTTTAGGCAATGGTCTTTGATAGGTAAACCAGTGATAATACGCAATAAAGGTCTTGGTAGAACCCTCCGTTGGACACCAATGTAATTATGTGTAATTGTGATACAATTTTTTTGTTCCCCCCCCCTAAAAATGAACATGCTACAACATGCAATGAGTAGAAAAAGATAAAGAGGAAGATCACCCATTGAGAAGCTTGCAATTGTTGGGAGTTAAAATGTTGACACACTTTGTAGCCATGACGAACCAAAGGAAACACATCACAAATACTTTTGCAATGGGTAAGACTTCTAGCTATGGAAATTCATTTATGTTTGCAAACGTAATGTTGTTTTTACAACCACTATTTAAAAACCACACTTCTTTTAAACTTTATTCTGCAACATTGCAAGTAATATACATTAAATCACTATTTTCATACATATTTTCTGTTGGAAAAATTGTATTCTTCTTATTTATGTCAAATTGTTTTTTTGCATTCAATTGCATAATACCATATTTTTGACAATAGACATTTTATATGCAATTTCTCATACGTTTGACCTTGGACATGACATTTATGGTTATGACTCATGAGTATAACTACCGCCTCTCTGCTTACAAAGAAATTAAAACAATGTTTTGTTTTTATGACAATAGCCGGTTTCTTCTCCATTGTGGTTGTGAGTTCTTCCTCTTGCAAATATTCTTACATCTTTATTATTAGTTCTTCTCCTCTTATACCTCTTAAATTTGTAACTTATTTTATTTTATTATAATGAGGAAATCCTGAACTTTTTGTTTGTCGTTTTATTTCTTTACTGGTGTGTCTGTGCAATAGATCCATGCATGCCTTGGGATTGTGATTTTCTTTTGTACAGTGTATATATTGCAAGATACAGTAGTAAAGAAACATATGGAAAAACAGAAACAGTTACAACAATAATTAATATATTTTTCAGAGTGCTTCTTAGATGCAGAAAGAGTCTTTGTCACTGCATCTAAGAAGCACTATTGAACATATAATACTTCTTGTTGTAACTATTTCTGTCTCTGCATATGTTTCTTTACTTCTGTGTCTGTGCAAGATAGACCATATACAAAAAAAAGCCAAAATCCCAACACAGGCAAGAATCTATTGCACAGACATAGTAGTAAAGAAGTGGGCCCCTGTTTTGTTTTTTAACATAAGCAAGTTTAAACTTTATATAAATAATCCTCGCTACACTCATTGACAATAATCTTAATAAAATTACTATTTTCAAAACTAGAATAAGTCTTACCATTTTGAACACTGTAAGAGCATGTGCCTTAATCTTTGCATTATTTTCGATCGGGGCGTCAGTATCATGTAAAAATGTGAATAGCCATTTGGCTTAAGGCGCAATCTCAAACACTCTGTAACCAAATAAACGTTTTGCATAACTCAATGACTTTTTATGGTTTTATGGAAGAAGATTTGTTGCAGGGAACAAAGAGATTTCCGCGATTGCTAATACAAAATTACCTTAGAAAGAACTTAAACCCTAGTTCGACAGCATTTGATTTCATGGCATTCCATGATTTCTTAACTAGGGCTTCCTGCTCCTCCGTAAAAGCCCTCAGTCGTACGTTTGTAATTTTGCTTCTCCTTCCGATATGGATGTTACTACCTACATTCAACCAATATGGATGTTTTGTTGAGAAAATTTGGCCAATAGAAATGTGTTATCGAAGAAATAATTACAGATTCCGGAAATCCAGTGCCAGTGAATGATGTATTCTCGAGAAAATTATATGTTCAATGGAAAATGTTGCCAAGAGTTGATTGTCTGTTGGTCAAATCTAGCCTGGCTTAAAAATGCTGAATTGAAAAAAGATTTGCTGTTGTTAAAAACTATTATATCAATTGAAAGTAAAACTCACATTTGATTATGAAAAATACCTACTCATACAAATATACCTGACTAACTTCGTTTAAAGTGATTGAAAGGCTTGGCATTATAACATAATACTCTGCCACTATTAGTCTAAGGCTCAAAAGTACCGAGTGATTTATCTGCAGGGAGCCACCGACCCCCAAATATATACAACAAGCAGGACCAGAACATAACAAGTGAAGATGTAAACAGTTTATGGCCAATAGCCCCGAGAAAAGAAGTTAGTTGCCAAAATGGGTAATATATACAAGCAAACCAGAACAAAAAAACCGAGAGCGTAAAGAGTTTATGGCCAATAGCCTGGAAATGAGAAGTTAGTTGCCAAAATGGGTATGGAAAGCCTGGGATTGAATTCATCCCGTCACTCTGAATTAGATACATAAAAGTCACTAGAGCATGGAGACATAGTCTCTGCTTCTAGCATTTGAACAACTTGGTTCATTGTTGGACGTTCTTGAGGATTGGAAGCTATGCACCTCAAAATGATTTGCAGAACAGCCTCCATGCTTTCTTTGCAAGTGTAATCACAACGTGTATCAACAATTTCTTCCAGCCTATTTTCCCTCAGTAGTGTGTTCACCTGCATTTGAAATAGAGATAAATATCAATGAGAGTGTATTCTATTCTATTATATCAATGAAGTTGTATTCTCTCTACACTCCATTAGAAATGCAGCTGTCTAATCAAATAAATTTTCATAACTAACTATTTTAATATCAAATTATCATTATTATGATACAATGATAAATATAAAATTAAATTATTATTACTATGGGGAAAGGAAAATATAACTTACCCATCCAACAACATTCAAACCTTTGATTACAAATGATTGGTCTGTTGGTCGTTTGCCGCTAAGCAACTCTAGCAGAACAACTCCAAAGCTGTACACATCAGATTTCTCTGTTGCTCGCCCACTTTGCAGATACTCTGTCAATTCGACCAAGATATATGACTACCTATAGTGATACAAAATCTCTAAATCCTGTGAAGGGGATAGAAGTAGCAAAACCAAAAACAACTACTAGACACCTAACTCAAAGAGTTGTTAGGAAGAAGCACTTATTCGAGTGTAAAGAGGATTTGAATCATTTCAGAATAGTGTATTTTCATCAAACATGTTAATACAAAGAGAGCTTCATCAATGACCTAAGAAAAAGAGCTTAGATAGATACATGACAGACGATTCATCAATTACAGACAAGCCTGTGATTTTATCAAATAAAATCTATGGAAGCTTGACAATCATGAAACTTTCTTTGATATTTGTCTTCCACTGACGGCACCAAATTGGCTCCAAAAATAATAACCACAAACTAGTAAAAACAACCATTATTCAAGCATGACAACAAAGCTATGGAATTGAGCTTATGCTAATCAGGGACTATGCCAGAACACCATTACTGGCACTGGTTCACGTAAGAGCTATCTTGACTCTCAACAAGTGATCAAACCACAGATCTCCATAGAAATATTCGCCAGGCTTTTCTTTTGTACATGACTTCTCAGTAGATGCACATACCAAAGTGACCAGATAGTTTGCTCCTCATGATAGGTGCACATTGAATGCCATAATCTATCTACGATCTGCACTTTTAATAAAAGGTCTTTGATACTCTACTATAGAATCATATGCACTCATTGTGAACGGAGATTCTGCAAAGCACCTGTATTAAATTTTTTCCATTAGTGTAAGCAGCTTGAAACAACAAAGACTATCACAAAATCCCAGTAACAAACACAGATGCCTCAAACGCACAAGTTATACCATCGTGCATCAAGTTTGTACTTCCCAAAATGAGGTGCACACTTATACCTCAGTTCATGCCAGAAAGCATTTGCCTTGTCACTTAAAAATGGCTCCAACTGTTGCATAAACTCATCTTCATTGCTTGAGGGGATCAAATTCCGCATCCCTTCTTGTTTCCTGAGTCTGGAGAACCAAAGAGAAAGCACAAGGTGAACAAGGACTGTCAGATCTTGGTCCCCAAGGATGGCCTCCAGTTCCCGACGAATCCAAGGTTCCAATCGGCGTTCTATTCTAGCCCTTTCATTCAATTCATCTGTATTGTTCTGGATGGGATAACAATAATTAGCGTGAATCTTCTACGTTTTCCACAGAAAACGTCTAACCTAAAAGTTTATTGACAGGAACTGAACATTGCATCAAGCAATTCTAGAAAAATATACTGTCAATTCTAAGAGAATTTGCACAATCTCATAATTTGATTTACGAACTAATGATAAAAGAAGAGACTGTATGACCTGCTTCATATTAGTTCTATTTTGAAGACGAGGTGGAATAGCTCTTAGGTCCTTTCTGTATATGCTGCAAAAAGATAGCAAGCAGATTATCAAGGCAAAAAAAATAATCATCTTAACAGATAATAACGTACGTAGGCAAAGGGCCAACAGATTGAAACTAAGTGTGCACAGAATTTAGTTTTTTATCACTGCACTAAATGCAATCAACTTCTTAGAAAACAAAATAATGTTCTTGAAATAAGACTACCAACAGATGGTCCACATGGTCTTGGATAGACAGTGATCGGGTGTGTTGTTAAGGCACTCCTAGATGTTAAGTCACTGGTTCAATTCCCCGCCCTATTCGGGTGTTATTCTTGGACATGACCATGATGTAGCCTCACCGTTGCTGAACTTACGAAAAAAAAGAATACCAACAGATGATTTATGCCCATCTATTTATTAATCCGGAAATAAAATCATGCAATATTCCATCTTGGAATAATTTAATTAAAACCGTTAGTATTTATTATTGTAGAGGAAGAAACAAAACCCCAATTTGATTCGGGTGGTGGTTCCTGGAAAATAGTGATATTTGACTCATTGCCAAATTGAGAGATTCTATCTTTTACTCATTCGGTCCTTGATGTTTGCTGGACCATGGATAACCTCACTGACTGAACTCACAATTCTTTAGTTTTCTTAGGCCTGGTAGAATCTCTAGAAGTTGGAACTAAGATCGCAGAAAATTCTCCACAAAGCACCAAATAATAGAATGGGGTTATGTAACAAAGTGTTGAATGCCTCCCTTGTACACCATTGTTTTCTCCTACAGGCATATTTAAGCCTAGCAATGCACCTTTATTTCCAGCTTCTTAATACAGTCCAGCAAACCTTAGGATAAGAAATGTTATCTGAAATAGCAAAATAGCAAAGGGCTAAAAGGGGACCAGATTCTGAAAATTTGGATAATAGGGTAAATGATAGAAAAGGGTTTCATTAAAAATATTTCAAGGAACACAGAAGGAAGAGCAAGGGGTAAGAAATCAGAGAAGCATGCAAGAGTGAAAACAAAGTACAAAATAAGAGAGAATGGGATGGGGATATTAATGTCATCACGATGATCTTAATCAATGGACTGGTAACAACTTATAAGAACTATTTCCACAACCATCTTTCCAGCTACCAGCCAACAATTCTATGCAACATGGGTCCCATCTAACGAATGTGATTTTCCTATCTTCTCTGGTTGTAAATTGAACATAAGTACCATGACATTATTTCATTCATGATGTGACTGGAACCTCGACAGGTATTTTCATCCAGCCATAACCGTTCACAGACATAGCAGCACAAATTTTCATGAACAAACTATGAGTTCATGAAAATTACATTGCTAAATTCAACCTCAACAAAGGCATCTTAAACTGAGATTGCAAAGTTGATAATTACAACCTTGAAGTCATTGTCTTACTTCTCAAAGCAAGAAAACTCCCCAACACACATCATGAGGAGGCATTGCAGGAGTTTCAGAGAAGCTGAAAGTCAGTTAAGAGGATGGGGAACATCCAAGAGTGCTACATATATTTCTTATCATTAACTTCCATTATTATACCTCAGCACTGACTGCAAACTGAGATACAAATATCAGGGTAGAATTACATCAACTGCTCAAAGTTCAATGAGAAGACTAGAGCACTGATAAGTCCAACAACTCCATTTGCTGATTCTGGTCAATTTTCTCACTTAGTCTTTGTTAGTGCTACTAGGACTGAAATCAGATCCGAATAAGCTAAAACAATAGTTTTCTTAGAATCTCTAATCCAAAGAAGACCTCTAGCCAGTGGCTGAAACTTACCTGTTCTCACTAGATCCTAAGAAAAGAGGTACAGAACTATCACTGTTCTCAAAAATGCACTTACATCTCATTTTTAATGTGAATAAAGGGAAGGAACCCTGAGGATGAAGGCTTAAACTTTAAAATACCAAATGATTTGAATCCCTAGCAAGGCAGCTCTCCAATGAATGTTACCTTGTAACATTGAATGAATTTGTTGCTCAATTTCATGCCACCACTTTCTAGCTACCTGGAAATCATGCATAATTGTTTTAGAAGTTCCAGCTTACTACAAACAGGAAATTGATCATATGCAAAACCACCTTTAATTGAGCCATCAGATTGCTCAAAGCTTACAGAATGTAACTTTTTATTTTCTTAATAAAAAGTTTCGCTTTTTTCTTCGGAAAAAAAAACCAACTTTAATTAAACATGCTTTTGTTAACAAACCCTACTAGATAATTAGCCAAGCAAAACCCCACAGATTATAGGAGATGTGAAAGGCTAAACACTATGTCTCTGAGTCTCAACCCAGCCATTTTCAGGGTTTAAATAAGTCCATCTTGCATTCAGTGAGCTACCTGGCAGTCCTACATAATTGTTTTAGAAGTTCCAGCTTACTACAAACAGGAAATTGATCATCTGCAAAGCCACCTTTAGTTAAACATGCTTTTGTTAACAAAACCTAGTAGATAATTAGCCAAGCAAAACCCCACAGATTATAGGAGATGTGAAAGGCTAAACACTATGTCTCTCAAACCAGCCATTTTCAGGGTTTAAATAAGTCCATCTTGCATTCAGTGTAGGGGAAAGGCCTGCCTTATTATGCAGCAGCATACACAGTCTTTTAGATTCATACACTTGGATTCGATTAATCAAAGGCCAATACCAATCTCTCCAAATCGGCCCCTGGATCTGATTATTGATTTTATAAATCTCTTCAAAGGGTATGACCTATTGTAGTTCAAAAATAGTTTATCTGTCTGAATCAAGAACAGATTATTGGTGAACCAGTGCACTCCACTTGGTCCAAGACCTGGAATCTGAATCCCAAGTTCCTTCCACAGAAACACACACTTTATACCTAATCTCAAGGCTTGAAATTGAGGGATTTCAGCTGAACAACTATCCTTAATATTCCAGCTCCAGATAGAACGAAAGGTAAGCCCCACCCACATCCGCTACAAGAAAAAATCCAGTCCAGGCATCTAGCCACATAACTTCAGGCAACACAAATGCTCTTAACGATGAAGGATCACCAAAATCTAAACAAAAGACCAAGGCAATAATGCTACAAATATTGAATCGGCCATGGACCGTTAGTGTGTGGCATCTGCACAGGCCTAAATCTTAACACTACGTGCCAAGGGACCATAACATCGAAGCATCACACCACCATTTGGCCGCGGAGGCTTTAACCTGGTAAGCAACATCAATATGACCCAAACCACTCTCGTCCTTGGGTAAGATACATACATGCCAGGGGACCAAGGAAGGCCCTTTTCTCCAACATATTATGTCTCCTGTTGCCTTCCGAACATACTCAATTTGGAAGGCTGGAAAAGATACTCACTTTAGAATTGTTGAAGACAGTTATCAGTTGTCTTTAAAATTTATACACGTCAATGTCAACAGAGCAGTGCAGAATTAGGTATTTTCATTTTCAACATTGCTTCTACAACCCAGTTTGCATATTTTATTTTTATCAAAGTATCTTGAAATAATCCCTCTGCAGTTCTGTAACGTAGTTAATGTAAGTTAGCTATTAACTTCATGATGTTCCCCCAGCTGGTTGTTTTTCCAAGGTGTATCAGTGGTTCTCTTTTTAAGTGCTTCCTTTAAACTCATTAGAAGCATTACAACTAGCCAAAGAGACCAGGAACTACAAGCAACCCACTTGTTCTCGAGGAGAAACCACTCATCACAAGCACTTCTGTTTGGCTAAGCTGATGTGACAGGATGTACCATTTCATCAAAGTCACCTGGAACTTGCACCTGACCCCAACTGCTTAGCTGCGTCCCTGGGGGAAATTTACTCTTCAAGGAGACATTTCCAGAAACATATGATTTTAACTTTTCATAGTTTGACCTTCAAGCAATTCTTTATCATTGCCCAATATTGTGGGGAGTCGAATACTGATATTCCTAATTGGCACCCATTTTATGCTACCCTTTGCCTGTTCTCAACCTAAAGACTGCAACTGTTCTTTTGATATAAAATCTTCTAGGTTGCACTGCTGAACGTAATGGATGAATTTCTGCTGGTTGGGCAGTGCAGTATTCCTTAGACAATGAAAATACCAGCATTCATAAGTAAAATTATGACGGAATTGTGGCATGTTAAATGGAAGAAATATAATACCGTATAAATTGCAGTGGTATGGATGGATTTTGATGTTGAACTGACAAAGCTGAGGGCTAAAATGTAACTCGTCCCTGTATTTCTAACAAAAACACCTTACAGGTAGATGAAAGAGGGCTAATATCTAGCTCATGCCTGTCTTTTTAAAAGAAACACACCATTTCAGGGGGATCGATCAGCTGGGATGTGTTGCTCTCGTGATTTACAGGTAGATGAGAGAAGCGGCAGACACCAAAACGCTGGGATTAAAACCTAAACCAGTTGAGGTTAACTCTCACCAGTTATTAGGAACCCACATCCTCACCAGTTTACACCGTCGAGTGCTATCCTTCATCTAATTGGCTACATCTATTCTTCAGAAGAAAAAAAGGCTAACTACTTGGTTGCATTGTTGAATATAACGCATCAATTTCTGCAGGTTGACCCGACCTAGGCATTGATCATAGAATGCCAGCATTCATCAGAACAATATTGTCCCATCGTGGCTTGGGATGTGCACACTAGACGCTCACAATTTTTTTTATCATCGTGTTCTGCTAATGATTTTATTCGTAGCAGTCTTGATGACTTGCAGCACTCTCCAAATCCCAAGGCTCTACAGTGTTCCTGTGTCCCTCGAAAAGAGGCTAGGTGTTACCGATTATCGACTGAAGCTTTCTGAATAACTGAAAATTTGAGATATACGTTATACTACCAAACACTTAGTTAGTGGCTATCAAATATCAGAATAGCCATAAATTGCCATCATTATCTTTGTTTTGTTAAGGCGTCGATTCTGCAAAATTCTTCATAATGGATTGGAAAATACCTGGCTCGCCGTGTCAGGGCCTTTTCGGCAGCACCTGCCTCTTCAAGCCTGCGTTTCTCTGCAGCCGAAACAAATCTGGAATGCCCAAAAAAACGTCGTCGTGGCAGTGGCCTCGTGCGCCTCTGATTGTCCAAAATCCGGCCTCTCGCATACTGCAATGATCTGTTTCAAGCAATGGAAAATCCAGAAACATCAAACCCTAAATCCTTTATTCCCTTTATAAAAAATAAGGAAAAAACACAGTTAGGGCATCTGCATCTTCAATAAATCGACGAGATTCAAGCAGACAACCCCGAGAATGACAAATTAAACCCCACAAGCTACCTCTGGGAATCCATTTCCCTCTGACCATTTCCGTTAACAGACGGTTCGGGTGCCTCTGCCAAGGGCAACAGACGCTTTTCCCTGTAATTTCCGGGTCCCTGTATGTCGTAAAACCAGCCGTCAAATTCCCGTTTGCACAGCGGGCATTTGCGCTGCAATGATCTCCATGTCTGAATGCATTTTGCACAGAATTGATGCAGGCGACCAGTTGGGTTTGGTGGATGCATATCGGGCAGGATGATGGTTGTGGGGTATTTTGGGGGGTTTGGATGAGGACTCCGTATTGACGTCGTCGTCGGAGAATTTGCGCTTGGATTGGTGCGTTGAGCGAGATTCGGAATGTGCGGAGGTCGACGAAGGTTGTGAGGGATAGAGCATCCAGACCTTTAGTGTGGGCATCCATACGAATTTCTGAGATGAGGTTAGGCCTAGTTCCATTGCCTTCATCGAGGGCAGTAAAGGATTGGATTTCATATAATCGGTCTTCGAACTTCCCACCGTAGAGAGAGTAATAAACCCACTTGAATTTGGAATGTTTCAAAGTCGATCGCCGAGTCACCCACTATGAACGGTGGGATGCGGAGAACTGGTAAACGTTCAAGGCCTTGTTTCGACTTTTCTTTATTGGCATTTGGTGATTAAATTTTGTTAAATTTGAGGACGACTTTTGTCAGATTTGTAGATTGTATCTGCTTGGATTGATTTGATAGCTCTCCGAAGTCATGAAATTCGTCGAATTGTAGCTTTCATCCGGGCAAATTGTTTTGAAAGCTATGTAAACTCTCGTCGGACTTGCAGTTCGTTATCTACAAATCCGACACGGGTATTGTGAAAAATTCACCAGATTTGAATCAGGGCCAGTTTTCTATTCGACACAAAACAAGGGTAAGAAGAGAATATCGAGTTTTATAATTCTAAAAATCAACTTATATTTTTTTATATGGGATTATTAGTTTTTTGTTATTGGCCTTTTGCAATTTAATTATTTTCTCATTCGCAATTCAATCTTTTTCTCATTCAAATTGATGATGCTCTGGCCCAATCTTCCAACAATTCTCTTGTTGAAAAGACAATGCCAAGAAACTAATGCTAACCGATGTTATATCCTCTTGGGATTTTATGTACTTTGTGATTTTTAGTAGGCTTGTTAGGACACTCATGGTTTTCTTTGATAGAATTTAAGTTCACTAAGGAAGTTCTCCAATTTGCGCAAAATCTCCTTGACCCCTGAAATGAAATGATCCCAAGCAAGTTTGAATGCTTACTCTAATCGATTGAGCATTCCAAATGCTTCTTTCCATAACAATCTCTACTAGAAATGACACTCTCTTCACTTCAATCATGTTAATGGTTCTAGACCAATCCACAAGAAAAGGGTAATGAGTGTTGTTCTAACACCAATGGGACTCCACCAACTACACATTTCGTTGGATTTCCTTAAGAAACATTGCTGAAAAACCCTAATGGCATAGACTTATCCCTCTTAACCAAACTCGCACTCGGGCCTTCATTTTGATCTCCTTCCTATATCCACCAAAAACATATTTAATTTCAAAGAAAACTTGCGATGGGGAGATCATCACATCTTCATACTCATTTGATGATTTCTAAATGGCCCAACCAACCAACAATGCCTCAAATTCTTCAAGACTTTTGTTCTCCTACTAGCATTTGAAATTGTCTTTTAAGAATTCACCTCTCCAAGAGGCAATGGCTCCAGTGACAGTGATTGCAACATCCCACACCTCAATCAAGAAATCACAACCACTCAACATATGAAACACTTTCTCTAAAGATTCAACACAATGGGCACTAGCCAAGACCCTCAAAGGAATATTTCTCAAAGTTATCTTAAGTAATGACTTTATTTGAGAGCACCATCCAAAAAAACAATGTACACTTTAAAGGAGCTCTTATCCTTTGGACCTTCCTTCACCACCATGGAGATTTCTAATTCTGCAACATAGAAAACATTACCTCATAACCAAGTTTGATCATGCAAAAACTACCAAAGGGATTCCTTGCCTAGACTAGTTTGTCTTCCTCCTCCCTCAAGCATATGGTGTTGGTGATTAGCTTATGAGCAAACTTTGTGCGCTACTTAGCTTCTAAGCTTTGTAGACCCAAAGCTTTTGATGTAATGCCACCTCCCACATTTACCCACCTTCACTAGCCTGTCGGGGTAAACATGAGCGGGGGGCTACTATGACATTACTCAACCTCCTAAGTACAATTAAGGAAGTGGAATTGACAAACCATAACTTTACTGACCTTCCTCGGAAGCTACATGACCCCCAGGAGCCAAACAACCACTCCACGTGCCATAACCCTAAGTTAACTTGCCTTTTTAGTGATATGGACTCTCATTCGCTTGCATAACAAGCCAAGCCAATGACTGTAACCCTCCAGTCGCATGGATGACCCTGCCTCCTGACGATTGTAGTCTAGAATTCCCAGTTTTGTGCATGCACCCCAAAATCTGAGCCACTTTTTCAGGGCTAAGATCCAAATCTCACCCCAGAACTTGATAGAACTTTCCAGAATGATAAATGACACTAAAACAAAGCCATTAACACAAAACTTAGACAAGAACTTGACCTAACTAGGCCTAACCATGACAGACATTTCGTCGAAACACATGGCAAACATGAAATATACAGGTCATGAATGCATATATGAACATAGAGATCTGAAATTTATATGAGAATCATCGAGAAGGTCTAATGCCCTCCCACAATATTTGTCATAGCATCTATTAGGTCATGAATTCAATAACCATTCATTTACCAATCAAAACATGATAAGAGCTATAACTAGAATCTGTCATAAAACCATGCTTATAACCAGAATAATAACAATGGTAAAACAACCATCAAAGCCACATCATAACAAGCACATTTACTGATAAAATACAAGAGGAAATTAGCTCTTATTGACATATGCAAAAGCTAACCAAGTGAGGGACTTCCATGTACCACCCTACCATAGATTGGGTTGGACCAAATGTTTCTTTCAGCCAATCACCTTCGTGCCATATTCCAAGCATGAATGTGGGATCTCATGGGATAAACCAATACATAAACAACCAAGGGAATCTAGAGGTTAACCCACCTCCACCCTCACACTACAGTGATCTCACCTAAACTGGTCTCGAGATCACAAAACCAAACTAAGCTTGGATGCTTCAGAATTCCTTCACCATCCCTTGAGAAATTTTCCTGTCTCCACCCGCCTGTTGAGGGGAAGTCGGAGAAAAACATCTCCATCCCCAACCCTTGGGATTTTCCTCAGACCACCTCACCCAGATCCAAAACCTTCCGACAGTCCAAGGCTCAACCAAGAATGAATCCCATCATACTGTGGCTATCTAGAAATGGAAAGGCAACGTTGAAACCAATGTCACACCTGACAAAACCCATGTCAATGACAACAAGAGAACCAAATACACACATACATGTACCATGTATGCCAAAACTAGCTAGGAAATCACACTTGCCACCTGTTACCTGTAAGTATTCTTGTTGAAGCCACTTGATCCAACTCTTCCTTGCTTGTCCTTATCCTTCCTTTGCTTTCCTTGTCCTTCCTTTGCTTGCTTGCTTGCTTTCTCATCTTGGTGCTCTTCTCTTTCACACATTAACTCCAAAGCCAAACTGACAAAATGCCCCAAACTGATGCTTTGATGCCTTTTTATTATTGATGCCTCAAATTTCTTCATTTTCCTCTATTTTCCTTCAATTTTCTCCTCACATGCAACCTATGAACTTTCATCTCCCTTTTCTCCTATTTTCCTTTATTTTCATAAATAAAATGTCAATTAATGTCTCTTTTCCTTAAGCTCATAGAGGATAATGATGCAAAATTCACATATGGAAAAATCATAGACCTGGAGGACAACATAACAGATGACAACCTGAATATTAATAATAGACTAAACCATTTCAATCTTGACCAAGGTATTGGTAGTTCAACTATCTAAGAGAGTCAAGGGTGTGTAGCAAACATCAGAGCCAGACTCTTCAGTAATGATGGATGAGAGCCAAGGTTGCAAGCCATCGTATTCACAATCAAAATATGAAGAGGTTTCTTCATTTTTAAATTTAATTACAGGATTATTGTTCTTTCAACTTTGATGAGTTTTTCCACATAAGTTTTAGGAATTACATTAGAACCTAACTTCATACAAGGTGTTTTGCTTTTTCAAAATGGAATTGGATCCTTTATCTCCTTTTCATTTTATTTTCGTTATTGGGTGCAATTTGACGCTATGGTTTTCTGCGAATTATTAAGTGTTACAGTTAATTTTTAGGATTATATATGGCTCTAGTCTAATGGACCATGTTTGGCACTACCCAAAATAATTCAACAAAATTACTAAAAAGGAGGGGAGTGAAAGGAAAAAATTTGACTCTGTGTGTGCCCTAAAGACTAGGCAGCCCTAACCTGCACGACTGTCTATTTTGTCAAAGCCTAAATGGAATTGTAAAACTAGAAGGAAATTTAAAGTAATCCATACAAATGGATACTTAATGAGAATTCTTTGAAATACAAAATATGGTGAACTCTACTCTATGCTTACATATTGGCCTTTCCTATTTTTGTTTTCTTTTTTAAATTTAGTCTGGGTGGGGGTTGGGGTAGGAGTTGTGAGTGTTGTGTTTTGTGGAGTTTTTGGGTGAAAAACTATTGTTCATAGATTTCTATGCAATGGTTGTGGTAGTTGATATTGTTTTCAAATGATAAATTTGATGCTATATGTTTGAATGTGTTGATGGATTGGGAATGCTTGAGGTTCTATTGTATGGGGGTTAATGGATGCTTATGTCAGATTCAACTTAATTGATGTCATGTATAAAAGGCAAGGTAAATAAACATAATCATCAAAACAATATAGAAGTAATAACACACACTAACAAGAACACAATATAGAAGCAATCACACACACTAACAACCCCAAGAAATACCCTAGGAAAACTCGAACTCTAGGGTAAAACCCAGCAAATGGAATTCCATGAAACCCTGGCCAAGCTAGTAAACCCTTGGCCCTTTACAACTCACGACCGGGGAGCCCACATTTGATCAACCCTTGGCACACTACAATGGAGACTAATAAGCCTATTTATAGGCTTCTTTCCATCCAAATATAACTGGCATAATATCATGGGCAAGAAACCACTAGCTATAGACTAGTTGTAACCTTGTTTTGGGCAGTTGTTAATTTGGTTTTACCATAAATATAATATTAAAAATGTATTTTTTATGATTTACATTAGAAGAGAGTCGAGACTATGTTGAGTAGATTTAACACATGGCTCTTCTAGCAAGAGAATATGTTTAACAACGATCATTAATTTCTTTCGACTAGGCTTCATTATATGCTGTTGGAGACAATGATTCCTATGAAAGGGTTACTGATTTTGGTGATGATGTTGTCATTTCTGTGTAAGTTTCCATTCTTTTCCAGCTTAGTTGATTGTTTTTGAAGAAATCTCTTCCAACGCTTTGCATTTTATGTGGCTAATTGAGTTTAGAGTTCTTAATTTTTGTTGATTAGTTGACCAACACCTGGTTTTTCTCTATCCCATTGTCACTTTTGCAAATACCCCTATTTGCAAGGCTAAATGTGTAAGATTTAAGGATACACTTTGCTGATGACTTTCTTTCTCATTTTTTGAAAGTATGGATTAGTGGTTACACTGATAAATCGATTGATGATTTTTTATGCAGTTTGTAAATTTTCCTCTTAAACATTATGGTCCATGAAGCATGAGTGCACATATCCGTCTCTAAATGTTCTCTAGGTTCCTGCTTGCATTGATTGACAAGACTCGACTTAATCCAGTTTAAGTTTGTCATATAGTAGTGGGTATTGTTATTGCACTTGGCTCTCAACGTGCCAGTAAGTGCAGGATGGTTACTTTTTATGCGGGATTCCCAGGTGTATATCCTACCATTTCATGTGTCAAATGAATTATTTTCTTGTTGGATGCCTGAGTTTTTGTGACAATTGCATGTTGCTTACCATGTCATCTCTGTAGAGACTACCTGTTAAGAGTCACTCAGGACTATCAATAGACATTTCTCTTCGGGCCTACAAGTAGTTGCAAATGTTGCAACTACAATTAAAGATGGGTTTTATGACACTGGTATTTCAATATCTATTTTCTACCACTGAAATATCATAGCAGGTTTGAATTTAGATACGTTTCTGATTTCAATTTGTCTGCTTCAGGCATCGGTGCAGGAGTGAAGTCAGTGACTGTCAATCCTTTGGCATGGGAAGGTTCTGTCAATTCAAAGGTAGGCATCAATAAAAGTTAATTATGTTGTAAACAGAAGGCTTTTAATTTTTTTAGTAGTTTCAATTTGATGTTTCTGTCCATACTCTTCTATGTCTTTAATATAGCTTACTATTGCCTTCATATTTGTACACAACTATATATATGTATATATGTCTACACACACACCTTCACGAGGATATATATAATTACTTCATTAACGATTTGTGTGAAAGACATTAATGGATTTTGCTGCCCCTTAAAATAGGTTGAATCTTTCCTTGTGGTGAACCGTATGAAAATCAATGGTAAGGCCATAGAGAGTCTTTTTTGTATAATCACTAATGATGGGGGGCATACTTGTAAATAGAATATTAATATACTTGAGAGTTTAGAACTCATGGTGCTCCCATTGTAGATGAATTAAAACCCTAAAACATGTGTTCTAGTTTTGTCCCTTGGCCAAATCTACACGGGCCTTGGCAAAGTCTTTGGGTTGCTAGTGACCCTTGCTAATATTAGATGGAATGTAATCTTGTTAGGAAAACATCTTCCTGAGGCCACAGAGTTTCATTCTTCTTGGATTGTTGTTCATGTTGAAGTGTTTTTCTTTTTGTGAAAGAAATGCAATGAAATATTATTTTATGATAAAGAGCCTTCATAAAATTTCTCGTGGTATGATAGCACACTAATTTGTATGAAACTATGCTTGCAGATTAAAATGCAAGTGCAAAGGATTTAGATAAAAGGGGTGTCTTTTTAGCAACTACTAGAATTATAGGGTGTTGCCCCTTGCAACATGAGTAAGGAGCCCCTTGGCCCTTTCGCCACCTAGTCAAACTATTCTTAATGTGGTGATAATAGGTCGTGTCACATGGTTAGTGGACAGATTTGTTAAAGGAAGAGAGACACACACAACTAGCCTCCTTCTTTAGTGAATAACAACAAATTCTTGAGTATTGTGTCGAGCATTTTTTTAGGGATTGAATACTCCTAAGACATGATCCTTTTGTTACTATTGGAGTCTAATAAAATGGGTAAGGCACAAAATTGAGTTTCCATGTTAGTGTAAGACATACATCCAATAGTTAGGTGCCAGGGTGTGCCAACATGTGCTAGGTGTCAGGGAAACAAAAGGGAGAACTAGGTCAAATTAATGCATGGAAATGAATGAATAACAATTTGTGACAAGAAGTGTCACTGAGTTCTAGGTGTGCTAAGGAGGGAGTGACAAGGTATGTTAGGCGGTGCTAAGGATTGCTAGAGGCTAGGGCAACATGCCAAGCTGTTCCAAGTGTCAAGGTGTGACAAAGCATGCTAGGGAGTGTTTGGGAGTTCTAGGGCAACACGAGGGAGCACTAGTTTCAAAGGCATGGAAATGAATGAATAAGAGTGTGTAACAGGGAGTGTCATCGAGTTCAAGGTGTGCAAATGAGGGAGTGACAAGGAATGCTAGAGTGACAGGGTGACATGCCAAGATGTGCCAAGTGCTAGGGTGTGTCAATGTGTTCCAAGGAGTGTTAGGGAGTGTCATGGAAACACAAGGGAGAACTAGTTCAAAATGCATGGAAATGAATGAAAAAGAGTGGGTGATAGTGAGTGTCAGTGAATTTCAGGTGTGCTAAGGAGGGAGTGACAAGCTTGTATGCTAGGAAGTGTTAAGGCATGCTAGAGTGCCAGGGCATGTCAAGGAGTGGTAGTGTGTGCTAGGGAGTGCCAAATCATGCCAAGGAATGCAGGGGATTCTAACATGTGCTACATAGTGCCAATACATTCTAAGATGTGTCAGGTGATATGGCATGTCAAGATGTAAACTATGTTGCTTAGTTGTTTTACTACCATGGTTGGATGTGAGCCTTGTCTTGGTAACTTGTTAAGTGGGATGAGTTGATATTGGACATGAGTAGCCTAAGATTAGTTACATGTAGTTCTTAAGTAAACAAGGCATGTGTTGAATTTCCACGACAAATGATAATTTGGGTTTGGTCTTAGAATATTTGATGCAAACACACTCAAGTGCCACAACACATCTACTTTAATGCACAATGAAATATACACACATCAGGGAATCAACTATTGCACATGAATTTTTTAAATTTTTTCAACCCCTTCTTCATTATATTACAAACTATAATAGAACAGGCTAGAGCTCCCATACCAGGGATCATGAACCTTTACAATCATATCGATACAAGGAATACAACTAGGGCTTGGTGTTAGTCCTTTGAAAACCAGTCTATCCTGAATAAGGCAGCACTACCTATTCCACCTAGACCTCCAGTAAATTTCACCAGTTTCATTGTTTCTAACAGCATTTACTAATTTTAGCAGTTTTTTTGGTCCTAAACTTCTTGAGCAATTTTGACCCCCTAAACATATTTTTTTTTACGTCTACAACAAGCTCGTATTCATAGGTCGTAAATCCTTTAGTACTCGAAGATATATTTATGATAGGGTATCGTATGCACCAAACAGAGATAATATGACCAAATTATGACCTGGGAAGTTGGCTACCCAACTAACCCTAAGGGGCCCACAAACTCTTGGTGTTCCATCTCCTGGGGTTAGGGTTTTAGTTGTTTAGGGCTTTCTCTTGTTGTTCAATAATAAAAAGGCCCTTGAGCCTCATTGTAACATAGTTCAGAGGCATGTATCCACCACATCTCTTCTAAGATATAAGCAACCATCGCTCGAGCTATTTTATTTATATTCTATCTATAAGCATATTTCAATTCTTTGATATTAATGAAGTGAAGCTTTATTTCTGCTGCATCTTTGTGTTTATGTTTTTATATGTATTTTGTCACATTCCTACACAAGTCCGGATTAGTGGTATCAGAACAGTTTTCTCTTTCTCTATTTTTTCTCTTTGCATGTCCCCAACGAGGTTACGGTATAAGGAGTTAGGGCTCGAACTAGTTGAACCTTTGCAAGACCAACATCGCAAACCTCGACAAGCTCCCATGGCAAAAGAAAAGAAAGACGAGGGAGCAAGAGATCCTTTCAAAATATTGTTGGAGGAAGCCCTCAAGAGACATAGGAACACGATGATATATGAACAATGAACAATTTTGGAGGTCAAGCTACTCTTTGGCTATTGTTTGTATGTTCGATATAAAAACAATAGCCAAATAGTAGCTTGACCTATAGAATTGTTCATTATACCTTGTAGCTTTTACATGGAAAATGAAATAAATATTCTCTATGCCAATATAAGATGTAGGAAGAAAAAATCTTAATGAAGTTAGTAAACAAATCTTCTTATAGAATTATCTACAATAGGCATGTTTCACATTTTGGATAATCTCTCAATAACTATCATCTTATATTCTCTTATAGATGATTATAGACTAGTACAATGGCTTAACTTTATATATTCTAAGGCAGCTAGTGTTGCATTTTTATTAGAATTTGAATCATGGGATTCATCCTACAACTAAATTAACATAAATTATATCCAAAACAAAAATCAAGAAAATTCTTTATAGAAGCAGTAGCTATATTATAGATGTATGTTACAACCCACACTAAGGTAAATAAAATAAAATTAATTGTGGATGTATAAGTAGCTAATATGGTGTTTAAAATAATTAATGAAACTTTTGATAATGGAAAAGAGACCATATTGGTCTTAGAAGGCACCCCGCACATGGATCATTGACCTCCAAGTCATTCCATTGCGATTGAAGGTTGTTAGTATTATGACAAGGAAAGATGCAAGGACTCGTTCCCTTGATTTTGAGTAAAGGATTTTTCAGAATGGTAATAAAATTACAGATTTGGAAAGAGGTTTTTTAGCTACTTTAACAACCTTTATTTCAGCCTAAAGGCTTCTTGCAAATTAATTCATACTTGGGCTATGGCTAGTCTGAAAAATACTGCAAACCTGCTCACTAAAGACACACTGGTATGGTGCTCTCATGCTACTACCTTTTACACCAGCAACTAGAAAAGAGATATGCCCAGAACATGTGATGAATGATCAACATTTCGAGGTCCTGAATCCTAAGTCCTAACCGGGCATGTTTCTTCTTTTTGAAGCTTAAGGAGCCAGGAGTAAACAGTCCCATTGATGCCAAGTTATAAAGCAATGATCCAAGTTCCTTGACAAGAAAATTCATGCATATCCATGGGAGATGGTAACAACCACCATTTTTCCCTTTTAAAGGATCCTTATTTATGTTTCATATCACTGTAGAAGTGACAAGGACGTTGCCTTGTTTGCAACAAGCCGAATTGCTCACTGATGATACATTGACAAAGATTTTTTACCTCAGAGATGTCCTCTAGCAGGCATGGCATGTTATAGAAATAATCTTCTAGTAGGAAAGGATCACAAGGATCCTTGATGAGAAGGTTCTTCAATATGTGGAAGAATCTTGGAAAGAGTATATTCCACTAGAAGTTCGTGGATGTAGTTTGGCATATTATGGAAGCAATCATCAAAGAATTTTACTAGTTTAGTTGCAGCATGAAGGCATAATTGAAGTATTTTATCATCTTGAGAAAGGAGTATCATAGACATATTCTTCAAAGAAAGAGGCAGTTCATGAAAGAAGTTGACTAGATGAAAAAATTAAGGAAAGAGGTATGCACATCTTTAGGTAAGAGCTCTTCTTTAGAAAGTAGAATTCATGTATTCAAAGATATGGTAGGAAGAGTTAGATGCAGAAATATATTTGAAATCATGTGCATGGTATGTCTTGGTTAAATACTAGATGAAATAAGGACTCTTCCATATGGGTACTCGATGTATAGAAGCATGACGGTTGTGCATAAAACCTAGTGATATTGATCAACGTCCGATATGGTCTTGGTTAGGTTCCTGTGTTCCATAGTAATCAGGATTTGTTAATCTTTCAAGTCAATCAAGGTCAAAAGCCAAATTTTGGTCTATACTAGAAAAATTTGCCAAGTTATAAAGCAAAGAGTATCAGTCACTGTATAGGTGTCATTTCTACTTCCACTCCAAAAATGAAGATAACATTTCATCATGGTAGGTCATATCCATATTTCATGAGTCTTTTGATTAATCATGTTCATTCAAACCCTATCAATCATACTTGCACCGTCTTTCCTCAGATATCAAGTCAAAATATTGCTACTAGGGTTTTTGCTGCGCTTTCCCTTTTCCATGTTTCATAGCTTCATTCAGGAGTAAAAGGCCTTCATTTTAAGCTTATACCTCCTTCATCATCCTTCACTGACCATTCTCCATCATTCCCCTCATCAAAATCCTTTCATTTTCTTATTTTACCAAAAACCCTAGAAATTTGTTGTGCTTTTACCCTAGGTATGTGTTTTGACCCTTTTCCACCCTTTTTCTCACTATTTTTAAGAAATTCCACTTCTAGTATTTTCCTAACACCCATACCTATCCCCCATATTTTTCCCATAATTTTTCCTACCTCCCTTCCCTCTCATTCCCTTCCCCTAAGTTGTTGCTCTTTTGCGCTGCGCTTTTACCTAGTCACCATGTTCTCGTCATATCCCTTAAACCTCACACCCGTTTGCCATGAAATTTTTACAGGAGATGAATGGGGATGAAATGAAAACACCCACTCAATTTCAGCTCAAAATGATGCACAGTTTTCGAGAAATGAGCCATCATCATCTACAACCATTTTGGGATTTTCTCGAGATTTGTGACTCTAATTGGGCTCAATTTTTTTGTGGAGGTGAATTGGGATGATAATAACGTTATGTAAACATTTCTGCCCATTTGGATTTACCATTTGGGATATATTCCCAAAATACAATTGCTACAAGAGAGTTGCTATGCTTTTGACTTTGTTTTTATCATCATTTTCAAAAGATATTTATGACCAAATGGAGATGAATTTTGGAAAACCAAAGGAGGTTTTTGTTAACCATGGAACCAACCACAATAAAATCCTTCAATTTTTTCACAAGTGTTATGGTTAAATCTATATGAGTTTGTCTTTTTTGTTGCTATTTTAGCTGTGCTTCTGGACAGTTAGTTTTGGAATCAAATTTGAAGAGGCTAAAATGATGTTTTTGCATGGTTTAAAGGCTCCAGGGTGTAGTGGACATATCCAAGTTTCTTCACAGGTCTTCAACAACAATAAAATCTCATTCAAGTCATCAAAATTTCAAGTCAACTATTTGTTGTGCTTCTGCTAAGATTTGTTGCATTTCTGTGTGACCAACTTCAAGCTTGGATTTTGAACAAATGGGAAAGTATTTTTGAAAATGGGGGGATGTTTTTGTTCATAAACACTAATTTGCACTTCTCTACGATCCTAGCATCTAGATCATCCCTCTCCTTTGCAAAAAATTGTGATTCCATAGCCCTCATTGGCAAAAATTGACTCTCGCTATGCACAGAGAGCCTTCGTTGTGCACTTGGACAATACACTGTGCACAGGAAGCCTTTGCTGTGCACGGGGAAGAGTTGTCCAAAATTGTTGTTTGACCACCAAATTCATTTTTCAAAGATCCTCTTTAGTCATTTCATCCTCCAGGCTCTATAACAAGTAAGTTTAATCATTTTCATGCCCTCCTTTGCCTCATATGTCAAGAAAATGATCAAATACTTCTTCTTCTAGGGTTTACATGATTTTCATGGTTTTGATCCTCAAATGATGGTTTCTTCCATAAACCCTAGATTCCTTGTCCCTACACCTCTGTTTGCAACTAACACGCCATTTCCACCCATCACAAAGCCTTATCCCCTCATTTTCTATCATTTTCCTCTAAACCCTAATCTACCCTATCTCTTTCTAGGATATCACTGTGTTTTGGCCTTTTCCACCCCCTCCCCTCACTCATTTCCCAAAATTCCTTTTTCCTCTACTCACTAAAATCATCCCCTACCTTGCTAAATTTCCTTACAAATTTAGGGAACTCCTAAGTCCATCATACCACCTCATTCCATCATACCACCTCATTCCCTCGTAGCAACAAATTTCACTATTTTTGCTTGCCTTTCACCTAGGGTTTGAAGTATGGAGCATGACTCATCACCATCAGAGAAGAGGAAGTACAACAATGGGGGAAAGATACTAATGTTTGAGCCCTCTAATTGCAATTTAATCACCTCCTCCCCATTTGTCATGAAATGCTTTGAAGATGTCAATTGTTTAGGGTTTTGTCAAAGAGTGTCGGGAGGTAGGTTACCATGAGCTTCTCACAAGCATATTTTCCCTCACCTTGAAGGAAGAAAATATCATCATTGCAAGGGCTAATTTCATGTTTTCAGTGGATGCCATCTCTCAAACTACATGCATACCAAACCATAGTGAAAACTGGTTCAAAGGCATGAACCTAGACCTAGAAGAGTACAAACCCTACTTGAATCACAATACAAAGGAGCTCACTCACATGTTTTCCCATTCAGATACTTGTTGGAGAGATATGCACCATTGATGAAGGCTGTCATGAAGTTCTTCACGTGTGAGTAAAATTTTTCTAGGATATATCAATACCACATAAGACTGCTCAGGCACTTTACAACTACCAAGTGTCTAAATTTCTCCAACTACTTGTATAGGAGCCCAACCGAAATGTCTGAAAGGATGCAATTGAAAGGAAAAGTGCATTATCCCAACCTATTTCACCATAGCCTGATAAAGGTTATAGTACTCCATTAGTTGAAGGAGAATAACATGACATGGGACACCTTCATTGAGGCAGCCTTGAAAATGCATATAACCACTCCACCAAGCCAACACCAAACCATGTCAGTACAACCATGGAGTGGGGTCATCAAGAAAACATGATGAGGTTTCCAAGGAACCTAGGCCTGAGGTGACCAAGACATATCAGAGAGGCAGAAGCCTTATGTTTTCTCCTCAAATTGAGGAAGGGGCCAAGCCTACTACATCAGCAGAACATGGATCATCATCACATCATGAGGCTTCTTTGCATGATGAGGAGCCCATTGATCATGACTTTGACCTAGTTGACTTGGAGGCAAATGATGAGCATAAAAACCTACAACAAGTCATCAAATAGAAGGATTCTCAGATCATGGAGCTCGAGGACAATTCGGAAAGGGCCAAATTCATCATTTCATTCCTTGAGCAAGAAAGTTGTCAACTTAAGGCAAAATAGCTAGTCATGGAGAAAGAGAAATTCAAAGCCAAGAAACAAGATATGAAAGGAAAGGCAGTGGTGGACCATGAGGACATTCAACAACATGAAGTACATGTGGCAAGGAAGGGGCCAAGGACAATGGGTCTTAGGAAGGAACTTCAGAGGGAAAGAGAACAAAAACCACCAATGGAAGAATTGACATTTGAAGAGAGGATTGCCATGGAAATAAATGAGGGCAGGAAGTTTTGGCTTGACAAAGTCAATTTACACCTTGATAATATCCTTGAAAAGGCCAAAATGGATAACAAGTTGCAAAATAAAATGGACATCCATAATTACACAAGGAATCAGGTTGCCAAGGTCAAAATCAAGCAGTGGAAGGAAAAACTCAAGGAAACCCTAATCAACCAAGAGGAGAAGGGTAAGTTGGATTTGCTTTCTTATGCATCCATGATTTCATAAAATACCTCATCAGGCATATCTGGAAAAATTTTGGGAGGATTTGGAGAAAATTTTGTGTTTTGGTGCAGACTAGTGCAGACTTGCAATTTTTTGGCAATTTTCTATCTAGGAGTGCAGAGAGCTCACACTGTGCTTCTTCCTCAAGGCTCCAAATAATGGAAACTCAACATTTTTGGAAATATTATGACCCCCTATCAAAACCCATTTTCCCACTTTCCTGGTCTAAGGCTCATTTTTTGAGAAATTTGCAAAAAAGAGGCCAAAAATCACCTTTCTGCCCCTCTTTTTCCATTTCGCTGTGCACCTAGAGACACCTTGGGAGAATGGCCATATCTCAACCAAAAATGGGTCATTTAGAGTGAACAAATACTCTAAATACATAAAAACTCTCCCATATTTCCCTAAAAGGTTTCAGATATAGATTTGGACTTCATAAAGGCACTCCAAAATGCTTCCAACAGCTCGGTACACACTTGGAAATTTCTGAGATTTTTGTAAAATTTTCACTGTGTAATTTTTTGTAATTCCTAGTTTGACTTTGATAAAAGTAAAAAGGGTGAAGTAGATTAATGTGAGGGGTAAAATTAAATGCAAATAATGGGTGGTTATTCTTTCTAAGCTATTTTGATGTAAATTTGACCTCATTTATGAGAGAGGTTGGAGTTAAAGTTAATTGTAGAAGTTGTTTTTAACTTCCCTAGACATTAGGGTTTGGTTAGAACACCTCATGGAACAGTTCCTAGAGTCATGGATTCAACCCCTGAGAGTGGGGAGATGTTGTTTTGGTCTTTATGTATTAGCTTCTCAGTGATAGAAAGGGTTGGATTTCAGAGGAGAGAACTATTATATCTTGTACTTGGACATTTTCTGGAAATCAAAGGACACAGTTTGCAACTATTATCTAGGAATTCATGTGCAGTAAGTTTGTGATGTTATTTTTTTCTCTATCATAGCTTTATATGAAATATATTCATCTTCTCTTTCCATTCATCAATTCTTCAATGGTTTTCCTTACAGTTTATAAACAAAATTCTTTACATATATCTCTGTTTGATGGAAAAATCATTATGTGTTACTTTCTTTCTTGCTTAATGAATTCATGTTTCATGCTCATTAAGACCTTTTTCTTCTTCTAAACACTACATTACATCGAAAAACCCTAAGATCCATCATAAAAGTAATGCTACCTTGCTCCTTTATATATTTGTTGTTGTAACCCTTTGATCCTCTGACCTAGCTACCTGGTTTTTCTCCCTTATCCAGCAACAAAACCCTAAATTTTCCAAAACCCACCTGAGCCTAGCTATCTAGCCTAAAATCATTTACATTCCAGTCATCTTTTGGCTATGATTTCATAGAGAGGGTCCTCTCTAGTTTGGTAGGGCTAGCTAGCAAACTAAAAGCTTGGTCTGTAGTTACCTCCATCGAGCTCCTCATCATCCTGGGACATTGTGGAGGATAACAGAGGGCATGACAACTAGGGAGTGCCAAGGTGTTATAGTGAATGTAAGGTTCCCAAGTCATGGAAAAATGTAATGCTAGTTGTGAGGTCATGATTGCCAAGGTGTGTTAGGGAATGCTAGGGCATGCTAACATGCGCTAGATAGTACGAAGACATGTTAAACAAGCTAAGATGTGCAAGTGCTAAGGCATGCCAAGAAGTACAGGGGTGTGACAATGCATGATAGGGACTACCAAGGCAAAAAAAAGGGAGGAATAAGTTAAACAATAAGGAAATGAGCACATAATAGGGTTAATAAGTCATCAATTTACCCTTTCCACAAGGGGCATGCTAGGTACACCAACACTAAGTGCCAAGTGTCAAAGCATTCTAAGTGCCAAATCTTCCTCCATTTCTTCTCATCTATTTTCCAATAATTGATCTCAAATAAATTTAATATTAAACCATGCCAAAGCATACCAAGTCATCTCAACACATGCCAAACATGCTAATACTTGTGAAGTTCCAACACATGCCAAGTGCCAATGTGCGTCGGGGAGTGTGATGCATGCTATGAAGTGGCATAGCATATTGAAGAGTGCTAAAGTGTGCTAGAGAGTTCCAATGCATGCTGAGGAGTGTTAGGGAGTACTAGGACAATAGAAGGGCACACTAGGTCAAAATGCATGGAAGTGAATGAATATGAGAGTGTTTTGGGGAGTGTTAATGAGTGCTAGCTATCATGCTAAGGAGGGAGTGACAAGGCATGCTAAGCATGGGTAAGGCATGCCAGGGAATATCAGGGAATGTCAATAAGTGCTAGAGTGTGATAAGTAGTTCCGGGGTGTGCTAACATGTGCCAAATAGTTCCAAGGCATGCCAAGTGCTAAGACATTCTAGGATGTGCATGGCGCTAGAGTATGCCAATATGCATCAAGGAGTTTCAAGGAAACAAAAGGAATAACCAAGCTAAAATGAAAGGAAATGAACACACAAGAGGGTTAATAAGTCAGGACTTTATCTTTTTCAAAAGGGGCATGCTAGGCACACTAATAATATGTTCCAATACATGCCAAGTGCCAATTTGTGCCAAGTGCTAATGTTTGTCAATGCAATATTATGCCAAGGTGTTCTAGGGCATGCTAGGGACTACAGGGAATTCCAACACATGATAGGGGAGTGCTATGCTATGGTAGGGCATGCCAACATGTGCTTGGGCATCCTACTCATGGAAATATGTTCTAGGTATAAAGATGTTCCAGGTACAAATATGTTCCAGGTACAAAGATTTTCAAGACATGCGAGGTGCCAATGAACGTTAGTGTATTGTTCCATAGCATGTTTAGGTGTGCCATGAGTGTTGAGGAGTGCTAGGTCTCTTTCATTAATAGAATTTACAGAGCTTGATTATGTATTAGATAATATAGTTCCGACACACACTAGTGGAACTTCATTTAAAGGATATTTGCTAGATAATAAACCTAATAGAGATGAATCATGTGTTGAATCATAGGAAAACTATATTCTTATGACTTGAGGGAAATGATACACACTAATTACTTCTTAACAAATTGACTGACTATTATAACCACTATTACCTTGGACACATAATGAAAAACACTCCATAACAATGGTCTTAAATCGTTATCTTTTGACAAAAAATATAGTAACAGGTACATAGCATCATCAAAAACTCATTGGAATGATCAATGATGACGAACATTTTTTGACCGTCACCAAAAGTAACCAAAAAGAGCATTGGTGAGGGTTAATAAAAGATCGTAACTAGAAGTGTCACCAAAGAGAGAATTAGTGATGGGCCTTTAACGACCCTCACCAAAAGTGTCACCAAAGAGAGAATTAATGACAGGCCTTTAACGACCCTCACCAAAAGTGTCATTGAAAATGGCTTTGGTGACAAACCTTAAAGGACCATCACTATATACACTTACAACAATGGTTTTTTAAGTACTGTCACCATATGCGACATTGGTGACAAACCTTTAAGGTCCGCCACAAGCATGAAGCATCATCAAAAACTCATTGGAATGATCAATGATGACAAACATTTATTGTTTATCACCAAAAGTAACCAAAAAGATCATTGGTGATGGTCAATTAAAGATCATCATTAGAAGTGTCACCAAAGAGAGAATTAGTGATGGGCCTTTAACGACCCTCACCAAAAGTGTCACCAAAGAGAGAATTAGTGACGGGCCTTTAACGACCCTCACCAAAAGTGTCATTGAAAATGAGTTTGGTGACAAACCTTAAAGGACCATCACTATATACACTTACAACAACGCTTTTTTAAAGACCGTCACCATATGCGACATTGGTGACAGACCTTAAAGGTCCTTCATAGGCATGACCCTCACCAATTACCTTTTTTCTTGTAGTGTTGCTTGCCATCCATCAACATTTCGTATGTGGTGGTGAATTATCGATCAATTTTATATAGTTGTTTCTATTCGGAAATATTATCCCACACGAGTTGAGAAAAGGGGTTAGTGCCACAATTGGGGGTTGACTGAGGAAATTTGTAACATTATCGGTGTTGGCATTCTTGTATTTTATGTTCAAATGGAATTGTTGTAGGTATATGAACCATTTCTAATGGTTATCATTCAACAACTCCCCTTGTGTCTGCATAAATTGAAGAGGTCAATGATCCGTATGGATGATCATATCCTTCCCCAAATTGTAATGTTTTAACTTCTGAAAATCATGCATGATGGAATACATCTCCTTATCATATGTGAGGTATTTTCAAATAGTATGAGAGAGTGTCTCACTATGATAAGCGACTAGATTCCCTTACTTGGTCAGAACTACACCAATAACATAATTAGAGGCATCTGTCTCAATTTCAAATGGTTGTTGTAGGTATAGATGTGAGTACTTGCTGAGAGTAAAGATAGTGTTTCAGCTTAATGAATGGCTTATGTTGTGAATCTGACAATTTTTTTTTCTTTTGCTCCAACCTTGGTAACTTGACTCAAAGGCCAAGTGATATGGGAGAACCCCAACACAAATATTTGATAGAAATTGGTAAGGCCTAAAATGTTGTGAATCTCTGTTAGATTTATTGGGGTTAGAAAATCCTGAATGACATGGATCTTAGTTGGATTAACATGTATGCCTTGCTTGTCAATCATGTAGCCCAAATATTGGAGATGGTTCATGCCAAAGGAACATTTCTCCAAAAATGGAACATAGTTTGTGCTACTTCAGGGTTTCAAGGACTTGCTGAATATGTTGCAACTACTCTACACAACTCTTATTGAAGATGAGGTTGTCATCCAAATATACAACCATGAATGAGTTGGTGAAAGTCTACAAGATGTCATCCATTAGCCTCATAAAATTTGCAGGGGAATTTTTCAACCAGAAGGGCATGAACAACCACTCAAAGAGGCCCTTCTTGGATTTGAAGGCGGTCTTCCATACATCTGTGGGTTCTATTGGAACTTGGAGATAGCCAGACTTCAAATCAATATTTTTGATACTTGGACCCTTTGATCTAGTCAAGGCAGTGATCAATCCATGGGATATTTTATCTTTTCCTAACTGTGATTTTATTTAGTGCTCGATAATAAATTCAAAGTGTCCAAGTCCCATATTTCTTCTATACAAGTACAATTAGGTTCCCACAGGGTGAGGAAATTGGTCGAATGTACCCTTTTTGTAGCAACTTCTAGGTATGTCGCTTGATTTTCTCATTTTCCATAAGAGAGCGACAGTATATTGACCCATTGGGTAAGGTGCTCCGAGAGTCAAATCAATTGAATACTTGATCTGATAGCGCAAGGGCACCCCTGTAGGTGAGGAGAAGATGCCCTGTACTCTTCCATGATCTTATCAACTTGATTTTTCTATGCCGAGGAACCCTTTCTGGAGGCCACGATCTTCCCCTTACTTGGAGAGTGAACTAGAAAGAAAATAAATTTCATGTTTGGGAGATGATCTTACTGCAGTGCTTAGTAAAGATCAAATAAATGGGAGTATGAAGGCCTACCTATAGTATCCTGTATAATTTTCTTCCCAAAGTAATAATAAAAGTATGGTGTCTACACTAATACATAGCATGATGCTTATACAAGTGTGGTTGTCCTAATAAAACATCACAAACTTCAAGGGGAGAAATATCACAAGTACCTCATGTATGAAGGGCTTGATGATGTAGAGAAGGTGACACCGCTAACTAACATGAAGATCTCACCCTTGGTGGAGGCACCTGATGGTGTATGGTTGTAGGTGTAGTGTGGTAGGCAAGCCCAACTACTTAATAATATCTACTGAGGTGAGGGTTTTTTGGCTCCCATTTTCGATAATGAATTGCAGAAGAGAACCCTTCACCCACATCTATGAGTGGAAGAGATGCTTCCCCTCCTTAGGATCTTCAGTATCAGTCTTTTGGACCTTGGTGGTGGAAACAGTGACACTAGGTTCTACACCAATAATCTATTTCCCCTTGTCATTCCCCTTATTTGGTTCTCGCTTAGAGTCATAACATGAACCTCACTCTAAAGCTTTTAGCTTGTTTACCAATGATTTCTTGGCATGACACCCATTTGTGTTGTGGGTGGGGCTCTTGTGGAACTCACACCACTTTCCTCTATCCTTCTTCATCTTTGTGGTGCTATTATTTTCTTGTGGATTGAATGGGTTGTATTGGGTCAGTCCACTTTGGCTATATCCCTTATTTTTTAGTTTGGAGGTGCATTTTCTATTCTTTGTATTTGTAGATCCAAAGTCTCGCTTTTTCTGTTTAAATTTTTACTTAATCTTGACAACATGGTGGTACATTCTGCTAAGCAAGGACATGTCTAGGAATTATATTTATTCCTAGATGTATTTGTGAAGACAACCATGTTACTTATGTACCAAATTCTACTTAGAATCATCGATACCCAACTTCATGCATAGGGTATAAAAAATATTCATGAACTCCAACACATCTTGGTCCCTTTCTTGCCATAATGTGGTCCATTTTATGTGCTTATCTTCATAGCTCCTGACAGGGTAATATTGTTCCTTGACAGAATCTTGAAAATAATTCCAAGAGGATTCAACTAAAAGTAGTGAGGGTTCCTCCTCGTCCCTCTGCTCATAGTAAATTTCCCACTAGTCCTTGACATGGGGGGAAACTTTGAGGAGGGCAAAAAGTAATCTTTTCCCTATCAGAAAAATTATAGGCTAAAAATATCATTCTAGAAAATTTAACCATCCATCTAAAAAAATTTCATTATATGGCCTTCAAATATAGGAATGTCAAAGCTAACTTGTACCTTAAAGGGGGAAGCACCTCCGAATTGATTGTTAGATGAAGATGTTTCATTCGCTGATACCCATCGAAGGATCTAGGAGAAATTATCCATCATCTCATTCCTTTGTCGCTTGAGGGTTTCTTCGAGTAACAATTTGAAAATATCTCCTCACCCCTCATCTTTCTTTTCTTTCTCCCTGGGAGGTCGTTGGGGTTAGCAAGGTCAGCTCTGCATGGATTCAACCAGTTCAAGTTCCAACTCTTTATACCCGACCTCATTGGGGATATGCACAAAAAAACAAAGAAAGAGTAGACCCGTATGATACCACTAATCTATATATATGAAGGAACATAAAATAAATATATATTTAAACAAAAACACATATATATAGTGAAACAAAACTTTAATTAATAAATAGCAATTGTTGAAAAGTGTTTACACGCAGAAAGGAAACAAACTAGCTCAAGCGATGGTAGATTATATTTGAGAAGAGATATGATGGCTACATGCCTATTGAATTGAGTTACAATGAGGCTCTCAGGCCTTTTTATCATGAAGAAATAATGGGAAACCCTAAACATCTAAAAAACGAATACTAGGAGATGAAACACCAAAATCTTGTGGGCCCCACTAGGGTTAGTTGGAACATCAACTTCTCAAGATCGTAACTTTTTCATACAATAGTTGTTTGGCATACATGATAGCCTGTCAGAAAGGTATTTTTATATAGTATTTTATCACACTCCCAGTCTCGTATGTTGAAGTGGTGCACTTTGTGTCGTCAATGTCGCAAGTGTCGCAAAGTGATGAAAATTGTTGCAAACAATGTATTCACCATGAAACATGTTTGGAACATCCCTGAAGAAAAGGAAGAAAAATTTCCTTGAAAGAATTCTAAAGAGCTTGTCAAAAACCTTATTTTTCAAGCCATGCACTACTTTTATTAGGAAAATCCGCGTTGGTAACTTCTAGCAGTGCTGGTCCTCTTCAGGAAGTTTTTCCCAAAATGGAGGAGAAGATTCTTTTACTAGAAAGCTCGAGAATGATGATGTGGTTTCAGGTAAATGAAGATTGGAATGAGACCTCCCATTCCTAACCCTTGATCCAATTTCCATGGATCTCTTCCTTGAGATGTGGAACTCCTCCCTCTTTTCATGGATCCTCAACTCTCTCTCCTTCCCTATAAATGAATTGCCCACCATCCACTAATGGTTGGTTGTTGGTTGGTTTCCATCCTAGTGCTAAATTGTGCCCAAATGCTTCCCATTTGAAAAGGAGAAAATGTGTTTGAAGGCTAAGGCTTGGACTTGGAATCTCACTTGAAGGAGGCTTCCAACACCAAGGCTCCATTGGTTGTAATGCTCCCTTTTTTCATCTATTAATAATACAATATATGTTTTCTTTCCATAAATGTGTCAATTCTTGTCCATTTATTGTAATGCTCCTTGATTTGTTACACAATTTGTATTAGAAAATGTTATGCTTTCCATAGTTTTGTTGTCTCCACTTGATCTTTCTTGTAGGCACTCATCTACACCAGCGAGGAGGAGATCGTAAGCGTAGAAGCCAAATATTCAAGGTCGACATCAAGGGTATTAGCACCAGAGAGAGGTAGGAGATCTATCTTCCTTTGTATTTTCTAGTATGAATTAGGAAAAATTGCATGTAATTGTCTTTTGTAGTTTCTAGATCCTCCCATAGGACTAGAGGGATTGTTTCTATCTGCAGAAAGGATTTCCTACACAAAAAAATGGCGACTCCACTTGGGAGTACATAACCGTTCAAACCTTCTTTTGTTTTTGGTCTCGTTTGATAAGTTTTTCCAACTTGTTAGTGATCCATAAGTTTGATTGATTGTGGATCCACATTCTAAGTGGTGTGTGGTTTAGAGTGTCAAATCTAGGTCTCTCTTCAACTTTGTTTGTTTTCTCCTAATTTTTTCTCACCAACCATCATTTTTCCTGAGAAACAATGCGCTACCAGCACAAATTTTGTTGATTATAGTAGTGTTGAAGACCCTATCAGCACAAATTTTTACCATTACATTCACGTTGGTCCAAAAAATGATATATTTTTAGGGTTTTTGACAGAAGATCTGGAATGTCTTGATCTCTAAAGTCTTTCTCCTACTCTGTGTGCATATAATTTTGACTTATTGTTGTTAGATTCTTTGTGGTTTGCAAAAGTTTGTCCCATGTTTAAGTAGTGAAAATGAACTTTGGTTAAATATTTAGTTCTTTAGGTAATCGAATTTACAGTTGTGTTGCTTGCGTGTGTTACTGATTTGTTGTTTGATAAACATTTTTCATTCTTTTGGAAACCAAAAAGAAATTGCATTTGCATTTGTTAAGCTTTCATCTCAAAATTGATCATTACTTTTGGAAATTTCATTGGATTACATTGCACTAGAAATGTGTTTTTTAGATTGTCATTGAGCATAGATTACATTGCTTGGTGTTGAAAGATGATAAGTGCATCTTCATTCATTTTCAAAAGAAAAAAAAAATCATGTAGGTGAACTTTAGTGAATTAAAATTCATTTACTTTTTTATCGTTGCATTGGAATTGTGGAATTGAAAGATCTAGTTAGGAAGCTATTGTTGGTTGCATATTTGATTGTTGCATCAATGTTTTCACTTCTTCCCTACACTAGATAGCTTTCATTGAAATGAAAAGAATCATTTTTTCATATTAGTTGCATCATAGGTGTGTTCAGGTGACATCGATTTTTGAGCCTTGAAATCGAAACATAATTCAAGATCAACTTTAAAATTTATCTCAATTAACCTAAGGAGCATTTGGAACATTAATGAAAACATCTAGAGGTCTAGGCTAGAGACGTGTTCCAGCATCGTTAAACGTAGGAGTTGTCGTTGTTTTCTAGCATTTCATCCTGGGGGTGAAATCTCGTTCCACATACATAAGTGTATAGGATCGTTCTCCACGTACCTTCAGGTATATCAGACGGTGCTCCACGCATGAAAATTATAAAGGAACACTCTCATCAAATGGTTATGCATTAGACAACACTACTATGGACTGCACTCCCACATACCATCGAGTATATTTTGGGAGTCCCCTATAGGTTGTTATCCATCCAGAGGTAACCGATTTTGCTTCCTTGTATACTGTGATATATCGAACACAACATTTGGGGAGATTTGTTGTTGTACGTTAAGTCCTTGGTTCGCCAAGGTGTATATTTTAGTTCACCATTGCTTGGTAACCTTTTTTCCTAGTTACCCCTTTCTTTTGTTTGAGTCTTTAATTTCTAAAATCAATTAATTGACCGTAGAACAACATCCTTCCTTTGGAAATACTCCTTATTGGATCTTATTTTGAGACTAATGGCAATAGTTCCTGAGTCCGCCAATCAAGGAAACCCCTCTAATAGTAATCCTAGTCCTTTTCCTTCTTTTGGAAATGTTGGTGCTCCTTATATGGAAACGTTGCCCCTTCCCAAATTTACCATTGGTTTTCCAGTTTGGTTGTTTTCAACCCCGATGGTTCCATTGCTGGGATCAGGATCTACATAAAGAGATGTGTGATGTTGCATCATTAGAATCCAACAAAGAAAGAAATTGAGGAGTGGTTGAATAGAAAGATTCACGAATTCGTGGCACAAGAAAATAGAAATCTGCAATTGACGAAAGAATAGTGGTTGGACAGGTATCTGTACACTGAGATACACAACAATTTCTTTTGTTTCTTCCTGGTCGAATTATACGAGTGGATCGCCAAATTGGCAGACGACTAGGGAAGGTGGAGGCTTGACGGTCCAATAGTGTGGACCCCGGAGCTAGTGTGGAGATTGGAAGCCTCTGAAGATAAGATCAGGTGCGCTGTCGATCACTGGCTTGATCACGTCTTAGGAGGATTTCTGACAAAGTTCACAATCGATACCTCGGTCATCTATAGTGAAGTAGAGCGACGCTTCTTCAAGGGACCGCGAGGTAAGTATTTGAGGTCTTTGAATACTTGGATTAAAATGCTATTGTGCGAAAAGAGAGTTATGCAATTACCTTGATGTTTGGAGATACGTGAACTAGAAAGTTATTCAGGAATAGAAGGAGAACAGGTCTTGAATATAGCCTGCTGATTGAGACTCCTCTAAGTGACAACAACAGAGCAGCACAGGCTTCGTCGTAGAGAATTGTCTAGTTAATTAGACAATGGTTCCCACAAATACCCCATCCACCCACACCACCTCCATCTTCACCTCCGCCGCATACACCTTCGCCCACACTGCGACCACCTCCACCACCATTCAATATGGCGAATACAGTGACGTTACCCATTTTCAAGGGCTTGGGAAATGAGGAACCAGGCTAGTTTTGGTTCATTGCAAAGGCTTTATGGTAAGCCCAAAACATTACAGATGACCAGATGAAGAAAGCAACGTTGGTTACTACTTTATAGGATTGCGCGCTAACGTGGTACATCAAGTACTGCACCGATAACCTGATAGCTGCATTGGCAGACATTCAGATTGCGCTGAATAAGTAATTCATTAGACCCAAGTCTAAAGCGTAATCAATCATGGGATTGAAGGAAATCATGATGAATCCTAGCGAGACACCCTGGGAGATGAACTAGAGATTGAAATGGAAGATCTGCAAAGTTAACATAAATCTTACAGATGGGCAGCACCGCGAATGGTTTGTGGCTTCACTCTTGCACCATTTAAGGGTTGCTTTATCACAACAAAAAATTGGCACCCAGGAAGAAGCCCTGGAGATTGTGATGAGACTGCATGAGACACCGATTCAAGATGTTGCTTTGGGAGTTCAATAGATTCATGCGGAGTTGCATAAGCCTTGCCTAGAATTCCAAATTCTGAAGAAGGATAGAGCGGCTTGGCCTGACGTGCGTGAAGAAGTTTGGTGTTTGAAATGTAAGAGTCAAGGCCATGAGAAAGATCATTGCCTTGTCTTCACGAATTATGTTGCAGGAGGAGGGCCGATGCCTCTGAGGCCAGAAGTTAAATCAGGGCCAAGTACAGGGCCCACGTTGTGGTGTGCTATCTGTTAGGTAGCTGGAAAACATGTGACAAACAATTGTCACTTGCAAAAGAAATTTGTACAGACACCCAACTCTTTTGCAACTTTTGCAAATCAGTAGGTCACGATGAGTGCAATTGTCATAGTTATGAGTTAATGATGCAGAGAATTCCCACGTATCGGATGCAGACAAAAAATCGGCCTTTAGATCAAGGCGTTGGGGGAGCGCGAGGAGGATATCAGGGGCACGGATTAGGTCGAGGTGGAGGAGGAACTGCGAGAGGTCAGGGGCAAGTTATTTGCTACAATTGTGGAGGACCAGGACACTACACATGAGAATTTACGAACCCGATGTGCTTGTCGTGCCGATACTGTACTCAGTTTGATCATGCGACAAGAGACTGCCCTGTATTAATAACTAAGATGCGCGAAAAGGGGACACATCCACAACAGCCTACCCAGAACCTTCAGATGATGAATGCTGAATCTCGCGAAGAGGATCCTAATGTGAATATTGTTGGGTACCAAATCTGCATTCTTTTTCCCTCCATTTTTACTCTCTCTCACTCCTTTGTATCCTTTATATTCACTAATCTCTCTAAATGCACAAGGTAAATTCTCTTCGATTGTATTCCCAAATTGTTTAATTAATGAAGTAATAGTCATGGAGATTTTACCTATGTGAGTTACTAATTCTGTCATTTCCGCAGATTCGGTGGTCAAAGGTCACATATGAAAATCACAGAATTAACTCCAATCTTACAACACCATTTCGGCAACATTGTAACAACATAACAGATTCCGAGACATTCCATACCTTTGTTGTTCTCTCTCTCGGCAACTAGTTGGTTGTTTCAACAAATGTATATTTGTAGACATTAGCTGCCAGATTCAAAGAACAATTTTCTCTGAATATTTGTATAAGAAGGGTTTCAATGCTGTGAATCGGTTAGCCATGCAAGGGACTGATATTGTAACAAAAGACTGTTTAATTAATTGAATGCAATTTATTTTGTTGTTCTCTCTATAAGCTATGAATCCATCACAGACCTGATCGGAGAGTTGGGCCCACTCTTTTGATCAGGTGCTGCATTATTTATGTGTGTTGCTATTTTATTTATGTTGGTTTATTTCGATTGACGTTATAGTACCTTACTTAATTGTTGTGAATGATTTTATAATTCTATAATTGATTCTTATTTACTGTCACAATATTTCTTTAATTAATTCAGTTATTGATCTAGGATTGGTCATTGGATTTTGTCATTGCTACCTGCATATACTTTGCACATTACCTTGAAATAATATATGCACTCAGATTGATAAATTAAATGTGGAAAATGGTTGAATAGCTATTCACACTCATACACCAACATTTTGGTGTCGCTTCCGGAGAGGCTAACAAGGTGCAAGAACACGATCCACATTTATCTACGGATTAATCACTCATCTTAGGGAGGGAATTTGTTACCCTTCTCTAAGTCCTGAGGGTAGTGTTTTGTTTTATTTTCTTTTCGATTGCTTTTTGTTTTGCTGTTTTTTTAGAAACCAATCTCTCGTTCTGGGGAGGGAATTGCTACCCTACTCCAGATCCTGAGCCCTAGTTGTTTTTCTTTCGTTTTTCTTTTTTGTTTTCTTTTCGATTTTTATATAGGGGCCACTCTCTCATCCTGGGGAGGGAAATAGTTTTCTCACCCTACTCTAGGTCTTGAGCTTTAGTTTTCTTTCTGTTGGTTTATTGTTTTCAAATCATCCTCTCTTCTTAGGGAGGGAAAAGAGTTTTTCGCCCTACTCCAAGTATTGTGTTGTGAAATTTTTAATGTTCTCTTTCTAATAAATGTATGAACAATGGTTTGAATAAAAGGGGTAGAGGAGGGCCCCAAAGGAAAGGAAGGAAGGATTTGGGGAGGAATACTTATATCCAAGAGATTATCACAAAAGTTGCATCAGAAGCCTCTTCGAGAAGATTTTGACACCATCTGTGAACTCTGTATTCAATGTTCAAGGGGATTTTCAAGGAATAAATATGAAATCCAAACTTTCAAAGCATCAAGAGGGGGAATCACAAAAGAAGAAATTGGGAACCTGCTGGATAATTTGAAAACTGATATCCTAAGTACATTATCCTCCCAATTGGACACATTATAGGAAAAGCAGAAGCAGATGGAGTTGGAAAGAACTATGGCTATTTTCTTCCCCCGGTGTAGAAAGAAACATCCACTAAAGGAGTGTCCATTATACACTGTAGAGACATGTGCTATTTGTGAACAGAGTCACTCCACCAGTGCATGTCCATCTCTTCTAGCACTAAAGGCAATATTTCAAGGGATGAATGAAGAACCAGATTAGCTATGCTTTATGGGGTCTAAGAAACCATGGCAGCCACGATCATCAGGCTTAAATCTAGGTACGTCTTAGGATCCTTTTCAATATTATAATATGAATCCTTAGACAATATTATCAGTACCCACCTTGGAAACCATGGTGTCCTCAACCTAACTCAAGTTCTTCATGGTCTCAAAGTTGTTGTAGCCCTATTCCCCCTACTACTCAATTCCCTTAGCCTACACAACAGTAATAGTTATAGCTGCCATCTAACGTTTCCTCCATTAATCCTCCTCGTCGACCTCAACTTCCTATTCAGCCAAACCCAAATCCAAAAAATAAGGGCGCTCAATAAGAAGATACCCTCAACCCTCCTTCGTATAGCATTTCTACTGCAGGGTTTAATGATATAAATCTACGATCTGGTCGGATAGTAAATACCCCTACATTGCCCGTTATTGTTGAACATCTTGACAATGAGAATCCAGAATCTCAAGCAGTCAGGGATGATACAACCCAACCATCTGTGGAACATTCTCCTTCGCATTTGACTGTTACTCAAGCCTATAAAACCAATCCTCTTTATCCAAAACAATTAGCCTTGAGTAAACGGGTCCCTCAACCAGAATTTGATCTTTTAGGAGAATTCTAGAATCTGTTTGTAAAAATCCCCCTGTTTCAGGCCATGAAAGATGTACCTATTTATGCTAAAACTATCAGAGAATATTGTTCTAAGAGACCTGGGAAGAAAACAAAAGATCCACTCACGATTCATGTTATGGGGAGATTATCTAACATTATGTTGGGAAAGGCTATGCCTGTAAAATATGGGAACCCTGGGAACCCAATCCTAATAGTTCAGATTAATGAGGTAGATATTTTGAATGTACTGGTATATTTGGGCACTACAATTAATGTAATTACTTTTGAAACCATTCTTACACTGGGATTGCGTGATCTTAAGCCTACCCCTACAGTCTTAGAACTAGCTGACAGATCTACAATCAGACTAATAGGGAAATTGGAAGACATAACGATTTCGGTGGATTCTTGGCACTATCTCGTTGATCTCCTAGTCTTGCATACACAGTCCCTAGCTAGTGGTCATCCCCTTATTTTAGGATGACCTTGGCTTGCAACCGTTGATGCCTATATTAGATGCCAGTCAGGAAACATGATAATTTCTAATGGGAAAAATATGAAGAATCTTATTCTATATCCCCTTGCAGAACCAAGCTCGCAAAAAAAGTCAAAACATAACTCTTTGTCTTTGGATGGGATCGAAACTGAACAACAGGAACTCTAGCCAATGCTTACCATGGGGCAAGCCCTCTGCTTTAAGAATGAGATAGAGGATGATACTATCAACACTTTTATTAGCAACCCTCATGCTGTTCCAGATCCAACTCGACAGTTTTTGGAATCTATCATGAGCTGTGAAACACAGGAAACTATCAAATCAGAAACTGGAAATGAAGACATTCCTGTAATAACATTTTCTGACAGCATACCAGTGGAGATTGAGCCAGGGAAGACACTGAATATCAACTCGAATATTTCACCGGCCCAGACTAAACAACTGCTGAAGATCCTTCGAGAACAAAAAGAAGCTTTCACCTGGGATTATACTGATATGAAAGGTATCCTTGCCGATTTGTGTACTCATCATATTTACATCAAAGAAGATTGTCGACATGTGAGACAGCCTCAAAGAAGGATGAACCCTGCCTTGAAAAACATTGTCAAAGAGGAGCTCTAGAAGTTATTGGATGCAGGATTTATTTACCCAATCTCGGACAGCCAGTGGGTATCCTCGCTAGTCATCGTTCCTAAAAAGAATGGTAAATGGCAAATTTGTGTAGAATATAGGGAGTTGAAAAAAGAGACCTTGAAAGATCATTTTCCTTTGCCATTTATCGACCAAGTCCTTGATACCCTAGCTAGGAAAACGTTTTTCTCTTTCTTGGATGGGTTTAGCAGGTATAACCAAATCCAAATAGCTCTTGAGGATCAGGACAAAACTACCTTTACATGTCCTTGGGGAACATTTGCTTATTGAGTCCTTCCGTTTGGTCTTTGTAATGCGCCTGCTACCTTTCAGAGGGAAATACTAGGGATTTTTTCTGATTTACTCGATGACAATGATGAAATCTATATGGATTATTTCATGCCATATGGAGGGTCATTTGAAGAAGGGTTGGAAAACTTGGATAAAGTCCTTAAAAGGTGTAAACAAATGCATGTTTCTCTGAGTACAACAAAATTTCATATGATGCGAGAAGAGGGAGTAGTGCTGGGACATTTGCTTTCGGCTGTTGGAATACAAGTTGATCCTACCAAGGTAAATGTAATTATGCATTTTTCTGTACCCAAGACATCGAATCATGCACGTAGTTTCATTGGTTACGCTGGTTACTATAGGCATTTCATAGAAAAAATTTCCAAGATAGCATTCCCACTTTTTCAGTTGTTAACTAAAGATGCAAAATTTTTATGGACAAATGGTTGTCAAGTAAATTTTGAGAAAATCAAGGAACTGATCTGCCAAGCTCCAATCTTATGTGGTCCCAACTGGGAACTTCTGTTTCATATCCACACAGATGCCTCTCAAACGGTCATAGGGGCGGTGTTAGGACAACAAGAAGATAAGAAGCCATATGCGGTCTATTATGTCAACAAGAATTTAACATCTGCTAAACTATATGGTAACAGAGTAGGATTTCTTGGCTGTTATCTATGTTGTTAATAAATTTCGACATTATATTACTAGGTATCCTACTTTTGTACACGTTAACCATGCAACAATAAGGTATTTGATGAATAAACCTATAACTCCTGGGTGTAGAACAAGGTGGTTGTTATTACTTCAGGAATTTGATATCACCATTATAGATAAACCAGGAAAGGAAAATGTAGTTGCTTATTTTCTGTCTAGATTAAATGCTGATAATGAAGGAGAACCTGTACAAGATAACTTTCCAGATGAACATTTGTTTGCAATTTCTACTAATACCCCTTGGTATGCAGACATTGCTAACTATTTGGCTACAAGAAAAGTACCGCAACATTTGTCATACAGGGAACAACAGAGTATCATTCATCATAGTGCCCGTTACTCATGGATAGCAGGATATCTCTTTTATATAGGGGGTGATCAGTAGATCTGTCATTGTGTAGCAGAAAGTGACATCTATGAGATTTTGAAAGCTACTCATGATGGCCCTTGTGGGGGGAATTTTGTGGATAAATGGACTGGCCACAAGGTGTTACAGATGGGGTATTATTGGCCCTCCATCTTCAATGATGCATGAAACTATGTTCGAAGATGTGATAGCTGCAAATGGATGGGCCAGCCTGGTCGCTAAGATGAAATGCCATTACAGCCACAAGTAGTTCTTGAGCCTTTTGAGAGATGGGCTATTGATTTTGTAGGTCCATTCAACCCACCTTCACATCAGAAAGTCCACATTTTAGTCTGCACAGATTATGTAACGAAGTGGGTAGAAGCCAAGGTTGTAGCGAAAGCAATAGAGCAGGTTGTCTCAGACTTTTTATTTGAAGAAATTTTTGCTAGATATGGTACTCCTAGAGAGATAGTTTCAGATGGAGGAGCGTAGTTCACGTCACACATGATAGCAAAGATTATGGAAAAATATGGGATCAAGCATATGATAATAACCTCATATCGTCCTTAGGCAAATGGTTAAGTGGAGAGCACAAACAAAGTATTCGAAAACATCCTCACCAAGACCATGGCAAATCATCACCGAGATTGGGCTGAAAAACTTCCTGAAGCTCTTTGGGCGTATAGAAAAACATGGCGGAACATGACAGGATTCTCACCATTTGAACTTATCTATAGAAAATCCCCATTATTCCTGGTGGAATTTGAAATCAGTACACTCAGAACGGCTCTGGAAGTAGGATTGGACTTCTCAAAAACCCAAAAACATCGACTGGAATAGCTAAATGAGATTGATGAAATTAGTTTAATGGTTGTACAGAGAACTGTTGCCATACAATAGTAGAGAGCAAAATGGCATGATAATTTTTTAAAAATAAGATGTTTCATAGAGGGGATTGGCCATTACTATATGATTCCCATTTTAAGGATTTTAAAGGAAAGCTTCACTCACGATGGTTGGGACCATATGAGGTTGATGCAGTATTTGACAATGGGATTATCAGATTGGTCACAGTCAATGATTCCCATGTTTCTTTTATTGTAAATGGACATGGACTTAGACTCTACCACTGCCCAGCCTCTAGAGAAGCCTTCATCAAACATCTCTCTGAAAAATCTGGATTGAAGGTTGTTGGTGCAGAAGGTACCTCCTCTGAACCCTTGAATTAAATACATACACACACACACACACACACACACACACACATATATAGATATATATATATAATGTTGTTACTACTCACTTGTTTGTCTTTTTTTTGGAGCTACTATTGAGGTGCAATAATTGAGGACCTGAAAAATTTCTTGAGTAATTGGGACAGTCACTCCACTAATACTGATTCTCTTGAAAAAATTTCTAAGTAATGTTGTTGTTACTCTCGAATTTTTTTCTAAGTATCAGATTTTGTTACTCCGCTATTGTTGCTACTCTCGAATTTTTTTCTAAGTATCGGATGTTGTTACTCCTTGGGTGTTGTTACTCCTTGGGTGATATTACTCCTTGGATGCTGTTACTCCTTGGGTATTGTTACTCCTCTGATGATGTTACTTCGTCGATGTTGTTACTCCTCGGATGTTGTGACTCCTTGGCTGCTGTTACTCCTTGGATGTTATTACTCCTTAGGTGTTGTTACTCCTCAGATGTTGTTACTCCACTGATGTTGTTACTCCTAGGATGTTGTTACTCCTTGGGTGTTGTTACTCCTCGGATGTTGTTACTCCTTGGATGTTGTTACTTCTTAGGTTCTGTTACTCCTCAGATGTTGTTACTCGCCGATGTTGTTACTTCTGAAAATTTTCTAAGTGTTGGATGTTGTTACTCCTTGGGTGTTGTTACTTCTCGGATGTTGTTACTCCGCTGATGTTGTTACTCTTGAAAATTTTCTAAGTGTTGCATGTTGCTACTCTTGGATGTTGTTACTTTGCCGTAACTTTTCCAACTGTCACTTCTCTTAGGTAGGTTGCTAGGTACGTCTCCGTGACTTCTATGGATTTAATTAAATATTCCATGGACAAGACATTGACACGCCATGGATGGATATTTATAAGTTGCGGGGGGTGCCGTCATAATTAAACGACGGCGTAATTAAACCACACTAATGATTAATCCATCACCATCATTAAACCTTGTGTCAACAATATGCTCCATGATCTTCATCATTATTTCACATAATCATTGACATGCATTGGGATTTGAAACACGTACCAATTAGTCCCTTCTAATTTAATGCGGAATAATTACCACTCCATTCACCGTACTCACCATAATTCACCATGATTTTCATTGTTTCTCGAGAAATCACCTACCGTTTTACTATCATTCCATCTCATTCATTTCTTTTTACCATGCTGTTACTGCAAAGAAGTTGCTTGTTGTCACTCTTCCCAATAGTCTACTGCATCAGAAGTGCTATTATAGTCTCTACAGGATGGGCAGAATGGCTATGCATCATGAACCTAAGGATACAACCCTAGTCCACAACAATGCAGATGTATGGCGGGTCTTCGTAGAAGCAGGATGGGACATTTATTTCAATGGACTTTAGGGGTTCGACGAGGGGATCACGATAGACTTTGCGAGGAATCTGGACAAGAATTGTTCACGAGTTAGAGGATTAGAACTTCTTGTCATAGAAGAGGCCATTGCAGAAGTCAGTGGGTTAACACAGTAGGGACAAAAGTGGTTTTCAGTGAAGGCTCCATTACGAGAGTTTCCAGAATTTTTTTGCAGGCTGGAGAAAGCACTGTCCAGAAGGGAAGGGGGTATGACCGTAAGTCCTTTCCATATCCATGGAATGAGGTAGTAGGCTTTGTCATGAAATATATAACCTGCGAAGGGCGGTTGACCACCTTTTTCAAATATCATTTCGAAATTATATACCACCTTCGATTCCCGCAGGCACAATTTCATTCTTTGAACATGCCTTTATTCTTGATGAAAAGTCTTCAACTTATGGCGTAGTCTGCTTAGCACTCACGCCAAGTGCTGGCAGTCCTCACAAATCACGAACTGGTTCAACTGTTGGTCATGCATGCATTGACCCAATTACAAGTTCCTTGGGCACAATTCCTTGAGATGACGGAAGAGGAAGTAGCAACTATTATAACTTCTAGAGAAGAAGAGCCTAAGGAATTGGAAGAAGAAGAACCAACATCTCCTGCTGATACAACAGGAGAAGAAGAAGAACCAGAAGAATTGGAGGAAGAACCAACATCTCCTGCTGGTACAACGAGAGAAGAAGAAGAGCCCAAGGAAATGGAGATGGAAGAAGAAGAGCCAAAAGAAATGGAAGTGGAGGAAACAATTGGCAATACAGTCAAGGCTGCCACACAAGAACGAGCCCCTCCTGTGGAACCTATTAATGAAGAAATGGAAGTGGAAGTGGAGGAAACAGTTGGAGATACAGTCGAGGCTTCCACACAAGAACCAACGCTGCCTGTGGAGCCTATTAATGAAGAAATGGAAGCGGAGGAAACAATTGGCAATACAGTTGAGGCTGTTGGTGAGCACCAGTATTGCAGCAATAATGCTGCAATTCCTGGGCTGCCTACTTTACTCTTATCAACCCGGTAGTTCGTAACAAACTTGGAAGCGTCGGTGCTATATGCACAAGTACTAGTTCTCACTGTAGGTTGTCACTTGGTTAGCCGACGCAAGATCACTAGGAGCTCGAGCCAACTTCTATGGATTCCAGAAGAAGCTCTATATGTGATGAAAGGAAAGAAAGATAGATGTTATTCTAACTGCAGAAAGGAGAGAGACTGAAATGTAAAGCAAACCTGGTGAACCCTAATTAACCAACTAATTCTACTTTTATAGAAAGCGCTATGAAAACCATGAAAGGGATGCCATTACCTATTCAAGGAAGTAAACAACATCTAACTATGCTATTTCTGGAAGTAAATAAGAAAAATACATATTTTTGGATTTTTATATATTTTTATGTGAAATTGACATGCATGTAATTTATTGTGTGTGAATGTGGCAGCGAATAGGTGGTGTTGAAGGGTGGTTTTGGGACTTAAGAGGATGTAGGATGGTGTGGATGGGTCCTAGGATGTCTCAGGTGGCCTTTTGGAGGCTTTTCCCACACTCGGCCTTCAAAAGAAAGCCTATAGGAAAATCTATAGGAGGACACAAGAAATCTACAGGAGGAAAATAGGGCAACTACAGGAGGCCGACAGGAGGAGGCCGAGAGCAGTTTTCATTGTTTTGAGCATGTGAGAGTGGGTGGAAAAGGTGGATGAAGGCTGGAATGAGGTGTTAGGGCACCTAGGGTCTACCAAGAATCACCAGGAGAGAGGAAGATGATTGGGTTTGCTCAAGGAGAGAGGAAGAAGTTTTATGGAAAATGCAGGAAACTAAGGCAGAATTGAGGTGAGGTTTGGGCAACCTGTAGGGCATGGATCAGATGGAGGATGGGATGGCTAATAAGCTAGCCTACTTCTAGAAGAGATTTGCTGCAAAGGAACTGACATTCAACCAATAAGATCAAACAAGCAATGAAATGAGTGCATCTAGAAAAACAAAGTTTTGCACAAAAATAGTCTAAACTATGATCTATGAAAGGAAATGCTGAGAAATAATGCAAGAAAGAAAAGCATGAAAGAAGACAATTGCAAATAAAGAAGTGGGCATGATGAAGAAGATCTAAAGCAATGCAAAGCTGGACTATTAACCTACTAAAAAGCTGCAAACACTAGAAGTACTATGAAGGAGGGAAATCTGTGTTTTTGGGGCAGCAAGAGGGTCTTTGCCTCAAATCGTTGTCCCAAAGGGAGGAAGAGAGGCCAAGACACTGTTGCTAGCCTTTTGAATCTTCTTTTTATCACTTCTTAACCTGCTATAGAAAGCACAAATGGAAGCAAACTACTAAATCATCAAAAGCAACCTATTCTTAACCATAAAAGAAATACATCTAACAACAACCTAATCTACAAACTGAAACAAAACATATAAATACAAGTAAAGAGGAGCTTGGCTGCTTGGATTGGGCCCTAACCCAAGAGCTTCAGCCCTCTGAGGTAACTCAGTGCTAGCTCAAAAAGGATTCCATCTTTATTTCCAAAACAATAGCAAGATTACATGAAACTGTCACAAAATAATAAGCTCGAAGTTGGAGCAGAGTTTACATAAGAAAAAATCCAACAAAAAATCCGACCCTAGTGAGGCCCTAGGCCTCTATACTTATGCAAATGAAGCTACCAACAGCTTCCTTAAAATTAGGGAGGCTTGGCTCCCAAAACTCAAAATAATCATCAATCATCCTCCACTTGCTCAGTTGCCTTCTAGTGCATGATTTGGTTGCTTGTACTCCGAGCTGAATGAAGGGGAATTCGAAGTGAGGAGTAATAAATGAGGGGGATTCCCTCCTATAAGTCCTCTCCTTTGTCCATTTCGAGTTATTGTTGCCATTTGTCCACTAGATCTTTGACTTTGACCTGAAAATTCATCAATAATCTGCATTAAACACATGTTAGACCACATGGCATCATAACTAACTCAATTCACTCCATAAGCATAAATATAATCAGAAAATCATACAATAAGCTAAGAGAATGGTTGATTTGACTAGGTTAGGAGGTAAAATGAGCCCATATAATTACCCATTTATGAGGCTCATCATCACCCCCTACTGAAGGTGTTGCTCATCCTCTGAGCAACTTAGTCCATCTCCTCATCTTTTATGCCCTGGTGGCCTCCTAGCATCCCAAGCTTCTAATGTGGTCTCCTCTTCCTTGTCATAGAATCCTGCCTTCCTTTCTATCTCTTCCCACTGCTCCTCCTCTTCTTCTTCTCTTCTGCCTTCCAGCATGCCTAACAGCAGTGGGGGACTCAGTTTGAGGCCAATCCAGTTGACCTTCAGCCTCTGCATGGAGCACTTGTACATTGACACTCTTCTTAATGCCTCCTTCATCCTCATGGGGGAATGATATTCCCTGATCTGCAGACTGTGTGGTAAGGTGTTCCATCTCCTCATGCATGCATGCACACAGTCATCCCCAAGTAGCCTTTGCATATCCTCAAAGTGTGCAATGGCTTGTGCCTGATCACTTATATATCTAGGGGCAATCTGAGGATTATTGGCAAGCAGGTTGTGTGTGCTGATGAGTGCCATGGGATCTGATGGCTCAGCTCTTATCATTAATGGCTCATTCTACTCTTTTATCATCAATCTTCTTATTTCTGCTGCCCTTAACTCTTCATGGTTCATCCATGAGGCCATGGCCATTAGTTGCAGGTCCCCTAGCCTGGCATTGGGGTCCCACACATTCATGTCTGTGAGGGCCATGTTATGTAGGTAGAATTCTGCCATCTTTGCCTTATCCTCTGATGTGCTTTGGTCACACAGATCCATAAACTACCTGTAATCTTGGAAAGGAATTGTGCCTCTTTGTGCCAAAGTCTTTATCTGAAATTGTAACCATTGGTCCTTGAGATATAGGCCATAGGATTTTGTTGGTGTTCTACATTGCAATGCCTCCATGGATAAGCTGGCCATGCATGCCAGCTGGGTCTCTTTCTCTTGCAGCTGCCTCCTTAGCAATTCATTTTTAGTTTCAAGGTGGCTTCTTGTAATTGCTTCCCTGTGTCTGATAGCACTCAACTCTCTGCCCATTTCTCTGAGTTTGTTTTCCATATGGCCAATATCCTCAACTCCTTTGGATTTGGCTATTTGCATCCACCTATGTGTTCTTATTCTTTCTTTCTCTAATTCAAAGAATAATGGAATTGCAAGTTTTTGTGGAATTATCTTTCCTCCCTCAAGTAGATTGTAGTAGGAGGAAAGACTAGGCTAGGGATCAGGTTCTTGTAGCTCTGTTTCTTCCTCCTTTCCCTATGGTTGTCCTTTCATCCTTTCCTCAAGCTTTTGGGTCTCTTGAAGTTTTGACAATGTCTCCTGTAGAACTGTCTGAGCCTCCTGTAAGACTGTTTTTGGGTCCTGTAGTTCACCTTTTCTTTCCATGTGGGAGATCTAGGAGTCCCCCTTTCATATGTGATAGTTGCCTTGGAAGGCGATTCTTTTCCTTGGGAAGAGGGTGAATCTTCAATTGTAATTGGCACTTTTGAAGAGGGCCGAGGTTTGCCTGTTTTGATTCTTGTGCTCTTCTTAGCCCTGTAATACATGGAGGCCTGCCTTTTTCTCTTTTGCTTTGGCTTGATTGGTGTACTGAGGGCAGTGAGGGCAGCTGCTGCCTGCCTTTCTAGAGTCTTAGGGGACCCTTCTCCTTGTTCTGCCTTTTATACCTCTTTTTCTCCTCCTTCTGTCTCTTTTTGCTCTATTTCTTCGGATTCCTCCTCCTCTGTTTCAGTTCCTTCCTCCTTTCTTCCTTGTTCAGCTAAGTCACTAGTGGCTTCACCTTCTCCCCCTTGCTGCTCTTCCTCATCACTTCTAGTAGGACTGACATCATAGGTTAGGGCCTTTATGTCATCCTCAGCTGTCATGTTTCGGAAGACTTCCCATGCTGTAGAGAGTGTAAATGTATGGAGGGCTTCTTCCACTAGGATTTTGATTAACCCATGGTGATCTAGCTGCTCTGAATTTCCTGCTTGAACTTTAGTGCTGGAGTCAATGAGGGATTGTGTTTTGAAACCAGCTCAAGAAAAGATAGAAAAGATAGATCAATGCCTTAGAATTCAGCCTCTTCGAGGGGGCAACCTCCTTTACATTACATAAATGAACAATTCTTGGATGATACAAATGAAAAGACGTCCTTTCTATATATAGGAGTCTAAGGGGTCATAACATAACCAGAGCCGACATAACAATAATAATGTAAGGGCACAATAATAACAATAGTGGGCTTCTATGGGGCACATTAGTAACAATATGGGCACTACATGGGTACATCAATATAATAAGTGGGTTGTACTAATAACAATAAGGGGTTACACTAGTAGTATAGGGGCCTAACATGCCCTTCTCCTTCAAAAAGCGTTGTCCTCAACGCTTGAGTAGTTCTTGATGCTCCTGTATAAAATTCTTGTCCTCCCATGTGGAATCTTCAACAGGTAAGTTCTTCCACTTGATGAGATACTCTGAAATTGATTGATTTCGTAACTGTCGGGTTCTTGTTTCTGTGACTGCTCCAGGTTCCAATATGATTTTTCCTTCCTTTTCGATATCTGGAAATATTGTTTGAATTGGGATCTTTTGCAAGTTTTGAATAAGTGGCCATACTTCTTTGTCCTTCTTCCATTCATCCCTTGCTTCATTTATCCAATCTGGTTGGATAATAGAAATAGCACAAAACAATGCTTCCACATCCTCATCCTTGAAGAGTCTTCCCATTCGGTAAGGTTGCCATTTTTTAAGTGCATGTAGTATTGCCAACATTTCCTTCTCATAAATAGCTTGCTTTAGATGTAGTAGTAAAAATACCCAATCGCCTACATCAAAACATTTTTCGCTATGATGTTGATCTACCTGTTGTTTCATTTGATTTTGCACCGAAGTGGCGCTATCCTTTAAAAGTTGAAGAACTTGTTGTTGATGCTTGATGTGATCTTTCACTGCTTGAACCTTTTTCTTCTTGATATGTCCTTCTATTTTTAGATTTTGAGGAGTGGTAATTCCTTCCAACCCTTTACAAGATATGGTCGGATTCATTTCTTGACGCTCGATGTGATCTTTCACTTCTTGAACATTTTTCTTCTTGATATGTCCTTCTGTCTCGCTAGTTTGAGGAGTGGTAATTCCGACCAGTGAATTACAAGATATGGTTGGATTCATTTCTTCTTTCTTGATGTGATCTTTCACTTCTTGCACCTTTTTCTTCTTGATATTTCCTTCTATCTTGAGAGTTTGAGGAGTGGTCATTCTTGCCAATAGTTTACAAGATATGTTCTGATTCATTTCTTCTTTCTCTAAGGTCGGGTCCTGGCATATATCCTCTTCTTTTGATGTTTCTTGATCCTTTTCTTCCTCCTCTTCATACTCTATGTAAAATAATTTCTTCTTAGCACACTTATGACCTTTAGTGCATTTGCTATCACAATTGTAACAAAGCCCTTTTTCTCTTTTTTCTTCCAATTGTTGTGGTGTAACCCTTGTAGGTTGTGGAAGGCTAGGAGGAACAACACGTCCATATTTATAGTTGTGAGGGGTAGACTTCCTTGTTGCCATAATTTTACTTTCAAATATGTCACAAAGCCCTTTTACTCTTTCCAATTGTTGTGGTGTTGCTCTAAAGAAGGTGTTGCTCTTTGTATCCTCATAATGTGCTATCATTTCCTCCGTGAGAATTGACCACGTAACAAGTTTTTTACGAGAAAAAAGCCCTTTATACCATAAAAATTGATCCGGTTCTAAATATGAAGATGCAATACATACCTTTTGTAACAGTGGTACACCATGTAGATCAAAATATTGCTCCATCTGAAGTATCCAATTTACCGGATCCTTGCCATCAAACTTCCTCATCTTGCTTTTTCTTGATTTTAGGACCTCAAACTTGAAATGACTGTAACTCTATACTTGCAGATATTTAAGTTCTGAAATTGCTACCTATAGTAGCCCTCTATGTCCTCTTTCCAATGCCACCAGTCTGATCCAAATTGGATTCCCCAAAAAAGAGTTATGCACAATCTCCCAAGATGACCTGATTATAGACCTTTCCAGAAGAGCGAACTTGTATGAAGTGCCACGTGTCAATTTTTCGACCTATGGATCTGAAAAATGCATACAAGAAACTAAAGTCCGTCCTCTTTCTGTACCTTCTTATGAAATTTCAATCCGATCCTCAGAGAGAAAGTTATGACGATTTTCCCCAGGTCACCTATTTTGAATGTAATTCAGGAGTCTGCAAAAAGACCAACTTCCTCAAATCATATCTCCAAAAATATCGCGCAAAAAGCTTTGAAATTCGGTCCCAAGGTTCAGCGCGATCTCTTCTCAAATGGGTTTTTTTGCGACTTCTGAAACGTCACAGAAAAAAAGTTATAGCGAAAATGCCACAATGACCTGTTTGGAGCAGCGAAACCCTAGAATCCAAAGCTCTGATACCAAATGTTGTGAAACCAACTCAAGAAAAGATAGAAAAGATAGATCAATGCCTTAGAATTTAGCCTCTTCGAGGGGGAAACCTCCTTTACATTACATAAATGAACAATTCTTGGATGATACAAATGAAAAGACCTCCTTTCTATATATAGGAGTCTAAGGGGTCATAACATAACCAGAGCCGACATAACAATAATAATGTAAGGGCACAATAATAGCAATAGTGGGCTTCTATGGGGCACATTAGTAACAATATGGGCACTACATGGGTACATCAATATAATAAGTGGGTTGTACTAATAACAATAATGGGTTACACTAGTAGTATAGGGGCCTAACAGATTGCAGGAGGAAGAAGGGGATGCTGAGCTTCTGAGGGGCTGGAGTGTCCATGCCATACCTTAATTCATGAAGGATTCTAAAGTAATAACCATAGACAATGCTGTACCTCCCTTCATAGGAAATATATTTGATTATTTGGTAGCTAACCTCATTCCAAGTATATGGTATGCTAGCCATTCTAATGCCATTTTTATCCTCCACAGGAGTTTCATTGTTTTGGAAAAAAAATTTCTTGGCAGCCTGGCCAATTGGTTTCTCATCCTTACTCCAAGGTAGCCCAAGAGGAAGGGTAGTGACCCTACTGATAAATTTAGGGGTTATCTCCATGGAAAGACCTCTAAAGGTGACAGTGGCATGTCTTCTTGAATGAGGGACCAGAGAGTGGGCAAATTCTTGGGCAATCTCCTCATCAAACCCTTGGAATTTCTCAAAAAAGTTCATCCAATGTGCCCTTGTGAAGATGTCCACCACTTGTGGATGTGCATGGAGCCTGGTGGAGTTGGTGGGTTCCTTTCTCATAAATCCTCCTGTCATTTTTTTTATACTCTTTTGGGAAACCAAATGTGGAGATGGAGACAACAATTTTTGAGAAAAACAGAGAAACAGAGGAGACTGTGTTTAAAAAAAAAAAAAAACCAGCATAATTTTTTTTATGTATTTTTTGCTCCTAAAGGCTTTATTTCCTCCTCAAATTGAAACCACTGCTTGCATATATTGATATTCAATGGGGGCATGCATGGAACCTACCTCTTTAGACCGAAAATTGTGCTAAAACCCGTGTTTTCTCCCTTCAAAACAACTCACTGCCCCTCCTGTAGAAGCCTGTTGTCCCTCCTGTAGAATTCCTGTAGGTGCTCCTGTAGAACCTGTAAGTGCTCCTGCAAAAAACACCGAGAGCAGGAATATGGGAGAGATCGATGGAGGATGATGGTTACGAGGCTGTGGGGGCACAAGGAGATTGTTGTAGCTGAGTTACGAGGAGAGAATGAAGCAAAAGGTTGTGAGAGTGCTCGAGGAGGAGTACTTATTACCCTTTATGGATATTTCTGGTGATGGGGGGTGAGCTGGGAAAGTACACGTTGGGCATATTCGGACCATTGATCCCCACCTGTCTTGTCATCATGGCTCCCTCCTTTTAATCATCCCTCATGATTGCATCAGAGTTCACACTTCCTCCACTACCTGTCCTTGACATCTTTCTTGAGTTGACTGTGCGCACGTGTGGGTGACATCTTGGATGAGTGGAGTCAACTAGATGAAGGTGGCCAAGTTAACTGGCCACCTTTTCCTCATTCAACCTCAACCATCTCGTTGCTTTTGCATGCCTTCTAATTACACAAATGCAAACAGAGGAGCGGGTTAGTTACTTACCTGTGACCCGAATGTATTTGCTGTGAGGTGCTGTGGCTCTCTCTCTGTTGCATGCCTTTATTTCTTTTGATGCATGTTGTCTACTTGTTGATGTGTGGTTGTGTCTTGTGCAGGTTATTCTCTGACTGGATCTGAGCTTCAGGTGTCTTCTCAACCTTCATGTTTGCACTCTCTTGCTGCTGATGTTGGATTTTAATGGGATCAACTGCTATAGGAATTCCTACAGGAGCTCCTATAGCTGCTTCTCCCCTTGAAACTTCAGCTTGTTTCTATGCTTGGAGCCATGAGGATGATGCCAGAGGTGTAGATAGAGATGGAGAGGTAATAGGTAGGCTTCAAGTGAGGTGGATGGTGCTGTTTCCTCTCTTATTTCTTTGTTTTTTTTCTTTTTCTGAAAAACTATTTTTTCTGTTTTTTTCTTGGACAGGGAGAAGAATGGTGCTTGGGGTGTGATGCAGGCATGGAAACGATGGCAAGGAGGTTCAAAGACTGTAGGAGGGTTTATAGGTTCTTCATGAAGCTTCCCTGTCCCTCGAACTGCCTTTTATATTCATTTCTGGCTCTCTGTAATTCCTACAGGAGCCTCTTGCAGAAAACATAGAGCCTCCTGTAGAAAACACAGTTTTTGAAACAGAAGCACAGTGGGGTGAAAAAATGCCAAAAATGATGGAGAAAATTGTGGAGAAAGTAGGATAGGTGCTGGTGTGGATGTTAGGGTTCCCTTGGCACCTTCTTCTACTCCCTGAAGTCTTCCTGCAAACTTGTAATGCAAATGAAAATTCATTTTTCTTTTTCCCTTTTTTTTGAAAACAACTAGGGCGCCTCAGGGAGGTTTTCACTGTAATTGCCTGCCCTGGGTGCCTCCAAGGGAGTTTTTCACCCAGGGATCTTATTCTTTTTTCTCTTTTTTTTTGACATCACTGGGCCGCCTCAAAAGAGGTTTTCAACCCAATGATGGGACTCAAGCGCCTCATGGAGGTTTTCACTTGAGTCCTTATTTTATTTCTCTTTTTCTTTTTCTTTAGTGAGTGGGTGAAGTGGAGGCTAAGACATGCTCCACTACCATCACTGTCTTATTCAAATCTTCAAAGAACTCTTGCTTGGAGAGGGGTTTCTTGTAGAATTTCAACCGATGTCCGTTGACAAGCATGGGGATGGCTTCATCATCAATGGTTCTGATCAGAACTGAACCATTGTCATTGCATTTCTCCATAGTGTAGGGTCCCAGCCATCTTGTCCTTAGCTTGCCTTTGAAATATTTGTATCTTGAATCATAGAGTAGTGCCCAATCTCCCTCTTAGAATTGCTTCTCCTTGATATTTTTGTCATGCCATATCTTTCTCTGAAGCTGAACTACCTCTGTATGGAGAAGGGCCTGCAATCTGTGTTCATCCAATCCATTGAGCTGAAGTAATCTTTCTTTCTGTGCATGGCTGAGGTCTAGGTCTAGTTGAGCTACCATCCTTAGGGTATTGAATTCAAATACTATTGACAGAAAATTCTTCTTCCCATAGACCAGCTCATAGGGTGTGAACCCTGTGGTGGTCTTCCATGTTGTGTTGTAGGCCCAGGTGGCCTCAACTAATTTGTCTGCCCAGTCTTTTCTGCTGTTGCTCACTACCTTTGTCAAGATCCCTTCCAATGCTCTATTAGTGACCTCCACCTACCCATTTTCTTGTGGATGGTAAGGGGTCGAAGTCCTGTGCTTGATTCTATGATGTGTGAGTAGGTCTTCAATCAAATTGGAAGTGAACTGACTACCTTGATCTGTGACCAACTCTCTTGGATACCCGAACTTATAGAATATGTTCTCTCTCAAAAACTCAGCTACTTTTTCCTCTGTTGCTGCTTTGATTGCTTTTGTCTCTGCCCACTTTGTCAGGTAATCGGTGCACACAATAATGTATTGTTTTTGCTTTAAAGGAGGGCTGATAGGACCCACAAAGTCCATGCCCCACTTCTCAAATGGCTCAAAGGTCAATTGAGGTTGCATGGGAATCTCATCCTTTGGAGTAGGTTTCCCCATCCTCTGACACCGATCACACTGGCTGGTATATCTCCTCACATCCTGATGAAGAGTGGGCCAGTAGTAGCCTGCTTGCAATATCTTGAAGGCAGTTCTTTTTGCTGCAAAATGACCTCCACAAGGCCCGTCATGACAGGTCAGGAGGATGTCAAAGACTTCCTCCTCCCTGACACATCTTCTCAAGATCTGATCTGGGCCAAGTTTGAAGAGATTTCCCCCAATCCAGGTGAAAGGGGCACTTTTCCTTACTATCTTGCTCTTCTCTTTTGAGGACAGGTGTGGTGGGAACTGTGTTGAAACCAAGTAGTTTGCTATATCAACAAACCATGGGGAGAGTATTGAGATAGCAAATAGGTGTTCATCTGGCATTTGGTCATCCACCATTCCTTCTTCACTTGCAGGCAAATTTACTCTAGACAAAAAGTCAGCAACAACATTTTCTTTACCAGGCTTGTCAATAATGGTCAAATCAAACTGCTGCAGTAAAAGAAACCATCTAATAATGTGAGCATTTACATCTGGTTTGTTCATTAAATATCTAATTACAGCATGATCAGTGTGCACAAAGTTTTGATAGCCTGTGATATAATGTCTGAATTTGTTTAAGGAATGCACGACAGCTAGGAGTTCCTTCTCAGTCATTATAGTTTAAATATGCCTTTGATAAGTTTTTGCTTATAAACTACATGGCATAAGGTAACTTTTCATCAATTTGTCCTAAGGCTGCTCCTATTGCTTTGTTCGAGGCATTTGCGTGAATGTGGAAAGGTAGGGCCCAGTTTGGGCCTCTCAGAATTGGGGTAGTCTCGAGCTTGCTCTTCATGGTATCTAGGGCTTCTTGACAGTTTTCTGACCATATGAACTCGACATCTTTGCCTAAGAGGCTAAACAAAGGAGAGGCTAGCTTGCTGAAATCTTTAATGAATCTCCTGTAATACCTAGCTAAGCCTAGGAAACTTCTGACATCTCTCACCTTTTGAGGAGGTGGGACCCTTTGGATGATGGAAATTTTGTTGGGGTCCACCTGTAGTCCTTGCTGAGGTATTGCATGACCTAGCACAATCCCTTCAGTCATAAAAAATTCACATTTCTCCAGACTGAGGGATAGGTTCATCTCAATACACTTGCCTAGAACTTTTCCTAGGTTAGATAAAGCTTCCTGAAAGTCAGAACCATAAGAAGTAAAATCATCCATGTATATTTCTACTGCATCCTAAACCAATTCGGAAAATATACTCAATACCGCTCTTCTGGGCTGATTTGAATCTGATTGTACTTACTAAACCCATCTAGGAAAGAGAAAAACTTTTTCCCTGCCAGACCGTCTAACACTTGACCTATGAAAGGCTTTGTTCAATTCTTGATAATCGACACAGATTCTCCACTTACCATTTTTCTTTGGCACTAGCACCAAAGGAGAGACCCATTCACTGTAAGAGATGGAATAGATGAATCCTGCATTAAGCAATTTCTGCAGTTCTTCCTTAACAATATCTTTAAGTGCTGGATTCATCCTCCTTTGAGGCTGCTTGATTGGCTTGCAATCCTCCTTGATGTATATATGATGAGTGCATACTAAAGGGTGCACTCCCTTCATCTCCTTGTAACTCCAGGTGAAGGCATCTAGGTGTTTTCTCAACAGGCTACACAGTGCCTTCTCCTAGGAAGCGGATATGGATGGATTGATTTTCAAGGTTCTTTCTGGGCCAAACTCTATATTCTTAACACAAAGAGGAGTGGAGTCGGCTGCACAGAGATCAGTTGAGGGGTTGTTTTGGGTTTCTCTTACTATGTCCTCTAATGGTGATACACTAAGAGGTGGATTTTGAATCAGATTTTGAACCATATCATCCACATCCTACAGTTTCCCCCCCATGGCGATTTCTAATGCACAAAGCGGTGCAGAATAGACTTCATCTTCATCTTCCTCCTCCAACCAGAGAGGTAGATCATGTTCTAGCAAGGGTTGGGCAGGAGGATATATGATTAACTGTTTGGATATGCGCCTGTTCTTTATGGTCATGTTCCCAGCTTGACAGTTGATGTAGGCATCAGTGGTAGCCAACCAGGGTCTTCCTAGAATGAGAGGATACCCAGTGAACTTTTCCTTTGACTGGAGAACTAAGAAATCAACAAGGTACTCCCAAGAATCAATGGAGACCATCACATCTTCCACAATCCCCTCAGGGGTCACAGTGGAGCGGTCTGCTAGCTGTAGCACGGTCGTGGTCTTCCTCAAGGAGCCCTAGAGGTTAATTTTGTGCATTGTATCCTTTGTCATCACATTAATGGCAGCTCCTAGATCAATCAAGGTATGTGGGATCATGGTGCCATTGATGTGAACATCAACTACTGGGCTTCCAGGGTCCAGATATTTTGGACAAATTACCTGCCCTAACATCAGGTCAGACAGTTGCCTTATGACATTGATGGTTGGGGCATCTCTCTTACGCCTTCCTGGATGCCTAAAGCACTTCTCTTTGATCAACCTATTGAAGATAGGCACATCTTTTATGGCTTGGAGAAGTAGTATCTTCACACATAAATGTTTCAATTCTCCCAGGAGTTCAGTTTCTTCTGGGGTAGGCTGGACTGTCGCGGATAGTCCCTCAGGAAAGGGTGGCTTTGCTTTAGGTTCGCTTTCCTCTTTATCTTCCTCAACCTCCCTGGGTGGAGGCTGGCTATTTGGGAGAACTTTCCCACATCACAAGTTAATTTCCTGAATCTCCACAGCATAGGTCGAGCATGATGGTTCCCCACTATACACTTGCTGAGCCTATTTGTTGTTCAGGTTCGGATTTGGCTGGGCAGGCATTTGTGGTTGCTTTGGTGGAGCAAGAGGTAACGGTTGTGGTTGGGCAGGTGGTGGAGGAAAAAGAGTGAGAGGAGAGTTGTATTGGGGCCTCCGCCCCTGATGAGATGCATTCCACTGAGGTTGCGGCTGAGCATAGGATGGAAATGAATGGGTGGCTAGTTGGGCATGATATTGAGATGTGAAGGACCAAGGAGGAGGTGTGGAACCAAAAGGATGAGCAGGGGGGCCCAAGATGGTGTGGAAGTGACTTGGTTGGGGTTGTAGTATGCCTGAGATGTCCCTTGCATCCCCTGCTGGTATGGTCTAGGTCCATGTGGCCTCCTTTGGTTTATGTAGTAGAGCTGTTCAGTGACTCCCTCAGCCCCTTGATATACACCTTTAAGTCTGGGCAAGGAAGGGCACTTATATGTAGAATGATTCTCTTCACAGACTGGAAAAACCTCTATAGAGTTCAATGGGCATTCATTCCTAGGATGCCTCTTGGTGCATCTAGGGCAAAAAATGGCCATAGCCCTCTCTGCTTCCTCTTGTTTCCTTTTGATATGTAAGGTATCCATTTGCATGGAAAGAGTCTGTAACATATCACTCTTGAAGTCTTCCAGCATGTTTCCAATTTCTCCTTTAATGTATGAGTTAGAGGAATAGGTACTGGCTATGGGTTGACCCCCCCTACCTTTCTTTCTGGCTGCTCTAGAATGGTTTCTAAAAATAGTCTTTATGTTCTCATAGGATAGTTGGTAGATGTCCCCCCGGCCAGTAGATGGAGGGTGTCTAAAAGATCTTCCCGAATTCCTCTGAGTAGGACCAGCTTCAGAGACTCAGGGTCAAGTGTACACCCAGCCTTCCCGTAACTGAGTTGGAACCTCTCTTCATAGTCTTCCAGGGACTCATCACTTCCTATAGTCATTCGGAAAATTTCTTCTTTAGTATCTTTTGACCTATAATAGTCTCGATACTTGTTGTTAAAGGTTTGTTTCATCTGAGCCCAAGTTGTGATGCTATTGCCAAGTAATCCCATGAACCAGCGTAGTGTTGTATCCTTGAGAGTAGAAGGGAACAGTTTCAACTTTTGCTCATCTTCTGCATAGTCATAGGTTCGATAGATAACAACAAACTCGAACAAAAAGGTGTCAGGATCTTCTGTAGTCAGACCATGGAAATGAGGTAGGGTGGAAGGGCTTATATTATTCATTTTGGTGTCCCCATTGGTCTCCCGAATGGGAAAGGTACCCTCTATTCTCTCTCCATTCCCCCTAGCATTTCTGTGTTCAGCCATTGGCTCCAAAGGAATGTTTTCTTCTTCTTCTTCCCCTATAGGTTCTTCAAATATGTCTTGCTGTTCACCTAAGGGTTCTTCTTGATCGCAGCCACCGAAGAAGAGAGAAGGCTGGCTATGTGAAGTAGTGGGGGTGTTGGGCAAAAATTTTCCTGAATTATCTCTATTCCTACGAGGCATGAAAGGAAATCTTTTTTGGTTGGTTTTTGTTTCTTTTTCCCCACACTGATAGTACCTGCAGAAACTGAAATTGTGATTTGAACAAAATAAATTGCAACTAGCTGAAATGAACTTGCTGAATGGAAATTGCAGAATTGAAAAGGAAAGCAAGGAAATGCAGAACTGAAAGAAAGGAAATGACTAATCTACTTTTTCTGAAATGGAAATTGCAGAATTGAAAAGGAAAGCAAAGAAATGCAGAACTGAAAGAAAAGAAATGACTATTCTACTTTTGCTGAAATAAACTATTAGCAGAATGTTGCAAGAAGAAATAGAAGAAAGTAGTAATCACAAAATACTCTGATGCTTCCCCGGAAACGACACCAAAAAGTGGTGAGCACCAATATTGCAGCAATAATGCTACAACTCCTGGGCTGCCTACTTTACTCTTATCAACCTGGTAGTTCGTAACAAACTTGGAAGCGTCGATGCTGTATGCACAAGTACTAGTTCTCATTGTAGGTTGTCACTTGGTCAGCTGACGCAAGATCACTAGGAGCTCGAGCCAACTTCTATGGATTCCAAAAGAAGCTCTATATGTGATGAAAGGAAAGAAAGATAGATGCTATTCTAACTGCAGAAAGGAGAAAGACTGAAATGTAAAGCAAACCTAGTGAACCCTAATTAACCAACTAATTCTACTTTTGCAGAAAGCGCTATGAAAACCATGAAAGGAATGCCATTACCTATTCAAGAAAGTGAACAACATCTAACTATGCTATTTCTGGAAGTAAATAAGCAAAAGACATATTTTTGGATTTTTATATATTTTTATGTGAAATTGACATGCATGTAATTTATTGTGTGTGAATGTGGCAGTGAATAGGTGATGTTGAAGGGCAGTTTTGGGACTTAAGAGGATGTAGGATGGTGTGGATGGGTCCTAGGATGTCTCAGATGGACTTCTGGAGGATTTTCCCACACTCGGCCTTCAAAAGAAAGCCTACAGGAAAATCTACAAGAGGACACAGGAAATCTACAGGAGGAAAACAAGGCAACTACAGGAGGCCTACAGGAGGAGGCCGAGAGTAGTTTTCACTGTTTTTAGGGTGTGATAGTGGGTGGAAAAGTTGGATGAATGCTGGAATGAGGTGCTAGGGCACCTAGGGTCTATCAAGAATCACCAAGAAAGAGGAAGATGATTGGGTTTGCTCAAGGAGAGAGGAAGAAGTTCTATGGAAAATGCAGGAAACTAAGGTAGAATTGAGGTGAGGTTTGGGTGGCCTGTAGGGCATGGATAAGATGGAGGATGGGATGGCTGATAAGCTAGCATGCTGTTATAAGAGATTTTCTACAAAGGAACTTACAATCAACCAATAAGATCAAACAAGCAATGAAATGAGTGCATCTAGAAAAACAGAGTTTTGCATAAAAATGGTCTAAACTATGATCTATGAAAGGAAATGCTGAGAAATGCTGCAAGAAAGGAAAGCATGAAAGAAGACTATCGCAAATAAAGAAGTGGGCATGATGAAGAAGATCTGAAGCAAAGCAAATCTAGACTATTAATCTACTAAAAAGCTGCAAACACTAGAAGTCCTATGAAGGAGGAAAATCTGTGTTTTTGGGGTAGCAAGAGGGTCTTTGCCTCAAATCATGGTCCCAAAGGGAGGAAGAGAGGCCAAGGTACTATTGCTAGCCTTTTGAATATTATTTTTATCACTACTTAACCTGCTATAGAAAGCACAAATGGAAGCAAACTACTGAATCATCAAAAGAAACCTATTCTTAACCATAAAAGAAATACATCTAACGGCAACCTAATCTACAAACTGAAACAAAACATACAAATACAAGTAAAGAGGAGCTTGGCTACTTGTATTGGGCCCTAACCCAAGAGCTTCAACCCTATGAGTTAACTCAGTGCTAGCTCAAAAAGGATTCCATCTTTATTTCTAAAACAATAGCAGGATTACATGAAACTATCACAACATAATAAGCTCGAAGTTGGAGCAGAGTTTACATAAGCAAAAATCCAACAAAAAATCCGACCCTAGTGAGGCCCTAGGTCTCTGTACTTATACAAATGAAGCTACCAACAACTTCCTTAAAATGAGGGAGGCTTGACTCCCAAAACTCGAGATAATCATCAGTCATCCTCCACTTGCTCGGCTGCCTTATAGTGCATGATTTGGCTGCTTGTACTCTGAGCTGAATGAAGGGGAATTCGAAATGAGGAGTAATAAATGAGGGGGATTCCCTCCTATAAGTCCTCTCCTTTGTCCACTTCGAGTTATTACTGCCATTTGTCCATTGGATCTTTGACTTTGACCTCAAAATTCATCAATAATCTGCATTAAACACATGTTAGACCACATGGCATCATAACTAACTCAACTCACTCCATAAGCATAAATATAATTAGAAAATCATACAATAAGCTAAGAGAATGGTTGATTTGACTAGGTTAGGAGGTAAAATGAGCCCATATAATTACCCATTTATGAGGCTCATCAACTGTCACACAAGAACCAACCTCACTTGTGGAACGCATCGATGAAGAAATGAAGATAATGGATGGAGTTAATATTTTTCTATAGGAATCAGCTTTAATTAATGAAGCATAAGGAGAAGATTCCGGTCAAGGATTTGGAGAGTGATGTTGTTCCACAAGAACCAACATCACTTGCCCAAACAAATGTGAATATCAAAATGAGTAGGGGTGTCACAAAAGAACCACCACCAACTCAGTCAGGGCAGGAAAATGTTGAAGAGACAAACCCTGAGGTTGACGCTGTCCCACAAGAACCAACATCGACCACCGGACAAGAAGAAACACATGAAGAAGGGTCGGCCCAATTGAGAGATGAAGGCGATGGAGAAAAAGAATTAGAGGTAGCAGATGAGACCGCTATAGAGCAGGTGGAGAACATCCCCCACTCTCCTTTTTAGGCCACAATGCCAAGAGGAGCGAGAAGGATCCGTTCCCCTCATTTTTTAATAGAAGAAATTATTGTTCCTCCCATATTGAAGTTCGTCAGCTCGAAGGAGGGTGCAACCATTGTTGGCTCATCACTTGCAGATTCCCAGCAAGGGCTTCCTGAAGGTCAGGCCAAAAAAGAAATTGTTGCAGAAGGATTGGAGCAGAGGGTGATCGACAAAGGCACTGTCCAGGCAACAGATGTTCCTGAATTGAGAAGAGTTGAGGAAGAGAGTGCTCCCAAGGATAGAAAACCAAGTAAGGAAGACCTAGTAAAGGAGCTAGTTGATGCCTTTAATGGCAATCCACCGCTTTTTGAACTAGCTGCGGGGCTGGGAAATGAATTTATTGTTAAAAAAGAGTGGATAGAATAGTGTGAGAAGAGGAGACCACCTCTCAAAGAAAGGTATCAAATTCAGTTTGAAGAAACCATGTGGCTAAAGATGGAGGTTCATAAGCTGAGAAAGTAGGTATCTCAGTTAAAGAAGAAGACAAGGAAGTATAAACGAGAGGTTGTAAAGCCCAAGGTTGAGGTCTCCTTAGTAGCTGTCTAGACAGAAGATGTTCCCACAACTTCTATTGCCACATAGATTGGTCCTGTGGAATAGTTGTTCAAGGCTCAAGAATTCTTCCTAGCTACTGAAATTTAGAAATGGAAATCTACTGTGAATGAACAAAAGAAGGAGACAAAGAGGGTTCGAGAATAGGCCATTGAGATTATTACTAGGTATGTAGACCAACTAGATAAAGCAAGGCATAGGCAAGAGAAACAAAAGAAAAATATAAAGGACTTAGAAGGGTTGGTGTAGGTGTTAAAGGTAGATAAGGAAGAAATGTTTATCCTGGCACATCACGTAATGGCCTGTCGACCTCCTGCCCATAGTTACACTTTGATTCTTCATGGGCATTTATTTTTCTTGTGCCTAGAAATCATTTACAAGGAGATCAGCCATGAGATTGAGGATCCGATACAGTTCCTTCGTATCATCAGAATCCATGATATCATGAGCCAACACTTGATGTGTGGACTCTACATGCGCGATTATTTCTTGAGGGATGACGAGACCTTCAATCCGGTTCTGTTTGTGGGAGACGTTCACCTGAGAGCCTTCACCTCGTACACTATTAATCAGGTTAAATGGAGGAACGCTTGTGATTCTTTTGAAGGAAATCAAGCTACAAAGCCACTAATGATAAGGAGGCGGAATAGTCATTCAGTGACTATTTATAACAAGCACTCCACCTTTCTACAGATTGAGGAATCTAAGGAATGAACGCTGGCAACACAAAAACAGTGTACTGACCTCTATGTCAGACATATAGTCACTTTTCAGGACAAAGCCCTTGACATTTGCCAAAGGAGATGGATGATGTCATCATCAGCTGTTAGAAACCGGGAACCTTTTGGAGCACCCAATTTTTCTTGAGCATTAGAAATAGTGCCACATTTTGTTGCATGCATTCAGACCTGTGGGGTCTGGTGGATGGGGCTGAGGTTTCAGTTTCCCCTCATTTGGCTGCCAGCAGAGCATTACACTCCAACATATAATGTGAGCAATGATTGGTGGAAGGATGTCCTTATGACAGAAGGATATAAACCTCTGGGACAGAGATGGCCGAAGAATACGACCTTGCTCAGCTTCATGTTGACCACAGCTGGTCCAACCCAGATCTGAAGAGATGGCGAGCTGCATGAGGACATGCAGAAAGACCAATTGGGGGGAGATGTTGGGTACCAAATCTGCATGCTTTTTCCCTCCATTTTTACTCTCTCTCTCACTCCTTTGTATCCTTTATATTCACTAATCACTCTAAATGCATAAGGTAAACCCTCTTCAATTGTATTCCGGGAATGTTTAATTAATGAAGTGATAGTCATGGAGATTTTACCAATGCGAGTTACTAATTCTGTCATTTTCGTAGATTCGATGGTCAAAGGTCACATATGCAAATCACAGAAGTAACTCCGAGCTTACAACACCATTTTGGTAACGCTGTAACATCATAATAGATTCCAAGCCATTCCAAACCTTTCTTGTTCTCTCTCTCTCGGCAACTAGTTGTCCGTTTCAACAAATGTATATTTGTAGACATTAGCTGCTAGATTCGGAGAACAATTTTCTCCATATATTTGTATAAGAAGGGTTTCAATGCTGTGAATTGGGTTAGCCATGCAAGGGACTTAGATTGTGACAAAAGACTATTTAATTAATTTAATGCAAGTTATTTTGATGTTCTCTATATAAGCTATCAATCCGTCGCATCCCTGATCAGAGAGTTGGCCACACTCTTTTGATCAGGTGCTACATTATTTCTGTGTGTTGTTATTTTATTTATGTTGGTTTATTTCGATTATTGCTAAAGTACCTTACTTAATTGTTCTGAATGATTTATAATTCTGCAATTGATTCTTATTTACTGTCACAATATATTTTTAATTAATTTAGTTATTGAATCTGGGATTGGTGATTGGATTGTGGCATTGCTACCTGCATATACTTTGTGTGTTACCTTGAAATAATATACACACCTAGATTGATAAATTAAATGTGGAAAAGGGTTGAATAGCTATTCACACTTGGACACCAACAAATATTGTGCTGCGAAGTGGAATGATGACTGGCGAAGATAAGGGAAAGCAGCCTGAAGAAAGTGAATGGGTCCGCAAAGCTCCAGAGAAGGAGGTTGAATTTGATTTAGAGCACGTGAAAGAAACCTTCATGGAAGCAAAGAAAATCTTCACTGAGGCTTCTACCTCAAGAAGTGAGGATAAGAAGTCAAAAGAAATGGACCCATCCATGCTCACTACCTTTTTGGAGACCTGTATGAAGCTGTTGCGCGATAGCAAGGCCATGAAAGGATTACATGAGTTGATAAATAAATGCGTTGGTAAAGAAAATGTTCCTGAGGGACTGCGTGTGGTCAAGAAAATTGGTAAACATAAGGCAAGAACAGGGCGTGAGATGAGGCTTACCGCGCAAATAAGAGAGTATGAAATGGGCCAAGTTATTCTAGATCTTGGGTTAGACATGAATGTTTTTCCAAAACAAACATGGGAGAGAATGGGGAGACCTACGCTGTAGTGGTCCCCTATTCAGTTGAGGACGATGAATCAACAAAATATTATCCACATGGGAAGATTGCAGGGAGTGATAGTAGATATTGAAGGCGCGAGTGCATTGGCCGATTTCGAAGTGATAGAGATTGTCAATGACAGAAATCCCTACCCTGCGCTCCTTGGGATCGACTGGGCTATTGACATGAATGAGGTGATCAATTTGAAGAAGCAGACAATGTCATTTGAGAGGAAATCACTCCGCATAGTAGTACCTTTGGACCCCACAGAAGGACCGCGCTATACTGAACCAGTCCGCGATTATGAAAGTGATGATCATTTGGAACATATTTATAAGATAACAGTGTGAGATCAAGATTGGGTGAATTTGACAGTTGATGGATGTATTGCATGGGACCACGAAATCTCCCCCACATCAGATTCAGATGAGGAATTGGAACACTGGCAGAATCGATTGCATGAAGTATCTACGTTGAGCTGTAACATGATGACTAAATCTCTATGCTGTGTATCATCTGAGGTAAGAATTTTTCCTTATTATGATGGTTTAACTAATGTTGATAATTTTTTGGATGGATTTGAAAGGGAAGTGCCAGAGAAGCATCGCTTCCAAGCCTTGGACTTGGCGTTGCGCGCTACACCTGCAAGATGGTGGGGTACGCATAAAGAAAATTTTGATGAATGGAGTGAATACAGAAGGATGATGAGGGTGAGGTTTGGTCACCCGAAAGTGCGATTGATAGAAAAATACGATGGGAGGAGTGATCTACATGATCACATAGCAAAATGGACTGATTCTTATGGAGCAGAGCTGCAATCGGAGTGGGTACGTTTGTTCTGTCATACTTTAGATGTAATACCAATGAATTGGTACCTGGAAACAGAGGTCTTCCATGGCACGGATGAATGGGATATTTTGAGGCAAGGATTCTTGATGAAATTCACCTTTGAGGATGGATTCGAGTGCATTTATGAAGCACTGCACCGCTAAAAACTAGACAAGTAAACATTGGAACAGAGGCAGAGTGGAAGTTTGCGAAGATAGGGGACTACTGGGATGATGCTATGGTGGATAAGGTGCCTGAGTTTCTCCGCGAGTATCGGGATTTGGTCCCTGCAAAGTTTTCAAACCTGAAGGAGATAATAGGCGATTTAGGAGTGATGAAAATAACGTTGAAACCAAATGCGAAGTCTGTGAAGAAGAGGCCATATCGCCTTAATCCTAAGTACGAGGAAAAGGTCTGGTTGGAGTTGGAAAAAATGTTGGCAGCAGGAATCATTGAACCAATGGAGGAGTCCGATTGGGTAAGTCCTATGGTAGTTTAGGAAAATAAGTATAAGGATGAGATAAGGATCCGCATAGATCTCAAGAAACTGAATGATGCTTGCGTTCATGACCCCTTTCCAACTCCGTTCATGGATGAGGTATTGGATAATGTTGGCGGACATGAAGCATATTTGTTCACTGATGGGTTCTATGGATACCATTAGATAAAGATCGCGCCAAAAGACATGAGTAGATTACCTTCGCAACTAAGTGGGGATGCTTTCAGTATACGGTAATGCCTTTTGGACATAAGAGTGTGACAACAATCTTTTGGCGCATAGTCATTGCGGTGTTCAAAGAGTTCATTCACAAGTTTTTGGAGGTATATTTTGACGATTGGACAGTGTTTGGATTGGTCAAATGCCATGTAGCTAGTTTGTGCTTGATTATGGATACGTGCTGGAGGTATCAGATTGCGCTAAACTTGAAGAAGTGTCTATTTTGTGTCCCTTTCGGAATCTTTTTGGGTCATGTAGATTGCAGAAAAGGATTAATGGTGGACCCTGCTAAGATTGCAGTCATAATTAACTTGGAGGTGCCAAGGAGTGTTAAACAGCTGCGCGCAATGCTGGGTCATACTGGATACTATCAAATGTTCATCAAGAGCTACGCTCAGATTACCGCACCCATGGAAAATCTATTGAAGAAGGACGCTACATTCCATTGGAGTGAAGAATGTTAGCGGAGCTTGGATTTGTTAAAAGAAAATATGGTCACCATGCCGATCCTAGTCTTCCTGGATTGGAAGAAGGAATTTCATGTGCATGTGGATGTGTCATGTATTGCACTCGGAGCAATACTGACACAGGCCGGTGAAGGAGAACTGGATCACCCAATATAATTTCTGAGCAAGACGCTGTATAAGGCTGAAAAGAACTATTCGACGACAGAGCGTGAAGGGTTGGCTATGGTGTACACGCTCCAAAAGTTCAGGCATTACTTTAAGATGTACAAAGACCATTTTGCATTAAATTACCTGGTCAACAAGCTTGTTTTGGGGGTGAAAATATGTAGATGGTTGTTGTTATTTCAAGAGTATGATTTCAAGGTAATTGTGAAGCCAAAGCGATTGAATGTAGGACCAGATCATCTGTCGCATATTGAAACTGGAGAGGAGCCTACCAACTTAGAGGAGGGGCTACGTGATGCAGAGCTCTTTGCGGTGCGTGTGGCAGACAATCATTTCATAGACATCATCCACTTCCTAACTACAGGAATGGCTCTAGAGGGATACACGAGTCAAAAGAAGAAGGAATTTGTGGTGTGCGCGATAGATTTTTCTGTTATTGTAGGTCATTTGTAAAAAATGGGATCGAACGAGATACTACGGTGCTATGTGCCTGAGTTTAAATGACGAAATATTCTAGATGAAGCTCATGGAGGAGCTGCAGGAGGCCATTTTACAGGGAAAGCGACGACGCAGAATATTTTACGTGTTGGGCTGTGGTAGCCAACCTTGCGTAAGGATTCCAAAGCATATTGTAGGGCATGCGATGCATGTCAGAGAACCGACATGTCATCGCAAAGGGATGAGCTACCTTTGAATCCACATGTATCATTGCAGCCATTTGAAAAATGGGAAATTGATTTTATAGGATTGATTCAGCCTCCAATGGATCCCCTTTACAGCTGCCTTGCGATGTTATCTGATGTCTAGTGGAGTTGAAGGCTGTGACTTCAACTCAAGCTCTGTGAGTGATTCAGGCCTCGAGTGGATCAGACACGGGGCTTTCAAGAAAATTCTCAAAGGGCTCACCCAACATACAACAAAACTCAGAAATTCTCGGAACGCAAAGTGTTTCTCGCAGGATGGCCATTTGTAATTTATAGGCAAATTCGAATTCAAATTTGACCATTCCCCCCAAAAGACGCTCATAAATGCGATATTGGCGACAGATTTCAAAATATTTCGAACTTGATTTCAGACTTAAATGCCTTAAATGCTGGCTTCCCGCTCCTATTAACCATCTCCTGGCAATCAAATCATGAACTGTGACAACAATGGTCACTTTTTGGAGTGACATCCTCCTGTTCCGCGTGGACCCCTCATCACGCAGCTCTATAACCCAAGTAGTATAGTTTATAGTCCCGTAGCTCCTTGCAGCTGCTTGGAGTGCTAAGATTGTGCTACCATCATGTAGTCATCTAGCCGGATCCCCGGTGTATGGCTTCAATCGGCTACCATTTACATTTCCCGGAGATGGATCTCCATTCAATTTCATAAGTTGAACTTCTCCACCATTGGTAATCTCCTTGATAACATACGGCCCCAACCAATGCATCTAAAATTTTCTTGGAAACTTATCAAACTTGTTTTCATATAATAAAACTAAATCATTTACCTTGAAGGTGCATAGTTTGATGTGCCGATCATGCCATGCCTTTTCGCGCTCCTTCTGAACTTGTTGATGGAATCCAGCCAATAATCTATCTTCCTCCAGCTCTGCCAGTTGTGCGAGCCACTCTTCTAATGCTTTGTGGTCCACCATTCCTATGAACACTACTATGCATAGACTAGGCATAATATACTCCATCGACATCACAACTTCGACACCAAAGAACAGCCTGAAAGGTGTCTATGCAGTTAGCTTCTTACAAGTAGTTCTATAAGCCCATAGCACCGCTGGTACACGCACGTCCAAATCATTCCTCTACGCATTGGAAACCTTTGTTAGTGTGTTATCCAATATCTTATTAAATGCTTCCACCATCCCATTGGCATGAGGATGATATGGTGTACTTTTCTGATGACAAACTTGGAATTCTTCCGTTAGCACGTTGATCGTTTCATTAAGGAAGTGAGTACCGCGATCACTCATCAAAATCTTCGCGCAATTGAACCTGATCAGCACATATTCAAATAGGAAATTCGTTGATGTTTCCCCATACAGTCCTTTACAAGCTGCACCTCCGCCCATCTGGTCAAATACTCGGTCGCGGTGATGATGTACTGCACACCGATTTTTTCCTGGAGGTTGAATCAGTCCTACAAAATCAATTGCCCATTTTTCGAATGGCTGCAATGATACCTACAAATTCAAAGGCAGCTCATCCCTCCGTGATGGCTTGCCGGTTCTCTAACATGCATCATATGCCCTACAATATGATTTGGAATCCTTATACAAGGTTGGCCACCACAACCCAGTGCGTAAAATCTTCTACGTTGTCACTTTTCCAACAAAATGGCCTCCCATAGCTCCTCCATGAGCTTCAGCTAGGATACTGCTTCGTTCAAAATCAGGCACATAGTGCCGCAGTATCTCGTCTGATCCCATTTTATACAAATGACCTGCAATAACAGAAAAATTTGTTGCACCCACCACCAATTCCTTCTTCTGTTGACTCGTGTATCCTTTTAGAGCCATTCTCGTAGTCAGGAAGTGGATGATGTCTACAAAATGATTTTCTGCCATGCGTACCACAAAGATATGCACGTCAGGAAGCCCCTCCTCTAAGTTGGTAGGCTCCTCTCCGGTTTCAACGCACTCCAGAAGTTTAGGCATTACTTGCTAGGCGGACTCTTTAAGATGTGCACAAACCATTCTGCATTAAAGTACCTAGTCAACAAGCCTGTGTTGGGGGGAGAAATATGCAGATGGCTGCTCTTATTTCAAGAGTATGATTTTGAAGTAATTGTGAACTAGGGTGATTGAATGCAGGACCAGATCATTTGTCATGCATTGAAACCAGAGAGGAGCCTACCAACTTAGAGGAGGGGATGCCTGACGCGCATCTCTTTGTGGTGCGTGTGGTAGACAATCATTTCGCAGACATCATACACTTCCTGACTACGAGACAGCTCCAGAAGGATACACAAGTCAACAGAAGAAGGAATTAGTGGTGTGCATGACATATTTTTTTGTTATTGAAGGTCATTTGTATAAATGGGATCAGACGAGATATTGTTGCGTTATGTGCCTGATTTTGAATGAAGCAGTATCCTAGCTAAAGCTCATGGAGGAGTTGCAAGAGGCCATTTTGCAGGAAAAGCGATAGCGTAGAAGATTTTACACGCTGGGTTGTGGTGGCCAATCTTGCATAAGGATTCCAAAGCATATTTTAGGGCGTGCGATGCATGTTAGAGAATGGCAGGCCATCATGGAGGGATGAGCTGCCTTTGAATCCACAGGTATCATTGCAACCATTCGAAAAATGGGCAATTGATTTTGTAGGACTGATTCAACCTCCAAGAAAAAACACTGGTGCACGTTACATCATCACTGTGACCGAGTATTTTACCAGATGGGTGGAGGTGCAGCCTGTAAAGGACTATACGGGGGCAACAACATCGAAGTTCCTATTTGAATATGTGCTCACCAGGTTTGGTTGCCTAAAGATTTTGAAGAGTGATCGCGGTACACACTTCCTTAATGAAATGATCAGTGCTATAACCGAAGAATTCCAAGTTTATCATCCGAAAAGTACGCCATATCATCCTTAGGCCAATGGGATGGTGGAATCATTTAATAAGATATTAGAGAACACATTGATAAAGGTTTGCAATGTGCAGAGGAATGATTGGGACATGTGCGTACCAGTTGTGGTATGGGCTTATGGAACTACTTGTAAGAAGTTGACTGGACATACACCTTTTAGGCTGGTCTATGGTGTCGAAGTTGTGATGCCGATGGAGTATATTGTGCCTAGTCTACGCATAGCAGCATTCATAGGAATGGTAGACCGCAAAGCATTAGAAGAGCGGCTAGCGAGAGTGGCAGAGCTAGAGGAAGATAGATTCTTGGCTGGATTCCATAAACAAGTTCAGAAGGAGTGAGAAAATGCATGGCACGATTGGCACATCAAAGTACGCACCTTCAAGGTAAAGGATTTAGTTTTATTATATGACAGAAAGTTTGATAAGTTTCTAGGAAATTTTCAAATGCATTGGCTAGGGACGTATGTTATCAAGGAGATTACCAATGGTGGAGCAGTTTAACTTGTGGAATTCAATGGACATCCATTTCGGGGAAAGGTAAACGGCAGTTGATTGAAGCCATACACTAGGGATCTAGACAGATGACTATATGATGGTAGCACAGTCTTAGCACTCCAGGCAGCTATAAGGAGGCGCGAGACTATAAAATACATTGCCTGGGTTGTAGAGCTACGCGGAACAGGAGGATGTCACAGTACCAACAAAGTGCAAAGGGAGGTACGCTATAGGGGTGGAGACCACGCAGCGTAGCCAGAAAATGACCATTGTCATCACTGTTCATGATTTTACTCCTAGAGGATGGTTAAGAGGAGCTGACGACCAGCATTTAAGGAATTTAAGGCTGAAATCAAGTCCAAAATCTTTGGAAATATGCTGCCAATCGTGCGTTTATGAGCATATTTTGGGGGGAACAGTCGAATTTGAATTTGAATTTGCCTATAAATTACAGATAGCCATCTAGTGAGAAACACTTTGCATTCTGAGAATTTTTGAGTTTTTCTATCTGTTGCGTGAGCTCTTTGAGAATTTGCTTGAAAGCCCTGTGTCTAATCAGTATCCTAAGTCTGATCAGAACCTCATTAACAAGTTCATGTCCACACCAGCTGAGACCGCTAGTACTGGGGGCACTGTCGCCTCTGAGGGAGATGCCCCTGAGGTCGTGAGTATGGAAGTTCTCGCAACAGTGCCTAAGTCGTCGGGGTTGCCTAGGCCAAAGCCTACACCGACGAGAGAGGTTACCAAGCCTAAAAAGGATAAACAAAAGAAATTGATGACAATGCGCAAGTCACCAAGGAAGCATGCAGCCACATAGGCTCAGAGAAAAGAAAAGCCAACCGTGTAGGAGAAAGGCAAAGTGGTAGATCTAGAGGCCAAGGAGGGCACAAAAGACATTGATATTGAGGGGGTAGACCCTATTTTGAAATTTCCAGAGTATATCACTCCACACCAGGGAAAGATGAAGGTCTTGAAGGACCCAGATGAGGGACGGTTCCTCCTAAACACACCCCTGCTACCAGAAAATATAACTTTTGAAGGTCCGCGCTTGGCGCGTATCCCACATTTGAAGCTTGAAGATTGGGATTTGGGGGACATTGAGTAGTTCCCCCACCTAGCTACCAATACCTTCATGAAGCGAGTTTTTTACAAGGATTCATGTGTCACTGCACTAGAGCTAGTGGAACGGATTCATGGGGTAAACAAGGCAAGGTTGTTGAACTTTCTATGGGTGCCTCACTACCACCGCGCCCCCATAAATTTGATAGTCATTAAGAAATTGTTGTGCCTTGTGCATGATGGGTACTTGTGGTTGAGTGAGCTGATACCAATCACTGATATGTTGATCCATCAGATCACATTGTTGTCTCATTCAGGACTGAACTGGCCAAGGTGTTTGGTGGAAAGACGAGTGAGCGCGACCTCGCTGAGAAAATGAAGGATAAGTTTAAGCTTGTCAAAACGCCATGCAGATATTCCATTACCAGCATTTCTAACCCCGTAGTGAAGGTGGCTACTCAAATTTTGGCTGGTAAAGTGATGAGGAAGTGCTATGTGGATGAGGTGCCAGCAATAGTGGTCTCTCTGGCAGCCCAATGTGCGGAGGCCATACAATTTAACTGGGCGTGCAACCTATGCAGCGAGTTCCTCGCGAACTGTAGAGAGGCACAAGACCAAAGTAAGACTTTCCATTATTCATGGTTGTTGTTATCAATTGTGCCGGTCGCATGGAAGTTGCTGGAGGACAGCCAATTTCCTCTAGTTGAGATAGATTTACCAGAAGTAGCCAAGTTTGCTTCTCTCTAGGCCACAAAAGACATTGTGCGGGTTCGTGAAAGCAAAAAATTTTCAATTGAAGTCGCGGTTGTCACCAATCGTCTTTGACTAGTTATCTGGATATGTGGAGTTCAAAGCGAACTTCCACTGTGTTTACATCTGAGTGCAGAAAGATCCATATCAGAAGTGGTATGATCTTCCTTACTTGGCTCTGAACGATGCCATTGCAGAAGTCCTCAAGCGCTAGCTAGCAAATTGGCACATAGCATCGGATTTGTCCGCCGGGACTAGCAAGTCTATGGAGAAGCAAAAAAAGGAAGCGGCCCGACTAAAGATTCAGTAGTTGGTTGAAAAGGGGAAGAAGGAGACTGAGGAGAAGGCCTACGCAGAAGTGGAGTGCACCACAAAGGAACAAGTAGAGCAGGAAGAGCGCGACTCTCATAGAAGTCAGAAATCTCCGTCGCCTCAAATAGAGGAAGAAGAGAAGTCAGACCAGGGCAAAGGAGATCAGGAGAGTACTCCTTTCTGTGTAAAGTGATATAGGGAACATGAAAAGGAGGGATAACGAAAGAAGACCAAAGCCTCCAAGTCGCCGCTAGATCCAATCACCTTAACAGGGGGTGACCTGGACGATATTGGAGATAAGGTAAGGGATACGACTGCTAAACTATTGCAACAGTTTGAAGAACAAAAGAAGTAAGAATTGGTCGCCATATAGATGGATCTGCATGAGTTACAGATCCAAACAACAAGACTCCAGAGCAGCGTGGCATTGACTAGTTTGGCGCTGGGGGCCACTCAAGCAACAAAGGTAGTTCGATCCTTGGATCTCCGGGACGTCACACTGCTTGATGGAGCTCTGAGCACTGAGGTAGATGCTGACAAGGCTACTATTAGCGCTTTGAGGAGTATTGGTCTGTACTTCGCACTCCCCAGTGAATTCCTTCACACACTACAAGCAGGTGTGATTGCAGAAATTAGGGCCCGGGAGTAGCGCATGCTAATCTTGATCAACGAGTAGAGAGTCCAAAAAGAATAGATTTTCATTGAGAAGACAATCATGCTAGAAGCATGGAAGATGGTTCAGGAGTAGAATGAGCAAACTACAACTGTGGTGGTCGAGGCATGCAAAATAGTCCCTAAGTTGCACATTCCAAAAGAAGCACTGTTGGAGGACAAGATTAGGAAATTGGTTGCAGGTGTGCGCGATGTGAAAATAGAATGACTAAGGTTTAGTTTGAGCTGAACCTGAAGATCAAAGAGTTTGAGTTGAAGTCACAACCTTCAACTCCACCAGAGGTCATAGAACAACATGAGGCAGCTGTAAAGGATGAAGTCGCAACAATAGATGTCGCGGTGGCCGATTGCACTACACTCTTTGAGCAGTCTATGGAGGTTGTTATGACTACAGGAAGATATTAACCTGCAAAGATTGAACACAGAAGCTCGCGAGTTGTAGCAACAGTATGATGAAGCAAGAGCAATGACGTGCACCATCGCTATATCATAGCGATTGGCTAAGCTGCATGAGGAAAAGCAGTTGCTTGAACAGGTGGATGCAGTGCAATGGAAAGAGGTGGTCCTCAAGGCTAGATTGGGGCCTTGGCTGGATGAGGCCTATGTTATATCTGCCACCATTGAGGAGAATATAGCGGGATTATAAAGGACACAGTAGAAGATCAAGGAAGACAGTGCACGACCAACAACAGAGCAGCTGGTGGAGAAGCTCAAGTAGGCAGCAGTGGCACAGGTCGAGCTAGGAGGTCTCCACAGTAAGATCTCCGTGCTAGCCGAGTGACTCAAGGGCGAGTCATGATATTTGTGTTGGGGGCATGTTGGGACAAGGTCCCCTAGGGTCAATTTTTGGGGCAAAAGCCCAAGTTTTGGGGCAGAAAACCCAAGTTTTGCTATGTAAAGTGTAAAGTCTCCACAAGTTGTGGTCATGGAGCACGTAGAGAGTAAAGATTCATAAACATTTTTTCCCTTCTTTATGTCATTTGTGTTGGCTTTAGTAGACCTACCCATGGTCCACAGACGATGGGATTGTATAAAAAGGAGAGTCTTAGAGAGTCTAAGGAAACTTAATTAGGATAGAAGATAGAGAAGAATGAATGTAATGGGTCATTAGTAGAAAGAGCCAAGATTCTTAGAGGAGAAGCGAGGCTCTACAACCATATGCACATAGGCCTAGAGTGGAGTCCACAACTGAGTGCGCAGAGAGCTGCAGCCTAGTGCACAGGGAAGTCTTGAGTCTGTAAGTAGAACTGAAGTATCAATAAAGAGTTTATTTTGGAAATATCTTGTTTTGTCCATTTACTTCTATTATGAATGAATGTGTTTATGTTATGATGAATAATGGGGTTATGATTTAATACTGTATTGATGTGTGATTCTGCATGTTTTACACTGTTATAAGAATGCAAGTAATAATATATGTTTACGCGAAGAATATCTTAATGCATGTTAAAGTTATCAGATACTTAAGTCGATCTAGGTAAATACAGAAGTAGGAGTAATCACAGAGGCACGTAAGTTGTTGATTCGTATGTTTAAAGTCCGTAAAGGACAGTCGTAGACCTTCGCAAAGGTCTAAAGGCTGGTAAAAAGAAGTTATATCGATAAGCCTTCCGCGTGAAGGTAGGTTTAGGGCATAAAATGACATCACATTCATCTCTGGGTGCGGAAACTTGGTTCCAGCATCCCCCCATACTGCTTCGAGTGAGACTTCAGTCCGTGCTCCGCGGATTGATGCCAAAAGGGTCAGTAGTGTAGGGATTTGTTTCGAAAACTTAACTCTGAACCTAGGTCAGGACCCACTAAGCCAACAACTCAATTCCACCTTCAGTTGATCATACCTTTCCCATAGAGAGTGAAATTCATATTGATTAGGTTCTTCTTGTTTCTTCAGATTCCAATGAATTGGGGTAAATCCTCTCGTTCTCATGGTATAGGGGCATGATCCTCCCATTCTCATAATGTAAGGGATAAATTCTTCCATTCCCATGGCACCGCCTCTGATTTGTATGGTCACTTCCTTTGATTGGAGTTGATTGGTAGGATATCATCTTCCTTCTTACGTTCCCTTTTAGATCATAGTACAGGCTTATAATATACTCATACTTGGCACAATCATAGATGAAGGTGTGTCAGTTACCATTCTTTCCCCAACTACCTGGAAAGCTTTAGGTTTTCCACATCTTGTGCCTATTACCTAGAATCTGTTGGCTTTTAACATAGGAACTAGTCAATCATTAGGGATCCTTCCTAAGTTGCCTATTACTTTGGGAGGAAAAATATTCTATATCAATGTGATGGTTCTCCAAGTACCTTTGGATTTTAATTTACTCCTTCAACGTGAATATGTTTATGTCATGGGAGCTCTTATCTCTTCTCTCTTTTGTGTGATATGTTTCCCGCATGAAGGAAGAATCATGATCATTGATCAACTTTCATTCGTTGGCCCTAATTTGACTCCTAATCAACCATATTCCCTAAATGGTCCTTTTGTGCAAGTGGTATCGCCCCCGCCATAGGTTAATTACTTGTTCCCTACCCACATCTACTGATGATCTAGTCAGTGATATAGTGCATCATGTATTGGGGGCATTAGTTCCTGATATTTACATTATGTCCCTTGACATGTATCCCTTCCAGAGCATTGTTCTCCCATATGATGAGAACCTCTTGGAATCCATGGCCTCTTATGGGCCATGATCAAGGTTTCAGAGCACAATTCCTTTCCTTGTGTCAATATCCTTAAAAAATGAATCAAGGTGTCCAAGCAAAGTTCCTTTGCTTGTGTCAAGCTCGTTAAAAAATGAATCAAGGTTTTTGGAGCACGGTTCCTTTTCTTGTGTCAATCTCCTTAAAAAAAATAATCAAGGCATTGGAGCACAATTCCTTTTCTTGTGTCAAGTTCCTGAAAAAATGAATCAAGGTTCCTAGAGCATAATTCATTTTCTTATGTCAAGCTCCTTAAAAAATGAATCAAGGTTTCTAGAGCACAGTTTCTTTGTCTTGTGTTAAGCTCCTTAAAAAGTGAATCAAGGTTCTTGGAGCACAATTTCTTTGTCTTGTGTGAAGCTCCTTAAAAAATTAATCGAGGTTCTTGGAGCAGAGTTCCTTTACTTGTGTCAAGAATGTTAACAAATGAAACAAGATGTCATGAGCATGGTTGTTTTCCTGTGTCAAGATCGTTAAAAAATGAAACACATCCCCTTCCAATTCGAGTCTTTGAATAGATCTCGTAATTTCCCAATTGATTCTTTCACTTGATCTCGTAAATGAACCTTAATTCCATCCAATTCTTAGTAATAAGTAGTCTACTTAGGTGAATGAAAGGAATCTTGGGGGGTGTGTACCTCGATTTGAGTCATTATGCTGGGGGCATGAAAACTTATCTCAAGCATATTTTTTCTTTGTTTCAAGCTTGTGTAAAAATGAAACTATTCTCAAGCATAGTTTGTCTCCGTTTCAAGCTTGTGTAAAAATGAAACCAAATCCAAGCATAGTTTTGTCTCATGTTTCAAGCAGGTGAAAAAACAAAATCATATTCAAGTATCCTCAAGCATAGTTTCCCATGTTTCAAGCTTGTGTAAAAATGAAACCATTCCCACTTTACCTCTCGTGATTGCCATTTTCATCAACCTAGTTTTTCCAGATGAGTCTTGGTTTTTTCATTCCATAGTCACCATCTCTTTGGCCAATCATACACTTTCACTTGGTTTTCTTACTCTTTCCTGAGGAACCACTATGATGGGTGGTCTTATTAGCCAACCTCTTGACCTTTACATGTTTTGAATAGATCCATCACCATCAGAACCAGTTTTTATCCTTTTATACCACTCGTTCCTCCAGGTGGAGTCCTCTTTCAGTTCTTTTCAGATTCCAAAAATATGAAAGGATTGTCAAGAACTTGTCTTTTAAAACTCTTTAAAGTAAATGAAAATACGTCTACTCAGTATAAGTTTAACCTTTTTCCACACTGAGATAGACTGGTTACAAAAAAGGAATACCTTAGTCAAACATGGCTAAGAGGTTCTCTTGAGTATTGTGTTCTAACTTTTCGGATTCAAGAGACTATTACGAAAAGGGACATCTAGAGTTTTATTTTCGATTTTTTTTTCAAACTCTCTAAACATGAAAAATATGTCGACTTACCCCTTCGTCGGACTCGTGAAACTGATATGACGAAGGAATTGTCACCATGACGAGACTGAGCTACTCCTTCCTAGGGCTCGTTAAAAATACTAGGATGGATTCATCCGAAGGATGAACTTATAAGACAAGCATATGGTATCCTCTTCAAGATTGAGATTAAAAATAAAGAGGTACTCACTAGAAATAGTGGGGAAAATGGAAAGAAACATATATCCTGTATTTTGTACAAAAGGCAGTTTGCCGCTCTTGAACATGACACTTATCTGTATCTCATGTCCAGTTTGAGGCATCCTCACTTTGTCACTTGGCTTACCAGGTTTGGGAAATCAATTTTTCTCTTATTTTATTATATCCTATTGTCACCATGAACTCTAATCCTATTTTGAGTCAAATTCTACCAAATTCTGAAGTCATGTCGTCGATATGTTCAAGAGAAATCCCACCTGCAAATTCAAACCACTTATATCCTGTTTGACTTTTTCTCCATCAATCCTGAATCACTCTTGCAAACTTTGCAAAATCATATGTTTCATGTTAATGATGTGGGAAACATTATGGCCCTCCTTCGATTGATCACTTCCTCTAGAATCCAACTCATTATCCAGGAAGATGATCTATAAACTCCCTTTCAATACCTTGGAGCTTGCATGCCTCAATGGCAGGTTCTTCGCATTCAACGATAGGTTCACATCACTTGCCTTCGATTGAATGATTCTATGAGTGTTTGATTTCAGATTCGTTGTTCACACTTGTGGATTGTGCTACTGTACCTTGAGATCCATCGTCATTATTGGTGTTTTCTCTCGTGCCTGTTAACGATTTACATCATTGACCGGTAATCAGGTGGTTTCTACCATGTTTGACTCTGACACATTTATTCGCATGGTGAGATTCGTACTTTGGTTGGATTGAGATAGAGATGAAGACCCTGGGTTTCATTTAATAAATCCAGGTTGCATGGAGTTATTAAGTATTCATGATTGTGAACATGATCCATTCACTACAAATGGTTGTGTCCATGCCATGGATCCATGTATTGTTAGATTCCTACACTTTAAGCATACTTACATCAGAGATGTCAGATATATTGTATTATGTGTGATTTGCAGGTCTCGTGATGGTGGTTCTCTAAGTCCTTTTCTTTGTTTGTAAATCACTTCATCCATCACTTCCATTTCTGACTTCATGCTTTAGCGGGCATCTGTTATACAATATTTTGTCGTACTCATAGTCTCATTTCCTGAAGTGTCGCAATTTGTTTCGTCAATGTTGCAAGTTTTGAAAAGTAATGAAAGTTGTTGCAAATAATTTATTCACCACAAAACATGTTTGGAACATCCCTGAAGAAACGGAAGAAAAAATTCCTTGAAAGCATTCTGAAGAGCTTGTTAGAAAACTTGTTTTGCAAGCCCAACACTATTTTATCAGGAAAATCTACGCTGGTAACCTCTGGCACTACACATGTCTAGCACTTCCAGCACTACTTTTATTAGGAAAATCCACAGTGCTCCTCTTCACGCATTTTTTACCAAAATGGAGGAAAAACTTCTCTCACTAGAAAGCTCGAGAATGGCGATGTGGTTTCAAGTAAATGAATATTGGAACGATTTCTTCCTTTTCTAGCCCTTGATCCTATTTCCATGGATCTCTCCCTTGAGATGTGGAACTCCTCCCTCTTTTCATCGATCCTCAACTCCCTCTCCTTCCCTATAAATGAATTTCCAACCATCCACTAATGGTTGGCTATCGTTTGTTGGTTTGTTGTCATCCTAGTGTTGAATTATGCCCAAATGCTACCCATTTGCAAAGGAGAAAATGTGTTTGAAGGGAAAGGCTTGGAATTGGAATCTCATTTGACGGAGGCTTCCAACATCAAGGCTTCATTGGTTGTAATGCTCCATTTTTTCATCTATTAATAATACAATATATGTTTTTTGTCCATAAATGTGTCAATTATTGTCCATTTATTTGCTCCTTGATTTGTTACATAATTTTTATTAGAAAATGTTATGCTTTGCAAGTTTTGTTGTCTCCATTTAATCTTTCTTGCGGACACTCATCTACACCAGCGAAGAGGATATCATGAGCTTGCAAGCCAAAGAGTCAAGGTTGACATCAAGGGTATTAGCATCAGAGAGAGGTAGGAGATCTATCCTCCTTTGTATTTTCTAGTATGAATTAGGAAAGATTGCATGTAATTTTCTTATGTAATTGCTATATCCTCCCATAGGATTGGAGGGATGGTTTATGTCCATAGAAGGATTTCCTGCACAACAATATATTCGAGAGAAACAACTTTTGTCTATAAATGTAGCCTTTGGCTAACATTTCCCTATTTCGCCAAGCCATTTAGGGCCTCAAAATGGCTTCAGAAGTTTAGGACCCGAAAAAATGTGAAAAATAGAAAACTATTGAAATGGGAAATTTTGTTGGAAATTAGGAAACTGGAAGGAAACCGTGTTAGGGGTCCAAGTGGGATAGGCAGGTGTTATCGGGAAATCTAGTGTCTATGCAGAGCTACTAGTCCCACTAAGACGGGTAGCTATCTTAGAAACAAATAGATTAAAGTCACTTGTTTTTCCCTTTACGAGAGATATGAGAAAGAAGTAGAGAGTACCAACCTCAGTCTTCCCCTTGGCTCCTTGCTTGTTTCATTTCCCCTTTGACAGAATCTCGCCATTGCTTCCTTACTTGTCCCGCTTCAAAGAGCACCTGTAGATTCACAGCAACATAATACCATCAAAGCATAGAGATATTTCACTGTAAACAATATAGGATCAAATATATATTGACCATACAAATGCATATATCAACACAATATTCAGAGATACACAAGAATATGGAGGAAAACTCAAATAGATTTATTAGTAAAAGTAGTAGAAGAGAGGATTACAACCACTTGGTTTGACCTAGCACCATCCTCCCAGCTTGAAAGCCCTCTTCACCTCATACAAAGCAAGATCACCCAACAATGTCTTCAAAGAGAAACCAATAGCACTTCCTTGCAAATTACAAAATTCCAGCCTTTGGATCTCTTGGATGAGGGATCCATATATAGATGTTTATAGGGGAGTGAGTCAGCTTTTGGGATTTTGATTAGTGTCATTTCACTGATAGTTCTTGGTTCCACATGGATATTTTAGATCCCTTACTCATCCCTGGGCGAACTCAGAGAGGCAAGTGTCAAATGAGTAGTTTCTAGAAGATTCTTTGGGTTTCCACCTAGCAAACTGCTTGTGCCATTTGTCTGCTCTCGCTCATCGCACCCTATAGAAGGGCTTTCCAGTATGCATCGCACTTTTTGCATGTGGCAGGTGAGATGCATCGCACCTTTAGCACTGGGCAGTCTGTATGGTCCTGCTTTGACCAATTCTGAGTAGTTTTTCATGGAGAACTTTTGGGAGATGATGTAATCAGCTGACCTTGCTCCTTTAGGGTATGAAACAACACTTTTAGGGACTTAGAAGCCCTTGGTTTATGGACATGTATGATTGGGGTTGCAGTGCCCAAATATGTCTATAAAAGTAGGTGGTCACCAATATCCACCTAGATCATAATGAAATTTAATAGGGCAGGGAATCCCAATTTAAAATTTGATATACTCCTCATGATTTAATTATTCTTTTCCATTTTTAAACTATGATACGATGAGATATGTGTTGATTGAGATTCTTTTTATATTTTAGGTCTATCTTAATGCACTAGTTTTTAACAAGATTTTAGACTTTTCTATATCTCCATTTTCCTTTTTTTACACCTTCAAGCTTTGTTGGCATGATAATTGCTTCCATCATAGATTGGGCTTCTATAAGCTTTTCCATGGCTTTGGTTTTCATAGTCCTTCAAATAGTTTTTTACATTTTCTTTTCTCTTCTTTTGATTTCAGATTTTAAGTTTTTTGGTGTATTCAAGTTTTATATGGTAAGGAAAGACAAATTGAATCTATACTCTATCATTACAATTGGGGTTTTATTTATCTAAAAACATGTTTACCTATTTTTCATTCTCCTACATTGATTAGTGACTATGGAGAAACACTAAGACATATTTTAAATATTATGGTTCTCTTTTAAATAGAGCAAAGAAACTTCCTCAGTCTTTCTCCTTGAATGTTATCCTTTATCCCATTACATTTAAATCCCCTGCATTGATAAATTAAGGGAAACATTTTGAAGTCAAAGTTACAAAGTATTACATCTATTTTCTTTAAAATATATAAGAGAATCTTTTGTACAACCCGTTCTCTTCACCCGATTACATATTTCAATTCTCAGCCAATCAAATCTAAAGAGTGGAACTTAAATACAAGAAAGTTGAAAGAACTATGTATAGTGTGGGAAGTACAAGTAATCATGTCAGTGCTATGGACACTCATTGGCAGCAAGGATATGGTTGTATGGTACCGAGTTTTCTTCAACGGGGCTATGGATCCTCACATGTAGCGAAGCAATGTCAGGAAAACAAGATAAACGTACACCTAATAGATGTCTACTAATGATAAAACTCCATAGTTGTACATTTTCTATTCAATAATATGAGGAAATATGAAATAAATCTCCCTATTTTTGGATTCATTTTTTTAGAGATTAAGTAGATATTAAGTACTCAAACCTTTAAACTTATATTATTTGATCAGTCTCATGTGGGACCCAGAAATCCTAGTGCTATACTTAGGAATTTTTTGAAATGTATCATTTGGTTTTTAATAAGTTCAAGTCTCATAATATTAATAATAGAGATAACTACCTCATCCCAATGTGATGCCATTTGTTGAGACCTCAACAACTCCCCTCAATTTTTCTAAAATAAAGGGAATTTCATATAGATTTTGAAAATATCACCTTGGTTTGCATTTCATTTCATTTTTTAGTGATTTTCATGTTCATAGTTTTCAACTTTTGATATTTTCATCATCTTCTCCTCGTGAAATCCTTTTCAGTGATATTAAATTTTCCTCATTTTGAGTTTCAAATAAAAAGTTATGGCCCTTAGAATTTTTTTGTTTTATACTTATTTTGATGAGGCACCATGTTGACGATGTAGCCTACATGACATGTTGATGTAGAATTGCTAACTTGGACCATGGAACTGCCACATCATTACCATGTTTCACTTCATTTTGACCATGTCATCATTCAAAATTTCTTTCCTTCCTGCCACATGGCATCCCCAGGTAGACACCATGACACCACTTTTTCCATGTCAAATTTCCATGAAAAATGGCCATAAACCAATAGGTGGAATTTTTAGTTTGTTGAAATCTCGGTCCTCAATTCCCTAACTATTTTTCATTATGCATCATCTAAATTAGGCTAGGTCTGCAAAAATCTTGAGCCAAGGTAACCAGGGACATGAAAATGTTAAGCCAGGGGAGACGAGGAGATAGTTTGGTTTTTATTTTTTTTATATAATTTTTAATATTTTATTTATTCATGGATCATGGTCCCTAGTCCCATGTCCTCAGGCCTTTTTCATTGTTCAGATCTAAATTCACCCATGGTCCAAGGGTCGGGGTCATGATCTCGTCGAAGGTTCGGGAGCTCGTTTATTTATTTAATTGTGCCAAGAGGCACTCTCGAACCCAATATGGAAGAAATGTTGTAATGTCCTCTTAAGTAAACATTTAGACACAACCAAATTAATATATATGAAAGATAAACTTAAAATGTAAATAATAGATTAAAATGATATAATATAATTAATAATTAGAATTAAAAAGTTAAAAAAAAATTACAGTTGGAGATTTTTAGGCTTCAGGTTTTGACAACCCATGGTTTTGCCAATGATATTCTTATGTAGTATAACTTATTTAAAGGTGTGAAGAGGAATATATATATATACACACACATACACACTAACCATCTTAGATCCACCTTAACTACCTATCTATGAAGCGCTGAGAGGGATCACATCTCTCAAGGTGCAAACCTCTCAAATCTATCAAACACTAAGAGGGATCAAATCTCTCAAGGTGAAAACCTCTTTTTTTAGTGCAAAACTTGATGAAAGGTTTGCACCTTGAGTGATTCGATCCCTCTCAGTGCTTGATAGATGTAGGGTTAAGATGGATCTAGGCTGCTTTAATTCACCCTATAGATGTAGTAGATTCAAATTTATTTATATTAAGTTTGAATTTACTTATATTTTATTACCTACCTAAATTTTCATGCACATCAAAACATTTAACACGCATGTTCTCTACCATATATTTCTCATGCTTTTACAAAAATTATGTTGAACATGTAAAACATTATAAACACTCCAAGTTTCACCCCTCCATGCATGTGGTATTAGGTTTTGGAGATTTAAATCAATGGATAAAATTCACCTGCGAATTTGATCAACGGTGGTTGAAGTCGACTTCCAGAGGCCATATCTTGAGTTTTATAACACCAAATTAGGCGCATAATGGCTTGTTGGAAAGCTAAAAATGTGGAGAATAAGTTAGGAATCCTAATTTTATCAAATATGTAACTTAAATACATAGAAAATTACAACGAAAAATAGCCACGAATTTAGTATGAAACTAAAGTTGCAAAGATCCAAATTGGACATAAATCAATTCACAAAATTAGTAGAATCAAGGAGGAAAAAATTGTATGGTCAATTTTTTTCCAATTTAGGGAAAAATATCCTATAAATCCATTGAAAGGTTGATGCATTGTTCTATTCTAGCTTTCTTGCAATTTTATTTGTTTTCTTTTACTAATTAAATATGTATGTTGCCCACAAGTACATAGTTGGTGACACAATATAGGATCACGATGTAGATTTCTAATGGAAGCCTTAGATTTGATTCTCTAGCTCACTGAAAAATAAAAGAACGCATCTTCATTTTTATTTTTTTCAAACATTTGGTAAATGAACACTAAACAAGAGTCATGGGGCCAATTAATTTGTAATATTATTTAAAGGAAACCTGGGTTGTTGGGGAGGGGTCTAATTTCTAGAACAAGAACTAGATTTCACGCTATTGTAAAGTTAACTCTTAGAGGAAATTAGGAAGCTGCAGGGCTGAAATAGATAGAAAACATGGGGATCAAAGAAGATCATGTTGTCATGAACTTTCTCCAAGATCTTTTGTACTTTGGAGCTTGTAACTAGTTCTTCAATTTGGTACAATGTTGTCCAAATTTGAAGGCTAGTTGATGGCCTAATAAACTTATTCAATTTTGATTTATTCTTTGTTCCAAATAGGCGCATGTTGTATGTTTTCCACTGGTGTTAATGTCATGCAATTATAAGCTTATTTAAAACTAATGAAAATTTTCCTTCTCACGATTGATCAAATTCAGATCAAAATTGAATAATGAATTCAGGTCAACCTATGTGTGATTTCTGATAACTATTAATATAGTTAAATTACGTGCTTGTTTTTTCTCCAATTATTGTTATCTCATATGAACTATTTCTACGATGTGATAGTTCATCTTAATCCTAAATTAAATTGGTGATACTTGAATCTAAGTATGCATGTATGAGGTTTTGGTAACTATTTATTCAGATAATCTGATATGCAGAAGTGTCTTTAATTATTGTGAGTCACATGAAATATTTGTGTGATTTACCAGTTTATTTTTATCTTATATTCAATTCCAGTCCATTCACCATGTTCTTGGTTAAGGTTTGGACTGTTTGGCTCTCCTGATTGAGATAGAATAGATTGAGTTAGAGATAGAATAGATTGAGTTAGTGATATATAACTCCTTTTGTTTTCATATTAGCTTAGGTTGCATTTAGATTTAGGAAATTATATTAGAAAGTATTCTTTTAAGGACAAATTTATATAGTGGTACTCAGGCCCACATACAAATTGGAATCACCATCTCAAATGGGTAAATATTTAATTATGGCCTTAACTAGGTGATCTCTCGAATGTCGGCTTGGTCATTTCCAAGTATCAATAGAACCCTAAAGTGTCATCTATGATTCCAAGATAATTCCATTTTTGTTACTACCAAATACTAATATTAGCTCCATGAATGCATCAAGGATAAGGTCCACCATATAGAAATCCCAAGTTGAGAGAAAAATGCATAAAACATCTAATGGGTAGGTTGAAGTTGAGCTTTTGGAATGGGTCCTTGATATTGGTTTTTTCCTTAGTAGAGATAATAAAAAAAAATTCTAGGTTAATAGACTTATATTGGCTCGATAGGGTCTGACTATGAGGCATTATTGTCTTTTGTTTGCTTTGAGGTTTTTCTTTTCTCATTCTCTTGCAAAATAATGGATCTTTATAATAGTTTGATTCTTCTCTGGTTTGGTATGCAATCCCCCCTTATGTTTGTTAAGAATGCTCTATCCTTGAAATCTAGTGAGTTTTCTTTCTATTGTGCTATACAACAACCCTCTCCATTTCAAAATTTTCATCCAAAACTTTAACAAGAAATGGGTCACGTTTTTTAGGACTTAGTTAAAATCAATAATTCAATAATAATCACAAACTTTGATTTAACCATATAACACATGAAAGTCCTTATGGAAAGGTCCGATCCAATATAAATATCAAACAAGACCTTTTCGTAAAAACAAATATAAAATAATATGTTGCACCCTTTATTTAAAAGGATAGACTTAAAGGCTGCCATTGGCAATCCCCAATGCGATAATGCTATTAGACAGCGAAAATGACGAAGAAATCAAAGAAACCAAAGGCCCTCATCGTAGCCAAAGAGGAACCAGTTAAAAAGGTCTTGATATCTGATACTACCTGCCTCGGTTTAGGCAAGGCTTCATGGGAAAGTATATACAATTTACTGGAAGCCGAGGAGCCAGAAGAGATTGAAGAAGCAGTGGAAACAATAGATTCCACTAACAAGTCAGAGAAGACTCTTAAGGATTTGGCCAGCTCTTATCTTCACAAAATAGCAGCCCGCACCAAAGTTTTACCCTATAATGACTTGGTCAGATGGGTTATTGAGAGTATCAATATCATAGATAGAACTTTCTTTACGGCTGATGGAAGAATGTTCAGGTCATTCAGAGCAGAAGATACAAAAGAATGTACCATTTGCTTGAACCACAGAAGCGATATAACAAAGCGTTTTTGGAAGCTTTCGCCAAAGGAAATGCCATCGAATTAGACCCTATCGGACAGTGGAGGCATTTTCCGACCAAACACAAGTACGAATCATCGGGTATGTACTCCACAGACTCATTAGCATCTCCTTACTGTTATGCTTGTGCTATGATGTGCAGACTCTTTGGAGTCCATGATTCTGCAAAATTTTCTATAGAGATGGTACCTTTAATGGAGGCTTCAATTAATTCTTATATCATGGATTGGGCGACCATTTTGTCTGATAAAATGGCCAACCAAATACTTGATTATAGGAAAAACAAGTTTTTGACTACCCGGGTAATACCCTGTTTTACATGAGTGCCTATATCTTGGACACTATCTGCTTCAATTCTGAATATCCCATTTTAGGTTGGAAATGGACTCCACAGGACCCAAACCCCATTCATAATTATCATAAGGAATTGTGAAAAGCCCATTAAAAAAATCATCTTTATGGAATCTGTCATGGTTTCATCCTCCCCGTGTATTATGCTATATTCAATAAACCCACTCCTAGGTTATCCGAGGAAGCCTGTGTTGACCTAACTACAATTGGTAGTTGGTTTGGTGAAGAAAAATTCACCTACATTAGACTTTTTGGCAGCACTACTGACCCACATGTCCTTCCCTTATACATCCTTGATAAGTTACTTGCCAGAGAAAAAACATATCAGATAACAGTAGAAGGGATGTCAAGGAACCTAAAGGAGTCTAAAAAGCACATGTGGCCTTCATTCCCCCTTCAATGTGGAGCTTTCATGTTGCATGAATTCAAACGTGCAGAGAAGGAAGCTGAGAAAATTAAAATGTTAAAATTAGCAGTCATCCCAAAGAGGCAGTATGATCCTAAATCGGTTGCCTACAATGTCACTTATCATGCCAAAATCACCAAGTTTGAACATGAGAAGGATAATTATGATGATTTGTTTGCTTCAACTGAGTTATTTTCTCAAGTGAAACAACTAGCAAAAATCAAACTGGGATTAGAGGGACTAGAGGAATTTTACAAGTTCAGGACAAAGAGATTGGAAACACTACCTCTGGACTTGTTAAATACTACCTCTATGGTGCAACTAGAAGGCCACTATGAAGAGAAAATTATTGAAAAGACTCCTAAAAAGGAAAAGACCCCAGAAAGGGAGCAGACACAAGAAGGACCTAGTGAGCCCCTTGATACAAATATCAATATTGATCCTACTTGAATCAAGGAATGGGAGAAGTTCAACTTAATCATCAATAACTCGAATAAATCCCAAGAGCTCACTACACCGAAATTGCTAGCAGTACAAAAGCCAGAAGTTATTACCGTTCCGATTGAAGGGATAAGCGGCCTACCCAGAATTCAGCAAGACATAGGGATCATTCCCGAGAATCCTACAGAGGAGATTGTACTACAAACTGAAGAAATACCACCTCTCGATGTCTTCTACAGCCCAAAGCATAGGGATGTAGTTAAAAGACAGAGGAAGAAGAGGAAAATTGATCAAAGTCCTCTTCTAACTCCTCAGGCAGAAATGACGAATGTGGTATGGAAAGCTGAAGTCGATCCCTCTGAGGATTTAACAAAGCTATCTCAGTATGCAGGAGCTTACACAATGCTGACAATGGACAAAGACTCAGAGGTCAGCCATTTGATGAGAGAAAAGGATCAGAGGATTACTCAACTTGAGGTACAATCGGCAGAGCGACAACAAAAGATTAGTCAGCTTGAACAGCGGTTAACAAAGCAGAGGCAACAAAAGGAGAAATTAGGAGAGTAGTTGAAGTTGGAGAAACAGAGGATTGATGAGAAGACTCTCCATAAACAATAGGAGTTGTATCAAGAGTTAAGCAGGTTTCAGATGTTAAGTGAGCAAGAAAAGAAGGCAAAGGAAGATCAAATTGCACAAATGCAAGAAAATATAGAAAGGTACAAGGGTTATCCACAAGTAAGTGAATTCAGGACAGAAGCCTTGGAGATAACCAGAGCCTTGTCCCAACAGTTGAATATTCTTTGCCACAATATATCATTGGCCAACCCCTTATGCAATATCTCTGCATCATTGATTGACAAGGTAGTGGACGCCAGACTTGAATTGGAAAAGACAGATGAAAGGCTAACAAATTTTCTATCTTGGCAAGATTCCACAGAAGGAATGGCTGTCAACTTGCTGAGAATACAAGAATCACACAAGGAAATCCTATTTTTCGAATGGGAGTCCTAGTTGATGAAAGCCGAAAGCGAAACTTCTAGATGCAGAGCTGCAACGAATGGTTTGATCAAATTAGTGAATAATAGTTTACATATGTCTAATTTGATCATCGATTGCTGTCTAGATAAAATCCCAAAAGCAAAGGCATTAGAGCAACATTGGAAACAGGAGCTAGCGAATAGAGAAAAACAAATTGGAGAGATCCAAAACTTGACATGGGAAACGTTCTGGTTTTTCCTAGTCAAGCCACATAGCCAGCAGATGGCCATGAAATGTCTTTCGGATGCAATCAACTGCATGATCTTCGAACTCTCCGATGCCACCTATACAACCCAGCTACACTCCAGGATGAGTCAACCTCCAGAACTCCAACCAATGCTCGCAATCTGCCAGCGGCAATCACAGGAAACGAAGCCAATACAATGAATTCATTCAACCGCTAATGCACTTTTATTTTCATAATGAATCCCAGATTTTCATGTCTACAGTTAGACCAACACATAGCGATTTTTAGTGATAGTTTGTTGTTATTTTTAGTATTTAAGACCCTTTCATGTATTTAGAAAGGGTCCTCAATTTGTATTAAAATTTGACTTGGGAGTTGCACTTTTGTACTTCTAATATTTTTTTTAATCAAAAGCTGGACCAAAGTTCTTCATTTTTGTGGAAGAGGCTTTTATAAGACTTGCACTATTGCATCTTTTGAATGTGTTCTCAAATAGGAAAGCAAAATCTGAATGTTGTTTACATCGGGAGAATTCAAATGCATATGGTACTATTATCTCTGTTTTTGTCTTATTACTCTATGTGAATGAACATTTCTTAAAACTTGCTATTATTGATATATGTATGTTTTTCAAACAATTCTTTAGCATATCATTTCTGAAGGTTTTAGAGTTGTTATAATTTGAATATATATGTCAGTGATATATATTGTGATGAATGCGATAATGTTTTTATAATTACTTTGTTTAACTTCTTAAACAAAGTAATCATCATATGAATGCATCTTTTTGTTTTACAAATAAGCCATCTTTATGATTATTTGTTTAATAGAAATAATAAAAAATTGTGTTGTTAACAGGATACCCGGGTTAGATTAGTTATATTTGTATATTCTTGCATTGTAGAATAAAACACTTATCATCTTCGTTACACATAAAAAAAAATTCACCCATCAACTTATATATCACTGGGAAACTGGTCCCATTATATCCAGTTAGAGCCACCACACCAAACGGAAAATGAGCTGCACTAAGGTCCGGACTGGGTGGTTTTCCCCAATGTTGATGTAGTGATTTTAGAGGAATCAACATTTTTGGTGCTAGAAGGAGGGCATGAACTGTGAATGGCGAGAAAATTCAAATCTATAGCCCATTTTGAGAGTAAATCTCCCTCACCGTCTCCTCCAACTTCTCCCTCGCATTCTAAATCTCCAATTTTCAAGTGAGAAGCTGAAAAGACAACACCCACTACTGAAAACTTGAACATATCAGACAAGTCTTCCCTTGAACCCCCTGAAGTTCAATCTCTAATTCATAAACTTCAAGGGTTTTCAATATCTCAAGAAAAATCCAAGTTATCCCAAGGCAGTGTGACTTCGCAATACATTCCTTCTCAGCTTCTTACAAGATTACAGAGCGAAAAGCTTGGTATTGAACCAACAGAATTTCCTCTGCCTAAAAGGAAAAGAGCTAGGAAGACACCTAAAGAGTCTGACAGTGAGACTTTTTCATCATCATCATCCATTTCATCTAATCCATTGCAAATTCAACCATCCACTCCCCAACTTCATATCATTGTCCAACAGGGTACAGGTACTCCGACATCCTCTACCCAACCACTTGTAACTACATCCTCACTTTCTTCTATTGTTAGTGTGACAATGGCACAAAATCAACCACAACCGAGGCCATGGACAAATCCAGGGGCAGTCGCAATGCCTGCACCCTTGAGTCAATTACCGGCCCACCCTGAAAAGTGGTTGCCAAAGTTTAATCCAGATATCGGCATACTAGCAGAAGAACACATAAACAACTTTATGTTGTCAATAAAATTAAATTGAGTGATAAAAGAGGATGCTGTTGTGAGGCTTTTCCCATACACCATACAAGGAGCAGCTGGATCATGGTATTTTTCATTACCACCAGGATCCATTAATAGTTGGAATGCTTTCCAAGAGCAGTTTTTGACTAAGTTCGGAGATGATAGGTCCACGGCGACATTAAATGATCTCTCCAATCTTAAAATTGAATTTAAAGAACCCATTAAAGATTTCAACTCGCGATTTAACAAGCTTTTAAATAAAATTCCTGCTATGTCTAAGCCCAGTGAAGAGGTCCGAAGTGAATGGTATATTTCTGCTTTACCTTCGAATATAGCCATCTTCGTTGATAGAGCTGCAAAGCCCACCTTAGCAGAGAATATGAAAGAAGCGATTGCCGTTGAGAAACACATTATTGCTTTAGAAAAGAAAACCACTCTTGAGGAAAGAAAGTCCAAAAAAGTTACTTTTAAAGATGATTCGAAAAAGAAAGCAGCTAAAGATCCATACGATATGGAGGGTTTGCAAAAAGTTTTGAAGACTATGTCTAATGAAATGGTAGAGATAAAGAAACAAGTAGCTGAAACCTCCACTAAAAAGCCATTTAGGAACTTCAAAAGAGCTGAATCAAAACCACCTAATGCCATATCTAATGTAGAATCAGATCCAGATAATGATGAGGATGAAGACACAGTCTTGTCATCCGAGGAAATAGAAGAAGATGAGATAGTTGAATGTCATGGTATGTGGGACTTCATTTTGCCTAATTTTGATATTGAAAGTGAACAGGAAGCTCTCCCAGTAAGTACCAGAAGTAAAGTCGCTGCAGAGCCTGTTCAATCTAAACAAAAGAAGAAAAATGCAAGCCTTACTGCCAAAGATAAGGCTCCCATGAAGAAATCTCCAGTGTTGCCTACTCAAAATCAGCCATCATCTTCCAATCCGCCCTCATCATCCAAGACATTAGTAGTCTCTGACTCTATGGATTACAACATTATTGAAGACATGAAGAAGACTAGAGCGAATATTTCTTTATTTGAGCTTAGCAAGCTCAAACATCAACAGAAATTGTTGCTCAAAGAGTTAAATGCAGTACCTTCTTCTCCTCTTCCAAATGTTGTATTATCCAAGGCAGCTAAAGGAATAGGTAAGCCACCATCAGATAAAGTAGATGCTACTGATGCTGTTTTGATTGGAGATAGATCTAATTCTCATACTCCTCCTTTTCTCTTGACCTATGAGATCTACAATAGAAATCTGCACAACTGCTTAATAGATTCAGGGGCTTCATCAAACATAATGCCAGCCTCGGTTTGCTCAAAATTAAATATTGAACCCCAAAAATCTGCAGTACATATTGTTTAGTTAGATCGAACTAAGGTTCAAGTCTTAGGAGAGATTAATTCAGTCACCATTAGGTTATCAGCTGATCCTAGAGTAGTCCAGAGAATCAATATATTGATTGCTGACATCCCTGAGTTTTATGGGTTAATTTTAAGCAGGGATTGGTTTGAGAAACTCCATGGTTACATTTCTACTAATTGGTCTCATATGTGGCTTCCCTATAAAGGGAAACCAAATCAAATTAAGATCGAACGGGAGAAGCACATGACCCATACTGTAACAAATTTTGAGCAGGAAAATCAACCCATAGCTTTCAATAATAACATTCTTGGAAATTACTCAGTCGAATCATTCTTTTGTAACTTTAATGCTCAATCATCACCTTTTTCTGTTAATAGTTTCACATCGCAGATAGAAATTTTTTCTCATACAGATACATCAAGGTGTGTTACTATTGCTAAGGAAATTGTAAATAAACCTGTATTTTGGTCTTTATATTTTGATGGATCAAAATCCAATGACGGTGTAGGAGCAGGATGTATTTTAGTTAGTCCCGAAGGAGAAAAAACTATGTTATCTTGCAGACTGGAATTTGAGTGTACAAATAATACTGTCGAATATGAGGCATTGATTCAAGGGCTTTATAAAGTGATAGGCCTGAAGGTTCAATATGTAAAAGTATTTGGTGATTCTGAGATTGTCATCAAACAAGTAAGGAATATTATCCATTGCCTTTCAGGACATCTCAAGCATTATAAGTCCTTGGTTCAGGATCTCATATCTCAATTTCTAGCATTTAATATTTCTCCTATTCCTAGATCTCAGAATGCAACAGCTGATTTATTAGCTAATGTTGCTTCTAAGCTCCTTCCTTTCGAGGATTACAGTCCTGATAGATTTCTAGTTGAATTATTTTTTAGACCATCTATTCCAGACAATGTCACCAACTGGCGAGTATTTAATCATGACGAAGACATTTTGAATTTCTTAACTTCGGAGAAATCTTATGATGACCAGATTATTGATGAGGATGATCATGATCTTCAAATAAAACAAAGATAGAATGATAATGCCATACCTAAATTTGTTGTCAAACTTGAAGATCTTTATGATATCAAGGATAGGTTTAAAGAAGTCACTAATTCGAAACTTCAAAGTTCTACTTTGAGGTTTGAATTAATAAATTTTGGCACTGAGGCCAAACCACAAAACATTAATCTGGGACTAAGGGTCACTTCAGAAGAAAGATTTGCTTTTATCAGATTGTTGAACAAATATAAAAATGTTTTCTCTTGGAATTATGACGATTTAAAAACGTATGATACTTCTATCATACAACACACAATTCCAATGATTTTTGAGGAGAAACTTGTGTAGCAAAAACTGAGGAAAATTCATCCAAATCTAAAGAGTCGGATCAAAGCAGATTTGAATAAACTCTTGAAAGCTAAGATAATTTTCCCAGTCATACATTCTAAATGGGTTTCTAACTTGGTACCTGTTAGAAAGAAGAATGGTGATATTAGGATTTGCATTGATTTCAAAAATCTCAATAAGGCAAGCCAAAAAGATAATTTCCCATTACCAACAATGGAACAGACTCTTCATTCAGTTGCTGGTTCCGAATTAATGTCTTTTCTGGATGGTTTTTCTGGATATAACCAAATATTGGTACATCTAGATGACAGACTAAAGACTACTTTCAGAACCAAATGGGGAACATATGCCTACTAGAAAATGCCTTTTGGTTTGATTAATGCTGGAGCTACCTTCCAAAGAGCAATGGATATAGCATTCAAGGGTTTGATTAATAGGTCAGTTGTTGTCTACCTAGATGACATAACTGTCTTCTCCAAGAAAAGAGCGAATCATTTACATGATTTGAAACAAATCTTTGAACGCTGTAAAAGGTATGGGATTTCATTAAATCCCAAAAAATCATTCTTCACTCTTGATGAAGGTAAACTCTTAGGTTTTATCGTATCAAAAAATGGCATTTGTATTGATCCATAAAGGATCAAGGAGATTTCTGATATTCCTCTGCCACACAATAAAAAATCAATGAAATTATTTTTAGGTCAAATAAATTTTGTAAAAAGATTTGTTTTTGATTTTTCGCAGATTTTTTTACCTTTACAGACCATGATTAAGAAAAATTTAGTTTTCAAATGGGGGCATAAAGAAAAAGAAGTCTTTGATTCAATCAAACAGGCGATCATTAATGATCCTGCATTGAATACTCCAAATTTTTCTAATCATTTTATTTTGTATACTTTAGCATCTGAAACATCTTATGCGGCTGTGTTAACATAGGTTAATGATAAGCAAGTTGAAGCACCCATATCCTTTTTTAGTTCTAATCTACAAGGTGCTAAACTTAATTATTCCAAAGTAGAAAAAAATCTTTCGCTGTGTTCAAATCTATTAAACACTTTAGGCCATTCCTCCTAAATACTCATACAAAAGTAATAGTCCCATTCTCGGCAGTAAGACAATTACTAGTCCAAAGGGAAGTAGGAGAGAAGAGAGCCAACTAGGTTACATCATTACAAGAATATGATTTAGATATTAAACTAGCAAAAATTGTAAGAGGTCAATGTTTTTGCAGGTTATTAGCAGGAGCTTCTAACATTCCAGAACATGGAGATTCAGACAATTCTCTTCAAGTAAATGAGATAAGTATCATGAATTCTGAATCTCAATATGCAAATCTGGTCTTTTATTTAAAAAATGGATATGCTTCTCCTAATATCTCTTACAAAAACAAACGTGCCTTGAGCTTGAAAACAAAACAATTCGAAATCATTGATGATGTGTTATTTAGAAGGAATTATCATTCGATTTTGTTAAGATGCCCTGAAAAACTAAAGCACAAAAGGTGTTGCATGAATTACATGATGGTCCAGAAGGTGGACATTTTGGAGGTGATACAACAGTTCACAAGAAAATACGTGCTGGATATTATTGGCCCACTTTATTCAAATACACCCATGACTATGTAAGGAAAAGAAAAATATGCCAAACTGCCAGTGGAAGACAAAGGAAACCAACCTTTCCTTTGCAACCAGTCAACATTGAACAACCATTTGAACAATGGGGATTGGATATCATAGGAGAGATTGTTCCACATTCTTCCAAGCAACACAAATATATCCTTACAACCATGGATTACTTCATGAAGTGGGTAGAGGCAATTCCTTTGAAGTTAGCCAACTCTGATGCAATCATTTAATTCATCGATCAATTCATCATTACCAGGTTTGGCGTACCTAATGCTCTCATTTTTGATAATGCATCTTATTTTTCTGGAAATAATATACTATCCTCAGGGTAATGGTTTGGTAGAATCAACCAATAAAAATCTTATTAAGATCATTAAGAGAACTATTGATCAGAATCAAAAGAATTGGCACAAGCCTTTGATATTTGCATTATGGGCATACTATATAACTCAAAAAGCCTCAATAGGTACTTCTCCATTCAATTTAGTGTATGGGAAAGAAACTGTAATACCAACGAACTTAGCACTCCCATCTCTAGCCCTAATGTAGTTTATTGAAGAAAATCCCTCGTCTTCTATTCAATCAAGATATGATCAAATCCTTAAATTAGAAGAGGAAAGGAAAAAAGCCAGAATTACACATGCAAAACATCAACAGGTCATTAAATCTTCTTTTGATGCAAATTCTACTAGCCCAAAATTTTTACAAATCAGTGATCTTTTTTTGAAATGGGATAAAGCGCACGAAAACAAAGGCAAACATACTAAATTTCAAAAGATGTGGCTTGGATCGTTTCAAGTCATTGAGAAGATAGGCTCATCCACGTTCATATTGCAAGACCTATTAGGAAAGAGAGATTCTCTTCCTGTCAATGGGCTTATCTTGAAAAAATTCTTTACTTAAGGAGGTAACCCATTCTTACTTGTAAATATTCATTATGCCGTTTTGTTTGTTTAATTTTTGTTTGTAGAAAATAAGGTTGTAAATAGTCTTCCATTGACCCTTTACTATTGGAAAGTTATTTAAGGAAATATTGTAAGTACTTACTTTCGATGGATGGAAACCTTTAAGGAAAAGAATATAGTTTTAGAAAGTTAGATAAAACATAAAACTATGAGAACCTCTTTTAGATTTGTAAAATCTTCACAAGCCTTGAAAATACTGTAAATCATTCCAAGTTTTAAAGAGCCAAGAGAGGTTATTTGTAAAAAAGTAAAGACTTTTCCAAACTTAGCATCTACAACTCTAAAATTGTCATCCATAGACTCTTAAGGAGAAAATCATTCACCCCATCCATTAAGTTTATAATTTTTCAGAGTGTAATTCTAAAATATCTCTGATATAAAAGATAAGGGGTCTCATCATGAGCCTGCTTACCATGATCATAGGAAACTAATTAAACTGACATTACCAATACTGCATATCAAAACAGGGTAATGGCTTATAATCATAAGACAAGGGGTCTCATCATGAGCCAGCTTGTTCAGTTCAATTACAACCAGTGAATGGCATTGTCAATAGCTGGCCACCAAACCAGGACAATGGCTTTTTATCTTTTAAAAGAAATTGAAAGAATAGGAAACACAAAAAGAAAAAATATGTGTAGACATATCTTTTTGAATTTATCTTTCAAAAGTTATACTCTTAGATGAATGGGATAATGAATGATTAAATGGTTAAAAGGTAACCTTGTGGAGACTATAAACGTCTGTTGGCAGCAGAGGCACTACCTGTGACAACAGAGTAAACTTAAAAGTTGAGTTGGAGAAGCCCCCTACTTTATCTATACCAACCAATCAAAGCTTGAATAAGCCTAGAATGTTATTATTTTTAAGATTGGAAAAGGAATTACAAAATTTTTTCATTATATTCGGAGTTGATGTTTATTTAACTATTCTTAGATTGTTTTCTTCATCCTCAATGATTTCTAAATTAAGAAAGTTATAGATATTACATTACTTTCTCAGAGATAACTGTTTCTTCCAGTGAATTGCAAATTGTTGTGCTATACAACAACCCTCCCCATTTCAAAATTTTCATCCAAAACTTTAACAAGAAATGGGTCCCCTTTTTTAGGACTTAATTAAAATCAATAATTCAATAATAATCACAAACTTTGATTTAACCATATAACACATGAAAGTCCTTATGGAAAGGTTTGATCCAATATAAATATCAAACAAGACCTTTACATAAAAACAAATATAAAATAATATGTCGCACCCTTTATTTAAAAGGATAGACTTAAAGGCTGCCATTGGCAATCACCAATGCGATAATGCTATCAGACAGCAAAAATGATGAATAAATCAAAGAAAAAAAAGGCCCCCATCGTAGCCAAAGAGGAATCAATTAAAAAGGTCTTGATATCTGATACTACCTGCCTCGGTGTAGGCAAGGATTCATGGGAAAGTATATACAATTTACTGGAAGCCGAGGACCCAGAAGAGATTGAAGAAGTAGTGGCAACAATAAATTCCACTAACAAGTCAGAGAATACTCTTAAGGATTTGGCCAGCTCTTATCTTCACAAAATAGCAGCCCACGCCAAAGTTTTACCCTATAATGACTTGGTCAGATGGGTTATTGAAAGTATCAATATCACAAACAGAACTTTCTTTACGGCTGATGGAAGAATGTTCGGTCCGTTCAGAGCAGAAGATATCAAAAGAAGGTACCATTTGCTTGAACCACAGAAGTGATATAACAAAGCATTTTTAGAAGCTTTCGCCAAAGAAAATGTCATCGAATCAGATCCTATCAGACAGTGGAGGCATTTTCTAACCAAACACAAGCACGAATCATTGGGTATGTACTTCGTAGACTCATTAGCATCTCCTTACTGTTATGCTGGTGCTATGATGTGCAGACTCTTTGGAGTCCATGATTTTGCCAAATTTTTTATAGAGATGGTACCTTTAATGGAGGCTACAGTTAAGTCTTATATCATGGATTGGGTGACCATTTTGTCTGATAAAATGGCCAACCAAATACTTGATTATAGGAAAAACAGGTTTGTGACTACCCAAGTAATACCCCCGTTTTACATGAGTGCCTATATCTTGGAGACTCTCTGTTTCAATTCTGAATATCCCATTTTAGGTTGGAAATGGACTCCACAGGACCTGAACCCCATTCATATCTACCATAAGGAATTGTGGAAAGCCCATTACAAAAATCAACTTTATAGAATTTGTCATGGTTTCATCCTCCCCGTGTATTATGCCATATTCAATAAACCCACTCCTAGGTTATCCAATGAAGCCTGTGTTGACCTAACTTCAATTGGTAGTTGGTTTGGTGAAGAAAAATTCACCTACATCAGACTTTTTGGCAGCGCTACTAACCCACATGTCCTTCCCTTATACATCCCTGATAAGTTACTTGCCAGAGAAATAACATATCAGATAACAGTAGAAGGGATGTCAAGGAACCTAAAGGAGTCTAAAAAGCACATGTGGCCTTCATTCCCCCTCTGATGTGGAGCATTGACGCTGCATGACTTCAAACATGCAAAGAAGGAAGCTGAGAAAATTAAAATTTTAGAGTTAGCAGTCATCCCAAAGAGGCAGTATCATCCTAAATCGGTTGCCTACAATGTCACTTCTCATGCCAAAATTTCCAAGTTTGAACATGAGAAGGATAATTATGATGATTTGTTTGCTTCAGATGAGTTATTTTCTCAAGTGAAACGATTGGCAAAAATCAAATTTGGAGCAGAGGGACTAGAGGAATTTTACAAGTTCAGGACAAAGAGATTGGAAACACTACTTCTGGACTTGTTAAATACTACCTCTATGGTTTAACTAGAAGGCCACTGTGAAGAGAAAATTATTGAAAAGACTTTTGAAAAGGAAAAGACCTCGGTACGGGAGAAGACACAGGAAGGAACTAGTGAGCCCCTTGATACGAATATCAATATTGATCCTACTTTAATCAAGGAATGGGAGAAGTTCAGCTTAATCATCAATAACCCGAATAAATCCCAAGAGCTCACTACACCGAAATTGCCAGCAGTACAAAAGCCAAAAGTTATTACCGTTCTGATTGAAGGAACAAGCGGCCTACCCAGAATTCAGCAGGACATAGAGATCATTCTCGAGAATCCTACGGAGGAGATTGTACTACGAACTGAAGAAATACCACCTCTCGATGTCTTCTACAGTCCAAAGCATAGGGCTGTAGTTAAAAGACAGAGGAAGAAGAGGAAAATTGATCAAAGTCCTCTTCTAACTCCTCAGGCAGAAATGATGAATGTGGTATGGAAAGCTGAAGTCAATCCCTCTGAGGATTTAACAAAGCTATCTCAGTATGCAGGAGCTTACACAGTGGCGATAATGGACAAAGCCTCAGAGGTCAGCCATCTGATGAGGGCAAAATATCAGAGAAGTACTCAACTTGAGGTACAATCGGCAGAGCGACAACAAAAGAATAGTTAGCTTGAACAACAGTTAACAGAGCAGAGGCAGCAAAATGAGAAATTAGGAGAGTAGTTGAAGCTAGAAAAACAGAGGATTGATGAGCAGACTCTTCAAAAACAACAGGAATTGTCTCAGGAGTTAAGCAGGCTTCAGATGTTAAGTGAGCAAGAAAAGAAGGCAAAGGAAGATCAAATTGCACAAATGCAAGAACATATAGAAAGGTACAAGGTTATCCACAAGTAAGTGAATTTAGAACAAAAGCCTTGGAGATAAGCAGAGCCTTGTCCCAATATTTGAATATTCTTTGCCACAATATATCATTGGCCAACCCCTTATGCGATATCTCTGCATCATTGATTGACAAGGCAGTGGACGCCAGACTTGAATTGGAAAAGACAGATGAAAGGTTAACAAATTTTCTGTCTTGGCAAGATTCCACAGAAGGAATGATGTTGAGTCCGAAACTTGCATCTTTCCTATACACTTTTCTAGACTTTTCCCATTTACCTGGACCTCCTAAGATGTCAACATCATTGCATATTAGTTTAAAAGAGCATATAAAGTGGTTTCCTAACTATGTTTTGTGTCTGCTATTTGAATTAGATTTTTGCTCATTGAGCTGTGGAATCTTGTAACTTTCTGTAGCCAGTTCAACTTTCCGCAGCCTTTTTGTTAAAGTCTATATTTCAGGTGTCTTCAGGCAAATCGAGCCACATGGGCAAGTTGGAAATGACGTGGACATGGACTGAGTCCTATTGGCTCAGTCGAATTCACCAAAGAAGGCCGTGGTCAAAGGTAGTCAAGCGGTGGTCAACATAAGAGTCCTAGAGTGACAGAACTCTGTTTCTAAGCACGTGAAGACTTGCGTGGCCGTTCCTAGATTTCTGGGGACATATCAACACCTGTGGACTGCTCCATAAGCCGAATCCAACAACCACCCTCAATAGATTTAATCATCAGGGCAGCCATGATGCTAGATCCCTGGACGTCATTGTTCACGTGTCCTCTGTCAGCGCAGTTCTTAGGAAATCAGTTATGTAAACGTTTGCTATAAATAATGCGTTTCCATATGCATAGTAGTTAGCCTTTGTAATGTAATTTTGACTGTTAACGAGCCTACTGTGCCGTGACATTATTTCTTTGTTATGACTTCATTTTGAATACATGAGAAGACTCTGTTTATAACCATAATTCGTGGTTGATAGCTGATTGCCCGAGGTTGTGCAGAGGGCCCCTGTACACACCGAGGTTTTGTTGTTGCTGTATAGTTTCATGCTTTATTTCCTTACGTTCCTGATGCTATAATTATTCACTTGTATATATTGCATTTCTTATGGTATTAACGTGTTATTTCTGTCCATAATTTTACATGCTTTTATACCGTTGTTAACTGATCAGTGTCTTTGTTCCAGATTACAGTAGGCAACCCGAGCATTTGCACATAGTTTTTCAATGACTAATGACATGGAATCAATCTTGTCTTTCTGTTGATTTATTTTTCTTAGTTTTTAATTCCAGCACTGTTTTATTTATTTCAGTTTTGTTCATTTGCTTTATTAGTTAGATTAGATATTGAATTGCTCATATCATTCTCAGTTACCTCCGAAAGCCATAGCGAGACTAATGGTGAGGGATTGAATTATGAGTCTGTAGTTTGATATTAGTTTATTTTTCTGTAAGTTAGATATTAAATTGCTCATGTTATTATCAGTTACCTCTGAAAGCCATAGCGAGACTAATGGTGAGGGATTGAAATATGAGTTGATGTAATTTGATTTTAGCTTTACTTTGCTTGAAATTTTTGGATTTCTTTGAGTTCAGTTTCTTTTGTATTTAGACAGCAACAAGGATAATGGTTTCATGATCAACAGTTCACTGTTTGTTTAATTAGAATAGTGGTACATTTTCATTCTCTTTTAAGAATTAATTTCATCATTACATGTTTTAAAACCTTTTTGAAAATTTTGAAGTTTTGGAAATCATTTTAAAGGACATCATTGCCTTGAACATTTATATCCATACTTGTCTTTTAGAATTTCCATCTCACATTAGGAAATCAACAAAGATAAACCAAAAAACAATATAAAAAAATCAAAAATGACAAAAAGTAAAGAAATAGGTTATCTTACACATATAGTGCACCACACTTCAACAGTTTATGACTCCCGGATTGACAATTAATATAGCAATTTAGGACACTCTAAATTGACCAAACATTTTGGTGCCGTTGCTGAGGAAGTGTAACTAGGTAGCCAATTTCTTAAAAAAAAAAAGAAGAAAAATTTCAAGGAAGGTAAAAATTGATAACTTCTCAAAGTATGCTCTCCTCTTGCACCTAGTGTGATCTGGAGGATCAGAAAAGAGAGTTATTGATTCAAATAATTTTTTGAGTATGCTCTCTTCTTGCACCTAGAGTGATCTGGAAGATCAGAAAGAGAATTATTAGCCCGACTTGAAGATAAAAAATAAAAAATGACATGCATAGAGCAAGAGATTCTAGGGGAAGGTTTATAGCTAGGGCCAAGATTTCGATTTTTACAACCCCATATACTTCAAGGCATAGACAAGATACACCTCCATCATCTCCAACTCACACTCCTAGCCTTAGGATTCCTGGAATTCAAGGGGCAACAACTGAATTAGGAGACTCTCCCACACTATCCACCAAATTTGACTTAGGAAAAGAACCTTTCTTCACTTTTACAGGGGAACATATTGTAATCAAAGAAGTAGAATCGCCTGAAGAAGAAGAGGGAGAAATTCCTCCTCGTTCGCCATTAATAGAAGAACTAGAGGACTCTGAAATCTTTGAGGAAACTATCATGACAGAGGAAGTAGTAAATAGATTAGGAGGTGGAGGTAGAGGTAGAGGTAGAGGAGGAGGAAACAATGGAGGAGGTAGAGGTAACAATGGGGGAAATAGGGATGGAGATAACTCATTTGGATTTCATATAGTTGATGAGGAATCTCGTACAACAATGAAAAACATCTCACCATCTGTCCTGCCAAACTTTTATGGGTTGCGAAGTGAGGATCCTGAAACATTTCTATTTGAATTTGAAGTCGTGTGCTGAACTTATGATTATATGGAAGACTCTCAAAAACTCAAATTGTTTCCTTCAACATTGAAGGGAGCTGCTTTGAAATGGTTCATGGGATTAGTCACTCAATCTATTAGGACTTGGAATGATATGAAACAATTTTTTTTGGATAGATACTTGTACTATTGCATGCCTACCAACCATAAGGATGAGGTATTCAAAATGGTGCAAAAAGAAGATGAAAACTTGGAGGATTTACTTGAAAGATTTCAATACAACCTGAAAAGAGCAAAAATGAGTAACTTAGATGAGGAAACCTTGAAAGCCCTTCTATTAAAAACAATTAGAGATGAATGGATAGATATTTTAAACATGGTGGGAAAGGGAGATATTTCTCAACTTCCACTTCATGACATAGCAGAATTATGTGTCCATCTCTCAAGGGGAAAATCTAAAACCAGAAAAGGGCCTAGAGATCCTTCTCTCATTAGAGCAAACAAATCTGCAACTAGATCAGTAAGTAGGGCAGAGATTGGCAATATGCTTGATGAGTTTAAAACTGATATTTTAGGGAGCCTTAGTGAGCAACTAAAAACCCTTAAAATACAAAACAAGCAGAAAGCAAAAGCTGAAGCTTTGGCCATCTTTTGTCCAAAATGTAAGAAGAAACATGCTCTAAGGGAATGCCCCTTGGATGCAAAAGTGTAGAAACATGTATGATTTTCTCAGAAAGCCATGAGACCAAGGATTGTCCTTCAATTCCTGGGCTCAAAGCTGTCTTTCAAGAAGATCCAAATTCAATTGAGTCTCTCTGCTTTATTTCAAGGAGACCTTGGCAGGGGCAACAAAATCAAGGGTTTAACAACCCCATGAACTTTCAACCCCCACCAAATTGGAATCCTTGGCAACAATCTTGGTCCCAACCACAAAATCCATATCAATCATGGGTACAAGGTATGCAAAATCCTTATGGGAGATTTGCTCAATTTTATCAATATCCTCCATCTTTTCAAAATGAACAAGCTCCACAACTTCCAAATCAAAATCCACAACTTTCATTGCCATTTCCACAACAACAACCTTCTCAACAAAATCCAAATTCTCAACTCTTGCTTCCATTCCAACAAAAGAAAAATCAACTACCATCCTAGCCATTGCCAAATCCCAATAATAAAAATCCTCAGAATGCTTACATGGTAGAAGGACAACAATTTCCCACCTATACGATTGTTCCTCTCGATGATGTACAACTCAGATCTGGTAGAGTTTTAGAAAAGCCTTCTATAGATGCTCAAAAGAAAAGCATTTCTGAGGAAGATTCTCTTGAAGCCAATAAAGGTTCTGAAGCATCTCTTCAAAACCCAAACACTCAAAAAGAAAAAGGAAAAGAGTCAACCCCCACAACTCCTATAGTTGAGCAACCTGCATCTTCATCCACACCTCCTTTCTCTGAAAGATTACAAATTGACAAAGGAGTGGAAAAACAAATCTTGTTGCCTGACTATGATTTCCTAGATGAATTAAAGAATGTATGTATTAAGATTCCCTTGCTACAAGCCATTAGAGAAATTCCTATTCTAGCAAAAAATATAAAGGAGTTGAGTCTCAAAAGACTAGGAAGGAAACCAAGAGATACAAGAAGAATTCACCTGGTAGGAAAAATTGCAGATATCATGATGGGAAAAATTACCATGCAGAAGTATGAAGATCCTGGTAGTCCAATTGTCAAGACACATATAAATGGGGTAGAAATTCCAAATACTTTGATTGACTTAAGGGCTGCTATCAACATTATGAGTAGACAGACTATGGAACAACTAAAACTTCCTAATATTCTTTTTACACCTACTTTACTGCAACTTGCAGATCGATCAATTATCAAACCAGATGGTGTATTAGAAGATATTTTAGTCTCCTTAGATTCTTGGGAATATCCAGTAGATTTCATGATTTTGACTCCCAAAAGTAATTTAGGAGGATACCCACTCATCTTAGGAAGGCCTTGGCTAGCCACAACTGATGCTTTCATTAGTTGTAGATCTGGAGATATGTACATTTCTGATGGTAGTTCGACAAAGAACTTCAATTTGTATCCTCCAACAAAAGAAATTACAGAAGTAGGAGATAATGAATGGGTCGATGATGAGGACGCTATACAACCTGTCTTTACCATTTCCGAAATCAGTGAAGATAGTTAAATTCTGAACACATTAGAAAATTTTGAAACATCTTCAGAATATGACCACACACAATTTCAGTTAGATTCTGACATTGAGTATCTATCATCTAGACAAATGTCTCTTTACTCTATGGAAGAGTTCGGTAGTTCTGCCATTGAGATTTTTCTAGGTAAAACATTGAATATCAATAAAAATTTGGAAAAGTCACAACAGGAAGAGCTAACCAAAATCTTGCAAAAACATTCTACTGCATTTGCATGGGAGTATACTGATATGAAAGGTATTGACCCTAAGACTTGCATTCATCACATCTACATTGAAGAAAATAGTAAACCAATCAGACAACCTCAGAGAAGGATGAATCCAAACCTTAGGGAGATAGTGAAAGAAGAGCTCCAAAAACTACTCAATGTAAACTTCATTTATCCAATTTCAGATAGCCAATGAGTTTCTCCTTTGGTTATAGTACCTAAAAAGAATGGTAAATGGTCCATTTTCAGATAGCCAATGAGTTTCTCCTTTGGTTATAGTACCTAAAAAGAATGGTAAATGGAGAGTATGCATTGATTACAGGGAATTGAATAAAGCAACTTTGAAGGATCACTTTCCTTTGCCCTTTATCGATCAGGTATTAGATACACTAGCAGGCAAAAAGTACTTTTCATTCTTGGATGGTTTTAGTGGCTATAATCAAATTCAAGTAGCACCTGAAGATCAAGATAAGACCACATTTACCTGTCCATGGGGAACTTTTGCTTATTGAGTGCTTCCTCTTGGATTATGTAATGCACCCGCAACATTCCAAAGAGCAGAACTAGGAATCTTTTCTGATCTAATCCATGATTTTGTAGAGGTTTATATGGATGATTTTACAGTTTATGGTAATTCATTTGAAGAGGCATTAGAGAATTTGGGAAAAGTCCTTATAAGATGTAAAGAAACAAACCTTTCATTAAGTCATGAAAAATTCTTTATGATGTTTACTGAAGGTATTGTTTTGGGACATCACATTTCAGGGGATGGGATTAAAGTTGATAGATCAAAAGTCGAAGTCATCTTCAAGTTGCATATTCCAAATAGTCAAAAAGATATTAGAAGTTTTATGGGATTTATTGAGTACTATAGAAGATTTATAGAGAACTTCACTAAAATAGCATCTCCACTCTTCAAATTGCTCACAAAAGACTATGAATTCAAATGGGATCCTGATTGCCAATCAGCATTTGAAGCTTTGAAGACAAGAATATTTAAAGCACCCATACTGAGAGGGCCAAATTGGAAACTTCCTTTCCATATTTCTACAGATGCTTCAGATACAACTCTAGGAGCTGTGTTGGGTCAAAAGGATTTAGTTCCTTATGCCATTTACTATACCGGTAAAAACTTTAACTCCCACTGAGTTGAACTATACTGTGACTGAAAAAGAGTTCTTAGTTGTTGTTCATGCAATCAATAAGTTTAGACATTATATAACAGGCTATGAAACTTTTGGCCATACTGATCATTCTACGATTAGATATCTAATGAACAAACCTGTTACTAATGACAGAGTTACAAGGTGGCTCTTACTTTTACAGGAATTCAATATTACTGTGTTGGATAGACCAGGGAAACAAAATACAGTAGCTGATTTCTTGTCTAGGATCCAAAATACTAAAGAAGATTCTCCTGTAGAGGATAAGTTTCCGGATGAATATTTATTTGCAGTAACTACTAAGACTCCTTGGTATGCAGATATTTCTAACTATTTGGTTACAGGGAAACTACCTCCACATCTATTTCCTAGTGAAAGAAGAAAGATTATTCAGGAGAGTTCAAAATATTCATGGATTTCTAACGAATTGTTTAAAACAGGGCCAGATCTTGTGATCAGAAGATGTGTTAGGGAAGATGAAATGCCTGACATCCTCAAGGCATGTCATGATGAACCATGCGGTGGACACTTTGCTGACAAAAGGAAAGCCTATAAAATCATTTCTTTAGGATATCATTGGCCTTCCCTCTTCAGAGATACAAAAGAATATGTCAAAAGGTGTGATAACTGCCAAAGATTAGGGAAACCGACTCTTTCAAATAAAATGCCATTGCAACCACAGGTACTCATCGAACCCTTTGAAAAATGGGCTTTAGATTTCATTGGACCTATTAATCCACCATCTAAACAAAAGAATTATATATTAGTATGTACTGATTATGTCACTAAATGGGTAGAAGCCAAAGCATTAATTTCTGCTACTGAAAATTTACTTGTTAGTTTTCTTTATGAGGATATTTTTACTCGCTTTGGTGTTCCAAGAGAAATTGTGACAGATCAGGGAAGTCAATTCACATCCAACATGCTGGAGAAGTTGATGGAAAAATACAAAATCAAGCATATAAAATCTACTCCTTACCATCCGCAAGCAAATGGCCAAGTGGAGTCGACAAACAAAGTTATTGAAGGTATCATCACCAAAACTGTTCATCTACACAGAAGAGATTGAGCAGAAAGGCTTCCTGAAGCCTTATGGGCCTATAGAACTACATGGAGGAATACAACATGACATTCTCCCTATGAACTTGTTTATGGGAAAGAAGTCCTGCTCCCGATTGAGTTTCAAGTCAAAACTTTCAAGATGGCAGTTCAGTTGGGGATGGATCTATCAAAAGCCCAAAAGCACAGAATGGAGTAGTTGAATGAGCTAGATGAGATCAGAAAAGAAGCAATCCTAAGAATTGATCTAGTTCAGTATCAAAGAGCTAAGTGGCATGACAAATACATCAAAGAGAAAAAGTTTCAAGAGGGAGATTGGGCATTACTATTTGATTCCAAGTTTAAAGACTTCAAAGGTAAATTTCAGACTCATTGGCTTGGGCCATATGAGATTGACAAAGTCTTTAACAACGGAGCGGTAAGAATCAAGACCATTGATGAATTTCAAACTCCTCTTATTGTGAATGGCCACAGATTAAAGATCTATCATAAGCCACTCTCAAAAGAGGAATTTGTCAAAATGTTTCAAGATAGTTCTGCAATAAGGCTGGTGAAGAAGAATCCTTCTTCTCCACCAGCCTAGCCTTTGTTCCTTTCTGTTAAAAAAAATAAATAAATAAATAAAATAAAAAAATAAAAAAATTTGTATAAGCCTGAAAACCAATCACTGATTGGCAGTCTTATACAGAAAATATAGAGTGAAAATTAGGAACACCTGACACCCTATATTTTCCAAAAAAAAAAAAAACTCTTTCTCTCCCATTTTCATTTCACTTCACCTCATTTTCATTCCACTCTATTTCATTTTCATTTCACTCCACTCCATTTCATCCAGGAAGGTGAACGCTGGTTCAAGAACAAGAGCTTTGACGAGAAGGCTTGGAGAGTCATACTACACAACCCAGGTATGGACGTAACTATATTCAAACGAGGAATTCCTGTCCATGCTTTAAAAGAGGAGTGGGCCAGCTTATTGCTAATTATTCAAAAGTTTATTACTTGTGAAGGCTGTTTTGGGGCAATGTATATGTATCATACTCGGTTATTGATGAACTTTTTAGAAAACCAAACCCTCAATCTGCCCTACTTTTTATTGCTGAGCTTGAAAAAGATGTGCACAACAGTCCAAAAGAATATAGAAGACATAGAGCCCCATTTGTATCATCATGGGCTTGTGAGAATTCTAATTGAGGACCAATTAAAGAAAAATAGGGACACCTGGGAACGTTTTTTGGTGAGGAACTATTTTCAAGAGCCACCCGAGGTACCTGAAAGTAGTACAGCAAGAAGGAGTAGGAGAAAGGAGAAAAGTGTAATAATTCAAGACCCTCCTATTAGCAAAACCAAAGAAGTTGATCAAGAAGAGAGGCTGAAAAGAACAAAGGATAAAAACCAAAGAAAATCAAAAGGGAAACGAGACATAGAAGCTGTATATCAAACTGCAGAGCCTTCTCAAAAAGAAGATCACCAAACACTGTCCGAAAGGTTAGCCTATCTTAGAGAACAAGCGGCTGCAGCCAAGAAGAAACGAAAGGAAAAACAGAGTAAGGAGGAAGATACTAGTCCACAACATGTGAGAAGAAGCTCTAGGCTTAAGGGGAAATTAAAGACAGTAAAAACCAAAGGGCCCCACTTTATTGATTTGGGGGAGGAAACCCCAGAAAAGCCTCCAGCAACCTCTCCTAACCGTAGCCCACACCATACTTCCATTTCACAGCCAGATGTTGACATGAGTCCTTCTCGGCCAGAGTTTGAAATTAGTCCCTCTCAACAGGATTTTGGGGTCAGCCCAAGGAAGGCTACACCCGAGGTAGACCCAAATCAGCAGGAGATGTACGATTATATAGAATCCTTAGAGAAGACAACTGCAGGTCCAAGCACGTCATCCACTCAGCCTCACACATCACAAGAAGCTCTAGTCCAATCATTGAAACAAGAAGTCTTTGAATTGAAGGTTTTAAATAGACATATTAAAAATGAAAATGAAGCATTAAAGGAGCAAAGCAGATTGGACAATATCATTCATGACAACACTATGTTACATCTGGGGCTGTGGCAGAAAAAGAACAAGAAATTAAAGAAAAAGTGCAGGAAGTTGAGTAGGGAATTGATCAGTCTCAAATTCAGATGCTTGATGAGGAACCAAGATGGTAGTAGTACCAAGGAAGAGGAGAAGAGGACTGGATGTACTGGTAGAAGCTTCAGAGCACATGGACTAAAGGGAGGATGATCAAAATTTTAGTTGCATGGGGACATGCAACACCTTCACAGTTGGGGTATGTTGAATCCCAAACTTGCATCTTTCCTATACACCTTTCTAGACTTTTTCCATTTACCTGGACCTCCTAAGCTGTCAACATCATTGTATATTAGTTTAAAAGAGCATATAAAGTGGTTTCCTAACTATGTTTTGTGTCTGCTGTTTGAATTATATTTTTGCTCCTTAAGCTGCAAAATCTTGTCACTTTCCGCAGCCAGTTCAACTTTTCGCAGCCTTTTTGTTAAAGTATATATTGCAAGTGTCTTCAGGCAAATCGAGCCACATGGGCAAGTTGGAAATGACGTGGACATGGACCGAGTCCTATTGGCTCAGTCGAATTCACCAAAGAAGGCCGTGGTCAAAGGTAGTCAAGCGATGGTCAACATAAGAGTCCTACGGTGACAGAACTCTATTTCTAAGCACATGAAGACTTGCGTGGCTGTTACTAGATTTCCGGGGACATATCAACACCTGTGGATTGCTCCATAAGCCGAATCCAACAACCACCCTCAATAGATTTAATCATCATGGCAGCCATGATGCTAGATCCCTGGACGTCGTTGTTCACGTGTCCTCTGTCAGCGCAGTTCTTAGGAAATCAGTTATGTAAACGTTTGCTATAAATAATGCATTTCCATACGCATAGTAGTTAGCCTTTGTAATGTAATTTTGACTGTTAACGAGCCCACTGTGCCGTGACATTATTTCTTTGTTATGACTGCATTTTGAATACATGAGAAGACTCTGTTTATAAGCACAATTCGTGGTTGATAGCTGATTGCCCGAGGTTGTGCAGAGGGCCCCTGTACACACCGAGGTTTTGTTTATTGCTGTATAGTTTCATGCTTTATTTCCTTACGTTCCTGATGCCATAATTATTCACTTGTATATATTGCATTTCTTATGGTATTAACGTGTTATTTTTGTCCATAATTTTACATGCTTTTATACTGCTGTTAACTGATCAGTGTCTTTGTTCTAGATTACAGTAGGTAGCCCAGGCATTTGCACATAGTTTTACAATGACTAATGACATGGAATCAATCTTGTCTTTCTACTGATTTATTTTTCTTAGTTTTTAATTCCAGCACTGTTTTATTTATTTCAGTTTTGTTCATTTGCATTATTAGTTAGATTAGATATTGAATTTCTCATATCATTCTCAGTTACCTTCGAAAGCCATAGCGAGACTAATGGTGAGGGATTGAAGTATGAGTGCGTAATTTGATATTAGTTTATTTTTCTGCAAGTTAGATATTAAATTGCTCATGTCATTATCAGTTACCTCCGAAAGCCATAGCGAGACTAATGGTGAGGGATTGAAGTATGAGTGTGTAATTTGATATTAGTTTTTTTTTTCCAGCAAATTAGATATCAGATTGATCAAGTTGTTTATGGTTACCTCCGAAAGCCATAGCGAGACTAATGGTGAGGGGTCAGAATATGAGTTGATGTAATTTGATTTTAGCTTTACTTTGCTTGCAATTTTTGGATTTCTTTGAGTTCAGTTTCTTTTGTATTTAGACAGCAGCAAGGATAATGGTTTCATGATCAACAGTTCACTATTTGTTTAATTAGAATAGTGGCACATTTTCATTCTCTTTTAGGAATTAATTTCATCATTGCATGTTTTAAAACCTTTTTGAAAAGTTTGAAGTTTTGGAAATCATTTTAAAGGACATCATTGCCTTGAACATTTATATCCATACTTTTCTTTTAGAATTTCCATCTCACATTAGGAAATCAACAAAGATAAACCCAAAAACGACATAAAAATAAAAAATGACAAAAAGTAAAGAAATAGGTTATCTTGCACATATAGTGCGCCACACTTCAACAGTTTACGACTCCTGGATTGACAATTAATATGCAATTTAGGACACTCTAAATTGACCAAACAAATGGCTACCAACTTGCCGAGAATACACGAATCACACAAGGAAATCCTATTTTTCGAATGGGAGTCCTAGTTGATGAAAGCCGAAAGAGCAACTTCTAGATGTAGAGCCGCAACGAACGATTTGATCGAATTAGTGAATAACATTTTACATATATCTAATTTGATCACCGATTGCTCTCCAGATAAACTCCCAAAAGAAAATGCATTGGAACAACATTGGAAATAGGAGCTGGCGAACAGAGAAAAGCAGATTGGAGAGATCCAAAACTTGACATGGGAAACATTATGGTTTTTCCTAGTCAAGCCACATAGCCAGCAGATGGCCATGAATGTCTTTCGGATGCAATCAACTGCATGATCTACGAACTCTCCGATGCCACCTATACAGCCAGCTACACTCCAGGATGAGTCAGCCTCTAGAAATCCAGCCAATGATCGCAATCTTCCAACTGCAATCACAGGAATCGAAGCCAATACAATGAATTCGTTCAACCGCTAATGCATTGTTATTTTCATAATGAATCCCAGATTTTCATGTCTACAGTTAGACCAACGCATAGTGATTTTTATTGATAGTTTGTTGTTATTTTTAGTATTTAGGACCCTTTCATGTATTTAGAAAGGGTCCTCAATTTGTATTAAAATTTGACTTGGGAGTTGCACTTCTGTACTACTAATATTTTTTTTATCAAAAGCTGGATCAAAGTTCTACATTTTTGTGAAAGAGGCTTTTATAAGACTTGCACTATTGCATCTTTTGAATGTGTTCTCAAATAGGAAAGCAGAATCTGAATGTTGTTTACATCGGGAGAATTCAAATGCATACGTTGCTATTATCTATGTTTTTGTCTTGTTACTCTATGTGAATGAACATTTCTTAAAACTTGCTATTATTGATATATGTATGTTTTTCAAACAATTCTTTAGCATATCATTTTTGAAGGTTTTAGAGTTGTTATCATTTGAATATATATGTCAGTGATATATATTGTGATGAATGCGATAATGTTTTTATAATTACTTTGTTTAACTTCTTAAACAAAGTAATCATCATATGAATGCATCTTTCTGTTTTACGAATAAGCCATCTTTATGATTATTTGTTTAATAGAAATAATAAAAAATCGTGTTGTTAACAGGATACCCGGGTTAGATAAGTTATATTTGTATATTCTTGCATTGTAGAATAAAACACTTATCATCTTCATTACACATTACAAAACAATCACCCATCAACTCATATATCACTGGGAAACTGGTCCCATTATATCCAGTTGGAGCCACCACACCAAATAGAAAAGGAGCTGCACTAAGGTCCGGACCGGGTGGTTTTCCCCGATGTTGATGTAGCAATTTTAGAGGCATCAACAATTTCATATCCATTTAACCTCTCCTTTCATGGGGTCTATGTTCATTTTGTGAATTCACACTCCCTATATCAATGAACTATGTTTTTCACCAAGTAGATTTCCTTATCATTAGATTGGCACATATCCTGAAATAGAGGTGATGAAGACTAAATCTGAGCCTCAAATTAAACCATCAAGTAAGGGACCAAAAGGGAAAGGATACATGTAGGTAGATGGTCCTTAGGTTACTACTTGTTAGGGTCCTACAATTTTTATAGGATTTCTTGATTATAGTTGATCATTATTATGTTTGAGATGTTGGAAATAATATTTCCTCCTACAAATTATTTCCAAAGCAACACCAAGTACTAAGGGTTATGGAGATTTTTGCATATAAATGTTTGGATCAGAACAGACTGCAGGTATTTTCATCGAAAACATCTCAAAAGCATCTTTCCAATGGTATGTTATTCACTCAAATCCGATTCCCGGATCAAAGAAAAGAGCAAGTTGAAGTCTGCACTAGAAAGCATATAAGAAGGCATAAGGAAGAAATAATTTGTTTTGAGGTACTAAAATAAATTCAAAAATAAATGAATAATAAAAACTTTAAAAATACATGAAAAATTATTCCAAAGTCCAAAAGTCCAAAAGTCAAATGGCCCACCTCGTACTCATGCATTAAGTCCCCCATCGTTAAATGCATAGGGATATGTGCATATTATAAATTGACGGTTACAAATAGGTTTTGGATCCCCAGCCCCTTCAGACATTTAACTAGAGGGGGGCCGGAAATGGCAGGAATGGATTTCATGCGATTGTGAAACAATTTCTATGTGGATGGGACGCTGAATGTAATTCAATGTGACTATGAAGTAAATTCTGGACGCTAAGTTAAAGAGATCAGGTGAGACAGGTTCAGGGATGGTATGCAAAGGAGTTAAGCAATTTTACAGGCAGAGAGAGTAAAATATTTTACAACTTTAGGAAAAAGAAATTCATGGGTGCACGAAAATTAATACATGAGAAAAATAAGAGGGAGATTTTGCAATAGTATGCTCATGAAAGTAATGTAAAAGGGAGGAAGAATAGAGGGCTTCATGTAAACTAGTTTTACACATAATAGGACAAGTAAAAATGAGTTTTTACACAAAAGCAAGTTATTTTTTGTTTTACAGGGATAAAAGTCAAAACATAATTGTTTTACCACCCATGGATTTACAAAAAAAAACACATGGTTTTGGAAATCCATCCAAATATTTACAGGAGTAAAAGGAAATTTACAGGGGAAGGTAAAAGGAGAAATATGACATGGTTTTTGAAAACAACCCATGGATTTTTTAAACAGTATTTATAAATCATTCTAATAAATACTTTGAATTATGAATTTCATTTAAATACTTGGAAATATTAATTTAAATATATTATTAAAATCCAAATGTTTTGTGAAAAAACAAAGTATTTAAAATATGATGGATAAGACAAGGCACATGACAATAACAAGATAAGCAGGGACAAGAGTGCATATTCAACCCAACATTTTAGAACAGAAAGAGGGACATCACAAACATCTGCCACAAGACAAACAATATTTCTCATTCAAAGGCCCAGTCACTACCAAAATTCCTAGAAACAACAGATTTCAAGCATTTAGTAAACCAATTCCTCATTCAAAGGCCCAGTCACCACTAGAATTCCCAGAAACAATAGATTTCAAGTAGTCAATAAACCAATTCGAGATGCACATTACTTGCATGTAGTTTAGAGTTCGAGATGCACATTACTTGCATGTAGTTTAGAGTTCCTAGCAGGAAAATTAGAGATATTATCTTATCTTTAGTTTATTATGCAGGATTTCTCCAGAAATAGGCCCAGTCACCACTAGAATTCCCAGAAACAATAGATTTCAAGTAGTCAATAAACCAATTCGAGATGCACATTACTTGCATGTAGTTTAGAGTTCGAGATGCATATTACTTGCATGTAGTTTAGAGTTCCTAGCAGGAAAATTAGAGATATTATCTTATCTTTAGTTTATTATGCAGGATTTCTCCAGAAATAGCCATAGTCAGCAACAATTCACTTTAAAGGCTGAACATAAGATCATAAATTTTATAGACTTCCTATTACATAGTTGCATTTTGCAAAATATCTACAAGTTTTTGGTAGATATTGTTTGTAATATTTTTTATTCAGATTTTCCTAAGATTATTAGAGAATATTTTGTAAATCAATTCCTTTTTTGGGATTTGATATTAGTTTAGCAAAATATCTTAGTATATTTTGTAATTATTAGTTTAAATACTTCATGCATTCGAAGTATTAAGGGTTGGTCCTTGAACATTGTAACTCTTTCTATCAAGAATTGTACTTTTTCCACGTTGTTGGAGCACCATTAATAAAAGACTCTTCACAAGATGCTTGTGTTACGAAATAATTGTGATGTTTTTCCTACTGTAATTGTGTTTTCATTGTTATTCTCTTTGTGCTATGCGTATGAAATCTAATTGTAAAACAAGAGATGTGAAAAATAAGATATGTTTTTGAACACCTTATTTGGACTGTGTTTGCAATCTGTATGTTTTCTTCTGAAGTTTGATTGAGAAATTCTTAAATGCTTTTCAATCCATACTAAAGCACACCTTTTCTCCATTCCATAATTTAATTTAAAGATCCAGTAAATCTAGCTAGCTTGTCCTAAGATTACTCCTTTGAACTTTTGGTGCAACATCTAGTTTTATTTGACTCCATAGCCCAATGGAAAGAAAGTGTTTTGATTAGATCAACCAACTTATCAAAAAACTTCAAACAAACAACCAAGCATATTCATAACTAGCTTGAAATTCCCAGTAAACAAAGCTAAATCTCATTGAGAGATCCCTCTCTAAGTTGAGGAGGGATAGATACTAAACTCAAAAGTAGTTTTGATGTTGCCTCCGTGGTTTTTTCTTCAGCCTTGAAATTACGGAACACTAACACTAGCAACCCTAAAGAATCACTTTTAGTCAAAGATAATGTTATGTCTATTGCTTCCAAATACCAACAACACTTCCCTAAACAAGGATTAGGTCAGCTACATAGAAAACGTGGTTAGAAGAAAATGAAATAAAACACCCAATGAGTAGGTTGAGGTTGAATTTGTGGAATGAAAACTTGGTATTGGTTTCTCCCATAATAGAACTAGCAAAAATTTTAGGTTAATTTAATTATATTAGCTCAATAGATCCTTCATCACCCAAGTAGTAGAAGAAAGGGGATAGTAGTAGGATGAAATTCTATGTAAATTTAACTTAATGGATAAGAGGTAATCATTACAAATACATATGAAGGATAGTATGGCCCAATTGAAGTGATATAATTTGATGAAGATAGTAAATTTTAGGAAGTTGAAGGTACTCCCTCCAACCTTATCCTTCTTGATGAATATACAAAGGAAGAAAAACACCAACAATGGGAGGAGTAGTCTTGTGGGTCCCTAGGTTAGTACCAGTTATTATTTCATGTCAATTTCACAAAACTAGACTATGCATCTTATTGTGGTATTCTTAGTAAAGCTAAACACTTATTGTGAAAATATAAAAATAATATAAGTAAAATTATCTCTGGAATTTTAGATTTTGGTAACTTTGTATTGCACACCCACATAGAAAGAATTATAATATTTCTAGATTATAATAATTGTTTCCTTGTATATAAACCACAACTTATTATGATTATATATTATTTTATATTTTATTGATATAAATTTTAGTTAACTAATATATATATATCTATATATCTATATATATATATATATATATATATATATATAGATATATATATATATATATATATATATATATAGGCACACACACACAGATGCACTTTGGGTTGGTTTATTTCTTTTCCAACCAATCCTTTTTGCTCCCACTAGTTTTTTGTGGACCTGTAGACTGAATGCACTTTGTTCATATGCTTATGTAACTTTTTGTTTCCTTAATTAGAAATTTACAATTTTTATTCAGAATATGTGTGTGTGTGTGTGTGTGATACAACAAAATGACCCCCTCATCAGCTCAGAGGGGAAAGACATGATAGCTGAAGCAAAGACCAAGATCACAAGCCTTGTTTCCACACTAACGCTGGCTAAACACTGACAACATGCTTTATAAAGCTTCTCTGTAAGCCTAAGGGAGCGTTAGTGACCCTACTAACTCTAGTTGTTAGTTCGGGAACAACGTTAGTGGATCCTAATGAGCATCTAGAGGTCAAAGGAGCGAATTGACTCATAAATATCTCTATATTCCCTCCTAAATCCACTCAGAAAAGAAAGGAAACATCTCAAGTTCGACCTATTTGTGGGATTTCTAAATCCTAATGAAGGAGGCAAATGGGAAAGAGCTGAAAAGCATGGAAACATCATTGCTTTTACCTTAAGAGACTCATGGAGGAACTTGGCAACCCTAACTCAATTGCTACATAAGCAAAGCTAGGGCTATGGTGATGGAGGTTAGATCATTTGAAAGGATAGCTTACTTGATTGTCAAGCATAGTCTCAAATCTAAGCATAAGAAGTTGGTAAGAAGGGAGAGAGAGAGAAGCTGGAGGGGTAAGGGAAGGCTGATGCAACAGATGGTTGTAATCACTCTTCCGACATTAATATAGAACTGTAGTTGTACTGTCTACTCCGTGGTGTTGGTACTATCATTCATTTACTTGTTTGTCCAATACCTTTTAGCATGAGTAGCTTAGTTATGTGTAACTAGATTTCTTTTATGTATTCATGTATTAGTTATCAAGGTTGTATGCTGTGATTATGCTTGTCTCTTCTACGTGTAGGACTTGATTTGGAGTCGGCTCAGGGGACTTCCACCTAGCTACATTGCGCTCTCTAGCAAATCTACACGGAGGCTTGAGGTAATCAATTTGTTTTGCTTTGATAGTTAGTTATTGTTTATGGACATGCATGTAACTTTGTGACAGCTGCAAATAATATTACAGTCTACCAAAGGTCTCAGGAAAACCTTTGAGGGTATCTCCATTATCCATACACTGTGAATTTTATCCTATAGTAGAATTGGTGACTCCGCTGGGGACTATACATTTAGTTCCCGGTTCACCCAGATAGTTCTCAGTTTCCTCCTCCTTCTAAGACCTCCCTATACTTTTGCATTCCTTTTCTGGCCCATCAAGACCTTGCTGCATTCTTCCCTCACATATTCAACATTGGATCTGATATTAAAAGCCATGTTTTGAACTCTTTTCCCACACTAACGCAGGTTAGCAGAGTAAACAAAGCTTTATAAAGCTCTGTGTCTGCACAAATAGTGCGTTAGTGGACCCAGTAACTCTCTGTGGCCACTGCTACAGAGTGTTAGTCCCCCAAATTTTGACATACAACTGTGTCTGTAAACTCAAAGGGATGGGAAACCTGCTCATGGACTGAAAGAGGATCTGCAGTTGCATTTTGTTAGGAAGATTCGTGTCCTAAAAGAATTTTTTTTAGGAAACACGTTTTTTTTTCTTTCTTAATTTTTTTTTATAAAAGAAAAATCAACAAATTTTTTTATTCATTCTTCTGCTTAGCTGGTTAAAATTTGCTTTATTTTGGTTTCAAATAGTTGTTAGAAAGCATTGGAAATATTTCTGTTGGTTATGCTGTGTATTAATGACTAGGATGCATGGAACAAATATGAATGTATGAAATACTCTCACTCATAGAATACAACTTATTTCATCGAATTGAATATTTTCAAGCATTGTATTTTGCATGATTTTTGAGTCAGAGTCCCACCACACATCATATGTCAACACCCCTACCGAAGGCACTAAAAAAGTACACATAAAATTTACCTAAAATCAATTAGTAACTCTTTTTAGAGAAAAAAAACATTAGTTCAGGCTAGGATCTTGGGATAGGCAGTGTGAGTAAACTGCCCAAGATCAGAAACCAAAACTAGTGTCATTAAAAGAGAGAAAATTCCTTCTGCACTCATACTACCGGGACCACTCCAGTCAAAGCAGAGCTAAATACAAGACAACATCGGACTGTAAGTGAAAGGAGCCCACCTTCACTTGCAACTCCTTTGGGTATTATGTGTATAGGGGATCCCTTCGGGGATTTCGGAGAAGAGTCGGGGACTCAGGTATCCTGCCCACACAGTGTACTGTCTGCGACTATGTCCCCCCCGGTAGTGTCTATGATCTGAGGTATCCTTAGTGGCCATACTTTTAGGGACTTACATAAGGTGACTGGGGCAGGTTGCCTTGGTACCTAACACAGACAGACCTACTCTGTCTTCGGTTTTTGGGAGGGTGCTCGTCTCCACGAGAGTACTTGGCCCCTCAATCTGAGGTTCGGATGAAGCTCTTGAGTAACCATAATTGTACATTTGGCTAGCCCTCTTTGTTATTCATTGTGATACTGGGTTTCATATCCAGTGATCGGTGCTTATTAGACAGGGTTATTTCCCTCTGTTTGCTGATTTCTTCCCTTAGTGTATTTTTTATTTTTTATTTTTTAGGCACCCGAGTGTTATCATTGAGACTTTAACAAATATCACGATAAAATTTATTGATAAAAATTAACGGTCACCGTGGCTACATCCGGCCCTCATCGTCAATCTCGAATATTGTTAGGACTTCCTCCACTCATTGTGGAAGATTTGCTGAGCTCCAGTGAACTGGATTCCCAATCTTCGGGAAATTAGCCTCCAAGATCTCACACAGAATCTGTTTGGACAATCGACGATTCAAGTTTACCGGAGGATTCTTCGCTGCAGGATTTCTTCCTCCCTGCAACCCTCCAATCATGAATCTGTTGGACCCACCCTTGGTTTGCGTGGCACCTATACCCCCTGTGTATTTAGTTGAAACATTTCCATCCATCCTGTCGACGACTAATGGGTCATGGAACTTTGTGGACACTTTTGGTCCCCCACCACTTCCCTAGTCGATAGTCACCACCACACCGTTGATGGCGAACCCTGCTATCCCATTTGTCCCAAGTACAAACCCTCACATGACACCCTCCACGAGTGGAACCTAGCCTATGCTGGGTTCCACCCCTTTAGTGTCAAACTCTATACCTTCGACAAGTGCTACATACATCGCTCCTTATAACGCTCAATATAGCACAGTTAGCGCAGGTCCCCTCAACCAACAATATGGTTGGCATCCATTGTACAGTTCAAACCCCTAGATTCAAGTATCTGGGGTCACTCCCAATATGCATATACTGGTCAGGAAAGTAATAGTTCCCCCTCCATTTTTAGGCTTGCATGGTTAGTCACTGACTGACATGAGCGTTCCTTATGTCAATCAAGGACATATGGTTAGTTCTATGGCGGGCGAGAATCCTCAAGGAGGTCCCAACCAATCCATGGGGACAACCTACTCACAATTTCAAATGAGTCAAGGGGGAACTGCTTATCCTCGGGGCAATTCTATACCGCAACATCACAATCCCCATGGAAATCCACATTACAATGCCATATCCCAAGGCAATTACTATACCATGCAGCCTATGTATAATATTGGGACTCAAATGATGGGAGGACCGCAAGGATCCTCAAGTCATATGTCATCGCCTTGGTCTGAGTCGAGGGCACCACACACTTTGCCTTTCTTGGAAACGTTGGATATCCCCGACTTGTACAAACTTACAAATGACCCCATCTATCATAACTTACTTTGGTCGCCAATCCCGCATAAAATACCAATAGACATCCCCAAGTTCGATGGGAAACAAGGGGAGGATCCGGGCACCCATATCACCACCTATCATCTTTGGTGTGTTTCTAACTCCATGGTGGATGATAGTGTCTGGTTACGTCTTTTTCCCCGCACCCTCACTGGCAATGCAGCCAAGTGGTACATTGAGTTACCATGCACGTCAGTAAATACCTTCGATGCTCTAGCGATGGAATTCTTAAAGCACTTCCAGCTACCCATCCACTATGAGACTGGGACAGAGCTCCTCACTTCATTACGTCAGGATACTGCCACCCACATCTCTGATCATATACATGAATGGAGACGTAGGCGGAGGTTAGTCAAAGCTCCCCTCCCAGACTATCTCTTAGCAGACTGGTTCTGCAAGTCCCTACTCCCTCAAATTGCTAAGGATGTTGCCTTAGGTGGTGCGGTCACAGAAGACCAATCCATACGTCGTGCCCAACACTTAGATCTGATATATTCACAGTCTGGCACTCTTTATGATGTAATCCCCAATGCCCCTCGCAACTCCAATGCTTCCGCTACTCAGCACCCCAGAGCGCACGTTGATGGGATTATCGGTGCAACCTCAGGGATTGCTATAAAATAACTCAACGGTAACATTGCCCGAATGTCAGTGGACCCCTCTACCAAATCGATTTCTCTTCCTACCACCGTTATAAAATCTGTGCAGTCTACACAAAAACCAGTGGTAAGAACAAGAAGAATAAGAAAAAGACTGCTCCTTCTAAGGAAAAGTCGACAAAGTAGAAAAACCAAAGAAGAAGTCTATTGCACCTCCTGACTATGGAAAGGATAAACCCACCAGATACCCTTGCAAAATCTGTGCTAAAGACCACATGGCCTATCGCTGCTCGCGTCTTCAAGAATGCACAGATTTCATTGCTAAAAAGGATACTTGTAGGACCCCCGCTGTCCTTAATAATCCTTTCCCCGCTCAGCAACAACAACACCTTATTGCAAACCAACCCCAACCCCAGCAAGGGGGCAATGGTGGTTTGCAACATCGTTCAGCTAGTGAAGGACCGTCTACCGTTTACATCTTTGAAACGGTAGATCTACAAACCAGAGCCAAATCTTATGGAGCTCCTGTCGCTCATGCAGAGGAACCTTCCTCAAGTCAAAACCCACCATCGCCTAACGATTTTCATATCGAAAGGCCAGTTTCTGACCTTGTGATTCACCCCACTAAAGGGGCATTTCGACGCACAATGCACAATACATCTGCACGTGCCACCCAAAACTACAACATTGTAGAAGATTTGGCGCAAGCACCGTTGGCTATGTCGGCGCTCGAAGTATTACAAACATGTCCAACACAAAATAAAGCTTTGATTTCGGCTATTGGTGGTATCAACCTAGAGGATTCCATGCTTGCAATTTTCAACATGGAAATGTGTAAACCTCCCCTTTCTCACCAGCTTACATTTCAGGTGAAAATATTTTCAAAAGGTAAAGGTATACATAGAACTGTCATTAATGAATGTGCTTCTACTTGCATCATGTCGGCTTCATGTTGGCTCTCTTTGGGTTCTCCAACCCTATCCCTGTCATCAAATTCCCTTAAAGATTTCGACGACCACACTTTCATCCCAAAAGGTTACCTAGCTATCTACCCCATCACCTTGAGTGGGAAAATGGTAACGGTGGATATCGAAGTCATGGATCATAAAATCGACTATAATTTGCTTTTGACCACACTTGGACTTATGCCATGAATGCCATTGTGTCTTCGGTCTTCTGTATCATCCTATTTCCCTTGGATGGAAAGATAGTCACAGTGGACCAGTTGTCCTTTTGCACCCCAGATTACTCTCCATTACCTAGAAACTCTGTACCTTTAGTGGGCGGTGTACCTGAATCTTACGTCACTATCGGTATCGATCTACTGAAGGCTTCTTCCCTAATGGGTTGTTTCCCTCTTCAGCCGCCAAAGGTTCCACAAACGGTCAATATGCTTTCATCCATTCCTCATGAACCGACCGATCCATGGATCCTACCAGCTCCTTCAAACATTGACACTTACGGAGAACAAATGCCGCTGTCACCAGCTGAATTGGCCTACGAAGCCATTCAATCTGCATCCGAGTCTCCAGTCACTTTGGTCACGGCCAATGATACCACTGCCCCTCCCATAACTGCTCCTTCTTTCGATCCCCTCAATCAAGTCCTACCTACGGACGAAACTATTAGAGAGATCATGAGTTTAGAAGAGTGACCTTGGGAGGACTCCCACCATCATGTTTCGATATCTGATTCAGACATGATGCCTCTTCAAATCCCGTCACCTGACATACCGGAAATCGTTTCCTCACCCTATACAATTATCCAAACTTTTGAGGCAGAAGGAAACATGGGCAATATTTCAAATACATTGCTCATCGATATTTCTGTCAAGACAGGCATCGTGGAAAACATCCAGATTGGAGCGGATTGCAATCCTGAGGAAATTGCAAGCTTCACCTTCCTTTTTAAGGAATTCCGCGATATATTCACTTGGTATTATGAGGAAATGCATGGAATAGACCCTTCTATTTTCAAGCATGAGCTCAAGAAGTGTCGAGTATTCTTTTTATGGTATTTTTCTTGCTCGTTAATCTGAAAAAACCTCGATTTCCTTCTTCAGGCTTGTTAAACTACCACGAAGAAGAACAAGCATTATTTTTATGGTATTTTTCTTGCTCGTCCGAAAAAACCTCGAGTCTCCTTCTTTGGGCTCGTTAAACTACCACAAAGAAGATCGAGCGTTCTTTTTATGGTATTTTTCTTGCTTGTTAATCCGAAAAACCTCGTGTCTCCTTCTTTGGGCTCATTAAAAATACTACAAAGAAGATACGAGCATGTTCTTTTTTGGGACTTTTTCTTGCTCTTAAATTGAAAAATCCCCGAGTTTATCATCAATGGGCTCGTTAAACACATACGATGATGGTTCGAGCAACTCTTTTTTGCTCTTTTTCTAGCTCATTAAATTGAAAAAGATCATTAGAGCATTCTTTTTAGGCGTTTTTTTTCTCGCTCATAAAACTAAAAAAATCCCGAGTTTTTTCTTTAGGCTCATTAAACATTTATAAAGATGAACCGAGCATTCTTTTAGGTACTTTTCTTGCTCGTTAAACTGAAAAATCCCGAGTTTTTTTCACCGGGCTCGTTAAAAACATCTATGGCAGCAACAGGAGCACTTGCTTTTTTGGGACCATTTCTCGCTCTTAAATAAAAAAATCCCTGAGTTTTTCCCCTTCTTAGGGCTCGTTAAATCTACGAAGAAGGAATGAGCAGTTCTTTTACCTCTTTTTCCTTGCTCAATAAACTGAAAAAGGTACCTTGAGTTTTCTTCATTTGACTCGTTAAAATTTGATGAAGGTATTGAGTTTATCGTTGTGCGACTCATTAAAAGTTCACGATGAAAAATGAGTTTAGTTTGTCTCCTCGTACTCGTAACAAAATGAGGTCAACATCTATTGAGGTTTCTCTTTATCCAGATTCAATAGATTAACTCACGGAAAAGTAACTGATCTGAGTATACTGTTAACCTTTTGTGGCACCCGGTTAACAACTATGACAAAGGGACCACCCTGGAGTCACTCTTTACAATCTTTTCAGACTCTCTAAATATGAAAAGACCACCGAGTTGTCTCATCTGGACTCATTAAATTAAACAGACAAGGTATAGAGTCACTCTTTTTACGATCCTTTTCAGACTCTCAAAACATGAAAAGATCAACGAGTTTTCCTGTCTGGACTCATTAAACTAATCATATAGGACATAGAGTCGCTCTTTTCGCAGTCCTTTTCAAACTCTTAAAATATGAAAAGATCGACGAGTTTATGCGTCTGGACTCACTAAAATCAGATGGGGAAAGTAGACAATACAACTGCATTCAGTATTAGAAAGCATGGTTTGGCAGCAGTCGTTCCTTGAACATGGCACTCCCTCAGATAAACCTTCCTTGTGATGGCCTCTCAGTATGAATCCTACCATCCTATGAGTTTAGCCTAAATACCCCGATGTTCTTGCATCTTTGTATCCTAACGTTCTTTGGTGTTCATGAGTCTAGTGCTGCATGGTTAAAACTGTTGTCGTGCCTTCTATTGTTGAAGGGTTAACCTTTTGTTTCATCCATTAACCCATCAAGCATATCCTTTCATCATTCCCTCTGTCATTTAGGCCCAACGCTCAAATATTCCTCATAAAACAAATCATTCTTGTCCCATTTCATGTCAATTGATGTAGGACACATTATTGCCTACCTTTCGACAAGTATCTTCCTATCGACTTCAACACTCTATCTAGGAAGACAACCCAGAAACACATTCAGTGCCTTGGTACTTGTAGACATCAGTGGCAGTTCACCTTGTGTTTAATCAAGGGTTCTCATTATTGGCTCCTGCTTAAGTTATTCTACGGGTGTTCAACGACAAAAACATCTTTCACACTCGTTAGATTGTATTGTGCATCTTGGAGACCATCACCATTATTGGTGTCCTTCCTCGCATCTGTTAACGGTCTCCATTATTGACTTGTAATCAGATGATTTCGTGCATGTTCGACATCAACACATATATTCACATGTATATATCTATGCTGTTCGGTGAAGTGGAAATCAACACCTTGGGTAGAGGCTTGCATCATTCAACCTTGATTCCTCTCCCAAGTTGCGTATATTTTTTTTTTGAGACAACTCATCAGAATGATCCTATTATGACACCGGATCCGCATTGTGCTTATCGACAACCAACATTGTCATATCTCTTTTCTGAGAAAATCACTCTGACATAGCTACTGAGCATGGGAATGCCCGACTAAGGACAAGATTTTAGTTGTTATATATATATGTGTTATATTCTTTCCACGACTAGCCCACATAGTTAACTGGGGGGTTAGAGGGGGGGCAGAGCCCCCCTTCGTTGCGCCGATTGTGTAGCGGTGGGGGGGGGTCACAGGGGGTTTGAGGCGTACTCGTAACCCCACTTTATGGAAATTTTGGTTTTGGACCCTATGTTAGGATGGGCAGACCCACCTATAGTTTTGTGCATGATTTTCGCACATGTTTTTTGGACGCGATGGTTTTCGGTCCATGGTATTGGACGCGATGGTTTTTCGTCCATGGTATTGGATGCTTCGGCATGTATAAATATGTATTATAACATTGAAAGGAACAATAATGAAAATTCAAGCTGGTAGTCCCGGTTTTGGGATCCAGGGGAAAATCTCTGTGTATATGTGTTTTATGTGTTATGCTCTTGCATTGTTTATTTTATGTGTTTTAGAATTCGTATGCAGGTAATTTCTGTACGTCGTTAAAATCTACATTTGGTATCAAAGCTATTTTGGCTTCAAGGGGACACCTTTATTGCTGAGGGGTTTCGCTTGGGCCTGTGGTAGACCCTATTCAGTGGGAGATCTGTGAGATCGATTCTGGTGCCAAAAGAAGATGGCGAGTAGTGGAAAGATAGAGATCAAGAAATTTAACGGTCAGAGTTTTGAATTGTGGAAACTTAATATGGAGGATCTGTTGGTGGATAAAGATCAGTGGATCGCGGTAGATCTGGGTACTAAACCAATGGGAGTGTCCGATGAAGAATGGAAGAACTTGGATCGGAAGGCAAAGAGCACAATACGATTATGTGTCTCAGATTCAGTATTGCTGAATGTATCAGGGGAAGCTATGGCGAAGGCTTTGTGGGACAAGTTAGGAACTTTGTACCAATCTAAGTCTCTGGTGAATAAACTGTTCTTGTGGAAAAAGCTGTATAACTTGAGGATGAAAGATGGAGACTTGGTGATAGAGCATCTCAATGCATTTAATACTGTGGTAAGTCAGTTAGCATCTGTTGGTATTAAAATTTTAGATGAAGATAAGTGCATCAGTTTGTTGTGTTCTCTACCAAATTCGTGGGATAGTCTGGTTATTGCAATAGGTAGCAATGCAACTGCCTTGCAGTTTGATGAAATAGTCTCAGCCTTGTTGACAGAAGAGATGAGACGGCAAAATATGGAGAGCCAGAATGGTGATGCCTTGTCTATACGAGGATGGTCCCAGAACAGAAACAAAAATAAGTCATCGAGTGGGAGATCTAAATCGAGAGGGAGATCCAAATCTCCAGGAAAACCTATAAAGGTGGTGTGCTGGAAATGCGGAAAGGAAGGGCACTACAAAAGGGACTGTAAATCTAAAGCTCCTGATAAAGGAAAGGAGTTTGATGATGCTCCTTCTATAGAGGTGAAAACCACCTTAGATGAAGGTGGGGATGTGTACTTGGCTTCTTCAAGTACACATGTAGATCATGAGGCATGGTTGATTGACTCAGGTGAATCCTTTCACTTCACTCCCCATAGAGAGTGGTTCTACGAGTATGAGAAATACGATGGTGGTGATGTCTTCTTAGGGGATGATAGGAAGGCTAGAATCATTGGTTGCAGAAAAGTAAAGTTGAAGTTGTAAGGTGGAAGGGTTAGAACACTTTCGGGTGTTCTGCATATTCCTGCATTGGCCAAAAATCTGATTTCTGTAAGCAAGCTAGATGATGTAGGTGTAAAAACAGTGTTCGAGAGGGATACTTGCAAAATGGTTTGGGAAGCACTGGTATTGACGCGAGGAGTTAGAATTGGAACTCTATACAAGCTGCAAGGTAGCACTATTATTGATGGGTGCAACAGTTCTGTGGTTCCTGAAAGTGGAGCAGAAAATCTAGTGGTCTTTGGAGAGAAGACCATGTTGTGGCATCAAAGGCTTGGACATATTGGAGAGAAGAGCCTTTGAATACTTCCTGGTAAAGGTATGGTATAAGATATGAGTGATAGCTCTCTGGATTTTGATTTCTGTGAAAATTGTGTATATGGGACGCAGAATTGGGTGAGTTTCCTCTCTGATAGTAAGAGGGCAAAACAGATATTAGAACTTGTGCACAATGATGTGTTTGGACTTGTGAAGGTTCCATCACTGGGTAAGTCTATGTACTATGTATCATTTATAGATGAATTTTCAAGGAATACATGGATATATTTCCTTAAGAATAAATCTGAAGCCTTTGATAGGTTTAAATAATTTAAGGCTCTCGTGGAAAATCAGACAGAGAAGAAGATAAAGGTGCTGAGGGCAGATAATGGTGGAGAGTTTTGCAGCAAGGAATTTGAAGAATTCTGTAAGAAGTGTGGTATAGCACGACAGAAGACTACTCCATATACACCTCAGCAAAATGGAGTTGCAGAAAGAATGAATAAGACGTTGATGGAAAGGGCAAGAAGCATGCTCAGTGGTATCAGATTAGGACAGGAATTCTGGGCGGAGGCGGTGGATACTGCATGTTACCTGGTCAACAAGTCACCTTCATTAGCGTTGGAGGATAAGACTCCACAAGAGGTATGGACTAGTAAGAAACCCTCTCTTTCACATCTGAGGGCATTTGGATGTGATGCATATGTACATGTTCCAAAGGAGAAACGAACCAAGTTGGATAGTAAATCTGAAAAGTGCATCTTTATTGGGAATAAGGATGGTTTAAAGGGTTATAAGCTTTGGAACCCAGTCACATGGAAGGTTGTGTGCAGCCAAGATGTGGTGTTCAGAGAGGTAAAAGATATTATTAAACATGAAGTCCAACCAAAGGAACTTGAGAAGATAGAGTTTGAGCTTAAGGAGGAAGAATCAGACTCTATAGCAGAGGAGGAATCAGAAGATGAAGAGCCACAAACTTCAAGCGTGAGAAGATCAGTTCGAGAAAGAAGGCAGCCAGAAAGGTATAATCCATCTGCTTTCTGTTCAAATTTTGCTTTATCTATTACTGACTATGATGCCAGAATTGTGAAGGAAGCAGTAGATTCAGAGGACAACAAACTCTGGAAAGAGGCCATGGTTGATGAAATGGCATCTTTGCACAAAAATGAGGTTTGGGATCTGGTGGAGTTGCCGGCTGGAAGGAAACCCATTGGCAGCAAATGGGTGTTCAAGAAGAAGACAAATGCAGAAGGAAAGGAGAAATACAAAGCTCGGTTGGTAGCAAAAGGTTATTCCCAGGTGCCGGGAATTTATTTTGGTGATATTTTTTCTCTTGTTGCCAAGGTAACTTCTATTAGATTACTTTTATCTATTGCTGTTGCTTTTGATTTTGAGGTAGAACAGATGGATGTGAAGACAACATTTCTTCATGGGGATATGGAAGAGGAAATATACATGAAGCAACCTGAAGGCTCTGCAGTGAAGGGTAAGAAAGAACTGGTATTCAAGTTAAAGAAGTCTTTGTATGGGTTAAAAAAATCACCAAGGATGTGGTATCAGAAATTTGATAAATTTATACGGGGACTTGGCTTCACCAGAAGCAAAGCAGATCACTGTGTGCATTTTAAATTAATTGGTGACCGTGTTATTTATCTGGTCTTGTATGTGGATGATATGTTGCTGGTTGGAAATGACAAAGAAATTATCGAGGATTTTAAGACCCAATTATCCTCCAAATTTGACATGAAAGACCTTGGTGCTGCAAACTATATTTTGGGCATGGAAATTAAAAGAGATCGGGCAAAGAAGAAGCTCTGGTTAAACCAGAGGAAGTATGTCAAGACAATACTGTAGAGGTTTAATATGCAGAATAGTAAACCGGTGTAGGTTCCTATTCCTGTAGGTGTGAGGTTATCTGCTAAACAGTGTCCCAAGACACAAGAAGAGGAAGAGGACATGTCCCGTGTTCCATAAAGTGCAGTCAGTAGCCTGATGTATGCAATGGTCTGTACTAGACCATACATTACACATGGAGTGGGAGTATTGAGCAGGTTTATGTCAAAACCAGGGAAGGAGCACTGGATAGTAGTGAAGCGGGTTTTCAGGTATTTGCATGGCACTAGTGATTATGGTTTGTGATACCAAGGAAGATCAGGATTGGACAAAATGTTGGATATTCATGGCTTTGTTGATGCAGACTGGGCTGGAGATCTGGATCAGAGAAGATCTACAAGTGGGTATGTGTTTAACCTATTTGGAGGTGCAGTCAGTTGTATGAGTAAGAAACAATCTGTAGTGGCACTATCAACTACAAAGGCAGAATACATGGCAGCCACTCATGCAAGCAAGAAAGCCGTTTGGTTGCAGAGATTGTGTTCAAGTATGGGGTTAGTACAGGGAGCTATAAGGATAGACTGTGACAGCCAAAGTGCAATTTTCTCAGTAAAGAACCCTGCATATCATTCAAAGACAAAGCACATTGATGTTCAGTATCATGTTGTGAGGGATATGATAGAAGACAAAAAGGTGTTGCTGATAAAGGTGGACACTTTGAAGAATACTACGATGCATTGACAACATATATGAGCTCTGAGAAGTTATCTTGATGTAGAGAGACAATGGGCATTTCAGGGTGTTAGCACCTAAATCTGCCTTAGGCTGAAGGAAGGCAAAATTCAGGGTAACCACAAACCACGCTCAGTCTGGTAGCTAGCCCTACCAGAACAGGAGAGGGCTCTCTCTGGGTCATGCTCAGTGAAGAATAAGCAAATAGGGTCTGAGGATGACTTAGAATGGATACTGATTTTAGGCTAGGTAAATAAATATGAAAGAAATATTTTGATTAATGACTGAGTTTTTTGGGATGTATGGGACCAAGGAACAACATGAGCAGAGAATTTAACTCAAAGACACAGATTATCTCATGAGGCAAGACATGTCGAAAGTCTAGCAATTAAATTTGAAATAACATGAATGGAGAGACTGTTTGAGAGGGTGAAAAGGGCATAAATACATGAATCCTTTTCAACAGAAGGAAACATTAGAACGTGAAAACTTTCCCAAGGAAGAGCAACAAAAACTGAATTCTACCTTTTCTTACTTAGAAGCTTTCACTGGAAATGAATATGAATGAACTGAGAAACATAACGACATACATATGAAACAGAAAGAAAATACATTTGCTAAACTCACGCCACGGAAATCTCAAGAACCAGAGCTGCAACCTTTCATTAATTCTCTGTCAAAATGTACAGTGAGTAACTGAGTTTCTCTCCCACAGCTTCCCAGAAACTCCAACCAAAAAACAAAATGACTCTCAATACAATAAATAAGCTTTGCCATGAGAAAGTTGATCAACCCAGGAAATGAAGAGCCAACCATCAGCAGTTACATTTAATTTTCTGTGAGGACCAATTAGAAAAAAGCAAACATGAGCGTAGATTTTTTGGGTGGTTGTTTGCCTTCATTTGGCCACTTGGATAGAAGCCAAAAATGTTTTTTAAACTTTGTCTTTGATGCCGGGAAAAATGTATTGTAAATGAGCGGGCCCACTTGGAGAAAATTGCAAATCGAAATTTCGCGGAGCAGAAGTGATTTTGGCCTTTGGGTCTCTGTGCGCCACGCCAAAAAATGTATGCATCGTGCCAATTTGGAGCTGGTTTTGAGGCACTTTCTAAAGTCCAAATTGAGCCCAAGTGTGCTTGTTGGACAGCCTTGCCTGTCTACTTTCCAACCCAAGTGGAATTTCTGAATTTCGATGCCATTTTCCCCTCCAAAACTGCAATCTCCCGAGACTGCTTCCTGTGTGTCAAAATAGGGGCAGAGAGGTCATTTTTTGGGTGTTTTTGACCTCCTGAGGACTCAAAATTTGCCCAAACTTCTTGGCCATGCACCAATAGTCATGATTTTCCATGGAAAATCCAAAAATGTAAACTTTTGTCATTTGGAGCTCCCTAGCAAAAGCGTGCGCCAGGTGGCGCGGCGCATAGGGAAAAAAAACTTGTTTTTTGTACACAAAATTTCAAAATTTCAAAATGTGCTCCAAATTTCTTGAAATTTGGGTTGTACCTTCTCTATCACATGTCATGTTGGACCAAAGAAGCCTCGGCCAAGATTTGGAGCTAATCTTGCTCTTTTTTCCTCTTTTGTCTTTTTGTCACCTTCCTCAATTTCGCCTTTAGGCTCCTGATTCTTGCTTTGGAGCTCATGTTTCGGGCCATGTAATGGTGAGTCATGCACCTCAGCATTGCTTTTTCCCTCTTAGCCTTCTCCAATAGCTGCTCCAAGTGAACGTTCACTTTCTCTAAAACATACTCCCGGTCCTCATCTCTTTGCTCCTATAGGTCTACCTCGTGCTGCCACGATGTGTTGCCGGTTTTCCTTGCTCAGTTGCAACTCTATCTCAGCTTGCCACTCCTCAAGTTGTTTGTTCCTCTGCTCCAGGTATTTCATATTCCATTTGGCTCTCCAATATTAGGCATGCCGGTAGCTAATGAAATAGAGTCCGGTGTAAGTGTGAAAGTAACACCGGCCAAAGTAACTTGAGCACCATGCAAATGTAGAACAAATAGGCGAGCCAACTCATGGTGGAATTGAACATTTGCAACCTTTTCACAAAACTCATAGCATGACTAAAACCGAAAACAAGAGACGGCAAAAGGGCAGGCCTGCAATTCTGTGAGGGTAGCCGGTTCTTCTCTAACATGTCTGCCACTTTTGTGAGGCCTCTGGGGTGCACGTTCTTCCATGGGTGGGTCACTATGAGTTTCCTCCTCATAATCGGATGAATGATCAGATGACATAATTGATGCTATGAAAACTGCTTGGAGAAATGAATGCTGGTCGCAAGATTGTTTGGACTGCTGTTGTAATATGTTTGAAATTGCTGTGCTGTAATGCAATATAGTTGGATTTCTGGCAAATCCACGCAAGGAATGAGAAAATTGGTGAAAATAGGGAGTCATTTTAATCATCATTAATGAATTGAAGCTAAAGAGCCAACTGTTTTCCAGCGTTGCATTTTCCACCCAAACGACCGATGGAGAGGTCTAGGGACTCAAAACTTGCCCAAATTTCTTGGCCATGCACCATCAGTCATGATTTTTCATTCCAAATCCAAAAATATATTTTTTTTGCAATTTAGAGCTCCCTAGCATAAGTGCGCGCCACGTGCGTGGCGCATAGGGAAGTGGCGTGACGCACTGGGCTTGAGGCGCGACGCATAGAGCCTGTGCATAACGCTTTTTGCATGAGACTTTTGGAGGCCTTCCTGGTGTCCAAATTGGGCACATGATAGCTCGTTGGAAATTTATTTGAGTCTACTTTCCAACCCAACTGGAATTTTTCAATTTGGAGTTCATTTGGCCTGTAAAAAATCAAATCTCCCAAGACTGGCCAAGATGTGCCAAATGAGGTTGCCTCAAGGCAGAGTGCTGTTGCAGTCAACTTTTGAAGGTGTTCCTCAACTCCAAATTGAGCTCATGATAGCTCATTGGAAATATATTTGTGTCTAGTTATCATTTTACTCATCAAGAAAGTCATTTGGCTAACCAAGCTAGGAGAAAACTTGATTTTCCCAAGGTCACTTCAGAGGTGAATCAACTCGCCCGAGGCAATTGTATTTTTGACATTTCTCTAAAACCATGACACCTGTGTAAAAAGTGAAGGAGGTTTTTCTTCCTTGGATTATTTTAGACAAAAGTCTCTCAGTTTTCCCAAATTCATCTTTTATTGCTCACAAACATCATTGGAGTAAAACCTATCCCGATGTGTGGAACAAGAGATTTGTCAAAATGAAGCAAAATGAAGGGGATAAACGGCTTCTAAATTCTTGGAAAAATTCTTGGAAGTAGGGAGGGAAGTTAAGAAGCAGGGGAAAGTGGAATTTCAAAGATTGAGTGAGGGGAAGGGGTCCAAAAAGGCAAAACACAAGTCCAAACTAGAAAATTGCCAAGTTGTAGCAAGAAACTAGGGTTTGTGCGAAAATGAAGAATTTGGGGGATCTCAGTGATGGGAAGTGTTTTATAAGGTATTTTAAGGATAGGGGAAGGTGTATGAACATCAGGATACAAGTTTTGCCGATGATTGACTGTCCAAGAGAAATTTCCTTCAAAACCCTAGGAGAGGGAAATGACCTTACCTAGGCGCATCTGAAGCATGAACAAGGTGTAAAATGACTCAGTGGAACTTGAAATGATAATGAAAACCCTATGAATGATGGTACACTCAGCTGAATGGTGACATGGACCGACATTTGGACAACTTTGACAGGAATAAAAGCAAACCCTAGATCTAATGCCTAGTGACCAAATTTTGCTTGAAGACTTACTGAAATGACAAAATTTGACCTTGACACTCTGAGGCCACTTTGTAAGAGAATATTTGATCACTGGAGGAAGGCTGCAAAGACTGACACTAACACAGGGCCGGAAAAATGACTAAGCTCTCTTGTGGCCCCCTATGGAAAGAAAACAACAAGTGGGAGAATGTTGGGTTGTGTTATATTCTTTCCATGACTAGCCCACGTAGTTAACCGAGGGGTTAGAGGGGGTGCGGAGCCCCCCTTCGTTGTGCCGATTGTGTAGCGGGAGGGAGGGGGTCACAGGGGGTTTGAGGTGTACCCGTAACCCCACTTTATGGGGTCCGGGGCAGCGCCTTGGAAAATTTTGGTTTTGGACCCTATGTTAGGATTGGCGGACCCACCTATGGTTTTGTGCATGATTTTTGCACATGTTTTTTGGACGCGATGGTTTTAGGTCCATGGTATTGGACGTGATGGTTTTCCGTCCATGGTATTGGATGCTTTGGCATGTATAAATATGTATTATAACATTGAAAGGAACAATAATGAAAAATCAAGCTAGTAGTCCCGGTTTTGGGATCTAGGGGAAAATCTCTGTGTATATGTGTTTTATGTGTTATGCTCTCGCATTGTTTATTTTATGTGTTTTGGAATTCGTATGCTAGTAATTTCTGTACGGGGTTAAAACCTACATATATTAGGTTTCTCGTACCACCCGAAGCTCCGATCCTCTCTCTCTTTTTGTCGAAGAAGGAAAATTATAGTTAGGTAAAGTATTTTAGCCATCATCGCAGCCTTTGATCTCACACTTTAGGGGGCATTTGTTATACAAGAAAATGACCCCCTCATCGGCTCAGAGAAGAAAGACGTGATAACTAAAGCAAAGACCAAGATCACAAGCCTTGTTTCCACACTAACGTTGGATAAACACTGACAACATGCTTTATAAAGCTTCTCTGTAAGCCTAAGGGAGCGTTAGTGACCCTACTAACTCTAGTTGTTAGTTCGGGAACAATGTTAGTGGATCCTGATGAGCATCTAGAGGTCAAAGGAGCGAATTGACTCAGAAATATCTCTATATTCCATCCTAAATCCACTCAGAAAAGCAAGGAAACATCTCAAGTTCGACCTATTTGTGGGATTTCTAAATCCTAATGAAGGAGGCGAATGGGAAAGAGCTGAAAAGCATGGAAACATCATTGCTTTTACCTTAAGAGACTCATGGAGGAACTTGGCAACCCTAACTCAATTGCTACATAAGCAAAGCTAGGGCTATGGTGATGGAGGTCAGATCATTTGAAAGGATAGCTTACTTGATTGTCAAGCATAGTCTCAAATCTAAGCATAAGAAGTTGGTAAGAAGGGAGAGAGAGAGAGAAGCTAGAGGGTGAGGGAAGGATGATGCAATAGATTGTTGTAATCACTCTTCCGACATTAATATAGAACTGTAGTTGTACTGTCTACTCCGTGATGTTGGTACTATCATTCATTTACTTGTTTGTCCAATACCTTTTAGCATGAGTAGCTTAGTTATGTGTAACTAGATGTCTTTTATGTATTCATGTATTAGTTATCAAGGTTGTATGTTGTGATTATGCTTGTCTCTTCTATGTGCAGGACTTGATCTAGAGCCGGCTCAGGGGACTTCCACCTAGATGCATTGCGCTCTCCAACAAATCTACATGGAGGCTTGAGGTAATCAATCTGTTTTGCTTTGATAGTTAGTTATTGTTTATGGACATGCATGTAACTTTGTGATAGCTGCAGATAATCTTATAGTCTGCCAAAGGTCCTAGGAAGACCTTTGAGGGTATCTCCATTCTCCATACATAGTGCATTTTATCCTATAGTAGTGTGTGTGTGTGTGTGTGTGTTTGTGTGATGCTATCTAATTCTTATGAGATATGGGATTTAAATTATGGGTAATGTTTCTTTTTTGTAAGTCAACATTCTATTGATTAATAGAAATAGATTTACATCATTTACCAACATGCCTCGTTTTCCAGCAAACTTTTCCTTATAATAGAAGAACACTAAACAACATTTCATTCTCTTTCAACCTGGAATTAGGTTCCAATATTATACATTGGTTTTCCCTTTTTCCTTTCCCTTTTTCGTACGTCTACCCAATTCGGGGTTTTTCCAGGTTCATGTAGAGATTGGACAATGATTGTCTTTCCTTGAGATGTCTTTGATTCCTCATGCTCCAACATATCGGCTAGCTATTTATCACTATCTAAATGGTCATATTCGTGGGTGAATTCGTGCCCTCTCTTTTGAGATCCCAAAATACTAACTACATCATGCAATAATTGGCCAATGTGTGGTCTTTCCCTCATCTTGGTTGGGATGGAACATCATGAGCCTACATAGAGTTTGGATGAGTGTTTCTTGCATTAGGTGAATTTTGGTTCTATAGTTTATCTGGCCCGTAAGCTATAGAGGACTTAAAAGCTTTCGGTCCCTTCAGATTTCTCCATCCATGATTCTTCTCTTTTATTTTTGGTTGTAAAAAGTGACTTTGAAAATATGGACAAGCATCCTGAAGGTGGCCAGGTTCCTAACAATTTATGCAATGAAAAGTTGTATTCTCATAATCCAATGGTTATTCATAAATGTTGCCTCTCCATTTAAAGATGATTTTTTCTGGAAGACCTTTGTTGAGGTCCACTTCCACACATATGAAGACAAAAGTCATGACTTCTTTTTCAATTCTCTTAGCGTCGATTTTGATGAAATGCCTAAGCAAATTTCCCATATCCTCCAAAAAAAATTTGTGTTCCATATGGATGGAAAATTTGGGAAGTTGAAACCATACTATGGTTTCCAAATATGCCATAGAAACAGGGTTAAAGTACAGGAAACAAGGTTGAAAGGAAATGCATCTTGACCCCAAAAACCAAGGACCCTGATCAGAAACCTTCTCCATGTCCTCCATATTCTGAAATATCGCAACAAAAAATCTTTTAGAATAAAAAATAATCTCTGCATCCCTAGACCAATTCTGATAAACCCACTCCTAAAGAGATGATGATGAAGGCCAAAATCGATTAAAGCGGTATATAATTAATTGTTTCTCATAATAGTTGGAAATGAAAAAGAATGCAAAATTATTAACCTCAAGAGAAGTGTTTTCAACCTTCTTGTCCACCACAAATGTAGGACTAGAGAGATATTTGGTTTTTGGCAAGGAAAACCCAACATTCAAAACGTCCTTAAAATATCTTGAAGTGGTTGAGGAAGATGCACCCCCACTTTGGCTCCACCTCTAATTCTGGCCACAATGTGAATCTAGGGATCCTTGGAAATGTCATAATCTGTTATCTCAAAACCCAACCCTGATAGGCTGCTGATCAGGAAGATTTTGAGTAACTCTTTCAGACCTACTTTTGGCTGAGGCTTAGCCTCCTCAACCTGAGAGGGCTCTCTCAAATGATTAATGATATTGATAATGGATTAGATGGCTAACTCTATTGAACAAATGAAGAAATGTAAGTGGTTGAACACAATTAGTAAACATCCATTGGGCTTATGGAGTCAGAAAATCTTAGTATGATAGCAGTATCGGCTAAACATGGAAGTCAGGGCATCAAAGTTCAATATATCAGTTAACACATAGAGACATGTAGGAAAACACAGTCCATGAATGTATGAAGGAAGTTAGAGCATGTAAGTGAGTTCTAAGTATCATACATTCATACTACTACACATAAGGAAATAAGGACAAACATAAACAAGCCACCATTGAACTCCTTCTGAATCCTGAGAAGTAAAGCCAAAGCATGCATTCATAAAAACATAATCTTCTACAATGGCACAATATGAGTCTTTCTCTGAAAATTTCCAACCCCTTAGTATATTTCTCTCTCTCCTATATATAGAATTCTTTACATAGTTGAGATTCCTCTTCTAGCATGAGGGGAACTCGAATTCTGCTTGCTATGACACCTACTCAAACTTTAACTAACTATTAAATACAACAAACTGCTAACTAGAAGTTTTAGAGACCTAAGACAATTAGGAGTCTAACTCCACATCATGCTGGTAATAGAATATATTATAATCAAAACTCTTTCTCTGACAAGTGGTCTCCTTCAGTTTAGCTTTGGTGGATGTTTAAAACTCCTTGCTGGCCCTTAATGTCTCATCTCTTTACTGCTCCTGGAAAGTAGGAAACTGCCCCTGTTTTTCTGCTTTTGGTGTCCTCAAGGATTTTCGAAATCAATTATCCATGTTGTTCTTCTTTGATTACACAAAAATGTATGGAGTGCCACGTTCTTCATGTGCTGTAGACCCTTCCTATATACTCGTATGAAGACAAAACCTCTTCAAAGCTGTTTGAAATGTCATGGAAAATACTAGTTGTGATCATTTGTATAACAAAAAGATTAGAGTTCCTCCGCTTGTTTTTCCCTTGCTGGATGCTTGCATATTGTAAATGATCCTTTTCTAAGATTTCTTTTCAAAAATTTTCCCTTTGGTCACTCAGAATTGGTCAACCGAGTTATGATATGCAGCTACAGCAGTTTCGTAGCGCGCTACGAAACTGCTGTGCATTATGCATCACCTACAACAGTTTCGTAGCATGCTACAAAAATGCTGTGTAATTTTAAAAAACACAGCTTAGGATCAAAATTTTACTTTCTTTAGTCTTTCCTTTTTCTGCAATGGATTTTTCAACTGTCATGAAGCTGTTCAAACTGAATATATGGACACCATTCTTCAAGGTAAGTAAAAAGGTAACTCATCAAAATTTAGGACTTGGTCTTGCTGTGTGATCTTCGATTTGCCTCTTCATATTTCTGACCCCTCCATGGAATTCCTGTAACGTGAATATTCTATCTCATTAGTATTCACGTAACAAGAAAACCATATCATGATAATAATCTAACGCTAACAATGACCACTACAATGGACAACACTTTGATCACATATGGAAAATATTGTAGCCAGTTTCAAGTATCATGCAGCTGACTGAAAAAATATTGATCATCCACATGAGCAACCTTTAGACAAAACTGTAGTGCAATAAGATAAAACCGCCCAGAGTAAACATACACTTCCTCCCAAATGAAATCTATGATCAGCTAGCAGAAGAAAAGCATCGGGTATTGAATGAGATGTAAACCAACTCAATCCAGTCTAGAAATCATAAATTAAGACCAAGAATTAAAGAAAAGTAGTTCGCCTTCCTCTTCTGCTTTGTTTATCAAAATCTGTGTTAAACTTGTCGATAAATTCGTTCATGGTACTGGAACAATTTGTGATCATAGCTAGGTAAGCCATCAACAGTGTATCGTTATATTCCATTAGAAAATCATCTTGAAACTTTGGGGATTCTATGGCAGGCAACCTTCTTAGAAGACTGGAAACTTGCCGAAGCAAAGAATTTTCGTATGGAATTTCACCTCTTTGCATTGCTGACAAGAAATGATAAAGAACTCTAATACGACTGTTAAGCATTTTTATGGCACTGTGGATTCCGGTTAGATGTGTAGCCAATTGAGTAGCAGCTGAGCCTCCATCTGAGGGTTTTAGGTGTGCAACATGATCAACAGAAATCCGCTCTGCCTCCATAGTCTCCATAGTGTAGTTTGACTTCAAAAATATATGAGGAAAGCTGCCTCGCCTGATCTTCAAAGAATTTAAATTGAAAGCCTATTAATTTTCTTCCCATGTATGAACCCAAACATCATCATGATTGTGAACACTCAGCTCCTTTTCGAAACTTGCAACCTGTGCGTACCAAGACACCTAATGACCTAATGATGAGGATAAGTGGTTGAATTGACAGGCAAAGTGTATGGGCTGATAACTGATGATGTAGAAAGATAATGGATTTTGATAAATTTGACAACTGGATGAGATTTGCTATGGATTAGCACGAATCCACGATTTTGTAGCGCATAAGAAATTTGAAATAGGATTGACATATGGAGCTTAGGTGTGATGTTAGACCAGTGATGGATGAAAACGGAGTGTTGAACTTTATTTAAACATACCAACAAGACTCCTAAGACTTAGACACTAAAGCAAACATGGAAAAATTAAACCCGGACTAACACCTAACCTTTACAATCATGAACAATTTAGAAATTGTTTCTTAAGTGATAACAGTGGCTCCACTTGGGATAGTGTGCTCCTGTAGTACACTAAGAACTCGCAGGTCCAGTGCTTTATCCTTTTATGACAAACAAAATTTTTCTTGACAAGTGTTCCCTTTAAGCTTCTTGGGCCTTCACCTCGGGCTTAAGCTTGATGATCACTGTAGGAGAAAGAAATCTATATCTACTAAAAAATGCTCAGTCAACCTTGAGCTTATTTGCATTTTCCTACCTACCTACTAGCTGCAATATCCACTTTGGGTCAAGCAACATGATATTTCCAATAAAGCCAATCAATTGTCCTTTCTGATATTGGAGGCTCTTGATTACATTCAACCTCAAAATAACCATGATAGTGAGATGACCAAATCAACTTATAATGTACCTGATCTTCATAATGCAAATGAAAATGAAATACTGGTGTGCAAAGCTTTGCCATGTATTCATTTATAGGGTCAAAGAAGACATGGCTATTTTGATGATCATCATAACATTCTACATCTTCAAACAACTGATTCTCAACCACACAAGATTCCTTTGATATGTTATCCAACTTCTTTTCTGAATGATTCTAAAAAACTATGTAATTTTCCTCCTTATTATGATCATTTATTGCTGTAAGCTGCTGCAAGGAATTACAAAATTGAACAACCTTTTCCTCTGCCTGAGAGCTATAAAAGCTATTTTCCAGTACTTCTTCTTGATGTTTGCAATCAATTTCATATTCATAATGATCAGAAGCCTGACAAGTCTGCTGCATCTCTACATCAATCTCAGAGGATGTAATATGATTTTCATAAGTAAACCCCTTCTAATCTTCATGCTGCATTTCGTGGGATGTTATTCTTTCTTGTTGGTGTTGAAATGTATTGTTATGAAGAGCCTCTAAAATTTCTTCATCCATAAATTCATCATCATCATAACAATCCTCCAAAAATTAAATAAGACTCAAAGAATGTTTACAACAATCTTGGACCAGAAACAAGGACGGATGACACTCTTTATACATCTCATAGAATTTATCATGAAAATTAGCAAGCGAATATATTGAACCATTTTCCAAAATTTTATACCAAGACCATGCTTTTCCTTCTAAAGTGGTCATAAACATCCTCATGAGACAATCTTCAGGAAATTGAACCTTAAGATTGCGTACATGCATATGAAGCCTAACCAAATGAAGAGCAACATTGTCTTTCTTTTCATCTTTGAATATTGGAAGATCCTCTAACCAATCAACCTTTGGCATAGGATTTGGAAAACCAGGGATATGAGACTGATTCATAGGAGCATACTTGGCATTCATTCTTGCAGTGGAACTCATCTTGAAACTTCATCAAGCTACTGATCTTCTAGTAGTGGAGTCACCTTCCAATTTCTTATTCGAAGTGTGGAGTCGCTAAGGTAGTTTTGCAGCCTCAAAAAGATGTCTGAGCTCCTGCTACCTTCAGAAGTTCAGCTTCTTAATTTTGGGAATGAATAGACTTCGACTCCTGGCAAACACACCAAAATGTTATCTCAAAACCAGACCCTGATAGGCTGCTGATCAGGAAGACTTTGAGTAACTCTTTCAGACCTACTTTTGGCTGAGGCTTAGCCTCCTCAACCTGAGAGGGCTCTCTCAAATGATTAATGATATTGATAATGGATTAGATGGCTAACTCTATTGAACAAATGAAGAAATGTAAGTGGTTGAACACAATCAGTAAAGATCCATTGGGCTTATGGAGTCAGAAAATCTTAGAATGATAGCAGTATTGGCTAAACATGGAAGTCAGGGCATCAAAGTTCAATATATCAGTTAACACATAGAGACATGTAGGAAAACACAGTCCATGAATGTATGAAGGAAGTTAGAGCATGTCAATGAATTCTAAGTATCATACATTCATACTACTACACATAAGGAAATAAGGACAAACATAAACAAGCCACCATTGAACTCCTTCTGAATCCTGAGAAGTAAAGCCAAAGCCTGCATTCATAAAAACATAATATTCTACAATGGCACAATATGAGTCTTTCTCTGAAAATTTCCAACCCCTTAGTATATTTCTCTCTCTCCTATATATAGAATTCTTTACATAGATGAGATTCCTCCTCCAACATGAGGGGAACTCGAATTCTGCTTGCTATGACACTTACTCAAACTTTAACTAACTATTAAATACAACAAACTGCTAACTAGAAGTTTTAGAGACCTAAGACAATTAGGAGTCTAACTCCACATCATGCTAGTAATAGCATTTATTATAATCAAAACTCGTTCTCCGAAAAGTGGTCTCCTTCAGTTTAGATTTGGTGGATGTTTAAAACTCCTTGTTGGCTCTTAATGTCTCATCTCTTTACTCCTCCTAGAAAGTAGGAAATTGCCCCTGTTTTTCTGCTTTTGGTCTCCTCAAGGATTTTCGAAATCAATTATCCATGTTGTTCTTCTTTGATTACACAAAAATGTATGGAGTGCCACGTTCTTCATGTGTTGTAGACCCTTCCTATATACTCGTATGAAGACAAAACCTCTTCAAAGCTGTTTGAAATGTCATGAACAATACTAGTTGTGATCATTTGTATAAAAAAAAGATTAGAGTTCCTCCGCTTGTTTTGCCCTTGCTGGATGCTTGCATATTGTAAATGATCCTTTTCTAAGATTTATTTTCAAAATTTTTCCCTTTGGTCACTCAGAATTGGTCAATCGAGTTATGATATGCAGCTACAACAGTTTTGTAGCGTGCTACGAAACTGCTGTGCATTATGCATCACCTACAGCAGTTTCGTAGCGCGCTACGAAACTGCTGTGTAATCTTAAAAAAACACAGCTTAGGATCAAAATTTTACTTTCTTGAGTCTTTCCTCTTTCTGCAATGGCTTTTTTAATTGTCATGAAGCTATTCAAACTGAATATATGGACACCATTCTTCAAGGTAAGTAAAAAGGTAACTCATCAAAATTTAGGACTTGGTCTTGCTGTGTGATCTTCGATTTGCCTCTTCATACTTCTGACCCCTCCATGGAATTCTTTCAACATGAATATTCTATCTCATTTGTATTCACGTAACAAGAAAACCATATCATGATAATAATCAGTTAACGCTGACAATGACCACTGCAATGGACAACACTTTGATCACATATGGAAAATATTGTAACCAGTTTTAGGTATCAGGCAGCTGACTGAAAAAATATTGATCATCTACATGAGAAACCTTTAGACAAAACTATAATGCAATAAGATAAAACCGCCGAGAGTAAACATACACTTCCTCCCAAATGAAAACTGTGATCATCTAGTAGAAGAAAAGCATCGGGTATTGAATGAGATGTAAACCAACTCAATTCAGTCCATAAATCATAAATTAAGACGAAGAATTAAAGAAAAGTAGTTCGCCCTCCTCTTTTGCTTTGTTTATCAAAAGCTGTGTTGAACTTGTCACTAAGTTCGTTCATGGTACTGAACAATTTGTGATCATAGCTAGGTAAGCCATCAATAGTGTATCGTTATATTCCATTAGAAAATCATCTTGAAACTTTGGGGATTCTATGGCAGGCAACCTTCTTAGAAGACTGGAAACTTGTCGAAGCAAAGAATTTTCGTATGAAATTTCACCTCTTTGCATCGCTGACAAGAAATGATAAAGAACTCTAATACGACTGTTAAGCATTTTTATGTCACTGTGAATTCCAGTTAGATGTGCAGCTAATTGAGTAGTAGCTGAGCCTCCATTTGAGGATTTTAGGTGTGCAACATGATCAACAGAAATCCGCTTTGCCTCCATAGTCTCTATAGTGTAGTTTGACTTCAAAAATATATGAGGAAAGCTGCCTCGCTTGATCTTCAAAGAATTTAAATTGAAAGCCTATTAATTTGCTTCCCATGTATGAACCCAAACATCATCATGATTGTGAACACTCGGCTCCTTTTCGAAACTTACAACTTGTGCTTACCAAGACACCTAATGACCTAATGATGAGGATAAGTGGTTGAATTGATAGGTAAAGTGTATTGGCAGATAACTGATGATGTAGAAAGATAACAGATTTTGATAAATTTGACAGCTGGATGAGATTTGCTATGGATCAGCACGAATCCCCGATTTCGTAGCGCATAAGAACTTTGAAATAGGATTGACATATGGAGCTTAGGTGTGATGTTAGACTAGTGATGGATGAAAACAAAGTGTTGACCTTTATTTAAACATACCAACAAGACTCCTAAGACTTAGACACTAAAGCAAACATGGAAAAATTAAACTCGGACTAACACCTAACCTTTACAATCGTGAACAATTTAGAAATTGTTTCTTAAGTGATAACATAATCCTTGAAGGTTTTTTCTCTTGAAGCTCCATGCCTTCATGAATGAGCCGAAAACATTCATGAGGGATTTTAACCTTCTCTTGAATTCTCATTGCAAGAGAGGAAACACGATCCGCGTTTGAGACCTGCAAACCAAATGAAGCCCTGAAAATTGGGTTTACCAAGAGTAACAAAATCTCTGGATATGAAGTAGAAAATGCATCTTTCACTTAGAGAAATCCTGGACGATAAGATGACCTAGAGATATAAGGGTTTTTACTAAGACCTGTGCGGAAAAATCACAAATTTGGAATCACATGGTATAGATCTATCACTTGAGAAGAGATAAATATGCCCTTTAGACCCTTACTGGGATGAGTAGCTTGTGCAGTTGCAGTCTGATCGAAATATAGGTGATGAAGAATAAATATAAGCCTCAAATTGAACCATCAAGCAAGTGACCAAAAGGGAAAAATAACATGTAGGTAGGTGGTGCTTAGGTTACTGTCAACTCTAAAGGATCGCCTTCAGCCCAAGATAATGTTATGTATATTACTTCTAACCAACAACACTTCCCTAAACACATCAAGGATTAGGTCAACTCCATAGAAAACCTGGTTAGAAGCAAAGGAAATAGAACACCCAATGAGTAGGTTAAGGTATATTTTGTGGAATGAAAACTTGATATTGGTTTCTCCTCTAATAGAATAAGAAAAAAATTTGGGTTAATTTAATTGTATTGGCTCAATAGATCCTTCATCATCCAGGTAGTGGAAGAAAGGGGATAGTAGTAGGAGGAAACTTTGTCTAAATTGAACTTAATGGATAGGATGTATACGACTATCTAAAGTAGTCTATGATATAGAGGTAATCATTACAGATACAGACTGAAGATAGTAAGGCCCAATTAAAGTAATATAACTTGATGACGATAGTAAATTTTAGGAAGTTGAAGGCACTCCCTCCAACCCTATCCGTATTGATGAAGATACAAAGGAGGAGGAAAAATACCAATAATGGGAGGAGTATTCATGTGGGTCCCTAGGTTAGTACCATTTATTATTTCATGTCAATTGAACAAAACTAGATTGTGCACCTTATTTTGGTTTTCTTAGTAAAGCTAAACAATTATTGCGATGAAATAAAAATAATATAAGTAAAATTATCTCTAAAATTTTAGATGTTGGTAACTTTGTATTGCACACCCTCCGAGAAAGCATTACAATATTTCTAGATTATAATAATGGTTTCCTTGGATATAAACCAGAACTCATTATCCTTATATGTTATTTTATATTTTATTGATATAAATTTTAGTTAACTAATATATATATATATATATATATATATATATATATATATATATATATATATATATATATATATATGCACTTTCGGTTGGTTTATTTATTTTCTAGCCAATCTTTTTTGCTCCCACTACTTTTTCGTGGACTTGTAGACCGAATGCACTTTGTGCATATGCTAATGTAATTTTTGTTTCCTTAATAGAAAGATAATTTTTTTCTTCAAAATATGTGTGTGTGTGTGTGTGATGCTATCTAATGCTTATGAGATATGGGATTTAAATTATGGGTAATGTTTCCCTTTTGTAAGTCAACATTCTATTGATTAGTAGAGAAAGATTTATATCAATTACCAGCATGCCTCATTTTCTGCATACTTTTCCCTATACTAGAATAACACTAAACAAATTGTATTCTCTCTCTACCTCGAATTAGGTTGCAAGATTATACATTCGTTTTTCTTATTTCTTTCCCTTTTCCATACATCTACCAAATTCGAGGGTTTGTCAAGATCCTGTAGAGATTGGACAATGATTACCTTTCCTTGATTTGTCTTTAATCCCTCATTCTCCAACATATTTTTTGCTATTTATCACTATCTAAATGGTCAGATTCATGGGTGCATTTGTGCCCTCGCTTTTGTGATCCCAAAATACTGGCTACATCATGCAATAAATTGGCCAATGTGTGATCTTTCCCTCCATTGGTTGGGATGACACATTGTTATAGACATTTTTGGGCACTACAACCCCAATCATAAATGTCCATAAACCAAGGGCTCCTAAGTCCCTAAAGGTGTTGTACCAAACCCTAAAAGAACAAGGTCAACTGATTACAGCATCTCCCAGAAGTTCTCCATGAAAAACTACTCATAATTGGTCAAAACTGGACCATTTCACCTGCTCCATGGTCAAAGTGCGTTGCATCCCACCTGAATACACACAATAGGTGCCATGCATGTTGAAAAGCCCTTCTATGGGGTGCGATGGGTGAGAGTGGACAAATGGCAAGGTCAATCCACAAGGTGGAGGAGCATGGAATCTTCCAGAAACTTCTCCTGAGACACTTGCCTCTTTGCGTTCGCCCAGGGATGAGTAAGAGATCATCAATCTCCATGTGGCATCAAGAACTATCAGAGAGAGGACACTAATCAAATCCCAAAAGCTGACTCACCCCCCTTGCAGAAATCTATATATGGATCCCTCATCCCAAAGATCCAGAGGCTGGACTTTTGTATCTTGTAAGGAAGTGTTGTTGGTTTCTTGGTGCAATATCATAGTGTTGGGTGATCTAAGCTTTTCATGAGGTGAAGCAGGGCTTTCTCGCTGAGAGGATGATGCTGGGTCAGAACAATTGGTTGTAATCCTCTTTGCTCTTTATTGATTATCAATAAATCTATTTAAGTTTTCCTCCACATTATTGTGTGATTGATGTTATATGCATTTGTGTGGTCAATATATATCTGGTCCTATATTGTTTATGATAATAGATCTATGTTCTTGGATAGTGTTATGCTGCTTTGATTCTACAGGTGCTCTTTGAAGCTGGGTAGACGAGGAAGCAAGTGGTGAAGACCTATCAGAAGGGAGAGGAATCGAGCAAGGAACCAAGCGCAAGACAGAGGTTGGTCTCCTTATTCCTCTCTTATCTATTTCTCATAAAGGAAAACGAAAGTAGTTTTTAGTTTGTTTGTTTCTAAGGTAGCTACCAACCTTAGTGGGACTAGTAGCTCTGCATAGACACTAGTTTTCCCGATAAAAAAATGGCGACTCCGCTGGGGAGCGAATAGATTGTTTGTTTATCTACATTTGTTTACTTTATAAACTTACAGACGGAGCCTAAAGTCAAGCCAGCTAGCCTTCGAACTGCATTTGTTATGCAAGTGCAAAGTAGATCAATGCTGCTTCAGTCTATCTCTGGGTTTTGTTTATGATTTAAATGATTTATTTACAAGCTCTCTAATTGCCCTTGTGGTGGCTCTAGTAACCTCATAAGATCTACCCCTGTGATTGATTTACTGATTACCACTTGCTCGGCCTAAATCCCTGAACTGAGTTGCAAACTGTGACCCAGAACCCAGCTAAAGTCTTGTCCCTGGTCCATTGCACTGTGTCTTCTCTGAAACCTGAATGCATCACACTTCCCGAGTGTAGTAGGTGCGTTGCATCTTAGTTTCCCTGTGCTACAGGTGCGCTGATCAGACCTCTTCTGTTCTTAGATTTTGGCTTCTGTGTTCACTCTTTTAAGCTCTTTTTAGGAGTTTTACTGTCTGTAGTCAGTACACCTCTGTTTGAAACCCCTTTCCTTGTTGTTATTCCGCCTCCATTGTGCAAAGAAATGTAAATGTTTTTATGTATTTTTGAGCCATTTTCAGTTCTCTTTTACAAAGAAGTAGCATGATTGAACTGTTGTTTCTTGATTTGAAAGTGTCACAAGTGTCATTTTCAGTCATAGAAGAGACTCTGATTGTTCTTGATAGTCGATTACACTGTTACTCTTGTATTTGACTTGAATTAGTAGTTTTTCAAGTGTCGAAAACAAGTTTTTAATTCCAAATAACAAAGTGTCGTCATTGTCCTCATTTTGTTTTGAAAAGGAGCTTGTTAGTAATTGTCGCTTTGAAAAATAATTCAGATTTGCGCTTAGCTTTCTTTTTATCATTCACACATTAAGAAGGCTGAAAACAAATACATGCATGTGCATTTGCATTTATATTGTTTGTTGGTTTGATTTAGGACTATGCATATAGTGTGTTCTCTCTGTTCTTTGTTGAAAGAAAATCATCTCTCTTTCCTTAGTAGCTAGGATTTTCATTGCAAAAAGGAGATTAAACGACTGTTTATCATCTTAGATTGAATTTTAGGAATTGTACATCTACATCACGCGGTGAACCTGAAAGGCAAATTTCTTAAGCAAGATCAACTATAAAAATAAATTTAATGCATCTAAAAACGCTTTGGAACCTAACGCACAACATCTAGAAGTCTAGGCTAGAGACGTATTCCGGCGTCGTAAAGCCTGGTTACTGTTGTTTTCACTGTTGGTTGGGTGATTCCTCCACTTTGAGACGACAAGTGCCAGTACGGACTTGTGCTCCCACGTACCATCGAGTATATTTTGGGATAACACAATAGGCTATATCCTTTATCCATAGGAAGCCATGTCTGCCACCCTATTGATCGTAATGCACTGAACACAACATTCGGGAAGATTGACTGCCGTACCGTAAAAAGAATTTTGCAGTTTTGTGATTGGTTTGGTAATCCCTCTGTCTAGATTTCCAGAGTAGTCCCTTTCATTCCTTTTCAGACTCCTTAAAAGAAAAGGTCCATCTGAGCACTTGTCACTTCAGGTTCATTAAAAATCGAAGGTGACTAGAGTCATCTTTTGTTTTTTCTCGACTCTTAAAAATTGAAAAAGCAAGTTGTGTCAAAGCGTCTAAAATTCATCTAATTCGGAAACATAATTCCCCTTGATTTTTAGTTGATCGAGTAATCCGCAATCATGGAAGAAAGTCAATTGAAACCCCATCGTTCGCGGAGGCTTACGAGTCAACCGTCTTTGTCTCCAGAGTTGAAACTGTTACGAACAAAGAAAACTCATTTAATCGGTTCCAAATCCCCTGGTAAAGTCAGAACAAGTGTTACAACACCATCAGAGACTCCGGTTGCTCCAAACATTTTTGGTATCCCTGCCTTTACAGAAGAAGTTCAACAACCACCAAAGGATAGTAGAACTGATCCTAGTGTGAAGGAAAACACTTGTGTTACTGAGCCAGCTCCATCTACAGCTGATTCGGAAGGTGTTATTCCCCAAACATCTGTTGCTGCAGATTCTATACCTTCTTCGGCACCAGAAATATTTTACGGACCTCACGGTCTACCTCTTCCACCTGGTCTGATTGCTATAGAATAGATTGTGGAGGATCCTCCATCTAGTACTCCATCGCGATTTGGAGTCGGGATCACTCTATATCCTTCTTCATTAGAAATTAGTCTAACGCCATTGGAAGCTCCTGTAGAATCGCTAGGCAATCTTTTGGATATACTAGAAATGTCTGAACAACCGTCGACATCTAGGACTGCGTCATCTAACATAGCGACGACAGAACTTCCTGCTATCACTCCAACAATGTTTGCCGACATACCATCTGTCCCAACTAGCTCTCAATCGCTAGAAGGGGCCCACTTAGGGGATACTTCGACAGTATGGTCCGTTCCTGTTTTTTCATCCGAAATAATATTCGGGAACTCTTATGTTGAGTGTTGGAGAGGTAAATCCCCTCTACGGATAGAGGCGATCCCTACTAGCCCAGCAAGGGTCTAGCAACAATCAAACAATGCTGCTATGCATGTTCCTAATTACAATTAAACAAGAGGTAAAGAGCACCTACTTGGATTCCAGCGCTGTTGTTTGACGAAGAGATGTTGCCTTCGCTCCTTCGCTTTGGCTGGTCACAATCCTCCGCGATCCCCGCGAATGGATACCTGCACACACGAAGAGGAAACAAACACAAGCGTGAAATCTAGTAAAAGCAACCATACATCGGTCAGAAAAGATGTAATTCACATTTAACCATTGCAAGTACAAATGGGAATGGAACAATAATAGCAGTCATCTATTATTAATCAGAATAGAGAAGAGTACAACCAAATGTTCTGACGTCGGTAAACTTCTCAGGAGGGGCCAGTCAACATGTATCTCAAGCATTCACCTTTGAGGATGATTCTCCCAAGACAAACAACTCTCTCTCTCACACAAGCAACACAAAACAACCTTCCCTAAGCAATCAATCACTTCCACACCTAGCACACCAAATACCTATAGTAGCAGCAATCTGAGCACTATAAGCTCTATACAATCCAAGCTATGTCTAACTATCCAAAAACTAGCTGCCCATGGTAATGGTGGAAGTTTATGTAGGAGAAGGAGCCTCCTAAAAGGGTGGAAGGATGAGCTTATCTTTGAGGGAAACGGTTGCAAAGGGTCGAACAGTCATGCCATAGAAGGGAGTCGACATTCACAAAGCTAACAACCAAGCCTGGAGTCATCTGGAAGGCTGGTTGTTTGAACAAATTCGCCCAAACTGGATCAGCGCGGATTATGAGGATACTGCCGCGCTGTCGGCGCATCTCAATAACTGGGACAGTCATGTCAGCGCGGAAGCACACGGGAAAGGCGCGCTGTAGGCCATCGCGGAAAAGTGATGTTCTTCCGCGCTGGCAGCGCACAGCATACACTACAAGGCGCCTGTCATCGCGGTTATTTTAGGGACAGACGCGCTGATGAACAAAACTTTGGAAAAATGGGTTTTTAACCAGTTCAGGGAGCAAGAACTTAGTGATTGTGGAATCTGGGCACAGCAGGGTGACTGACAGGAAGGCAGTGAGAAATTACTGTGTAACAGATGCCCCCTAAAGCATGAAGACCGAGAGAGTGGGAGGGGTGAAATGCTTTACAACACACGTCGAACTGGAACACCACCAGGAATGACCGAAATATCTCTGATAATCAAGTACATGCAGTCTAGGCATGGGCACAGCCATCCACGAAGACATGCGAAAAAGGTCTGTGGAATGGACGCAGCCACCCAGCTAAAAAGACCATAATAATGATAAGGTATGGTCGCAGCCATCCATGAAAACTCAGGTATGGGCGCAGCCATCCATCAATGAGTCATGTAATGATCATCCACAAAATCGCAACCTGGCCCTCAAAGATAGGGATCCAGGGTCTTGCGCTCTGTCCCGACCCGAACAAAGTACAAGTTCAAGCATGTGAATATATGAGTTGAAGTCGAACATGCGTGAACATCTTCTGATTACCAGTCAATGACAAAACTGTTAACAGACGCGAGAGGTACCACCAATAATGACAATGGTCCTCAAGGTACTATAGGTACAATCCGCGGCATGTGAATCAATGAGCTGGTGTCGAACACCCACGGAATCATTCGATCGGAGGCCAATGATGTAAACCTCGCGTCGAACACGAAGAACCTGCCATTGAGGCATGCAGGCTCTAAGGTACCTGAAGGGAGTCTCTGAGTCACCTTCCCGGTTAATGAGCTGAAGTCGACAGGAAGGGACCTTGATCGAAGGTGGGCCATAATGTTTCCCACATCATCGACGCGAGACAGAGGAAAAATGATTTGTGTGAGATAGCAGATGAGGTTGTATTATTGCAGAGGTCAACTTCTCTTGAACATATCGGCGGCACTGTAGCGGGTTTGGCAGTATTTGACATCAAATGAGCAAAGGGTATAGTGATGATGGCAATGGGCAGATGAGAGGTCGAATAGGATAACCCAAACCCACGGAGGCCAGTGAAAAACAAGATGAGATGGTCCCACCCAGACACGAAGCAGAAGAGTGCCATGTTCAAGAGCGACATACTGCCGACACGACTATGATTACTGTTCCATTTTCCCCACCATTTCTGGCAGGTACCCCGGTTATTTTTGGATGACAAGCTTGACGGGGATAGCATATGCTTGAAGAGTGTCATTTCGACAATGTCCGATGTCATCAAGTGTTTAACGAGCCTGACAAAGGAAAAACTCGGCGTCTTTTCTTGTTTAGAGAGTCTGAAAAGACAGCGGAAAAGGAGACTCCAGGGGGGTCCTTTTTCGTACAGTTGTGTCTCTCGAGCCCGAAAAAGTATAAAACTATGCTCGAAAGAACCGCCCGACCATTACGATCGAGGAGTACTTTTCATAAATAGTGTTCTTGACTCGAAAAAATAAAAAAGCGGTCAGAAGTACGTCGTTTTGGAGCCAATAACGAGTTCGAAACGACAAAAAGCCGGCAATCTTTTTAGTTTAAACGGTCGAGAAAAGAGCTTTAAAGGCGACCGCCTCTCATTTCTTTAACGAGTCGAGAGGGGGACTCGGCAATCTTTTCATCTTTAAACGGTCAGAAAAGAGCTGAAAGCAGACCTCCATTTTTATTCTCTTTAACGAGTCAAAAAGGGAAAAATACTCGGCAATCTTTTCATATTTTACGAGTCAGAAAAGAGCTTAAAGGCGACTCGTCCTAGAGGAACGAGTGGTATAAAAGGGTAGCAACTGGTTCCGGCAATGGTGGAACTGCTCAAAACATGTAATGGTCAAGAGGCAGGCTAATAAAACCACTCATCGCTGCGGTTCTTCAGGAAAGGATAAACAACCAAGTGAAAGCATATGATCGGCCAAAGAGATGGTGGCGATGGAATGAAAACAACCAAGGCTCATCTAGCGGAATTCAGCGGATAAACATGGCAATCACGAGATGTAAATCAGGTATGGGTTCATTTTTACACAAGCTTGAACCATGGGGAACTTTGCTTGGATTCGGTTTCATGTTTACACAAGCTTGAAACGAAAAACTATGCTTGTTATAAGTTCGCATGCCCCCAGCATAATAACGCAAATCAAGGTACATGCCCCCCAAGCTTCATTGCATTCAACAAAGTGGATGGAATGAAGGTTCACTCTCGAGATCGATGAAAGACTCGACTTGTATTTTACGAGATCTTAATCAAAAGACTCGATTTGGAAATGGAGGTGTTTCATTTTTTAATGAGGTTGACACAGTAAAAGAACTATCCTCATAACCCTTGTTTCATTTTTTAACGAGCTTGACACAAGATCAGGAACTATGCTCCACCAAACCTAGTTTCATTTTTTAAGGAGCTTGACACCGGAAAGGAACTATGCTCCACCACCGAGTTTCATTTTTTAAGGAGCTTGACACCGGAAAGGAACTATGCTCCACTAGACCCAGTTTCATTTTTTAAGGAGCTTGACATAGGAAAGTGAACTATGCTCCGACCAGACTTCATCATAATGAACGGGAAGTGGAGGCCCCCAAGAAAGTGGCTCCGGAGGGAAGGCCGACATCTTGGAAATCAGGACCTAATGCCCCCAGGACACTATGCACGATGGTGTCATCACTGGGTACGGGCACGGGGTAGGTGGCCACGTAGTTGATTTGCGGCGAGGCAGATGCAACTTGTGGATGAAAGCCAGGAGGGAAGGATGAGTGCGCCGGAGGGGCTTGTGGACGAACGAACGATAATTGATCGAACGTCACGATTCTTCCATCGTGTGGAAAACAAACCACACGGAAAAGTGAAGAAACAAGGGCTCCCATGGCATACACATAATCACGACCAAGGAGAAGACTGAAGTCTAAAGAACCTTGGGTAACCGAGACGTCTATATAGACAGTCTTGCCTCCCAAAGTAATAGGAAACTTTGGAAGGATCCCTAATGGCTGACTCGTTCCTCCGTCAAACGCGGTGAGATGTGGCGCGACAGGTACAAGCGATGGGGAACCCAAAGCTCGCCAAGTAGTAACGGGCATGAGACTAACCGATGCTCCTTCGTCTAACACAGTGCCGGGCAGCGCCTTATTGCAAGCATAGGCGGTGACCCAGAAAGGCACATGGGATGGAAGGGGAGGGGTAGTCAAACGACTCCAATCGAAGGAAATGACCGAACTACTCGGTGGGGGAACCATATGGTTGGCCCCCTGCTCGAAAAGGACCGAATCTGAATTCTCCGGAGAGGTTGCAATAGGACAACCATTATCAAGCTCAGGAGAATCTGAGGAGACGAGAAGAACATGGGAATTTTGCTCTTCCGGAACAGAGTGAGTGAGTGGTGAACTCGAGTCCACACTCTTTCCGACCAATGACTGGTCTAGGATGGGCTGGGAACAGCCGGGTTCGGGAAAAGGGGCTTGGACAAGAGAAGAATCTGAAGCAATCTCTTGGTCAGCAGGGACGCGATCTGCGGTTGCAGAAAGACGTTGATAACCAGCAGGAAATGGATTCGGAGGAGCAGCAAGACTTTCCAACACAGCAGAGGCTTTATCCATGAGTGGACAAAGGTGAAGGGGATGTTTTCCTTCACAAAGTCGACAGGGAATTTGACTCTTCCCTTTCTCCTTACCATTCCCAACTGATGAGGTAGCATCGCCATGATCATCAGTAGACGATGGAGGGTGGGCCGGATCGTGAGACCAAACTTCTAATACCCTGGGAATGCCAGGACAATCACGAAGCAGATGGTCCTCCTTGCATAATCGACAAGGAAACTTAACCTTCCGCGGAGGAGCAGAAGGTGACCCGACTTCAGGTATACTGGAGTGGATAGCTGGACTCGAGAGGGGGACTTTGTGCGTAGGCTCTCCCTTAGGGGACTTCTTCTTCTTGGTCTTCCTCTTCTTCTTCTTAGCCACCTGGTTATTCACATCGAGAATTTCACCAGGCGAAGTACAAGAGGAGGGCGTAGAAGTAGGCGTCGAAGGGGAGAGATCCACCTTAGGATCAACATGACGTTGTTCAGGTGGAGGGACTGATGGACTAACAGCCGATACGGTAGGGACCAAAGAGGTTGAAAACAACCAAACAGGCAACCCAACAGTTAACCCTGGCAGGGACAACGTTGCCATATACGGAGCACCAACATTCCCAAGAGGAGGGAAGTGACCTGGATTCCCATCAGAGGGGGAACCTGGGTTAGTGAATCCCGGAAAAGTTGCCATAGCAAACGAAAACGAAACCTACTCAAGCTAACGCACACAAGACCTAACAGGAAATGTTATCGCGGCCGAATAAATTTTTTAAGACATTGGGATTAGACTTGACCTTTTCATGTTTCAAGAGTCGAGAAAAGGACGAAAAGATGACTCCAGTCGCCTTCGAATGTTTAATGAGCACGAAGTGACAAGACGCTCACTTACACCTTTTCATTTAGGGAGTCCGAAAAGGATCAAAAGTGACTGCTCTGGAGATTCTAGGTAAAAGGTGTGCCAGACTTTTCGCAAAACCACAGAATACTTTTTAGGGTACGGGTGGTCAATCTTCGTGAATGCTATGTTCACTGCATTGCGAATCGTAAGGCGGCAGACTCGGCTTCCTATGGATCAAGGATAAAAGCCTAGTGGGGTCTCCCTATATACGCGACGGTACGTGGGAGCACAGTCCGTGTTAGACCACTATCGAGTCACAGAAGGAGGAATCACCCAACCGTAATGTGAAACAACAGTGACTATGTTTAAAGACGCCGGAACACGTCTCTAACCTAGACCTCTAGATATTTGCGTTTAGTTCCAATGCGTTTTTAGATTCATTCGGTTCATTTTATAGTTGATCTTGAGATTAAGTTTCGATTTCAGGTCCTATCGTATGTTCTCTCACAATTACCTAGATGCAAACTACATGTCAACGAGAATCATTTTGTTCGATGAATTCTAGCTATGGAAGGGTAAAGAGATTTCAATCAAACAAAACGAACACAATCAATCAAACAGCCTAATGCAGCTAAAAGCGAGGAAGGGAAACTTTTTCTTTTGAAAATGCAAATCAATGAAACATTCTTTTCCTTTTCAACCCTTTTTTAAAAGCAAAGCTACTGGTTTGATTTTCTTTCAGTGACATAAAGCATCCAAAATAATTTGGAGGAACTAGAACACCAAGTAAACTACTTAATGAGAGCACACAAAGTTCCCGAAACACTCAACCAAAGTTTCCAAATCAAAAGAAACAAAGTAATGCACGAGCTATGTGATCTAAGCTCTGCAAAACAAGCAAAGATTGCAAGCAAGGAGGAGGCGAAAAGAGACCACTCGGAAACACAATCCAAAACACTCCAACAATCACTGGACAAATGCGAAAACAAGTCTAGAACCAGCTGGTCAAGCAAGCAAACAGAAATCCTACGGTAGGCTTGACACACACACGGCCTCTAGATGTCCTAGGGTTTAGAGTGCGAAATCAATAGAGAAAAGCAAACACCCGACGGACGAGAGTTACGACCAGTCAATTAGGGACTCAACACAATCCAGCAATTGCAAAAGTAAGGATGGCAACACGAACCAAGCAGCGAAAGCAAAAGAAGGGAAGGTATTTGCAAACTCAAGAACTGAGCAAAAATGAAACCCTATGAAGCCAGGCTCCGCAATCAAGCAGTTTAGAGTTCAGACAGTGAAAAGCAAGTCACAAAGCAGGTGGAGAGAAGAAGGGATAGTCAAAGCAAAAGGTTCAGGGGGCTAATTTGGTCAAAAATGAATTTTACAGGATCAGCGCGGGTAGCCTTCAGCAACTCGGTGCTGACAGGATGAGCCCTTTAGCAACTTTGCGACGTCAGCGCGGAAGAACGGGAATAAAGCGCGCTGTCTCGGAAAAACGAGGTCAGCGCGGAAATAAAACACACAGACGCGATGACGGGAAATACAAAGAAGCGGGGGCGCGATGTCAGCGCGGAAGGACACGAATAAAGCGCGCTGTCTCTGAGAACGAGGTCAGCGCGACTGTTAGACGTACAGGCGCGATGGAAAGAAAACCAAAGAACAAGGTCGCGATGTCAGCGCGACTGTTTGGAATTAAAACGCGCTGAAGATAAAAAACAAGCAAGGCCAAAGCAAAACTTCCCAAACCAAAAGCAAAAGCCTTCTAACAATCAAGACACTTCCCAGATGTACCCAGAAAGTTTATAAGCAGAGAAACAATCCCGAAATCTCAGAAAAAAGACCAATCAAAGTCAAACACAAAAGTGGACTCAAGAGACAAAAAGGCTGCTCCCCAGCGGAGTCGCCAAATTGTTGGAGAGGTAAATCCCCTCTACGGATAGAGGCGATCCCTACTAGCCCAGCAAGGGTCTAGCAACAATCAAACAATGCTGCTATGCATGTTCCTAATTACAATTAAACAAGAGGTAAAGAGCACCTACTTGGATTCCAGCGCTGTTGTTTGACGAAGAGATGTTGCCTTCGCTCCTTCGCTTTGGCTGGTCACAATCCTCCGCGATCCTCGCGAATGGATACCTGCACACACGAAGAGGAAACAAACACAAGCGTGAAATCTAGTAAAAGCAACCATACATCGGTCAGAAAAGATGTAATTCACATTTAACCATTGCAAGTACAAATGGGAATGGAACAATAATAGCAGTCATCTATTATTAATCAGAATAGAGAAGAGTACAACCAAATGTTCTGACGTCGGTAACCTTCTCAGGAGGGGCCAGTCAGCATGTATCTCAAGCATTCACCTTTGAGGATGATTCTCCCAAGACAAACAACTCTCTCTCTCACACAAGCAACACAAAACAACCTTCCCTAAGCAATCAATCACTTCCACACCTAGCACACCAAATACCTATAGTAGCAGCAATCTGAGCACTATAAGCTCTATACAATCCAAGCTATGTCTAACTATCCAAAAACTAGCTGCCCATGGTAATGGTGGAAGTTTATGTAGGAGAAGGAGCCTCCTAAAAGGGTGGAAGGATGAGCTTATCTTTGAGGGAAACGGTTGCAAAGGGTCGAACAGTCATGCCATAGAAGGGAGTCGACATTCACAAAGCTAACAACCAAGCCTGGAGTCATCTGGAAGGCTGGTTGTTTGAACAAATTCGCCCAAACTGGATCAGCGCGGATTATGAGGATACTGCCGCGCTGTCGGCGCATCTCAATAACTGGGACAATCATGTCAGCGCGGAAGCACATGGGAAAGGTGCGCTGTAGGCCATCGCGGAAAAGTGATGTTCTTCCGCGCTGTCAGCGCACCGCATACACTACAAGGCGCCTGTCATCGCGGTTATTTTAGGGACAGACGCGCTGATGAACAAAACTTTGGAAAAATGGGTTTTTAACCAGTTCAGGGAGCAAGAACTTAGTGATTGTGGAATCTGGGCACAGCAGGGTGACTGACAGGAAGGCAGTGAGAAATTACTGTGTAACATTGAGTCTCAGCAGATTGATCCTTCAGGGTGTCAATTTGGGCAGTCCAGTCCTCAAGGGAAAACAATTCCTTTAAGTACCGGATTACCGCCGTATGGGGGGCAGTATACCCTTTCATTGTCTGCTCCGGGAGGACAACCATACGAGAGTTCACAACAAAATTCAGGTTATGCTGGAATTACATATAGCGGTTGGGTGCCAATACTGCCTCAACAACCAAGAGTTGTATATTCGATGCAACAATGTTTACCTATGTCAAATATACCAACTACGCCGACTATTGTGACGTTGTCACAAGTACAAGCGTTGCTTGTTGTATGCCAACCTCAAGTTTCTCAGGTTGTAATGCAACAGCCTCTTGTCCCTGCAACTCAACCACAATCGCCAACTAGTGGAATGACACAGGCCCAAATGGGTACAATTACCCCTCATCTTGGTCAAACGGTCAGTATTGGACAACAGCATATGGCTTGGCAACCATGGCTGGTGCAATACCAACAACCGCAATTCCAACAAGTATACCAAGGATCTGAGCAACAAATCTTTGCAAATAGTGGGCAACCGTATATTCAAAATGGTCAAAATCAACCATTCTACAATGGTTATGCCCATCAACCTTACCAAAGTTACCAGCATCAAATGCATTATGCTGGTATCCAGAGACCAACTGCTCAGGAAATCTCGTCTTATCCTAGGTACGCTTCGCTAAGCCTGAATCAACAGTTATCCTTCGTGGCAACTTTGGAGTTACCGGATCTAAATAGGTTAACGAATGATCCAATTGCTTACACCCCTTGGTGGCCAGCGATTCCGCATAAACTTCCGTCATATATTCCTAAATTTAATGGAAATCCGGGTGAAGACCCATTGAATCATGTGATGACATTTCATTTGTGGTGTTCATCAAACACCCTAAAAGATGATTCGATTAGGCTTCACCTTTTCCAGAGGACGTTAACTGGTCGGTAGCAAAATGGCATATCGAGTTACCTAGAGCTTTGTTTGACAACTTCAGTACCCTAGCCACAACCTTTTTAACCCATTTTCAGTTACCGATAAGGTACAAAACGGGAACAGAACTTCTTACCAATTTCAAGCAAACAACGACCACTCATATATCCGATCATATTCATGAGTGGTGATGTCGTCGTAGAATGGTAAAAACGTATGTTCCTGATCAGCTTTTAGCTGAATTGTTTATTAAGTCTTTATTACCTTCCATTACAAAAGATGTGGCAAAAGGAGGAGTCATCATTGAAGAGAAAGTTATTGCTCGTGCGCAATATTTAGACTTGATTTATACTCAGTCTGGCACGCTCTACAATAAAATCCCTGACGCTCCCAGACCGGAATTTTCTGTCCCTCCTCCTCCTAAATCGAACAATGACTCTCATGCCGGCAATGGCGTGATTGGTACGACAGACACGAAATTGACAAAGGCTACATCTAAAAAGGCCCGTAAGATTTCCAGTCAAAATGCAAAAGAAGAACTTCTCGCCTCGGAAGTAAATGTCGTCTCGACTGATAAAGGCAAAGAAACCAAGCAACCAGGAGGCAAGAAGAAAAACAAAGGGAAGAAGAAGAAACAGGAGGAATCATCACCTGAAAATTCTTCTGCAAACCCTCCTGAAGATAGGAAACCAAAAAATCCATGCTTAATATGTGATGAGGATCATTGGACAAAAAATTGTCCACATAAAGCTGAGCTTAAAAGATTCTTCAAGAATTCAAAAACCTCGATGGTATTAACTGATCCGTTTCCAAATCCAGGGACAAATCTGGTTGCTAGTGAAAATGCTTCCCTGTCCCAAGTACTGATGTTGTCGGTTTCGAAACAGCAAAATGATGCTTTGATATCGACAAGGAACAAAGATTATGGGAATCCACAGCTGTCGAACAACAAGGATAAAGATCAACCTAGTAGTTCGACAACAACTTCAACAGAAGTTGCGCCGCCCATCATTCCAGAGCTAACAATAAAACCGCCAAAGGGAGTAGTACACAAGTCGACATTTAATCCTCGTGCCAGAGTAGCACAACATTATAATATAGTGGAAGATCTGGCCCAATCGCCATCCGCTATGTCGACACTTGAGGTACTGCAAAATTGTCCATCCCAAAAGCAGGCTTTATTATCAGCTATAGGTGGGATAGACCCAAAGGATTCTAATCTTGTGTCCTTTAATCATAAAGGATACGATCCTCAGTTACCAGCTCAACTAGCTTTCCTCATTCAAGTGAAAGCCCTCAAAAAAACTGTTCATCGAACAATTATTGATGAGGGGGCATCTACATGTATTATGTCAATGAGTTGCTGGAAAACTTTAGGATCTCCAACCTTGTCGCGATCTTCGACAACATTAAAAGCATTTGACGGACGAACGTATACCCCATATGGTATTCTAAGTAACTTGCAAGTTGAACTAGGGGGGAAAACAATAGAAATAGATGTCGAAGTAATCAACGGAAACCTCGATTACAACATCCTACTGGGAAGACCATGGATATATGCTATGGCTACAGTTTTGTTGACTTACTTTAGGAAGATTGCATTTCCTTTTCAAGGAGGAATTAAAATCATCGACCAACAAACATTTCTCCCCAATAGTTCCCAAGTTACGGGAAGCATTCTGATGATCCATGGAAGCCCCCATATGCTTCAAAATATCGGAGTAGGCCTACTAAAAGACCCTATATTAATGGGGACTTTTTCCCTCCCGCCTCCAATCAATCTGGCAGAAGTGGCGACGGTAGGAACTTGCAATATGATATCTTCGATTCAAAAGATCTCAGAAAACGATATAAACATGGATCATCCATCGGTATTGCCTCCAAGCCCAATAGAAATATTGTAGCAATCAATGTTTTCGGCATGGGAGGCAGACCCAAATCAACTCTCATCAAGTATTTGGATAGATAGGTCTAAGGAATATGGCACCCCTTCAGATCCTTGGTCGCAAGTGCATTACACCGACGAAGGAATTGTTCAATCAATGGTAATTGAAGGGGCGCCATGGGAAGATTACCACCATCATTCCCATCTTCCAGATTGTAAAGAAGATACTCTTGATGACCTTCATCATCCATCAGTTTTTGATTTCCTATCAAACACTGTAAACACGGTGGATTCTGAGCTAAACTTGTCCAATATTGAAGAGACTATTGCCATAAATATCTCGACCAAAACAGAGGTTGTAGAGAATATTTATGTTGGAAAATGTTGTTCTCCTTCAGAACTGGAAATATATAACGCTCTTTTTCGCGAATTCAGAGATGTCTTTGCTTGGTCATATGACAAAATGCTAGGCATTGACTCGAGTATAGTTGAACACGAAATCAAGATGTATCCAGATGTCAAACCAGTACGACAACGGCTACGGCAGGTGTAGCCCAAGAAAGCCGCTACCATCAAGGCAGAAGTTGAAAAACTTCTCCATGCTGGTTTCATTTACCTGGTTCCTCTAACCGATTAGGTATCGAACATTGTTCCTGTGATGAAAAAACAAGGAACGATCAGAGTGTGCGTCAATTATAGGGATGTAAATCAAGCTTGTCCAAAAGACAACTACCCTACACCCTTTATTGACCAGATAATTGATGAATGCACTAGATGTGAAATCTTTTCATTCATGGATGGATTCTCCGGGTATAATCAAATAAATATCCGCCCACAGGACCAGTCAAAGACTACATTTATTTGTCCGTGGGGCACATTCGCATATTGCAAATTACCCTTTGGTTTAAAGAACGCGGGGGCAACGTTTTAGAGGGCAATGAATTATGCCTTCCATGACATCAAAAACATCTTTCAACCATATCTCGACAACCTTCTGGCTCATTCGCAAAAGTGGACCGATCATCCACAGCATTTAAGAGCGATATTTCTACGTTGCCAACACTACAAGATACGAATAAATCCACACAAATGCGTGTTCTGTGTCAGTTCTGGTCATTTACTTGGTTTTGTAGTCTCAAAGGACGAGATTCGTCTCAACCCATGTAAGGTTCAGGCAATCATAAATTTTCCTCCACCTTCAAATTTGCTTCAGATTCAAAAACTCCAAGGGAAAGCAAACTTTCTGAGGAGGTTCATTCCAAATTACGCCGAACTTGCTAAAGGTTATACATGTCTATTGAAAAAGGAAGTGCCCTTCGTCTCGGATCAGGTCGCGCAAGCTTCCTTTGATGCTTTAAAAGAATCCCTAATGAAAGCATCATTAATGTACGCCCTTGATTATCGAAAATACTTTAACATGTATCTGGCTGCAGCGGATACAACCATTGCAATGGATTTAGTTCAAGAAGACAACAGAATTGAACATCCTATATATTATTTAAGTAGGAACTTAAATGATACAGAAAGCAAATATTGCTATGTTGAAAAGCTAGCACTCGCAGCTGTTCAAGCGATACAGAGATTTCGACACTATGTCCTCTTTCGAAAAACTACTATTCTGTCAGATTGCAAACCCATGCCTTATATATTGTCGCGACAGTTGCGGGGGGGAAAATATTCAAAATGGATAGCAATTCTTCAAGAGTTTGATCTGGAATTTGTAAAATCTAAGTCAAAGAAATCCCTGGTTTTCGCGGAATTACTATGCGATCTCCCATCGTCGTCCAACGATGAAACATCAGAAGAAACAATCGTGGATGAATCTTTGTTTCTGATATCTTCAAGCAATCCGTGGTATGGAGATATAATCATCTATCTCCAAACCCAAAAATATAGGCCTAATACCTTGCACTCAGAACAAAAATGTATTCGATACCAATCAAATGACTACATGATCGTCGATGATACACTTTACCGTCGTGGTGTCGATACAGTTCTGAGGAGGTGCCTCACCCATGAGGAAGCCGAAAAAGTCCTAAATGATTGCCATTCAAGCGCGTGTGGGGGGCATCAATCTGGTTATGCTACGGCGCAAATTTTTTTACGAGTAGGATACTTCTGGCCAACAATGTTCAAAGATTACATAACCGCAGTCAGAAGTTGCCATGCCTGTCAAATTTTCGATAGCAAAACTAGAAGACCCCCCACACCTCTACAGCCAATAGTTGCTGTTGGGCCATTCGCCAAATGGGGCATTGATTTCATGACATGTAACCCCACCTCGACCGGGGGGCATGGGTATATCATAGTCGCAGTTGACTATTTTACCAAATGGGCCGAGGCGATGCCTACATTAGATAACACTGGTGAAACAACTGCCCTTTTCTTTTTCAATCATGTAGTCGCTAGATTCGGCATTCCACAGGCTATAGTCACAGATCATGGATCGCATTTTCATAATCACATGATGGCCGAATTGGCTGCCAAATTAGAGTTGTCTCACGACAGCTCTACTCCATATTACCCGCAGGCCAACTGACAAGTTGAAGCAATCAACAAGGTCCTGAAGCGCATGCTGCAAAGGATGATTGGAGTCCACAAAAGGAGTTGGCACCTGATCCTGTACTCGGCCTTGTGGGCATATTGAACATCGGTAAGGAATGCAACTGGGTTTACACCCTTCCAACTGGTGTACGGCCTAGAAGCAATCTTACCAGTTCAGTGCGAAATCTCGTCCCTCAAACTCGCAATTGACCTTCTCCCCGGAACTTCAGAAGAGGAGGCTCATTTCTTGGAACTAATCCAATTGGATGAAACCTATCGTGATGCCGCTTTGGCTAACGAAGCCCATAAGAAACAAGTCAAGGCACAGTTCGACAAGAATGTCAAACCCCGTGTCTTCTCAGAAGGTGACTTGGTCTTACTTTACGACCAAGAATCCGATAAATTGGGAGTAGGTAAATTCAAGTCTTTATGGATGGGCCCCTATATTGTTAAATGTGTATTAGCAAAAGGAGCCTACGAGTTAATGGATTATGATGGGATTCCGCTGGCGCAACCCCGTAACGAGTTGTACCTTAAGCGTTACTACGCATGATGTAATCTAGTAACCCATATGCTTTTGTTACATTTTTGTTTTCGCTAAGGGTAATCGTTTTGGTCAAGTAATCCACTTTTTACATTTGTTGTAGATGTCAAACCTATTGGAATCATTTGGTGGATATGCCGATGAAGCGAGTCATAGTTCGCAGAACCTATTCTATGGCTTGGGCCATTTTTTATCCAAGCGGCGAGTTAGTAAGTTTCAGAGGGGTATGTATTGGTCGGTTAACAAATAACATCGCTGAATATAGCGCATTGATAGAACTTCTCTCTGATGCCATCACCCATGGCATACGCCGACTTGTCGTCAGGCTAGACTCACAACTCATCATACTACAACTCACTGGTATCTACTCCGTCCGAAATCCAACTATCTATCGCATGTTCCTAAGGGTCAAAATTTTGGAAAGGCAATTTGATTTTATTCAATATCAGCATATTTTCAGAAACTTAAACACATTAACAGACTCATTAGAAAATTATGTGTTAGATAGACATTTGCAACATTTATAAAAAGAAGCATTTCATCAATATTTGCATCAAGATCATGTAACTTAACCAAAATAAAGCTCCGAAAATAAAAAATATATATATAACTGTTTATGGTTTACACATAATGTTCTGTAACCAAGACAAAAATTGGTTAAATGACCCAAAACTCAAAATGCTAGGGGGCACCCTAGTCTAATGATGTTGGTGATAACAAGTCACCGCCTGTGCAATCATGCGTAAAAGCCTAGTCCATCAACTTGGCACGCCAGTAGTATGTCGCTGCAACCTCAGAGGCAGCTCGTCAGTCCTCACATCTGGAATACCGAGAGTGAGGCCCTCGACCTGATCCTGTAATGCTGAAAGAGTCTCGGCCACATCAAGGTCGCGAAGGATAGCCCTTCCCACAGCCTCTCCTGTTGGAGTGGCAGTTGGCACTCTCAGGCGTACTACTGGCCGAACTGGTCCAACATCTGCATGAGCACATGAGTTCTGATTAGTCTTGATAGAATAAAGCACAAGGAAATTATAAAGAGAAACGATAAATAGAGATATGGTCAAAGAATTTACCAATGGCACCCCACTGCTCGCCAGCTCACAGTACCAAATCCGGGTCACCCCAGAAATCCATGCCAGCATATGGATACTCGGAAAAAACCATCTCCTGACGATCGAACCACCCGAAGAAGGTATCAGAAAAGGAAACCTAAGACTGACCAGCATGTCTGGACATATGGTCGACCCATCTCTGCATCCGTGGCTCAGTCGGTGGAGGTAAACCAAGTGAAATATACTGTGGCTGCATCAGCGGGATCTTTTCCAAGGCAAAAGCGGTCAAAATAGAACCGTACCCAAAGTTCTTCAATCTTCCATTTTTCACCTTGGTCAATTGTTCTTTCATCACAAAGAGTACTGCATCACACCAGTTGAACACCTTCGATTCAAGGCATTCTAAGGCATACTGCATATAAGACCGGTTAGCCATATGAAGAGCCGCACTACCAGCCATCCTAGCAAAAGTGAATAGAATGGTCCTCAAGGGCCTGTCAGTGACATCTCGGATGTTGATCTTGCCATCTTTACTCGGCTGAGATCCCTCTCTACAATACCTGCGAATGTAATCTCTCACAGATTCACCCCCACGGGCCGAACCTGATAATGAGATAGGGGCACCCCGCCTCGATAAGCCGGTCAAAAAATAGATGTCCACGACAGTCAAGGGGATAGATTTGCCCCTAATCTGGAACACCTGGCTGGTAGGATCCCAGGCATCGAGAAAATACTGCAACAAGTTGATTTGTTGCCTCATGCTAGAGATGCAAAAAAACTTGAACAAGCCACAGTTCCGCAGTGCATTTACCGTAACTGGATCATGTAAAGCAAGCATGTCCTCTTCTTCATGCTCACGTTCTCGCCATGTAACAGGCATTTTGCTCCAATGAATCTCTGAAAACAAACAAGAGAAGAGTTAGATCCTGATTTGGTGAAAAACAGGAAAAAATTTCCATTGAAAACTATGCACAAATTTCCCTCCTTGCGCCCATCGCACCCCCAGCAGTGTTCTGGGTGCGTTGCATGCTAACTTTCCAGTGGGTAGGCCAACATGCAACGCACCTTTCGATATAGAAAGGGTGCGATGGAGCCAGGGCGAGTTTTTCAAACCCCAAAGGCTCAGAAAAACCAGAAAACATGCTCAGAATGCAAAATGGAAAGGATGAAATGAAAGAGCTCAGGTTTAGCTCCTACCTGGTCTAGACGGCGCCGAAAATCATCCACAGAATCTCCTGGAATTAGCTGGTGAAAATCAAGGGGGAAAGCACCTCCAAAGCTCCAACAAACCAAAGTTCAAATGAAGTGGTAAAATGAGGGGTAAAAACACTTTTAAATTAATTTTTACGTAATTCAAGTAAAATATTAGTGTCTTAACTCATTTTTCAAACATATATTGTTCATTTCTAACTAGTTTGATGAAGCAATTGAGCAGGCAGTACAACCTTTGAAGGAACAAAGTTATTAATGGTAAAATCAAGAAATGACCGTTATATCGAGCAGTTTTAACGTGGAATTCAAGCTTGTTAAAAATTAAACATAAGCAATGAGCAGGTGTTCCCCCAGCATTTAAGCTCATTAAAAAATGAACCATACCTAGTAAATAACCATTGTGAATGTATTATCATCATCCTTTGAAGCCTTGGTCGTGTTCTCATCATCACCTCCGCTCTGTATTGGCCGATCATTCACCTCCACTTGATTGTTTACCCCTTTTGAGGAACAACTGCGAAGAGTGATCTTGTTAGCCATCCTTGTGACACTGCTGTGATTGGAAAATTCCAAACCTTACCTGGAATCAACTGCTACCCGAATCTATCACTCGTTCCTCAAAGATGAGTCTCCTTTAAGCTCTTTTCAACTGGCTCGTAAAATATGAAAAGATTGCCGAGCCATTGGCCTCTCCAGCTCGATAAAGTGACCGGAAGTGCTATCCCTCCTTTAGATTTTAATCTTTTTGACCTGAGGGATTATTACACAAAAAGATCGAGCGCTTATTTTGTTTGGCTCGTTAAAATTACCGAAAATTCATCCCTTTTGTATTATTTTATACTTATTGGGACTTGAGGGATTAGATGACGAAAAAGGATTTTTTGGAGTTTCCTTTACGTCCCCTTTTAGACTATCTAAAATTGAAAAGGGCCGAGTTATCTTTGTCGTTAAACTCGTTAAAACCGAATAGCGACAAACTTGTCCATAACAGATAAGAACGAGTTTCACTATCGCTAGGCTCGTTAAAACATAGCGATGGGTTTGCCCGAAGGGAAAATTATAGAACAAGCATATGTTATCCTCCTCAAGCTTGACAAAAATAAAGAGGTACTGGTCAGCAATGACTGGGGAAAATTGGGAAGAAAACTTGAAGAAACTTTGTTGGTAGCAAGTCGCTCTTGAACATGACACTTTCACTCTGCATCCGAGTTGGGTTGGGTTGTTCCATTCACTGGTCACATCACCATGGTTCCGTCACACCATCCATATTTGGGGTTAATGCTACCAATCCATCATGTCAGTGTCACCGATATGTTCAAGAGAAGTCACTCAGAGAATTCACCTGTGTCTCACCCACTGCAATACATTTACACTCCATCCTTTCATGACCGCCACCCTGAACCTTATATCACCAGATCGTTTTCACCTCCATTAAAATCATTTGCTCCGTTCCATCACATTGATGTGGGATTCACTAAGGCCCTCCTATGACGGATCGCTTCTTGTCGACATCAACTCATTATCCAAGAAGTCAATCTAGGAACAACCCTTTCAGTACTTTGAAGCTTGCATGCCTCAATGGCAAGTTTCTCACTTCCGGCGATAGGTTTACGTCAATGGCCTTCGACCGAAAGATTTTGCATGGTGTTCGACGCCAAGTCCCTTATTCACACCACGTGAATTATACTGTAGTACCTTGAGGGTCATCATCATTATCGGTGATTCCTCTCGCACCTGTTAACAGCTTACATCATTGCTGGTAATCAGGTGATGTCTTTCCATGTTCGACTCCAGAACATCTCTCACATGGATCGACTTGTACTTTGAGTGAAGATCGAATGAGATTGAAGACCCCGGATCTAGTTTCATCCATCCGGGCTACGATATATATTCAGGAAAATAAAGACATCAAATGTACATCGTTGCTGCAAAGATAATCATCCAATCTAAGGGATGATGGCTCTACCAGAATCATTAGTCTACACTCAGACGATTGTCTGTCCTATGTACATGAAAATGAATTTATAAAGCTGAGCATGGGAATACCCGCCTCAGCTAGATCATGAAAATATTATGAAGATAATGTATTGTATTGCATCTTATTACAGGTCACCTTCCAGCTTGAAAAAACTTCAGATCCTCATGATAAATCATTTCGCTTGACATCAAAAGATTAAAGACCTCATGCTTTAGGGGGAAACTATTATAGACTTTTTTGGGCACTGCAACCCCAATCATAAATGTCCATAAACCAAGGGCTCATAAGTCCCTAAAGGTGTTGTACCAACCCCTAAAAGAACAAGGTCAACTGATTACAACATCTCCCAGAAGTTCTCCATGAAAAACTACTCAGAACTGGTCAAAATTGGACCTGCTCCATGGCCAAAGTGCGTTGCATCCCACCTGAATATACACAGTAGGTGCGATGCATGTTGAAAATCCCTTCTATGGGGTGTGATGGGTGAGAGTGGACAAATGGCAGGGTCAATCCACAAGGTGGAGGAGCATGGAATCTTCTAGAAACTTCTCCTGTGACACTTGCCTCTCTGCATTCGCCCAGGGATGAGTAAGAGATCATCAATCTCCATGTGGAATCAAGAACTATCAGAGAGAGGACAGTAATCAAATCCCGATTTTTGACTCACCCCCCTTGCAGACATCTATATATGGATTCCTCATGCCAGAGATCCAGAGGCTGGAATTTTGTATCTTGTAAGGAAGTGCTGTTGGTTTCTTGGTGCAATATCACAGTGTTGGGTGATCTAAGCTTTTCATGAGGTGAAGAAGGACTTTCTTGCTGAGAGGATGATGCTGGGTTAGAACAATTGGTTGTAATCCTCTTTGCTCTTTATTTATTATCAATAAAGCTATTCAAGTTTTCCTCCACATTATTGTATGAATGATGTTATATTCATTTGTGTGGTCAATATATATCTGGTCCTATATTGTTTATGATAATAGATATATGTTCTTGGATAGTGTTATGCTGCTTTGATTCTACAAGTGCGCTCTGAAGCTGGGTAGACAAGGAAGCAAGTGGCGAAGACATATCAGAAGGGAGAGGAATCGAGCAAGGAACCAAGAGCAAGACAGAGGTTGGTCTCCTTATTCCTCTCTTATCTATTTCTCATAAAGGAAAACGAAAGTAGTTTTTAGTTTGTTTGTTTCTAAGGTAGCTATGAGCCTTAGTGGGACTAGCAGCTCTGCATAGACACTAGTTTTCCCGATAACACACATCATGAGCCTACGTAGAGTTAGGATGAGTGTTTCATACATTAGGTGTTGTTAGTATGAAAATTGCTGGAAGATGTACCAAAAATCCTCACTTAAGTCAGTAGGTGACAAGTGACCCTAACAACAGGTTAATGGTTGTTGTCATTCTAGATCTGCAACACAAATGGGAATTTTGTAGTAAAAGAAAACCAAATCCAATACAAATAGCGACAAAATGATATATCTAGAATAATAACCCAGTGGAAGGACGATTTTAAGCAAACAAATCTTTATTGATAACACATAGTGAAGGAGATTTATAGATTGGTATGTAGGTCCCCCTCCGTGGGATGGGTCCTTTGATATCCTTGATGCTTCAGAAATAGAATTCCCTCTCTCAATCATGTGAAAATCCCAAAAAAGGTGAAGAACCCTAATGGGAGCTCAAGAAAATGATGATAATGTTGACGATGATAATGATCATGGAGAGGAATGAATGAAAACCCCTCCTTTATATAGCAAAGTATGGAGTTAATCTCGAAAATGGAGAATAATAAAATATTGTTGACCAAATTCAGATCTAACTACTTGGAATACCTTATTATATTTATTGGATAGGGAAAAGGAATTTAAAATGGTTAAATTCCTTTATTTAGAAATACTTAGCAAATAAAATGATTTATTAACTATTTCGTGAGAAACAAGAAAGGTGTGAAATCAAAATAATTATTAAATAGTGATTTAATAATTATTCTAATAATAAAAATAAGGAAATTCAAATAAATAATGATTTATTTAAATATTCTTAAGGGATTTAGTCAAATGGGACAAGGAATAATTATTAAATAATGATTTAATAATAATTCCTAGAGAAAATTAAATAAATAATGATTTATCTAATTATTCTCATGGGGTTTTTTTAATTTAAATCAGAAAATAATTTAGTAAAAATGGTTTACTAAAGTATTTTCCACAGTGAAATTGACTTTACTATCATAAAATTAAATCAACATGGTGTATTTCGATCCACCTAGTTTTTTTCCCAAGGAAAAATGATAATTTTATTCATAATGAGAAAAATGAGCATTTGCAGTAATAACAAGTCTTGATTTCTCATAATCCGTAAAAAAATAATCTATTCTTTCCTACCTTTCTTCTTTTCTACTCTTCGCCAGCCACCAGTGTTGGGAGTGGATGTTATAATAGACAATTGATTCTCATTGGTATTAGTCGGATATTATTTGTTAGAATCAAATCCCTCTGATCCATGTATTTGTTTGTGGCCGCTTAATTCCTTTCCTGATGGGTGTTTCTCATGTTGCTGTGAAGAGTTATTGGGCCTCTAAGTTAAAGCAGAGTTGTGCTCTATCTTGTCCTTCTGTGGGTTGTTTTGTACAATCTGTACATTATTGTCTGCAAAGTTTTCTATTGTCTCTTCTTCTTCTGCTACTTCTTCTCAAGGCTTGGTGCATTTCCATCTTTTTGGCTTTTGGGATTGTTTCTTATTTCTTTTGGGGTATTTTTTAGTTTATGCGCATGCACTATGAAGGTGACTTGTTTCTTGATAGGCACATAAACGAAATGTCGTATTTTCATAATCTAGTGGTTGAGTCCACTGTATATTGTTAAGGACCAGTATAATATGGTCAAGTAAACCTTGACTAAGATCTACTTCGATGCATATTTTGGAAAAAGTAAATATGCCTCTTGAAAGTCTATCTGCATCAATATTGAGAAATTTGCCCAGCGAGTTCCCTATTCCTTCTAATACTTTGTGATGCCAAAAATGTAGTGGAAGATTGTGTATCCTGACCCATACAGGAATTTTAGAAACCACCATAGTGGTGGCATCAAAACCCGAGAACCAAGGGATCATGAAAAGTCCTACATTGCCCCAAAACCATGGTCCCTCATTGAAGGCATATTCCTTATCCGTGACTGAGTCGAGTTTGACAATAAAATACCCCTTGGAGCATAGATGAATATCACAATTTGTTTTCAATGTAGAAAAAATCCATTTGTGTAAGCGTATGATTTAGGCCAATAACCATTAAATCTACATATGACAACTTTAGTATGGGAGTCTGCATAAAGTTCATTTACCTCAGACAGAGAGACAGTCAAGGCTAGTATCTGGGATTTTTTCTCCATGATATAGGGTCCAGGTAGTTCTAGAGGTGGTGTTGGTTTAGTTTGGGCTTCATCCTTCCCTTTGACTGCATATTTAAAATAACACGTGCCCTTTGAGCTGGTTTCGAAGCATCCACCATGCAGTCGTAGATTGAGAATGATGGTCAAATTTGAGTCAATGCCATAATCCTGTAGAGTGTGATTATCCTAAAAAAATTGTCCTTAATAAATCAAGATTTGCATACTTACTAATATTCCTATATGAGTTTGTATTTCACACTTTAATTCTTGTATCTGCCTCCCCTTCTAGATCCGCTTGCAGACAGTCCTTCCTTGCAGTGTTCTGATAAAAAATTATATTAGATCTAGAGCTGTGGTGAGTGGATTTGTCCTTAACTGAGGTCAATCTACTGTAATATGCTCTGGATCTGATAGTTCTGGTTGAAACAAATCCCAATCCATTGCTTATATTGTCTGATCTAGACCGGCATAGCCTTTCATCCCGGGGTCATGAATGTACCATGTCGCCTTCTTGTTTTCTGCCAGTAGGGTAGGCAGTGGAGCTTTCTCATCACCCGATCCAGAAAGGCCATCATCACATGTAGTCCCAACACTTTCTACTATTTCTTTATGATTTTTCTAGCTTTTGGCCTGGTGGGGCTGTGGATACATTTTCTATCGCCATAACCAAAGAGGCTATCGTCAAATCCAATCGTATAGTCTTGTGGATGAGGGATCATATTCAGAAAATGCATGGACAAACCATTGGATACTAATACCGCAGAGGCAAGTTCCTCCTCTACGGATTTATTTCCTATTTCTGTCACTCTGTGCTAGATGATAAATCTAATGAGTGCAACATTAATAGGGCTTGATCTAGAGTAGGAGCAAAGATGTAAGAGGATCTCTAGATCTGGATGGAGCGAGGGAAGATCTTCTTTTTGTGAGAGAGCATCTGTTAGATCTTTGTCTGATATGTAAAGGAGCGTGTGTTTTAGAGGGTTAGAGGTTTCCCTGGATCCAAACAGAGACTGTGCAAGAGCTAGGATCTCGTACACTGGTTCATGAGAAGAAATCTCTGGAAATTGTCCGGCCGAGATCACAAATCTGATGGCAGATTGGATGTGTATGCAATTGGGTCCCAAGCTTTGTAGATCGATGTTGTCGAGAAGTTCGGACTGGGAAATCCTGTGGAAGGCTTCTGTAAAAACCCTATTTTCTGCCATTGAGGTCGCTTCAGAGCCTTCTCTTTGATCCACCTAGTTAGAAATGGCTAGGTGATAATTTTTTGGTGATAACAAGTGCAGTCTCGTTCTATGGTTTATCTAGCCTATAAGCTACAAAGGACTTAAAAGCTTTGGGTCTCTTCATATCTTATCATCCATGATTCTTCTTTTTTATTTCTGGTTGTAAAGAGTGACTTTGCAAATATTAACAACCATCCTGAAGGCATCCAAGTTTCTAAAAAATTATGTAGTGAAAAGTTGTATTCCCATAATCCAGTGGTTATTCATAAACCTTGCCTCTCCATTTGAGGACAATTTTTGCTGGGAGAATTTTGTTGAGTTCCACTTCCAAACATATGCAGACAAAAGTCATGACTCCTTTTACAATCCTCTCAACATCAATTTTGATGAAACACCTAACAAAATTTCTAATATCCTCCAAAATTATTGGGTGTGCCATATGTATGTAAAATTTGGGAAGTTGAACCCATAATGGGGTTGCCAAAGATGGCATAGAAAGAGGTTTAAAGTATGAGAACCAAGGTTAAAAGGAAAGGGAAACCCAACCCCAAAATCAAGGACCTTGATCAGAAACCTTCTGCTATCCCATGATATGGACTTATGCAGGAATGCAACAAAATACAGATATAAACATGAACACAGAGATGTAGTAGAAATAAAACTTCATTTCATTAATATCAAAGAATTGAAATATGCTTTCATATAGAATGGAAATAAACTAGCTTGGGCAATGGTAGCTTATCTCTGAGAAGAGATGTGGTGGATACATACCTCTAATATGTGTTACAATGAGGCTCAAAGGCCTATTTATTATTGAGAATCAATGGAAAACCCTAAATGTCCAAAAACCTAACCTTAGGAGATGAAGTGCCAAAACTATGGGCCCTGTTTGGGTAAATTGGTATATCAACTTCCTGTGGTCGTAACTTTGGCATACAATCTATGTTTGATGCACACACTACCTTGTTATAAATATCTATCCGAGTGCTAGAAAATTTTCTCTTTCGCAAAAGATGTCGTTTAGGGTCTCAAAACGGCTCCGGAAGTTTAGGACTCAAAAAACTGCCAAAAATAGTAAAATGTGCTACAATTAAGGAAACTGAAAAACTGAAAGAGACAGTGGTGGGGGTCCAAGTGGAATAGGCAGGTGACCACCAACATCCATTTGGATCATTCCTTCCCCCTTAGGAAGTAATGGTCCCCATTGCATTGAGTGCCTCCATGAGATGAGGAAACCTCTGCTGAACTTGGTCCTTGGTGAGCCATTTTCCTTGGTGCAGGAGTTGGCCAACTTTGACAACTCGATATGGCTAGATATTTTATTGGCAAGTGTTCTTGATCTGTGTGTCCATAATCTAATCAATTGTGGTTTGTTCCATGCAATCATGGTTTAACTCTGTTGGTGTGAAGTATTCTGCAATGTCTGTTGTGTCTAGTATTGATGGGAAGTACGGTCGAAGGCGGTCCACATTGAGCACTGGGTGTAGGCCAAGGAATGGGGGAATGTTGATCTCAAATTCATTGTCTCCCACAACCATGGTAATGGTGTAAGGACCATATCAAAGTGGTATGAGCTTTTGATGGGCTCTGGTAAGGCATTCTTTCTCTAAATGCAACCAAACTTTGTCACCCACCTGAAACTTGTGTGGCACCTGATGTTGATCATGTCACTTCTTGTACTTGGCATTTGACTTCTCCAAGATGTCATGAACATGATGGCGGATATGTTGGATGCATTCAATGAACCTGATCGCTTTATCAACCTCAGAAAACACATGTGTGGATTCTGTCTATGTAATCGCATGAGGCATGGAAAAACATCAATAAGAAACAATGGTTGAAATCCTAGACCCACTTGAAAGGAACTGTGACCAGTCGAGCTATGGAGAGATATGTTATAACTATGCTACACATATGGAACACTCTCATCCTAGGTTCGAGGATGCTTGGAGTTGTACATGTGGAGTATGTGCACTAACATCCTATTGACGACCTATGTTTGGCCATCAGTCTAGGGGTGGAAGGCAGTCGACTTGGTGAGCTTGGTGCCCAATAGTGTCTAGAGGCTTGACCAGAATGTGCTAAGGAACATACTATCTCGATCTAATATAATGGTATGTGGCATCCCAAAATGTATCCATACTCATTCAAAGAAGAGTTTGGCATTGTCCTCTATTGTGATACTATTCTTGCATGTCACCAATATAGCCATCTTAGAAAATTTGTCCACAACCACAAATACATAGTCATTACCATGCTTGGTAGAAGGGAGGCCAGACATATAGTTCATGGATATGGATTCCCACGGCTGGTTGTGAGTAGGAAAAGGAGTGTATAGGCCTTACTTATTGATGGTTGGCTTGGCGATGACGCAGGTAGTGTAGGATCTAATATATTTCCCAACATCCAGTTGGAGTTTGGGCCAATAAAAGTACTTTTGCAGTACAACCATAGTTTTCACCACACCAAAGTGTCATGCAGGCCGACTGTAGTGCGCCTCCCAAATCAGCTTGGCACACTTGCTTCAAGGAACACAAAGGTGGCCCAGGTAGCATAATAGTGCATCCTAGAGGTGGAAATTAGGAAATTTCTTTCCATCTACTAGCATCTGGTATGTGGAGGCAAACTCTGGACCATTTTTGTATAGTTGCGGCCATCCAAAGGTCTCGCAACCACAACAATTGAGAATCGTAGATAGTGCTACAACTGGGAGTTGGCTGAGGCAGTCTGCAACATGATTGGTGCTACCCTTTTCAAATTTAATGTTCAAGTGGAATTGTTGTAGATATGTAGACCACTTCTGATGGTGATCATTCTGCAACTTTCCTTGTGTTTGTATAAACTGAAGAGGTTGGTGATCAGTGTGGATGATCGTCTCCTTCCTCAGAATGTAGTGCTTCCATTGTTGGCAAGCCTGCACAATGGAATACATCTCTTTATCATAGGTGGGGTACTTTTGAACTGTATCAGAAAGTGTCTCACAATGACAGGACACTGGATGCCCGTGCTGGGTGAAGACTACACCAATAGCATATTCTGAGGTGTCTGTCTCAATTTCAAATGGCTGGTGCATGTCTAGCAGTGTGAGTACAGATGTAGAGTAGAGGAGGTGCTTCAACTCAAATGCCTTTTGTTGAGACTCCGACCAGGAAAACTTTTCTTTCGCCTCACCCTTAGTAATCTGACTCAAAGGCCAAGTGATATGGGAGAATCCCAACACGAACCTTCGGTAAAAATTTTCAAGGCCCAAAAAGTTGTGAAGCTCAGTTAGAGTGGTTAGGGCTGGCCAATCCCAAATGACTTGGATGTTAGTCGGATCCACATGCATGCCATGCTCATCTATGATGTAACCTAGATATTGGACCTAGCTCATACCAAAGGTGCATTTCTCCAAGTTGGCACATAGTTTGTGCTGCCAAAGGGTTTGAAGGACCTACTGAATGTGTTGCAAGTGTTCTTCCCAACTCTTGTTGAAGATGAGGATGTCATCCAGATAAAAAACCACAAATGAGTTGGTGAAGGGATGCAAGATGTCATCCATTAGCCTCATAAAATTAGCAGGGGCATTTGTCAACCCGAAGGGCATAACCAACCATTCAAAAAGGCCTTCCTTGGATTTGAAGGCGGTCTTCCATACATCTACGGGCTCTATCGGAACCTGGTGATAACCAGACTTCAGATTGATCTTGCTGAAATACTTGGCCCCCTTGATTTGGTCCAGAAGGTCATCAATCCATGGGATTGGATACCTGTTCCTAATAGTGATTTTTCTTAGTGCCCGATAATCAATGAAAAGCCTCTAGGCCCCATCCTTCTTTTGTACAAGTGCAATCAGGCTCCCACAAAGAGAGGAACTTGGTTGGGTGTGCCCTTTTTGTAGCAAATCCTGGATTTTTTGCTTGATCTCTTCATTTACAGAATGGAGTGATGATATATCGACCTATTGGGTAGAGGTGCTATGGGAGTCAGATTGATTGAATGCTTGACCTGACAATGCAAGGGTACCCCTGTGGGTGAGGAGAAGATGTCACTGTATTCTTCCATGACCTTATACACCTACTTCTGCTGCATGGAGGAATCCTTCCTGGGGGCCATGGCTGTGGCTACGATCTTCCCCTTACTTTGAAAGCGAATCAGAAAGAAAACAAATTTCCAAGTTTGGGAGATGACCTTACTGCATTTCTTAGCAGATATCAAAGCGATGGCAGTAGGTGAGGCTACCCCTAGTATCTTGTCTAACTTATTACCCAAATAAAGAATAACAAAGCAAGGTCTAGACTCATATATAGCATGTCACTTCCAAAAGTATATTTTTCCTAATAATACATCACAAACTTCAAGAGGAGAAACATCACATAATACCTCATCTATGAAGGATTTGATGTTGTAGGGATGGCGGGATTGCTGACTGATGCGAAGATATCATCCTTCGTGAAGCAACCCGATGGTGTAGGGTTTCAGATGTGCTATAGTTGGTAGGCCCAACCACTTCATGACCTTTGCTAAAATGAGGTTCTTTTGGCTCCCACTATTGACAATGAATTGCAGCGATGAACCCTTCACACACATCTGTGAGTGGAAGAGACACTCCCCCTTCTCTGGATGTTCGGGCTCATTCTTCTAGATCTTGCTGGTGGAAACAGTGGCACTGGGCTCCATATCAATAATCTACTTCTCTTTGTCATTCCCCTTATTCGGTTTTGACTCAGAGTCAGAACATGCCTCTGATTTTTAAGCCTTTAGCTCAACCACCAACGACTGCTTGTCCCAACACTCACTTGTGTTGTCAGTGGGGCTCTTATGGAACTCACAACACTTTCCTATGTCCTTCTTTGACTTCATGGTGTTGTTATTTGCTTGCAGCGTTAACTGGTTGTCCTGGTCACCCCACCTTGGCTCCGTCCTTTGTTTTGTGGTTTGGGGACGCCTTTCCTTTACTTCAGATTCACAGATCCAAAGTCTCATTTTGTCTATTTAAACTTCTACTCGATTTTTAGAACGTATTGGTAGGTGGTGTCGAGCGAGGATATGTCCAAGAACTCCATCTCACACTCGATGTATTTGTGCAGATAGTCATGGTACTTTAGTGCTAGATGCCACTCATAATCCTTGATACCCAACTTCGTTTGAAGGGTATGAAAAATATTTGTGAACTCCGACACATCTTGGTTCCTTCCCTGCCATAGTGTGGTCCACTTTATGTACTTATCTTCATAACTCCCAATAGGGTAATCCTACTCCTTGATGGTGTCCTAGAAAGAGCTCCAAGTGGGTGCGACTAAAAACATTGAGGGTTCCCTCTCGTCTTTCTGCTCACAATATGTTTCCCACCAGTCCTTGATGTGTGGGGCAGCTTTGAGGAGTACAAAATTAATATGTTCCCTATTTGAAAAATCATGAACCAAAAAATACCCTTCGAATAGATTTGACCATCTATCCACAGTGTCTGCATATATATGGCCTTTGAATATGGGAATATGGAAGTTGACTTGTACCTTGACGGGAGTCCTTCTCCAGAGTGGCTAATAGATGAAGATGCATTCCTTTATCACTTGAGGGCTTCTTCGAGAAATATTTTGAAGGGATCTCCTACTCACTCATATTTCGTTTCGTCCATAATGGGAGGTGATTAGGGTTTGTTAGGCTGGTCTCATAAAGGTTCAACTAGTTCGAGGCCTAACTCCTTATACCCTAACCTTGTTGGGCTATGCAAAGGAAAACAGAGAAAGACAAGACTACTCTGATACTACTTGTTATCACTCAGGGTTTCCCAAAATTTGTAAGAAAGGGAAAGGAGGCCGAGGTAACCACAGACCAATCTTTTAGATACAGAATCTAGCCAATCTATATCTAGAGAGGGCTCTCTCTTTATGATTTGGCTTTGTTTTTAAAGGTATTAGGCTATTTATGAAGTTCAAGGGTTTTGTTTGAGTTTGGGTGGTGAGATTCAATAGAACAGAGAGGTAAGACAGAGTATTTCAGTCCATTGGGCTAATGGAGTCAAAGAAGATGGCTTTCTGGATTTGGTTTCTTAACAGAGGATGGTTTCACAGAGCAAGGTAGTCAAACAGGGAATAAATAAAGACTTGAAATAGATGGAATGGGCTCAAATGGGGTGAAGGGAAATTAAGAGTCCTTCAACCTATTTAAAGAGGGAAATTGGATGATTACTGATAAGGAGCAGTTAAGTATTCTTTAGCAAATAATCAACATGAAAGAATTAGGAAAACAGAAGCAATTAAGATTTCGCTGCGTATACTAATTCTGAAGAAAACATAGAGAACAATGATGACTGAAAACAGAGTGCAATCAAGCATATTTTGAAATTAAATCTTTTCTTTATCATTCAGATTGTGATACACAGATGATATAATAAACTAAGAAAACTTTAAAACACAAGATATAGAGGAATTATTGATCCGGTGATTGATTCAAGGAGTCTATGACAAGTCCTCTGCTTTAATTCCTCATCCACTAGAACATGCAACAGTTGATTCCAACAGCTCTTTATTCCAAATAATCAATATTACAACAAAGTCTAGGAATCCCCCCATAATACTCCAATGGAGGGGGTATTTATGCAACAAATCATAAAACAAATATCTCATAACAGAGTGAGATAATATATAGGATAACTATAAATAGTTTACAAAAAATAGAAACAGCTAGCCTTGAAAATATGAAAAAGATGAATTGATGTTGTGCTGGTCCTGTTTTTGTTGAATGTGCTGGAGTCAGGCGCTAGGATTCGGTTTGCAGCTGTCTTCTTCAGTTACTCTGCACTGTCTGCCTATCTTAACTGATACTCTTTGACCTGTTTTGACCCCTGTTCATCCTGCTTTGGTAAAAAGTTCTGTCTGGTCATCTTTCCTCTGTCAATTTGTGCCTCCGAAGGTCCACTGGTTAGGGTAGCAATATCCCGGTATCTCTCTTTATTTCTTTCTTTTGCAAGCTTGGAAGTCCCTTGGTGTTGGTTTAAACTGCGTTAAAGAGGAAGACCACATAATGCAGGTTGAATGGTAGGATACAGAGCTCGCGCTATCGTCTTTCTGGTCAGGGGGCGGTCGAGAAAATGGAGCAGATCGTTTTTTGCATGAGAGCACGATATGCAGCAAAATATAGAAAAAATGACATTTTATCCTTTTATTTGACAAAACGAAGGTTTGGCGAGATTTTTTGATTTGATTGGGCGGATGATGTAAGCAGTACCAGAGTGACGTCAGTGGAATCAGGATGATGTGGCGGATGACATGGTGGAGGGTCGGATGACGTCAGTGGAGGGTGGTAAGCGGTTTACCCCGCACCGCTTTTGGGGTTGGGCAGTATTGAGCGGGGAGGGAGCGAGCACACTGGCGGAGTGATGTGTGGTGGGAGTACGGGGGCACAACCACCGAATGATCGTGAGTTAAAGTGTGGCGATGAAGGGGGTCGCGATATTGATGCGGACTGTCGGATGATCGGGAGACGATCAGACGGCGGACGGGCGTCAGAGATGACAGGGGTTTATGCAGCAGGGCCGACATGTTTATTAAACGATTTTAATAGTTTTGGGCACAATTTTATTGGTCGGGGACAAGGTTATTAATTAACCCAAAGGGTTAATTAATCCCGTGGTTTGTCTTGCGGCGGGGAAATTCGGTTATTAATGAATTACAAACAAATTCATTAATTCCCGTCAAACAACATTTTTACGGTTATACAACGACTATGGTCGTACTCGACTGGGGCGGGGATATATATTATTCGGGGTTTTTTAATATATTAATACAATACAAGATGGGTAATGTTTTTTGGGATTTATATAATAAAAGTTAAAAAATTAATATGAATTTATGAAATGAAAGCGCTAAGCCAATGTTTGAAATTTTACATTAAAACTTAGGCTAAAGGGAAAAAAGGGGTTTATATGAGAAATGCTTGCCATTTTCCTAAGTAAAATAGGGTTTTACTTAGGCAATGTTTATGAATTGGAATGAATGGCTTATGAGTGATATTAAGCACTAAGTCTTTTCACAGACCTTAATACTTAGGGGAAATTAGTGAATTATTAGGGAAAAGTAAGAAGGGGAGTTAGTTATGTAACCTTGCTTCACTTGAGCTGCATCCAGTATAATGTCCACCTGGCACTTGTGACAGAGATAAAGATTAACACATTTAGAGACATAATCAATCACAAGTATCATTATGCAACACCATCTACCTACCCTGCCTACTTTGGCCTAGCATTTTTTCTTCTTTTGGGTGCACTTAGACTGACAAACCCCTTTCAACTTTCCTTTTCTTTTCATGGTAAGCCTACCTAAGTCTGCACTTGTTACATCCAAGGGCTCAGCTTTAACTGTTGAGCTTCCTTTTATTTACTCTGCTTATCTACTTATCTGCCAAGATTAAACAGTTTGGTCAGATTTTATTCTCTATCTCTAAAATAGGAAATTCAAATATGAACTAGCCAAGATTAAGCTGTTTGGCTCTTCATCAATTGTGGCATAAATTAACAAGCTGCACACAATGCTTATTACAGAAAATAAAAGTAGTGGCATTTTGGACATTGCACACTTTCCTGGTCTATTTTTGTTTGGGGTTCATTTCTTTCACTTTTTTACCATTTCATTCTTTTTACCCTTTGATTTTTCTTTTAGGGCATACCCTCTTTACATTTTTTAAATTTTTTGATAATATGGAAAACCTTTGCAACAAGGAAAGGAATGAACATATTACAGAGCTCAACAAGTCAATCATGAAATATGACACCTATTGGTATAGGAGTATAACAGTGGCTCCACTTGGGGATGGCTTTCCCTGGTGGAAAGTCAAGAACAACAGGTCAGATGGCCTTCTGCTTAACTTTGACTGTGCTCTGAAGTCTCCTTCTGCTGGTTGCTTTATTATATATATGACAGTAACACTTGTGAAGCTTAGGGCCTTCACTTCGGGCTTCAACTCCAGCAAGTTACTATCCAATCCACACCAAACCTTTATTCTTCCTACTTGAATCCTACTTGAGCACCTTGTCACTTGGGTAGGAACTTTTAGACTTGGTCCTTTTATCAAAATCTTCTTAACCTTCTCCTGCACAACTTGAGATCTGACCTGAAACCAAAAGGTGCTGCAATCTTCAAACCAAATTAGTAAATCCTCAAGATCTTAGGGCCTTTTGATTGGATTCAAATATTTAAGGATTTATTTCATAATCTACTAAAACTGAATTAAATCAAACTGAAATCCTACCTACTTACTCTAATCAGCTTTCTGATTGCTGGTTAGGTAAAATGAAACAACCAATGCAACCATTCAAGCATCATATACATTGGTGACTTTTGTTGCTTGTGCTTGTTGGTGTTTAAAATTGAGATCTTGCAATCAAATATGGCTTTGTTAACCTTTGAGAAGATAAGGAAATTCCTGATCTCCTTTGTTGGATCTAGAAACTGTACAAAAGGATCTTGTAAAATATATACACTTTTCTTGAGCTGATTCAAACAACTATATAAATGTTCTAGATAGCCTACCTACCATGAAATTGAAATATCACTTTTATCTTTATCACCTTGCATGTTTTCAACTGCTCTTTGTGATGATATTTCTACTGATTGTAATGTTTGTCTTGTAAAACTATTATCATCTTGATTTTGACTCTCATAGTCTGTTAATGGAGAAAAAATATGATTGCTTTCATCATCCAACTTGTCAGCTATTGGATGATAAATAACTTGGAAGGATTGTTGCAACATATCACATATAGGTTCAAATGGAACTTCATAGATTTCTACAAGTTGCTCCTCCTTTTCTTTAAAAATTTGACACCACATTTCCTTTAAGAATTGAAATGATTCAAAACAAAGAGGTAAGGAATCAACTTGGATCATTTGATCATATGTTCTAACTTCCAAGTCTTCTTCTGCAACCTGACATCCAATGGCATTTTGGGTCTGCAAATCTAGATATGAGAAGTCTTGAACAGAGATTTGATTGCCCTCTAGATAGTTAATACCAAGACTTGTTGACATTTGATTTCTAATTACATGATAGTTATCTCTAATAAACTGAAATGAATCAAAACAAAATGGTAAATTTCTTTCACTGATTTCAGAATTTTCTTAAGTTTCCTCCTCATTCCCATAGCTGAAATAAAGAAGCTGATCACTATTTTCAAGTTGTTGAACCTGAACTTCCTTATTCCCAAAATTAGCTTCTGATTCCTCTGCAAGGTTAATTTGAATTTGAGAAACATAATCGTCATCATACTGATCATATTTGGGCAAATCATCAAAAGAAGGAATGTCATCAAATATACACATTAGATCAGGAGATTGCTCCTCCACGTATTGCTCTATGAATCTATCTTCTGGTCTATGGTAAATCGAGTTGGTAGGAATTTGTTCATGAATATTAGCCTTTTCCTTTTGTAAAAAAAATGTTTCATGGTGATTTTGAACAAAACATTCAACTTTCATTGTGATCTTCTGCATCATTTCCTCTGTTTTCTTTATCAAAATGTCGAGTTTTTCCTCTTTTTCTACTTTCAACTTTCCTCTTCTAATTTTCAGATTAACCTCTACATCTACTACCATGTTCTGCATCTGTTCCATTGTCGAGGGGTTTCTTTCTCTTAGATGAAATTATATCTCTGAATCAAATGCTCTTGGGTAATGCAAAAGAGCCGAATCAGGAGGAGGTCTTATATTTAATGGTATTGAATAGTAGGCTTGATTAAATCTGTCTGAAAATTGTTGTATTGTTTCATTTAGATGTCTTTTTAACTGATTATATTCTTCTATGATCATGAGAAGATTGACTTTGATTATCCATCTATCAAGGAAGAGTTTGAGAAACTGCTCAAGATTTGAGATGCTTGCCTCAGGTAGGGTTTTGAACCAACTCTTGACTTTGTCTTGCAAAGAAAGAGCAAAAAGCCTAATACTAACATCCTCTTCATCTACTTCAAATAAGTTAAGATAATCTTCAAAAGCTTGAATATGTTTTTGGGTAGTGATACCATTCTCTCCATCAAACCTAGGGAGATACTTGGGATAATCGTTAGGGAAAGCATGGAGTGTAGGAGGAAAAATGAGTGGTTTATATCTATCAGGAACTTTATAAGGTACTGGAATATGTACAAGGATTGTATGATTAGTCTTAATTTTTTGATTCTCCTTAATTGGAAAATGATCTTCATAAGAATTAGAAGACTACTGTTCAAATGTGTAAGGAGACTTTGCATCTACATTTTTCAAAGGAAAATAATAAAAATTTAATCTAAAATCATCTCTAAAATACAATATACATTGAAAAATCTTATCAATGAGAAAGAACATAATGTCTTGTATAATAATCCAAGCTAAAAGCCTGATCTTTTCACATAGTTCTTTCAGGTCCATTTCTCCAGTGGAGTCTTGATTGTGAAATTGATGTGGAGTCGCAAGGTGGATGATTTTAACCTTTGTGTGTCTGATCCCTATCCACCATCATAGATCAGATCCAAACCTGTAAAATAGGTCTGAAGAAAAGGTTTAGTTATCCAAGAAACCAAATTTTGAGTATTTTATGATTATTTTGATTTTTTATGACTTTTCAAAACAACTTCTATGATTTTCTTTAAGAGGCTTTAGATATGAGATTTAAACCTTTTTAAAGACTTATTTGACAAGAGGAACTAATCAAGTGTTTGAAACCAGATGTTCAGTCCATAAACTAGACCGGAGATAGACTGAAGCAGCATTCATTTACTTCTACAATTGCAAAGAAAAAGAATTTCAAAGGCTACCTGGCTAACTTTAGGCTCCTTCTGTAGTTTATACAGTAAACAATAGTAACAAAGAAATCGTTCAGGTCCCCAGTGGAGTCGCCATTAATGTTATCACTCAGGTTTTTCCAAAAGTTGTAAGAAAGGGAAAGGAGGCCGAGGTAACCACAGATCAATCTTTTAGATACAGAATCTAGCCAATCTGTATCCAGAGAGGGCTCTCTCTTTATGATTTGGCTTTGTTTTTAAAGGTATTAGGCTAGTTATGAAGTTCAAGGGTTTTGTTTGAGTTTGGGTGGTGAGATTCAATATAACAGAGAGGTAAGACAGAGTAGTTCAGTCCATTGGGCTAATGGAGTCAAAGAAGATGGCTTTCTGGATTTGGTTTCTTAACAGAGGTGGTTTCACAGAGCAAGGTAGTCAAACAGGGAACAAATAAAGACTTGAAATAGATTGAATGGGCTCAAATGGGGTGAAGGGAAATTAAGAGTCCTTCAACCTATTTAAAGAGGGAAATTGGATGATTACTGATAAAGAGCAGTTAAGTATTCTTTAGCAAATAATCAACATGAAAGAATTAGGAAAACATGAGCAATTAAGATTTCGCTGCTTATCCTAATTCTGAAGAAAACATAGAGAACAATAATGACTGAAAAGAGAGTGCAATCAAGCATATTTTGAAATTAAATCTTTTCTTTATCATTCAAATTGTGATACACAGATGATATAATAAACTAAGAAAACTTTAAAACACAAGATATAGAGGACTTATTGATCCGGTGATTGATTCAAGAAGTCTGTGACAAGTCCTCTGCTTTAATTCCTCATCCACTAGGCCATGCAACAGTTGATTCCAACAACGCTTTATTCCAAATAATCAATATTACAACAAACTCTAGGAATCCCCCCACAATACTCCAATGGAGGGGGTATTTATGCAACAAATCATAAAACAAATATCTCATAATAGAGTGAGATAATATCTAGGATAACTAAAAATAGTTTACAAAAAATAGAAACATCTAGCCTTGAAAATAGGGAAAAGATGAACTGATGTTGTGCTAGTCCTGTTTTTGTTGAATGTGCTGGAGGTTGGACCTAGGATTTGGCTTGTAGCTGTCTTCTTCAGTTACTCTGCACTGGCTGTCTGTCTTAACTGATACTCTTTGACCTGTTTTGACCCCTGTTCATCCTGCTCTGGTAAAAGGTTTTGTCTGGTCATCTTTCCCCTGTCAATTTGTGCCTCTGAAGGTCCACTGGTTAGGGTAGCAATATCCCGGTATCTCTCTTTATTTCTTTCTTCTACAATGCTTGGAAGTCCCTTGGTGTTGGTTTAAACTGCGTTAAAGAGGAAGACCACACAATGTAGGTTGAATGGCAGGCTGCGGAGCTCGCGCTATCGTCTGTCTAGTCAGGAGGCGGTTGAGAAACTGGAGCAGATCATTTTTTGCACGAGAGCACGATATGCAACAAAATATAGCAAAAATGATATTTTATCTTTTTATTTGACAAAATGAAGGTTTGGCGGGATTTTTTGATTTGATTGGGTGGATGACGTAAACAGTACTAGAGTGATGTCATCGGAATTAGGATGATGTGGCGGAGGGTCGGATGATGTCGGCGGATGACATCAGTGGATGACGTCAGCGGAGGGTGGTAAGCGGTTTACCCTGCACTGCTTTTGGGGCTGGACGGTATTGAGCGGGGAGGGAGCAAGCACACTGGTGGAGTGACACGTGGCGGGAGTACAGGGGCAAAACTGCAGGCCGATCGCGAGTTAAAGCGCGGTGATGAAGGGGGTCGCGATATTGATGCAGACTGTCGGATGATCGGGAGACAAGCGGACGGCGGACGGGCGTCAGAGATGACGGGGGTTTATGCAGCGGGGCCGACGTGTTTATTAAACGATTTTAATAGTTTCGGGCACAATTTTATTGTTCGGGGACAAGGTTATTGATTAACCCAAAGGGTTAATTAATCCCGTGGTTTGTCGTGCGGTGGGGAAATTCGGTTATTAATGAATTACAAACAAATTCATTAATTCCCGTCAAACAACGTTTTTACGGTTATACAGCGACTATGTTCGTATTCGACTGGGGCAGGGATATATATTATTTGAGGTTTTTTAATATATTAATACAATACGGGATGGGTAATGTTTTTTTGTATTTATATAATAAAAGTTAAAAAATTAATATGAATTTATGAAATGAAAGCACTAAGCCAATATTTGAAATTTTACATTAAAACTTAGGCTAAAGGGAAAAATGGGTTTATATGAGAAATGCTTGCCATTTTCCTAAGTAAAATAGGGTTTTACTTAGGCAATGTTTATGAACTGGAATGAATGGCTTATGAGTGATATTAAGCTCTAAGTCTTTTCAAAAACCTTAATACTTAGGGGAAATTAGTGAATGATTAGGGAAAAGTAAGAAGGGGAGTTAGTTATGTAACCTTGCCTCGCTTGAGCTGCATCCAGTATAATGTCCGCCTGGCACTTGTGACAGAGATAAAGATTAACACATTTAGAGACATAATCAATCACAAGTATCATTTTGCAACACCATATACCTACCTTGCCTACTTTGGCCTAGCATTTTTTCTTCTTTTGGGTGCACTTAGACTGGCAAACCCTTTTCAACTTTCCTTTTCTTTTCATGGTAAGCCTACCTAAGTCTGCACTTGTTACATCCAAGGGCTCAGATTTAACTGTTGAGCTCATTTTTATTTACTCTACCTATCTACTTATCTGCCAAGATTAAACAGTTTGGTCATATTTTATTCTCTATCTCTAAAACAGGAAATTCAAATATGAACTAGCCAAGATTAAGCTGTTTGGCTCTTCATTAATTGTGGCATAAATTAAAAAGCTGCACACAATGCTTGTTACATAAAATAAAAGTAGTGGCATGTTGGAGATTGCACACTTTACTGGTCTATTTTTGTTTGGGGTTCATTTCTTTCACTTTTTTGACCATTTTATTCTTTTTACCCTTTGATTTTTTTTTTAGGGCATACCCTCTTTACATTTTTTAAATTTTTTGACTTTTTTATTTTTTGATAATATGGAAAACCTTTGCAACAAGGAAAGGAATGAACATATTACAGAGCTCGACAAGTCAATCATGAAATATGACACCTATTGGTATAGGAGTATAACAATACTAATCCAAACTTATGCAGGAACACAAAAGAATATAGATATAAACATGAACACATAGATGCAGCAGAAATGAAACTTCATTTCATTAATATCAAAGAACTAAAATATGCTTACATACATAATGGAAATAAACTAGCTTAGGCGATGGTAGTTTATCTCTGAGAAGAGATATGATGGCTACGTGCCTCTGAATTGTGTTACAATGAGGCTAGAATGCCTATTTATTATTGAGAAACAATGGAAATTCCTAAACGTCCAAAAACCTAACCGTAGGAGATGAAGCGCCAAAACAATGGGCCTCGTTTGGGTAAATTGGTACATCAACTTCCCGGGGTCATAAATTTGACATACTATCTCTATTTGATGCACACAATACCTCACTAGAAATATCTATTTGAGGACTACAAATTTCGAGTGTCCAATATTGATAAAAAATCCATGATGGCGCCAAGGTTTCCCAAAAAAACATGTCATTTAGGGCCTCAAAACGGCTCCATAAGTTCAAGACCCAAAAAACTACCAAAAATAGTAAATTATGCTACAATTAAGGAAGTTGAAAAACTGAAAGAGACAGTGGTGGGGGTCCAAGTGGAATAGGCAGGTGGCCACCAACATCCACCTGGATCATACAACAACAAAAAAACCTTTAGAATAAAAAATAATTGTGATAGACATATTTGGGCACTCCAACCCCAATCTCATATGTCCATAAACCAAGGGCTTCTAAGCCCCTAAAAGCATTGTTTCATACCGTAAAGGAACAAGGTCAGCTGATTACATCATCTGCCAGAAGTTCTCCTTGAAAAACTACTCAGAATTGGTCAAAACTGGACCATTTCACCTGCTCCATGGTCAGGGTGTGATGCATCTCACCTATTGCACATGGGGGGTGCGATGCATACTGAAAATCCCTTCTATAGGGTGATATGGGCGAGAGTAGACAAATGGCAGAGGCAGTTTGCTAGGTGGAAACCCAAAGAATCTTCTAGAAATTGCTCATATGACACTTGCCTCTCTGAATTCGCCTAGGGATAAGTAAGAGATCATGAAATCTCCAAGTGGAACCAAGAACTATAAGTGAAATGACGCTAATCAAAATCCCAGAAGCTGACTCACCCACCTGCAAATATCTATATATGGATCCCTCATCCTAGAGATCCAAAGGCTGGAATTTTGTATTTTGTAAGGAAGTGCTATTGGTTTCTCTGTGAAACATTGTATTGTTGGGTGATCTAAGCTTTTCATGAGGTGAAGAGGGCTTTCATGTTAGGAGGATGGCGGTGGATCAGACAGCTTGGTTGTAATCCTCTCTTCTACTACTTCTATCGATAAAGCTATTTGAGTTTTCCTCCATATGCTTGTATATCTCTGAATCTTGTATTTGTATATGCATTTGTATGGTTAATATACATCTGATCCTATATTGTTTATGGTTATATATCTCTATGCTTTGATGGTATTTTGCTGGTTTGACTCTACAAGTGTTCATTGAAGCGGGACAAGTGAGAAAGGAGTGGCGAAAGCTTTATCAAGGTAGAGAGGAAACAAGCAAAGAGCCAAGCAAAAGACTGAGGTTGGTACTCTCTACTTCTCTCTCATCTATCTCTCATAAAGGAAAACACAAGTGACTTTAAATTGTTTGTTTCTAAGATAGCTACCCGTCTTAGTGGGACTAGTAGCTCTGAATGGACACTAGTTTTCCCGATAACAATAATCTCTACATTCCTAGACCAATTGTGATAAACCCACCCCTAAAGAGACGTTGATGAAGGCCAAAAGCCATTAAAGCTATATATAATCGTTGTTGCTCATAATGGTTTGTAATGAAACTACATGCAATATTATTAACCTCAAGAGAAGGGTTTTCAACCTTCTGATCCCCCACAAATTTAGGGCTAGCAAGATCTTTGGGGTTTGGTGAGGAAAACCCAGTGTTCAAAACGTCCTTAAAATATATTGAAGGGGCTTAGGAAGATGTACCCTCCCTTTGGCTACACCTATAATTTTGGCTACAATGTGAATCTACGTGTCCTTGGAAATGTCATAATCCGTGAAGGTTTTTTCTCCTGAAGCTGCATGCCTTCATGAATGAGCTGAAAATATTTGTGATGTATTTGCACCAAGACTAAGAAAAGATCTGGATATGGAGTAGAAAATGCATCTTTCACATAGAGAAATCTTGGATGATACGTTGACCTAGATATCTAAGGGGTTTTACTCAGACACGAGGAGAAAAATATAACATATTAAATCACATGGTGTAGATATATCCCTTGATAAGATATAAATATGGCCTTTAGGCCCTTACTAGCATGAGTAGCTTGTGTAGTTGCAATCTGATCGAAATAGATGTCATGAAGACTAAATTTGAGCCTCAAATTAAGCCATCAAGCAAGGGAGAAAAAGGGAAAGGAGACATGTAGGTAGGTGGTCCTTAGGTTACTATCAACCCTAAAGAATCACCTCCATCCTAAGATAATGTTAAGTTTATTACTTCCAAATACCAACAATACTTCCCTAAACACATCAAGGATTAGGTCACTTGCATAGAAATCTCGATTAGAAGCAAAGGAAATAAAACACCCAATGAGTAGGTTCAGGTTGAATTTTTGGAATGAAAACTTGATAATGGCTTCTCCCCTAATAGTATTAGCAAAAAATTTAGGTTTATTTAATTGTATTTTCTCAAAAAATTCTTCATCACCCAAGTAGTGGAAGAAAGGGGATAGTAGTTGGAGGAAATTGGGTCTAAATTAAACTTAATGGATAGGATGTAAAAGGATATCTTCAAAGTAGTCTATGATATAGAGGTACTAATTACAGATATAGATGAAGGATCGTAAGGCCCATTCAGAGTAATATAGCTTGATGAAGATAGTAAATTTTAGGAAGTTGAAAGTACTCCCTCCAACCCTATCCTTCCCGATGAAGATACAAAGGAGGAGGAAAAATACCAACAACGGGAGGAGTAGTCATGTGGGTCCCTAGGTTAGTACCATTTATTATTTCATGTCAATTTCAATAAAACTAGACTATGCACCTTATTTTGGTTTTCTTAGTAAAGCTAAACTCTTATTGTGGTGATATAAAAATAATATAAGTAAAATTATCTCTAGAATTTTAGATTTTGGTAACTTTGTATTGAACACCATTAGAAAAATCATTATAATATTTCCATATTATAATAATGGTTTCCTTGGTAACCACAACTTATTATGATTATATACTATTTTATATTTTAATGATACAGATTTTTGTTAACTAATATATATACACACACACACACACACACACACACTTTGGGATGATTTATTTCTTTTCTATCCAATCTATTTTGCTCCCACGAGTTTTTGTGGACTTGTAGACAGAATGCACTCTATGCATATGTTGATGTAACTTTTCATTTCCTTAATAGAAAGTTATGAATTTTCTTTAGAATATGTGTGTGTGTGTGTGAGAGATTATATCTAATGCTTATGAGATATGGGATTTAAATTATGGGTATCATTTCTTTTTTGTAAGTGGATATTCTATAGATTAGCATAAATATATTTACATCATTTACTAGCATGCCTCATTTTCCAGCATGCCTCATTTTCTAACACACTTTTCCCTATACTATAATAACACTAAAGAACATTACATTCTCTCTCTACCTTGAATTAGGTTCCAGGATTATACGTTGGTTTTTCCTTTTTTCTTTCCCTTTTCGGTACGTCTACCCAATATGAGGGTTTTTTAGGATCATGTAGAGATAGGACAATGATTGCCTTTCCTTGAGATGTCTCTAATGCCCAATACCCTAACATGTTTGTTGCCTTTTTAGCACTATCTAAATGGTCATATTCGTGGCTGCATTTGTACCCTCTCTTTTGTGATCACAAAATATTGGCTACATCATGTAATAAATTGGCCAATGTGTGATCTTTCCCTCCTGTTGGTTGGGATGGCACATCATGAGCCTACACAGAGTTTGGATGAGTGTTTCCTGCATTAGGTGCGTTTTGGTTCTAAGGTTTGTCAGGCCCATAAGCTACAAAGTACTTAAAATATTTGGGTCCTTCATATCTTGTCATCCATGATTATTCTTTTTTATTTTTGGTTGTAAAGAGTGACTTTGTAAATATGGACAGGCATCCTGAAGGTGGTCAGGCTACTAACAATTTCTGCAGTGAAAAGTTGTATTCTCATAATCCAGTGGTTATTCATAAACCTTACCTCTCCATTTGTGGATGATTTTTGTTTGCATGCCTATGTTGAGGTCCATTTCCACACATATGCAGACAAAAGTCGTGACTCCTTTTGCAATCCTCTCAGCCTTGATTTTGATGAAATGCCTAAGATAATTCCCCATATCCTCCAAAATTGTTGGGTGTGCCATATGGACGGGAAATTTGGAAAGATGAACCCATAATAGTGTTGCTAAAGATAACATAGAAAGAGGGTTAAATTATGAGAACCAAGGTTGAAAGGAAAGGGCAACCCGACCCCAAAACCAAGCACCCTGATCAGAAACCTTCTGCTTATCCTAGATCTTCTGAATACCACAAGAAAAATTCCTTTAGAATAAATAAAAATATCTACATCCCTAGACCAATTTTGATAAAGCCACTCTTGAAGAGACAATGATGAAGGCCAAAAGCCATTAAAGCGATATCTAATCGCTTACTTCTCATAATAGTTGGAAATGAAAGTGCATGCAATATTATTAACCTCAAGAGAAGAGTTTTCAACCTTCTTATCCACAAATATAGGATTGTCAATATATTGGGGTTTGGTGAGGAAAACCCAAAACTCAAAATGTCCTTAAAATATCTTGAAGGGGTTGATGAAGATATGCCCTGCCTTTGGCTCCAACACTAATTCTAGCCACAATGTGAATCTAAGCATCCTTGGAAATGTTGTAATCTCTGAATGTTTTTTCTCCTGAAGGTGCATGCCTTCAAGAACGAGCCGAAAACATTAATGAGGGATTTGCACCCTCTTGAATTCTCATCACAAGAGAGGAAACTACATTTGCATTTGAGACCTGAAATCCAAATGAAGCCCAAGAAATTGGGTTTATCACGACTAAGAAAATATTTGGATATGGAGTAGAGAATGCATATTTCGGACAAATCAATCTTGGACGATACGTTGACCAAGAGATCTGAGGGTTTTTATTCAGACCTAGGGGGAAAACTCGCAAATATGGAATCACGTGGTGTAGATTTATCCCTTGAGTAGAGATAAATATTCCCTTTAGGCTGTTACTGGGATGAGTAGCTTATGCAGTTATAGTCCGATTGACATTTGGGGTTGAAGAGCTCACAACCATGGTTTGGCCTCCAAATTATGGGTAGTGTTAATTACAGGAACTTTTGTTTTAAAATTACCTTTCAATAATCCATATAACTCATTCTATGAAATTATAACGTTAAAGAAATTCCTTCTTAAATTTATGACTAAGTGTGATATGAAGGAAAAGTTAAACCATTATAAGATGTGGATTTAAGAGTAAGTGATTGTGTTTAGAAAATATTAACATAAATATATGATAGTTTTAATTTTTTTTAAATATTGTAAAAATTAGTAAAAATAAGATGCAAGATTTTTAATATTTAAATATTTTTGAATTAAGATATATTTATAATAGTTTGAGTATAATTTGTATTATTTTTATTTTATTTTTAAAATTATAGATTTTATTTTATTATTTTCATCTATAAACAATTAATTTATTAAATATTATTTTTAAATTAATTTATATTAAAATTTAATTATAAATCTTAAATACATATCTTTCATATATACTTATTAAAAATAATCTTAAACTATTTATTTATTCTTAATAAATATGTAGAAAGCTCTTATCAAAAGAAAGAAAAAATCCTACATAAATAGGAGGCAAGGGTATTTTCTTCACTTTTCTAACGTTAAGCCTAGAATATTTTGGAGGAAAATTCTTGTTCATAAAATAAAATAAAATAATTAGATACCCTTAAAGAACTAGGATATCTATCTTAAGAATCTTTATGATTCCCGTGACACCATGGGCACCATCTTGAACACTCCTATAGAGGAGGATATCTTTTCTTTGGAAGATGTTCAGTTTGGGGTTAAGCAACTTGTTAATGGGAAATCTAGATATATTGAAGGATACTCAGATGAAATTTTCAAAATGGGTAGGTCTATCCTCATTCCTCATATATAGAAACTCCACAATTGTTTAGTGAAACAAGGCTTCTGTAAGCCATCGACACAAAGCCTTATTGTATCTATATTTCGAAGTGGAGATAAAAACATTCCCTCTAACTACATGACCATTATGATTAGCCACATTTTAGCCAAGTTTTATGAACTCATTTTGGAAAAGAAGATTATCCTTTGGCTTGAAAGTCATGGTAAAAAAGATAAAGGGAATGCTAGGTTTAGGAGACATCACTCAACTATAGACAATCTTGTTACTCTTCGGATCATTACAGAGGAATTTCACAATAATAAGATTGATTTCTTATGTTGTTTTGTTGACTTCTGGAAATCTTTGTGACACAATTCCTCGGGATGACTTGTGGAAGAGACTAGAAGAGATAATGATTCCTCGTGAGTTGGTGGTTGATGTGATTAGGCTATCTGAGAATGTCATTGCCAAGCATAGGACCACTGAGGGTTGGTGAGAAGAAAATGAATGCAATATTGTATATAAGCAAGGGTGTCGCTTATCCCATACCACTTTTGGAATTTACACTGGTAATATAGAAGAGTGTTTGGAAGTTGAAGGATGTGATGGTCCCTGGATCACTAGTATGGTCATTACTCTTCTCATTTATGGTAATAATATTATTCTTTTATCCAAGATCCATCACAATCTCAACAAGTAGCTTAGAATCCTCCAATATTACTAGTCCAAGATGGGTATGATTATTAATACTAACAAGACTAAAGTCATGATAATTAAATCCAAAAATGTCAACTATAATACTAACTACTTGGAGAATGTCTCTTCATAGAAATACTCTAGGAATCAAAATTCATCATTAGCTCAACTAGAATTATAGCATTGAGAATAGGATAATTGGAGGTTGGAAAGCTTATTATAGGCTTGAAAACAATTGTAGGTCGAGAGATCTTTGGGTATGGATTTAAACGAAATTCCTCTTTGAGACTCTCATCACTCTATTATTTTATATGGATGTGAGGTTTGGGGTTGCAGTATATTTATAGAATCAAGGATGAAGATACAGTTGATCCAAAAGTAATTTATAACTTACAACCTCAGGATCGAAGGAAATACTCCCTACCCTATCCTCTTTATTGAAGCTAGATTTTCCCCTATTCAAAGCATGGCTATGATTAGGTATCTCATGTATAAGAAGAAGCTATACAACATGGAATCCAAGAGGATTCCCAAAATTTATTCTAACTTTAGCAAAAACCCCCACCTTTGGCTCAAGCGAGGTTGGCATAAGGATGCCCAATATTGGCTAAACCATTGGGGTTTAAAGGAGGAGATAATCTTAGAGAATAAGGCTAATATTAAAAATATTATACTTCCAAATTTAAGGATAAGTTGTGGGATGATAAAGAGTTAGAGGGAAAAAAGAAACTAAGGTATTATAGATGATCAACCGTAAATTTTATAGCCATAAATATATTTCTACCTTGACCAATGCTAAGAGGAAAATTAACATTTCTAAGATAAGAACTAATTTCCATGAGCTTCAAAGTGAAACTGTGTGTTGGCAAATTCCCAAGACACCTTGGGACAAAATAGTTTGTCACCTTTGTGATGATAAGATGGTTGAAGATGAAAAACAATCACTCTTGTATTTCCCAGGTCTTACTCACTTCGATTTTAATTTTCAAAATATTTGCCACACTACTAACCTTCTTGACTTATTGAGTTAGCAAAACTATTGTGATCTAGGAATGATTCTCTCCCTTCTTTTCGATCATAGAAATAAAATGTTAAAGAATCTCAATTAATCTCTTACTTTCTTATTATCGAATAAACCACATTGGTCTTAGTGGATGTTAATCGTCGTCATCATCATCGTCATTTTTGAAATGTCACTTTATCCTCATTATTGAACTCATACATTACACACCTCTGAGTTGTATAACACATCTCCAAGTAAAACAATGTAGATTGTGAATATTGTCATAGAACTAAAACAATGTACATTAGGAACATATTCATATAAAATCATATTGATATGAGTAATGAGATATTCAATGCTTATTGGTTTGTCTAAATGTGTAAATTTTACTATAATTTTTTAAAAGTACAATTGGTGCAATACGAAGAGATGTAAAATCATTTGAAATAATCAATTCTTTCTTTGAAGCTAAAATTACTATTTTTTAATAGAAATGAATATATTTTTATATTAAATCTATGTCTGGTCACAACGGGTACCCAGGAAATAAGTTACATGAATGCCTCGAGTAGCCCAATTCCATGAGTATTTGAGATTGAGCATACAAATTCAATCCAAATCCTTAATCAAGAACTCCACAATACAAAAACATTGTTCACATTCCAAGTAAATATTTTAGAAATACCCCTAATATCCAAATACATTTGCATCCCAATCTTATCAAATTATCACTTTAACTTTGACTGGCTTCTCATTTTCCTTGGTGAGATATTTTTCACCTTTTTCCCAACATGGGTCCATCCTAAGTTATCTGATGAATCTGGCTAGTCACCCATCTAAGGATGATGTCTACTAGCATAATCATCCTCTTGGCTCCTTACTGGCTCTTCCTCTTCTTCCTGATCAACCCGAGAAGTTACTTGTTCAGTATTTTTTTATGAAGAAACACGGGAAGCATTGTTCTTAGAGCTTTGTTGAGTAGGTTCTTGTTTTGAAGTTGGGACTGCTAGATTTTTTATGATTTCCACTTCTTCTTACTTGTCTTTTGCTTCTTTCTTATCCTCTATCCTAGGGTTCTTCTTCCTTAAAAACTAAATATTGTTCTCTTTGGGCACCTTCCCACCATTTATGTCACCGACTACTTTTTTAGGTTATCTATGTAATAGTAGTTTTCGTGGATTTAGTGTAGTTTTTAACTGTGTGCCCTAACTTATAACATGCTTGGCACCAAAATGAAATATTCTCATAGTTGAGCTTTTGAAAACACAAGTAATCGATGCTGTTCAAATTCAGTTATGTTGGAAAACCATTACTGAAATCCATCTCCACATATATACGAGCATATGTGGGGTTGAGATAATCTTCTATTTCCGGGCTTCAACAATGGAGGACTCCAATTGCACCCCTAATTTGCTTAAGCGAACAGTGGTTCTAGAGATGCAAGAGTAGATTTGGAAGTCTGGCCCAAAATGGAGTAGAAGAAATTGAATTTGTAAGAGGATCAAAAGAGGGGAACCATGGCTACATAACCCCCACCCATCCCCGCTTCCTAAAAACTAGGGACCATTATTGAAAATAACGTTCTTTTTTTTAAACTTATAGAAAAAAACCATAAAAAAACCATGTGCCAAAGAATAAATATTAAATTCATTAGCGAGAAGGGGTTTCCAATTCTCTAAGATCCACTGATGAAGGTCAAATAAATGAAACCAGAGATCATTAAATCAACAATCTAAACCCCTTTTTGAAAAACATAATGCTTCACTAATGGCTTCTTAACCCAATAGAACTGTGATCACATAAGCTTCATGGATACTCGGAATGGGAGGAAGAAAACTAGATCTAGAGCTAACCACATATTTAAAGGAGAGAGTAGCTTTACCCTAACTAGGGGACGCTTTCAAACATCTTGCCACCATGGGAGCTGGAGAAGGTGACAAGGTTGAAGAGGGAAATCCAAGCCTGAAATTAGAAATGAATGGAGGAATCAATCATGTAGAAAAAATGGGTGTTGCCATCAATGAGGGGAGTCAATCTGAGAGAGTGGAGAGGTGGGAGCAATCGGTTAGGACACAACCCTAACCACCATAATGGAGAGACATCATAGTGGAGAGACTTTGCAAAGCTACAATGTGCATCACCCCCCACGAAACAACTGTCTAGTGGACCTTTTGTAGATTGTTAGTTAGCATTATTACCTATAAAAGTGAAATTAATGTTAATATTTGTTTCTAGAGAGTTTTTAGGCATTATATATATATATATATATATATATATATATAGATATATATATATATATAGATAGATATATATATATATATATATATATATATATAGATATATAACATAAATTAATTAATTAATTAGTATTACTAAAATAATAATATTAATAGTAGAAATGTTGTTAAAATATGATGTGGGAGATAGTGATACACATTGAATTTTGTTTTTTTTTGCAATGAAATACAACAGAAATGTTTATATTATGTTTATATATTTATTTAAGTGATTACGAGATGGATTTTTTATTAGGGTTTCTTTATGGCTCGCCACCATCCCTTCTCTGAAACCTTGAAGTATTGATCCTCTAGCCATGTTTTACAATTCTTGGATAACTATCCCCCCCCTTATGTGTTATTGGTTTTTCACCTTCCTTTTTTCAGGACGCGGGAGGTACTTCTTAATTACTCCGTGTACCTACTTGAGGGTAAACAAATATGGGCTTTGTTAAAACCCTAGTATCGTTTGATAATTCCCTACTTGTCTCTTCTGAATGATGTACTTCCATTAATTTTCAGTACACATAGTATCCGAGAGGTGATTTTATTATCCATATGGCACCATGCTTCCTTCCTTAGTTGCTTGAATCTACTGAAGCCTTAGCCATAACTATTTTGAGACACTTCATTAGGTCCCAATGGGAGTGTATGTGTTTCTTTCTCCACTTTCTCCTTTGTAGTTAATACTTTACACTCTACTTTGATTTTTAACATGTTCTCGTCATTATCCACTTCTTCCCATTATTTGGTGCTTCCTCATCCCTCATTTTGTTATGAGTTCCCATCCCTATCTTATTAGGAATCCTCCTCATTGGCCTTTACGTTTCAAGCATTTATAAGGAAATTAATTTGTGTTCACTTAATCAGTGGATGCACTAAAAATCATACTTTCTCCCACTCTTCAGCTAGCCCTATGTCGAGCTCTACGTCTAGTTCGATGGAGGAATGAAAAATTAGCATGAAATGTTTGTAAAGGAAGGTGGAGAAATAAATTTGGTTCTTCCTCTTTTTTGTTACAGTGAAGGTATTTTCAAAGCCATAGATGACTAATTAGGTTGTTGCATTTCTAGTTCTAAGGGAAATGAAAATAACTTCTCTTGTGCTATAATTTGTGTTGAAATAGATTTTCTAAAAGGACTTCCTAAGGTAACTCAACTTAACTTTAAGCATTAGTCCCATATTTAGGGATTTTCATTATGTAAAGGTTTCTTTTAAATACATTTTTTTTTTTAATTTTTAATTTTTAATTATTTATTATTATTATTATTTTTTGCCGTGAGTATGGGAAAATTACAAATATCCCTCCAAAAGCTACATTATCTCAGTCTTCTTCTATCCTTCCATCTTAGCAAAGTAATGATGAGCAAGAAGCATTCAAACTAGTTTTAAGGAAGCATAAGAATCATCCATTTAAGAGGCCTCATTAAAACAAGTTCCAAGATAATTATCAACATCCTTCCTCTAGTAACAGGTATGAATATTTGAAGTCCTTAGAGGAAAAAGTCATAATTGAAGAAGATTATCGAAATCTAGATAATTACCTTCTCAAAACATTAGTACACCCACTAAGGAAGGTACTACTACTTAGGGTATTGACAAAATCCATCCTTTAGATAAAAAGGAAGAAGAAGCTAGTTTCAAGTAAGAGGAGGAGGTCAATCTCTCCTCTTCTTCTCCTTCATATTCAAAGGTTTTAAAAAGAAATCAATGATATTCATATGCATTAATAAGAAGTAGAAAATATTAGAGAAAGAAATATCCAAAAGCTAGTTCCCCTCCTTTTTTAGCCTCTCGTGGTTTTAGTGGGGGATTGGTTTTGATTAATTCTTATAAATGTTTTATTTTTGTAGCATTTTGTGCAAGCAATTTGTAAGAATCGACTTATGTTCTCAAGAAGCATGTGATATCCCCTGGATTAATTTGCTTATGTATTTAAATGTTCATAAGTTTATTTCTAGTTATGTGAGTTAAAATGAAAGACATTGGAAAAAATTTAAAATTATCAACAATACTTAATGTTGTTTATTTTTATTTTGTGAATAAAAAAAATATGGGAAATTAATGGCCAAGTACATACAACTGATAGAGGAAAAGGCTGCAATTTAATTATGGAAAGTTATTATTATCCATCAATAAGTCCTAGGCATCTAATCTGGGTGATTATATTTAATTATAGAATTATGATATTGGCAAATTAAATGTTTCCTATAAGACAGGGAATTGTCCTCAAGAGTGGGAAATAGGAGCTCATTAATGAGTAGATAACTACCTACCACATGTTGGTGATGTGGAGGCCATTATTAACCACCAAAAGAGTGGTAGATGGGATAATATTGTGTTGTATTTTATTTCTTTTGTCTCATGATTTTTTAAAAAGAAACAAAGAGACATTGAAGAGAACCAAGAAACAACAAATAGAAAATAAGTTGCATGCTTGGTATGCTCCGGGAGAAACAACAAATAGAAAAGAAGCTGCAAGTATAGTAACAAAATGTTATTGTTCTCAGTAGAAATCTATAATTGTGGTTATTTGCATTTGTATATATGAAAAAATACATATATAATATATAAATAAATACATATAACAAGCCATGTCATTTAGTAAATTTATAATGGAAAGAAAAATATCATTACAGGGAAAATAATCTTTTATTCCTGTAGAGTAGTTTAACACATAGATAACACAGTGAAAAGTAAAAGGGTTTCTTTTATTTTGGAATAGAAGAAGAAAACAAAATTCCATACATTTTCAAAGAGTAGAAAGACCAAGAAATTAACTTGTATAAGTCATTATTTTTATGAAAAAACCAAAGAATCAAAACAATGCCGAGAATATAAAGAATTCTAGAGTAAAGGCTCATGAGAAATTATATAAACAAACATTTAATTTAAAAATAATTATATTATAAAAATTGAGTCATAGTTTCATGAATATAGTTCAAAAAACATTGTACTAGAGGATTTTGGGAAAATCCTCTGAGGAAATTAAATACAAATGAAAGATTCAGTACAATAAATGCATATTGCCAATAATGAGCTTCCAATATAGGAAGGGACACAAAAAATTGTGTCATCTCTAGAGTATAACACAGTGAAATAAAAACATCAGTATAGGCACCATAAAATCAAGATGTAAAATCTAGACATCTAATTTGGAACATAAATATTAAAAGTTTGATGAGAGTTGAAAAGAGACCACAATCTAGAGTTTACCAAACAAATTCACTCTCGCTAGCAAGATTAGGAATACTTGTGTAAAAGTAAATATGGAATTTAGCTAGCATATGCTACTTGTTATGCAAAAGGTGGAAGTAAATGTAAACCAAAATTAATTTCTTTTTATTGAAAGAGGGAAAGGATTTACCTGTGATTAACAATGATAAACTTGGTGTTGGCTTAGGGGGGTCCTGACCCATGTTCAGAGTTAGTTGTGCCAACCAACAAATCCCTACATTACTGGCCCTTTTGGCAACAACCCGCATAGCTCAGGCTGTAGTCTCACTCGAAGCAGTATGGGGGGATGCTAGATCCAAGTTTCTGCATCCAGAGACTAGTGTGATGTCTTTTAGCACCTCAAATATGCCTTCGTGCAAATCTATACACTCTTAGGGCTCACTACTGCAACTCTGTCCTGATGGGCTTTAGACCTTCGCGAAGGTCTATGATCGATCTTTGCGAACCTTTACTAGTCAATCTATCCACTTACGCATATCAGAAAGTAGTCCTAAATTGGGGTTTGCACAGATTTACTTAAGTTATTCGTAAACATCAAAGAAGCATAAAAGTCTTCGCGAAAACACATAAACATGCATTGCATATATCATTAACACTTATTCACTAGAATCACGCAACATTCAATCAATATTTCATAAAAAATGCCATTCATCGACAACATATATATTAACAACAATAAACAGAAATACATAATAATTCCTTGGAAAATGTCTTTATTGATCTTCAATTCAGGATTATAGAATTGAAACTACCTTGTGCACTTAGCTACAGGGGTCATCACACTCAGTTGTAGACTCTACCCAGGCCTCTTCTCACTCAACTGTAGAGCCTTTCTTCTCTTATCTGACCCACTTCTCTTCGCTATTACTTCTCTTCTATTGACCCATTGCTTCAATCTATCTCAAAACATGCCTTAGAATCTCTAAGACACACCTATTTATAGCCTTTTACATACAATGCCATGGTCCACAGACCATGGGTGGATCTCAAAACTGACTCATAATTTACATAAAAAAAGGGACTAAACTCCTTTGAAGCTTCATCCTCTACGCGCTCTGCATCCACAAATCGTAGAGACTTTACATTAATTATAAAAATGTATCAAACTTGGGTTATCTTAACACCAAAACTGACTTAGGGGACCCCATCCCAATAGGCTGCCAACATAAATATCATGGCTTTCCCTCGAGTCACTCGGTTGGCACTGCGATCTTACTGCAAAGATCCCCAGCTCCACCTGGATCACTACAACTTCGGGAATTCTCTGTGTTGCTTCGTGCTTGACTTCCTCACCAGTTTTTCTGTAGTTAGTCCTTTGACTGCCAGCCTCATCATCTGCTATGTCTGTTTTAAGCCTTTAATATTATCTTGGATGGTTTTCATGACATGATAAGCCTCTTCAAACCATGGCTGCAACCTGGCCTTCAGTAAGGCCTCCTTTTTCTGCGCTTTCTCCACTTGAGCTTGGAGTTTCTTTCCTTCTTATAGTTTATCAAGGCACTGCACTAGTACAATGGAGCACGCAGTTGCCTTGGCTTCACCAAACTATCATTGCAGCTCCCTTACTTCTGTATTCAGCGTCTACAGGTTTAGATCCTCCTGCAAATTGGTCACCAACTCCATTGCTTGCTAGAACAATGTCATACAGTCAGTGACTGTGGCATCCAAGGTGGCCATTCCTTCTTTTATCGTGGCTTCACACTGCTCCCGGACCTCAAGCAGCAACTTTAACTGCAACTCTATGATCTTCATATTGAGTTCAAACTAAACTCGGCCAACCTCGTCTTTAGCTTCGCAAACACCAGCAGCTAGTTTATGATCTTTGCTTCTGGCTATGAATCCTCTGATATGTGAAGCTCAGGCATCGTCTTGCATTCCTCTACTACTGTTGATTCTAACCGTGAATTATGCACTTGTATCATATCCTTTTCCTTCAGAGCCTGTGTCTTTTTAGTGAACATCTGCTCATTTTTCACTATGTATTCACTGATAAGGTTGAAGGCGCACTGCTATCGGGCTCACAATTCATCTGCCACCCCTGCATGCATCCCGTGGAGGATCCCGTTGGCGATCACTGCTATATTCAACCCAATGTTCTTGATTGTGCTCAGGATGATGAAATCATCGACTGAATCTGCGTGAAGGGACCCATCTGGCAATGCAATAGTCCTAAGGTCTAGGGTCCTTACCAACTCGACTACTTGGCTCGTCCTAGGTGCCAGGCTCACTTGTTCCGCACTTGCTTGTCTGGTGCCCACCTATATTCTGCTTTCCTGGATCTGCAGGTCACATAGATCATTTTGGATGCTTCCCAATGTCTTCATGTACTACTGCTCGAACTAATACAGTAGCTCGGTTGTGGTATATCTGATTTTATTCTCGATGTCATCGAGATTGCCTTCTGCTAAGACCATGGGATCCACCTGTGACTTGTCTGATTTCTACTTTTTCCTTGGACCTTCTTGCTATTCCTTGCCACATTTATTCAAAATGAATGGGGTGCTCTGCCCCTCATCTCCTCCCCCGCCTTGCTGTTAAATTTCTTCCTCCTCTGTCTCTGGCGAAGGGGACTTGTCACCTTTTTGTGACTCGCCTGCTCCTATTCTGCCTGTTCCTTGGAAGTATGCTCTTACTACACTCGGTCCTTCTCTACGACTTCCTTCTTTTTCTGTGTAGCCAGGTTATGCGCAGCTTGCTTAGCTGCCTCCTTCCTTTTCTGTGTGGTAGAACTCTCCATACCTGTGCTCGGTCCCGCAGCTAAGTCTAATGGGGGGTGCCACTCTGTAGGCCATTTCACGACAACCTCATGTATATCTGTTTTTGTGACTAAATATAGCAAGTCGTTCCATTTCTGATGTGGATCTTTTTGTGCCTGGATAAACACCTTGTGGAAGTAAGCCTTGAATGTCACATAGGCTGAAAGCTGCATGAACAAGGTTGGGTACAACCTCGGACGTTGTTTAATGGCCATGCGGAGACTCGGTTCCATAAGGATCCAAAATATCTTCGTTTTTGTAATGCACGCGGAATCCTTTGTAGCCCATAAGGAGGCGAATTGTGTTGTCTCCAGTAATCCTTCATAAAGTGGAGCAAATTGGCTATCCTCCAGCAATTCCCATGCAAGTAACACAATGGAAAACAATAACCAAGCGTAATGAAACAACTTGGTCTTGTCTCGAGCCTCACAGAAATTCGTGAGGAACTCCTCGCAGAGGTATCTTGTCCAATTTAATTGTACGACCTTCGCACACTGTGAAACTATTGAAACTATGGGCATCAGAACTTCATCCACATGGAATTTCCTCATCACCTTCCCTGCTAAGATCTGGGTGGCTATTTGAACTGCAGGGTATGAGATAGATAGAATTCAATATTTGCACTACTTCTTCAAGAGGTCGTAATCTTTCTTCATTCTTTTTGCAAGGTCCTTCTCCCCCGTCTTTCCGCCAAACTCCTTGGTCAGGTACACGCCCTTATAAGGGAGGTTTGTGATCCTGTGGATGAGCATATCTATGAAGGGTATAGGCCTTCCTATCCATAGGAACCCATCGTGCACCAAAGTGAGTAGCTGGCGCACACAAATTGTATTAATAGGGGTGCAGTGATAATGGGGTACCCACAACAGATTGAGTAACCCCGAGTGCTCCACCCCACAGATCCATTCCTCCATCTCTAATGTTGTCACACCTGACTCTACATAGTAAACCCGTCTCATATAGTTATGTATTGCCAAGTGAGGAAACCTGGTGTGATCCGAGAGGTCCTAATCCTCCATTTTTAAAATTGGGATTCGCGTGAGCTGCAAACCTTCAAAAGGAACCTGCTTAGGTAGCAGGGGCGTGGAAATGGTGAATTTCACATAGTCTGGGTCCTTTGTGATCTTTGCCTTTCCCTTTCGCAGAGGGATATACTTAGGTAGCTTGGTGATGGGCTCCACTCCTTTAGCATCTATGTCTTCTATCCTTGGCCTTCTTCTGCCTCCAGGTCGACTACCTTCTCTAGCTTCTTATCTTTCTTCTGTTTCTGCGCTTCAGTATGCTTCCTGGGGGATGCACGCACCGACATTGGCTTCTTCTACTTGTCTTTATTTTGTTTGGCCATTTGGGTTTCTCTCATAGGGGTTTTCGGCCTAGGCGACCTCGGCACCATAGGCATAGGAGCCGGAGCTTCCATACTTACCACTTCCGTGGAAGCTCCCTCAAAGGCGACATCGCTAGTACTCATAGTTTCAGCAGGACTTGGGCAAAGCATTTTTTCTAGTATAAATTTTTGGTTCATCTCAGACAACTTAGCAAATGTAGGGCTCACGACTAAATCTTCCCAATACGATCGGTTCATAGGTGACAGACAGAAAATCACTCTAACAATTATGAGAGCGCAAGGTGTTCTATGTTGGATCAACATGTGTAATTTAAAGGGGTTTTTGAATTCAAATCTGACCATTCCCCCAATTTCTAACAATTAATGTTGTTTTGGTGGCATATCTCAAAGATTTTTGCCTTAAATGCTTCCAACCCTCTCCTCTTAACCATTTTCTGGCTGTCAATCCATGAACAATGAATCTAATGGTCACTATTCTGTTGTGCTTTACGACACCTCCCTCCATGGCGTAGCTTCCTGTGCGCAGCTTCCTAGGTTGCAACTTCATTATTTTCCACACAGCTCGCCTGCTACGTAGTCCTCCAAACCTGACAGTGTATTTTATAGTCCTCGACTCCCTTGAAACTTCCTGGAGCACTAAGACTATCCTACTGCCATATAATAATTACACAGGATCCCCTGTATATAGCTTCTATTGGCTCCCATTCACTCTTCCCAAAAAAGGTTCTCCATTCAGATTCAGGAGTTGAACTGAGTCTCCATCTGTAATTTCTTTGATAATGTATGTCCCTAGCGAATGCATCTGGAATTTCCCTGGAAACTTAGTGAATTTACTATCATATAACAGGATAAGATCATTTACCTTGAACATGCAGAGCTTGATGTGGTGATCGTGCCATGATTTTTCGCGTTCCTTCTGTACTTGCTAATGAAATCCTGCCAAAAATCGATCCTCTTCGAGCTCCATCAGCTGCATGAGCTATTCCTCTAAAGCCTCGCGATCTGCCATACCCGTGAGAGCTGTTATGCGCAGGCTAGGCATAATATACTCCATCGGCATTACCGCTTCTACACCATATACCAATTTGAATGGCGTTTGCCCTGTTAGCTTCATGCAAGTAGTCATATGAGCCCATAGTACTGACCCAGGTTTAGAGTTATTTGCGCCAACTAACAAATCCCTAGACTACTAGACCTTTTGGCAACAACCCGCATAGTGCAAGCTATAGTCTCACTCGAAGCAGTATGGGGGGATGCTAGAACCAAGTTTCTGCATCCAGAGACTAGTGTGATGTCTTTTAGCACCTCAAATCTGCCTTCACGCAGATCTATACACTCTTAGGGCTCACTGCTGCAACTCTGTCGCGATGGGATTTAGACCTTTGCGAAGGTCTACGATTTGTCTTTATGGATCTTTACTAGTCAATCTATCCACTTAAGTGCATCAGAAAGCAGTCCTAAATTGGGGTTTGCGCAAATTTACTTAAGTTACTCATAAACATCAGAGAATTCATCATAGTCTTCGTGAAAACACATAAACATGCATTGCGTATATCATTAACACTTATTTAGTAGAATCACAAAACATTCAACCAATATTTCATAAAACACATCGAACGACAACATATAATATTAACAACAATAAGCAGAACTACACAATAATTCCTTGGAAACTGTCTTTATTGATCTTCAATTTCTGATTACAGACTCGAAACTACCCTGTGCACTTAGCTGCAGGGGTCTTCACACTTAGCTGCAGACTCTACCTAGGCCTCTGCGCACTCAACTACAGAGTCTTTCTTCTCGTATCTGACCCACTTTTCTTCGCTATTACTTCTTTTCTATTGACCCTTTGTTTCAATCTATCTCAAAAACATGCCTTAGACTCTCTAAGACACACATATTTATAGCCATCTCAAATCCGACTCATACTTTACATAAAAAAAAGCGGCTAAACCCCTTTGACTCCTCATCCTCTACGCGCTCCGCATCCAAAAATCATGGAGACTTTACATTAATTACAAAAATGTATCAAACTTAGGTTATCTTAACCCCAAAACTGACCCAGGGGACCCCATACCAACACTTGGGTGTCTCTTTACCTACATCAAAAGATGCTAAAGTAAGATGAGAAGACGAATATGAAACTGTACAGGAGTAAGTTTTATAGATAATTAACCAATAACTTGAAAAAAACAAAACCCTCTCCATGAGAGTGAAGAACTTCATTCATACATAAAACCTAAAAAATATCGCTTATTCCAAGGATACACTATAATCTAAAGTTAAAAAAAGTAGAGTTTATTTCACAAATGAAGAAACCTTATAACTAGGGTATAAACAAAAAGACACAAAACAAACGAGAAATTACTCCTATTAAGAGTTAAATAATACAGAAAATCTAAAAAAAATGTTGAAATAAAAACCCTTAGAAGGGCTGACATAGGGATCAAACTTCTAGAATATGTTAAATAGCAATAACTTTGAAATTTTAAGTATCAACCTCGAATTAGAAACAATACTTAAACTAGAGAAAGGAAATGAATTGCAATAATATAAACCCTCTTCTTGGATCTCGGTGACTTATATAGCCATCCAAAATTATTCAAAAGCCACAATAAAATCCTTGTAATTAAAAATACTTTGAACAAATTTCGAGTCAACGATTACACTACGACCCAACATTTAGAAAAGGAAAACACTATTAGGTTTCTTAATGCTAACAGAGAGACCATAGGTTAAGATGTTACGTGGAAAGGCCAACAACGTCGTATGGGAGTGTGAAACCCTTTATGGTCTTCCCCAGAGAGAATCGAACGACTACACAACAGATTACATTACAAACCTAGGAAAACAATTTGGAGATGGTATTCCTCCAAATACCTTGACTCTTTCTAGAAACCATCAAAGAAATTGTCGAGAGGCTAAAAGAACAAAATGAAAATATATTTATACGAAACAAAACTGTGGATGTAGATGTAAACATATTAATATTTAACAGAGAAACTATATAGTTGTTACAAAACGAGACTATGAATTTATTCACCTTCTCCAACAAGAGTGAAAACATGGAGGAATTCCTCCATCCTCTTTGACAGATGGAAGGTCAACATAATGTAACATCTGTAGAAAATGTTAAGGAGAAATTCAATTGTGAAACCCTAGTTGCAGAGAGGTTTCTCGAGCGAAAAACCCACAACAAATGAATGTGCGAAATAGTGATAAGGTAGTCATAAAGGTACATCAAACCCTAGAAAAGTTTTACATTGTTGATGAAATGAGGACTGATGCCAACCGTCGATTGGTCAAGTGAACGCAAAACGTGGAGTTCTTTGGTGAAAGCCATGTATAATGTGGAACACTCCAAAAATACCCCGAAAAAAAGCTTTACCTTCTTGTGTATAACATTGTTCAATTATACCAAATTAAATTGCCACATTTGTAATAATGAAAAGGAGTTGAACCATTTAAAAAATTTAGGAGATACGAACCACTAATACACATTTCTTTTTCTAGTTACATAAAAAAGTTATAATTTTCTAAAATATGCCCCTCTAATGAAGGGAATGATCTTGAACCACTTTTTACTTACCGGAGATCTAACCACTTTTTACTTACCACTTACCGGAGATTTAACCATATCATTTGCTTAAACTAAACAAATAATTTTTTGTTTAATAAAATTTAATAAGAAGTCTATTCGGGTTAGCTCAAGTGGTGATGTTCGTGGAAATGAAATCTCACGGAATCGAAGATCTGGGGTTCGAATCTTGTGCTACCCTCCCCTATAGGGGGGTGAATAATGGACATGTAAACATGAACCACCTTGAACCACCTTTAACTAATAAAACAATATATTGACAAGTATGTTGTGATTAAGGTTATGATTTTCATGTATATTTTACTTATTAGGACCTTAATTAGGTAAATTTTACCACATCATCCACATAAAATAATATTTATCTTAGTAGAAAGTAGTGTTGTTGTTATCATTAACTTAAAAATATTTAATTGAGGTAACCATATGAGTTAAATGGTTGATTAACATTGATAGAGTCAATATTATTAAAGTTAAATTATACCCTCTACTAATTGAGTGAACTTTCTTTAGCCTTTTTTCTTTAAGCAAAGATTCTTTCCCACTTTAATCCTATTTTCTTTAATTTTATTTTTTCATAACAATGGTTATGAAGTGCACATGTATTATTGTTAAAACCAACTTAGATCCATCTTAACTTTGGATCTATCAAGTGTCAAGAGGAATAAAATCTCTGGAGGTGCAAACCTAAGTTTTACACTAAAAAACGAGGTGTGCACCTTGAGAGATTTGATCCCTTTATACGCTTCATAGATACAGAGTTAAGGTGAATCTATGCCAGCTTAATTATTATTAATTAATAATTGATATTATTAATTTAATTCAATTCAATTCCATTTATTTTATGTAATTGATGGAATCCAAATGGTTTAATTAATAATTATATTTATTATTTTTTGTTTTATTTTATATAATTTGAGGGAGTGAAAATGTTTAAATAACCCAACATAACAATATTACAATGTTTAGATAATCTTCGGCAAAATCACATAACCAATGTAACTAAATTCTAAGAATATTAATGATTTAACAAGAATACTATTTATTTGTTTTTAATAATGTTGGAATTATAAATATAGATTATTTAACAAATATAAATTATTATATATAACTTATTGATTTAATTTCATTATATTTAAATAATAAATTAAAATGATTCTCATATTCATCTATAAAAAACTAATAGAGATGATCTTGTTTACCAATGGACCATTAGATTTAAATAATTATTAAATTAGATATACAATTACCTAATGTAACTAAATTCTAAGAATAGTAGTAATGTAATCCTATTTGTTTGTATTTAGATAATATGGGAATAATAATAAATATAGATTATTTAATAAATATGAATTATTATATAATTTAGTAATTTAATGATCATTATATTTAGATAATAAATATGGATTTTATATATTATTCATTATTAAACGAATACAGTTAGTTAACAAATGAATTCTTTTAATATATAAGTTACATGATTTAGCTAATTTCTAATAAATTATAAATTATTTGTTTTTAGATATACACATACATTTATTTAAATTAACAAATGAATTTATATATTATTTACCTGATTTAGCTATTTTCTAAGAATAATAATAATTAAATATTAAGGGTTTGACTAAGATCATTAGGTCAAATTAGCTGTTGGCAATATAGCCGTTGGAGTCTCTGCACACTCTATTTAAACAAGCTAAGCCGGATTGGTTCTTCAACTTGTCCTGACGATGAACCACAATGGTTGGTTGGAAAGGCGCGTCGACAAAAGATTGGTTATGTGATTTTGCCGAAGATTATCTAAACAATGTTATGGATCACAGAAATCTAAATTCCTTAATATTACAATGACTATTCTAGAATAAAGAAAATAATAATAATAATAATTTAATTAACTACCTAAATTAAAATTAAAATTTAATTTAATTATTTTATAGAATCATTACCCATAATAAACTATTTTCATTAAATCTCACCCATCAAACATAATTCTTTTTTATTAAAAAAATAAAAACGGGTTATTCCAAAATAATTACGCCTATCATAAACACACGAGGATTTACGATGATTATCCATGCTTTAAATATAACCGTTTATTATACTATAAACCTTTCACTATACCTTTCATTTCATAAAATATAGGTTGAAAAGTCTCACTGCTTTATAGTCGTTGACTAAGCCTAGAGTGAAGTTTGAGTACAAACCATGATAATACCATTGATTCCGGAATAAAATAATTTCATAATTAAAATATAGATTGAAAAGTCACCGATTTATAGCCGTTGACTATGAAGTTTGAGAACAAACCATGATACAATTCCATTTATTCCGGAATAAAACTTATTTTTAAATACTGTGTACCTTAATAAAACTGACTTTTAGATATTATTCCGGAATAAAACCTACTTTTAAATAGTATGTGTAGCTTGAATGGGACCGCAGCGCAACATATTTATATAAAGGTGATGTAATTTGAAGATATATTTGGTTTTCATATTGCAGATACCTCTATAGGTGAGCTCGTGTGTCGTGACCACAGGAACATATTTACAGAAGGGGTGGTGATATTCGTTTGAAGGTAGAAATTTGGTTTTGATTACCGTATCGCACTCCTGTAGAATACCACTGAAGGTGAAAGAATCCTGTTATTGCCATGGATGGCCTGCCGCAGTTGATCTGTTTTGGAGGTTTTTTGGCGTACTTTTTGGTAAAAGTGGTCTAATATTTGGCCGAGATTGGTTGGAATCACAACTTGGGGCAGTAAATTTTCCATATCTGAGACTTTTAGGGCCCAACTCTAAAAACATATAAGGGTTAGAGAAGTGCTGGGATGGAATGGCTTTTCCATTGGGAAATCTTCAACCTTTCGGTATAATTGGGTTTGTAACAGTGTCTAGCAATCGCTGGACCTGGATGTGTTTGGTCTTCATTACCGTGTTGACGTGGATGGGTTTGGTTTTGATTAGTCAGTTGAGATTATGGGGATTGAAAGGAATCAAGGGATTCAGCTTTTCTTTCACATGGTGGGGAAAGCATGGCCAAGTGCAGGTTATGCTGCAATCATTTTCTTCCTCCCCCTCCTCTACTACCTCTACTGCAGAAAAGAAGAACAGCACTCCTTTCGCTGATGATATTCTCCTGGTATGCAGAAATATTTCCATGGACGATTTGCATCTCCCCGCATACAGAGAGAAGAGTCTGAATGAGAGAGGTATATACACAAGAAGTTCTATAAATAGGAGTAAAAGTTGTTCCACCATTGATAGTTTAGCGCTCTGGAATTCTGTAGAGGGTATGGATAATAGTATAGAAGCTGGTTCTGCTTGTTTCAGCCTGGAAACTAAAATGCTGTTTACAGTCGAGAAACCATCAATATTGTCTGTTGCCGAATCTGTGCCTCGGTCTGCATATCTCTTGAGGTCTGCAGAAAATGACTTGGAATCACACACCTTACATCAGAAAAAACATAGCCTGCCTCGAAGTTTAATCAGACTTCCTAAACATGATCAGCTCTACAAAACTGAGGACTTCAAGAGGAATGAATACAGAAGCATAGACGAGCGTATGCAGAAAGGAACAGGTATGATTGTTTTTTCTTCAGATTTTATATATGAAATGGAATGCGAAGAAAAATGTAATGGGAGCTTGTTTATTATGAAAGAAGGAGAAGGAGAAGAGAGGCAGTTCAATGGACGGTGCCGGTTAGATAACTATGTTGACCTAGGTTTGTGGCGAAGGGTTGAATCATTTGAAAATCAGTTTGGTTGGGATAGGGTGCTGTCTCTACTGTTGGGTTATGATTGGAATTGGAATCACTATACAGACAGATTTGGATTGGTTCTGGATAAATATTCAAAATATTTAGTCCGAGACATTGATTTTGCTAGGGTTTTAGACAGCCCTAATAGAAGTCTTGTGAAGCTCCTCTCCCTCCAGGAGGACGTTGTATCTTCAGTTGAGATTGCATCAAATGTGGGTTTATCTTCTGCCTTCACAGTTTCTGACAACAGTACTGTTCGTTTGTGGGATATTGAAGTTAGTAAATGCCTGAATAAAACGGTGATCAGTGACTACACAATTGTGGGCAATCATATTCAAAATATTTCGGGATGTCTGCTGAGCATTATTATGAGTAGAGAGGAAATGGGTTCACTGTTTGTGTGGGATCCCAGGGACTTCCCTAATCCTCTAAACCTCTCTGTGGGAAATATGTCAACATTTCACAGAGTACAGTTTCATGACTGCAACGAATTTTGCATCTCTGATTGTTTTAATGACAGGTTGTTTGATTTAAGGATGATAGGTTCATCACCCATTGAAGTAATTAGCCCTGCAAATCTTTCTTCTTTTTTAATGAAAGAAGAAACTATCATACCAATAGAAAATTTCAATTCCTTGGAAAAAAAATTCTTCAATCATGATGATGAAGAGGATGAACTTGATAATGAATTTTATGAGAGTGGCCACCCTGGAGTTGTAGATTTTGAAAAGAGCTGCTGGTCTTGTGTTATTGAGCAATTTCTGGGAGCTCTACCTGGTTGGTTTTGTTGATAAGTTGGTTGTAGTGGAATAATATTCCATGGCCTATACAGTAATTGAAATGCGGGAAGATCTCTGGCCAAAACTTCCCATTTTCTGAAATTGAACCAAAATTCTTGGCAGCGGAGACAGACTCTTTACTGCTGAGTGCAGCCCTATTTTGAATCAGATCGCGGAATCACGTGCAGGTTTTTGAAAAGCAGCATCTTACTCATTTGTAAGTGGCATCTTGGTTCGATTTGGCCAACAATGTATGTATGAGAATATTCTATCTTCATCCATACAAATCAGTAGAAAGAATTCAATCGAATTTTGCAATGGCTGAATATTGTGTATCTTTCTTGATTTTAAATTTAGAATAAACACGGCATATACAATCAAGACTTTTTCAAACATGATTTTATTTTATGAATATTAAATGCTAATAAAGTACTGATAATATTAATAATAATTAATATAATTATAAATTTTAATACTCAAAAATCAAACTATAAAATCAACTACTATTTAATCAAATCAATTATTGATCACTGATTTTGTGGTTGGGAGTACCTGTAATCTAAATCTACAATTAACTAAAACGTGAAGAACAATATTCTTTTCTTATAATTCAATTTTTATTTATTATAATATTAATAATAATTAATATAATTATAAATTTTAATATTCAAAAATCAAATTATAAAATCAATTATTGATTTTGTGGTGTGAGTAAGTGGGGAAAAAAGTTTGTCTTAATCACACATTTAACAGGCATACCATCAATTTCTTTTATATAGTTCAACAAAATGCCTTTTCAGATTACAACTATTTGTAGGTTTGTATGTTTTAATAATTATACAACACACTTAAATTTTACAAAATAACTACCATATTATCTATAAAAACATAAAATGGAATTAAACAAAAGAATGGTCAAAGTCATAATTAACTAACAATAGGGTTCCATAGCATAGCCCTATTTGGTTAGAGTTGTTGTCGTCAATACCCCGCCCATGACGCCGCCCCCACCCCTCGATCTGCCTCTTGGGTGGCTTGCAACGCTAACCTCTCGAACTCAGTGCTTTCTCAAATGGCTAGCCTTGCCTTTCACCCACCTAGATATCCAAATTATGGATGCACTTTAGGTAGATTGAAAAGATCTTATTCATATCACAATCTCATCATATAATCTAAATCTACAATTAACTAAAATTTAAAAAAAAAAATGATAACTTAATTTTTATTTATTATATATATATATATATATATATATATATATATAATTTCTTACAATAAAATCAAACTTATAATTTAATTAAATATTTTTTCAAATGAAATTTGTTGTTTTTGAAAGATTTACTATAATATATTAATAGGTAGACTACCATTTGGAAGACATCATTAAAGCATATGATAGATCCTTATTTGACTTATTTATATTTATATATAAATTGCTTATTCTTATTCCATTTAACTTGACCTTAAGCTTTGATGAGAGGTAGCATGTATATTCATTCTCTTAATTAAAAGGAAAAGAAATGTATATTGAATGTTTAGTGTGTATAACACATTTCAAAGTAGCTTTCCCCTTTTCTCAAAAAATCTTAAGTTTTTGGCCAACATTTATTGAGAATGCTCTAAACTAAATCTTCTAGTATTTTTATATTTGCATCATATCTTAAATTCCTCTCTAATACTGTTCTTTTCCGAGATATTTTTTAAACTATTCATCATTTCCACCGCATTCGAAACCTATTTGGTAAAAGTGCAAGTCATAAAGATGTGAGAATTTGTTTCATCTTATTGGCATAGCTAACACTAACCAAGTCTAATAGAGTTCTTTTTTTGCAGGTTGTCCCAAGTGTGATTTTACTTATTTAGAATCAACCACATGATTTTGTTATTGTTGTTGTTGTTGTTGTTGGGTTATTAAGCTTCCATACAACTTTCAACCTCCTTTATTATTTATCCTCTCTTCCTTCAATAATTAAGGCATTATATGCAATTTTTGGGAAATTTAGTAATTGGTTTTTGGGACCAAATAAGATGATATTCATCATATCTTATCTTAAGAAAACTATTTTTAAATCATTTATATACATCTATCATATAAAGCCATCCTCTTCCCCTACAATAATCTTACTCTAGGCCTTTCAATGTAGCTACAAATGAATTATCGTATCCTAACTTACTATCTACATGAGAGAGAGGTACCTCTATTTCTAAATTCCTTTTTCATTTGAGGAGGTAACAACCCAATGATCCAATCGAATTTCGACTCTATGCCCTTTTCCGACTTACCATACTAGCCAATTTCCAAATAGTACGAATGCTATAAGGATTTATTTTCATGTTATTGACTCATTTTGTAACTTTTTCATAGTGTTTTAAACTCATTCTTGTATTAAGTATAGGGATATATACTTTTCCTTTATGACTTGAACCCATAACCCTAATACTTGAACTATGCACCACAATTTCTTAGTTGCTAATTCCTTTGAGAACATAAAAATGTTCTTAAGTCCCCATCCTCTATTGGCATTTGGAAGAAAAAGCTTTTCCAAAGATACTAGGGCCAATTCCTTCCCCCCTATTCTACCAAATCAACCTATAATGAATGTGTTGATTCTTTCCAATGCTGCTTTTTGAATCCAAGAAAAGGACACCTAGTAGATGAGAATCACTTCTACCACTTTAACTATAATTGAATGACCACCTTTAAACAGGCATTGGTTGCAATAAGAAAATAATTCCGTTCATGCCTTCCTATTCCATCTCATTATAACTAGGTTATAATATATATTTGGGTGGTCCCCACCTAGGCGTTGATACAGAGTTCCCCCTCATGATCCAGCCTTCACCAAATGGAAAAAAAAGACATAAATCATACCCATAAAGCAAGGCACTAGAAGTAATAGAACTAGCGAAAAATCATGGTATAATCATCATTAGTAGCAAAGATACCAACACCAAATATTCAATTTCTTTCCCCACTTTAGCTATTAGCCACTCCCAATAAATTTTTTTATACATTTGGTTTCAAATGAAATCCTAAATACTTTAACCCCACATCAAGGTCAAGTAGGTTTTAAGGAAAAATTTATACACTGAAACTGTACAACCTCATTAATACCCCAAAGGTATATCGTTGACTTATCCAAGTTGATTTTCATGTTTATGGTTATAAAGAAAATATCTATCATGTCTTTGATCATCTCAATAGTTCTCCCAAGCCTTTCCTAGAAAGTAAGAATATTGTCAATGAAAAGAAATTTTGTGGCACGATAAGTATAACCATCAATATTTACCCCTTTGAACTTTACAACTTCATTGGACTCCTTAACCAACATAGATCCATCTTAACTCCAGATCTACCAAGTGTCAAGAGGGATCAAATCTCTCAAGACACGTTTCTTTTTAAGTGCAAAACATGACGAAAGATTTGCACTTCGAGAGATTTTATTCCTCTCATCGCTTGGTAGATCCTTATTCAAGATGGATTTTTGTTAGTTCTTAATAGTATTATTTAAATTTACATCGTAAGGCATTCCCCTTTGAGAAGAACTTCCCCCAACTGCCACAATGTCTCATTATGCTTCATTGATTTGTGTGTTGGACAATTAAAAAAAAACATCATTGGATCATATTAGTAGTGGAGATTCAAAAATAACTATTTGGAACGACCCAATAGTGATATCAGATTTTGGATCTCATATCTTCTTTAATTCATATATCAGAATAGCTATTTCGATCACTTTGTGTACCCAAAAAGCTTCAAGGGATCATCTGCCAGAAAATATATAGCAACCACGCATTTATCTAGACATTTATTTCTATTGATCTTGCAAGAAGCACATGCAAATGTGGAAGGTGATTCTCAATTCCAAGCATTAGTGTTCATCTGTAAAACAAACCCAAAAGAACTATATTCTGGTGGCAATAAGGTTCTTTACTTCCTTTTTGTTTAGAATTGATTACTTACCAGTTTCTTACCTTTCTTGACATCCCTATTTGTTTAGAATTCATTATCTACCAGTTTCTTATATTTTCTCTGTTTCATGCAACCAAAGTTTTAAGATGGAATATAAATATTTTACATAATAACATTTTTGAAACAATTTGTCATTAATTTTGCATTTCAACTATTCCTCGCTTTGTAGTGCAACACATCAATAGTAATTTGATGACATGACCATTTCCGAACACTTTGTGTACCCAAAGAAACTTCCTGGGATCGTTGTTTGGAAAATATGGACCCAACACGCATTCCTTTGGACATTTCTTTCTGTGGATCTTGTAATTTTGGATGGTGTCTCTAGCTTGCCAACAAATTTATTTATGTTTACAAAATTACAATGTGAAAGATTTTGAGACAACCATAAGAAAGTATGTTTCTTGCTAATAAGGGACTAAGGGTGCCTAAGGGAGGAAAAATATTGGTTGGCCTTTCCTTCATCTTATGGAATTTATGGGTTTCAGTCTCGTATCACAAGTATTACTCAGTCCTAATGAATAATTCTAGAGTCTATCTTTGTATTTTGTTTGTCTATAGGGCTTGCAACATAAAGAATTCGATTTAACATGACATTTCACTTGGGGTTTGTAGGGTTCTGGAGTCTTGCCATTCAATTTTTATTTCCAAGTAAAACACTAATAGTTATTCTCACCTCGTTTGGAATTTTACTCGAGAAACTTATCCTAACATAATCGCTCTATGGTTTTGTTACTCATAAGTAAATTGTAACAATGTGGATGCTTACTAAGAGAGTTGTAATGAGAAACATCTACTGCCATATTTGAAGGCCATTTGTTTCTGAAGGAAGCCCAACTTAGCAAAAAAAAATATTGCTGTGTTACCATTATTATTGATTTTGAATGTGACATTGATGCAAACCTCAAATAATTTTTATTTTAGTCAATTTGAACAGTACAGAGTTTTCACAAAGGAATAGAGTAGGTAGTAAATGTCTCCAATTTACAAAGTGACATGACAAAGAAACAAATGGGTTATTATTTTGGTGCTTCATTCAAAAATATTTCTCCAACCTTATTTAATTTCCCAGTGACAAGAATGAGAAATGCAACAGATTCAGAAGACTACAAAAGAAGTCTTGCTCTTGAAAGGTAAGTGGGATGCACTTGTAATGGCTATTGGATTTTTTTTCTTGTTTGCTTTTCTTTACTGGCAGAAAAAATGGAAAGATTTACTGTGTTTATACTACAAAATCTAAGAACATTTTTATCCACATGGGCCAAATGAAAAAGTTCTTACACCTAAGGATCTTATTTTTTGATTTGGGGATTTAGTGTGAATTTTTGTGTGGGAACCCAAATGACAATATTTTTTATTATGGGTTATGTATTATTGTGTATATAATTAGTACCAAAATGTCCAAATTTTATTTGATTTGTAGATTCTTCTTTACCAATTCAGTTTCGGATCTCAATGTTGTTGCATGTGATCCAACTAAGGTGGGGGTCATTCAACTACTATGCCTGTAGAATTCTATTGCTCCCCTTCTTGATTTTGTGCACACAGTTTACCTCCTTTGGAACCAACTTACAAAAGAGAAGGGAGAGGATTTGATGGTTGGATATGGAAGGATCATTGTTGGGACTGACACATTGATAAATTTCTCCACATATGGGGAAGTCTGGAGTCCTGGGTCTGTAAGATTTGACATTCATGGTAACTTAGTGTTCATGGTTTGTGACACAACGAAGCTTATTTCTGCACCTCAGAGGAAAATAATTTTTGTTACTTCCTTTTGGAAGAAAGATTTCCCTAAGAAGTTTGGGATTCTAGTGCCAGTGATCCAACATTGGTTGAATAAACATTGGAGAGCCATCATAGAGGAACTTTATAGGATGAGGATTCCTTCGAGACTGTCAGCTTCATAGCTATTTCCTAGAATGAATGTAAGAAGACAATTGACAAGCTTTAGACAAGAATTTTCCCTTGTTAGTTTTTCTTCTCCAATACATATTGGTTTAGTGTTTAGGTATCTTTAATTTTGGGTAAGGATTTGTTAGGAAAAAACACTTAAATAGGTTTTGGAGTTCATTTTGGTGTTGATTTGAGTGTCAAACATAGATTGGGAATTAAAATTATCTTATCTATTAGGATATTTCGACACATAGGAAATAGTTAAGTATAACTTGGTCTAGCGTAGAGTTAGGTAAAGTGTGTTTCTTTATTATGTACTTTTAAAACTTACAATCCGACGGTCATGATATGTTCTAGACATGAAGTGCTCTGATGGTTCATTCTCTCCTTAGTATTACCGACACTTGATCTGTGGCTTAACACCCGATTCGTCCATGATCTCTATTTAAAGAGAATGGAGGGTCATTTGTAGGGTGAACATTCATGAGAGAATATTATGTAAATTTTCTTTATTTTATTAATAAATTGCTTGAAGTGGTCACGTTGGCTCAGGCCATGGACTGTTTCCCTCTTTGAGGTTTTTAACCACGTCAAGAATATTGGTGTATTGATATTTGATCTGTTTGTGAGCGGTGTCATTTGGTGTTCTATCTGAGGAACTTAACCTGTAAATTCCTACATGGTATCAGAGCTATTTGAGGGTTGAATCCATTGGTGATCCAAATATGAAGCTGATACAACTGCGTCTGACTGTCGTTTCCTAGATCTATTGTTTCTGACTGCTTTCGGGCTGAAATGACTACTCTAGTGTCTTAGGAGCATTTGTTCTAGTGAGGAACCCCTTTCATTTCACACAAAATGGTTTATGGTAGCCCTAGCTATGTCATTTTTAAGATTTGGAGGTACACATTCTTTTTTTGCAGTTTTAGTTATTCATCTCTCTGTTTATTTTGGTTTATTTAGCTCTCTGCTTTTTATTACAGGATTTATACCTTTCATTTCTGCGTATGCTCTTTTCCCCACGACTTTGTGTGATCTGGGAAAATCAGAAACAAAAGTGAAGGATTTTTCTCATGTGTATGCTCTTTTCCATCATGCTTTAGTGTGATCTCGGAAAATCAGAAACATTGAGGAAAGTATTTAGTTTCCAGCGAAAGCTAACTTCAAGCCATAAGGTTTGGTTTTTTTGACATGTCCATGTTAGGTTGTACGGGTTTTTGTTTTGTAGGAAAAAAGAGTTTTTCAAGTAAGCACACACCCAAAACTTCGATGACTATAAAAAAAAAACCCTTCCTCTTTTCCAAAATTTACTAACCTTTTAAACTAACTCACTTGGTCCAATGTTACTTTATGAGAATAGAGGTCTTGGGTTCAAGTCTTTCTTTTTGTTGAGTTACTTTTTCAAAAAGCACATGTAACTTATGTTTTAAAGTTACTTTATGTAAAAGTGTTTTCACCCATTATAAAAAGTGAGTCACTTATAATTCTAAAGTCTTGTTATCATTTATTTAAGTTACAATTTAGTGAGTAGCACATAAAGTACAATTGTAAAAGTGACTTTCACTTATTTATAAAAGTGGGTCACATAAAATATTTTTTTAAAGTGAGCTAATTAGGTTAAGTTTGGAAGGGAGGTGGAGGGTTTTTTTTTTTTTTTAAATATAAAATTATCATTCACTTCCACACATTCATGCACTTCGTCGGCATTTTCAACAACTTTTCTTCAAAAATCCATAACTTCTTCATCCAGAAGCCGTTTTCAGAGCCATTTTTTTTATTTGCCTAAGTTTTCGAGATATTTCCATTGGAACTCTTAGTTTCATCATATATAGCTTCAGTTTTTGTTAAAATTGAAAGTCCATGTCAAGTTATTCTTGACAGCACCAACTACTTCCAATGGTGGTCCTACGTTGTGGATTTACTTAGAAGTAAAGGTCTTTATAGAATAGCCTCATGCGAAGAAACTAAACCTAAAGATGAAGATAAGGCAGGAAAATGGGAAAATAGCCAAGATTAAGCACATCAGTTGATAGGGATGTCTATTTTTCGAAATCTTAGATTCCATATCGTAGAACTTGATATCCCTAATGAAGCAATGAAATAGCTCACTAAATTTTTTGGAATTAAAAATGAATTATGGCCCATCAACCCAAAAATGAGTTGTTTACGTCAGACCCCAATAATGTTTCTTCCATTGAAGATTTTTTGTCCAAGTTCAAGACCCTTAGATTTCTCTTGGAAGGTGTTAAGGTTAAGAAAAAGAATGGTAGGCTTATCTATTCCATTCTTACTAAGTTGGGACCAGCCTACTCTGTGTTTGTTTCCACCTTCCATTGTACTAGAGAAGCCTTTATTTTTTGACAAGACTACAAGTCCCCCTCTTTTGATGCCTTTTATGATTCTTTAATAAGAGAACAAGAAAAACTCTTACATATTGGTCTTCTTAATCTTGGAAACTCTTCCAAGAAAGCCTTAGATACCCAGCAACAAGCAGATTCAAAGAATCCTAAGAAGCAGCATTTTAAAAAGAATGGTCCTAAACCAAACAAGGGTCCTAAGCAATTTGATTCTCAAAATGAAAAATCAATTCAACAAAATGATGAAAATAAAAGCAAAGGGAAGAATATTGATAGGCATTGCAACTTTTGTAATCGAGATGGCCACTTCAAATCCAAATGCTTTAAGAAGATGGAAGCCTTGGAAGCAGCAATGAAGAAGCATAACATCCATTTAGAGCACTCTTCAACTTCAACTTCATCTTCAGGTTCTGCATGTAGTTGTCAAGAATCTTGGTCTAGTTATGCACTAAATGTATCTTCTTCTTCTCATTCTCATGAGTGGTGTTGCGTGCTAATAGGTGTCTTTTAAAACTCCTAATTGCCTCACATTAATTATCAACCTAGGTAAGTCTTTTTGTTTCAAGATTGCATACAATATGTGCAAGCTATAAATCTAGAGAGTAATGCTTTTTAGGTTGAACTATAAAACTTGATACCGGATGCATTTATAAAACTCAAGCTGCAATTGTTAACGGAAATATTATGTCCAAGCATCAAGACTTAATCTTCAATTGAAATCATAATCAAATCTGAAGCAAGCAATTCAATTGAAAATAGCATCAACCGAGAGCATAGTAGCTTTAACCAATCTCTTTCAGCTAATTCTATATGAATCACACTCTATCTCAATTAAGCAATTCGAATGGAAATGATTTCAACCAAGAGTTTAGTAGTATTAACCAATCTCTTTCAGCTGATTCTATACTAACCACACTCTTATCGTAATCAACCAAAAATCAATGTCTTAATTGATAATTAATTCAACCTGCAGTGAGCATAAATGAAATAAAATTACAAAGTTGTGAAGTACATGAGATCAGAATAAAAGAAAGTAAACTAACTACAATGTAAACTCACGGAAATCAGAAGATATCAAACAGAATAAACTCACAGGAAATGCCAGGATATAAAATAGAATAACCTTACAGGAAATGGAAAAGTATCAAATAGGGAATAATAGTAAGATCTGTAGGAGACCAGGCCCTAGCCATCAGTGAATACTACCAAGCTACTTCAAAATATCTGGATGACAACAACACAAGTTATATATTAATCATCAAACTCACTTGCCATTATAATATGATCTCATTTAGAATCACATTCTGTATATTGAAATTACAATTGAGGTCCTAAGAAAAATGCTAAATATCTCCATTAGCCCCTATCCTCCTATCCTATCCTATCCTATCTATCTCTAATAATCCCCTTCTTTGATATTTGTTTTCATTTAAATACACAGAGAGAAGGGAGAAGTTACAATAGAGATGATTACAAAATGATTCCCATAACAAAATTGGATTGTTCACGACAAATTGATCAGCAAGATCATATCTGAAATATCTTTCCATCAACATTCAACAGGAACAGGTCAAATTTGGTATTTCCACTAAGATAATTTGGAAAATGGCCGCAACAACGGATATGAGAAAATCGTCTTCAGAGAACCTTCTGTTTCTCTTAATAAAGACCGAATTTGGGAAAATTGCTCAATATAAATCTAATTCGGGCTATTCTAGACAAAACCCATGTTTCTGATTTTCCATATCCTTCTCCATTTGCCCGAAATGTCCAATGAAAAACTGTCACTTCTTATTCCAGTGAATTTCTGAATTGGAATATTTAACGATGAGCTGGAGATCAAATCTGCAATCTGAAAAACATCTTGGAGGCTAAAATGGTCAGTGATGTTACAACAAATTTACTAATAAACCATCATTGGTAAAATCATGCATAATAATCATTAATTTATTAAAAATAAAGGAGAAGAAATAATAGTTATCCATAAGAGCATAAATAATTATAAAATGGAATTATATGATAAAGTATGATAAATGACGTGATAAAGAATGGTAGAAATGGATGAAATAGGCATTAAAGAGTGATAATAATTATAACAAACTAGCGGTCCAACTTACCCCCAAACTGAATATATTGCATGTCCTCATGCAACCCAAAGCCTCTGTATTAAGCAAGCAATAACACAAAAGTTGTTCATCCCAACTCATGAAATGGATAGAACAAATGACTTCTTCCTCAAATAATGAATATTCAATTTTAGCAACGTTGACAAAGGCGTAACAATTTTTACATTGACATTCAACTATATGTATATGAAGCTGCAGCAAAATATGATATAAGTAATAGTAAACTTCATTAACCATTTTCTCAAAAACTACAAACCAGATTTTGCTGAAATTTTGCAAGAAGATTTCTACTATATTAATGATTCTCTAATCCAAAAATCATATCGTTTTGATGCACGAATCATGAGATATAATCAAAATGGTTGTAGGTGACAGTGCATGATTTTTGAAATTTTACAAACTAATTTAACTTGAAATTTTCTAGTTTTTTGTATTTTAATGATACCTCTTTGCTATACAAGACTTCAGTTCATGGTTTTAAAGATATAAGCCAATCAACTTTTGCACTGTATAAAAATGAAATTGTATGCCTTAAATGAGAAAGAAAGTAGAAAACATTCATCATGTGTAGCAATTCCTCCCCCAAACTAGAGAGTTAGCATGCCCTCATGTAATGATAGAAAACAAATTGAGGTGGTTGCTACAATCTGTTGAAATCTATGCTTGGTGTAAAACAACATGGAATAAGGGAGGTGTTGAGAATGAATAAGAATATCAATGGATGATAAAGAATATTAATGGCATGGTCATAATAAATAAATAAATGAAAGGAAAACTCCCCCAAACTGAAAGATTCTGTCTCTGAAAAATGAGAAGTGGTAAAGATGTGGAATGAATGATGATAAATAATGCTCAATGGATTTTGCATGAAATTCTCCTAAATTCGTAATAAATCAGAAAAGTATGCTATTTTACCTCAAGTTTTACCTCTGAAAAAAAATGTGGAATGACATGTATGGAGTGGCATTTGTTGAAGCTAATGTAGGCTGAGTTGATGCTAAAAGTGATGCAAAAGGTGGAATCCAGGCAAGCACATCATGTCTGAACAATTGTTCATTTTCACGAGTTTCTCGAGCCTCTTCTGTTAGTTACAATAGTGTGGCCTTGCTGTGAATAGAGTTGCCCCCCATACTTGTTGTTCTCCTATAAAAAAATCACTACGCTGCATGCAAATTTCTCAAATCCATAGTTTTAGTTTTGAATAGCAATAGATAAGCCGCATGCAAAAATTTAAATCAGAAAAAACTTTTGAATAACCTTCCCCCTCCAATTGGAAAATGGCATTCATGACCATAAAGAATAGGAAAAGTGTTATTTTGATGGCAAGGCAAGGGAATGAATAGTACGGTAGTAAATGAAGCAGGGTACACATATCAATGATAGGACGAAAAGAGGTATGGTTATAATGAGAGAAAAGTGTGTAAAGATAGTTATGAATAAGAGATAGGATGCTTTAGATCGATGATAAGTTATGCAAAAAAGAAAAATGACAGCAATATGCCCAAAAAGATGCTTTGTTGACGGTATTCTAGCTCAGAATGATGTGATTGATTGGAAAACAATTTCTCATGCGTAAAGGTTCAAAACAGAGAAAAATTAAGGAAATAAGTTCTTCGATAAAAAGAGAGAATAAGAAAAGGGTATTATAGTAATAATTGCTGATAAGATATAACTTCAATACCATAAGCAGAGCCTCTGCTTCCAACAGGCGTCCATAGTCTCAACAGGGTTGCTTTTTAACCCATATGAGCCAGGATCCTCAATTTATAAATGGAGAGTTCTAGTGTTGTTCTACAGAAGAGATTAGTGTGTTGGCATGGTAACCAGATAACCACACTGCCATTCACTGGGATGTAGCAAAAGTAATCAGGCCGGCTCGTGATGAGACCTCTTATTCCAAGGATATTTTGGTTATCAAATGGATCATAACCCTGGTGTGGTGGCCATAATGGGAATGTCACTTTGTTACAGCCTTATGAGCATGGTAGGTTGGCTCTTAATGAGACCCCCTATCCTCCATCTGCAAACAAAATTTTGTTGTTATCACACATTTTTTTGATAAATAAAGGGAAGCTCAGTACTCCTTAAGAGCAAGGATGGTGGAAGAAGTTGAGGATGTCAATAGAAAAAAATATACCCATAGTCTCATTTATTACAAACGGAGAAGGTTATAACCAGGAAGGGTAGAACCAGCATGATATTAAGATGATAAATCAATATCATGTACAATAGAAAACGATGCAGTAAAGTAGTATATAAATATTTGTGTCCCTTTTCTTAAAAAGAATCTCTCATCCAGAATCTGTCCTGTTAAAGATCATAACGTGAATGATATTAACTCGCTTCAATAGAATCCATAATTCTTATTCTCATAAAAATAGTGTACTTCATGCCATGAAAGGGAATCAGTAAAATGTGGTTGAGATGAACTAGGAATAATCCCACAAGAGGAAGGAGGTGCTATTCGCAACACACAAAACTTCACAAGAAGCAAAAATGTTGTTTCGAAGAGGGAACAACAAAAACACTCTAAAAGTGTTGCTCCCTAGAGGAAACAACAAAACTCTAAAGAATACTTAAAAAAAGTGTTGTTCCCTAGAGGGAACAACAAAAACTCTAAAAGGGTTGTTCCCTAGAGGGAACAACAAAACTCTAAAAGTGTTGTTCCCTTGAGGGAACAACAAAAAAACACTCAAAAAAAGTGTTAAAAACACTCCAAAAAAAGTGTTATTCCCTTGAGGGAACAACAAACTCTAAAAGTGTTGTTCCCTTTAGGAAACAACAAAAAACACTAGAAAATGATGTTGTTCCTTTGAGGGAACAACAAAAAATACTCCAAAAAAAGTGATGTTCCCTTGAGGGAACAACAAAAAACACGTGAAAAAAGTGATGTTCCCTTGTGGGAACATCAAACTCTAAAAGTGTTTTTCCCTTGAGGGAACATCAAAAAGACACTAAAAAAAAGTGTTATTCCCTTGAGGAAACAACAAAAAACTCCAAAAAAAGTGTTTTTCCCTTGAGGGAACAACAAACTCTAAAAGTGTTGTTCCCTTGAGAAAACAACAAAAAAACACTCAAAAAAAGTGTTGTTCCCTTGAGGGAACAACAAATGTTCCCTCAAGGGAACAACAAAAAACACTCAAAAAAAAGTGTTGTTCCCTTGAGGGAACAACAAACTCTAAAAGTGTTGTTCCCTTGAGGGAATAACAAAAAACACTCGAAAAAAAGTGTTGTTCCCTTGAGGGAACAACAAACTCTAAAAGTGTTGTTCCCTTAAGAGAACAACAAAAAACACTCGAAAAAAACTGTTGTTCCCTTGAGGGAACAACAAACTCTAAAAGTGTTGTTCCCTTGAGGGAATAACAAAAAAACACTTAAAAAAAGTGTTGTTCCCTTAAGGGAACAATTGCTGTTCCCTTGAGGGAACAACAAAAAACACTCCAAAAAAAGTGTTGTTCCTTTGAGAGAACAACAAAAAAACACTCAAAAAAAGTGTTGTTCCCTTGAGGGAACAACAGCTGTTCCCTTAAGGGAACTGTTAGCTCTGCTACATATTGTTGATATTTGAGGATCAGAAATAAGCTCGGTCCTTGGTTACGCTCAAAGGAGGCCTATATTGATCATTCTCACCTTCTCCTTTACCTCCCTCACCCTCCCTTTAGCTCCATTTCCCGTGATTTTTGTTAAAAAATCATATAAAGGTCCTTCGCTCTTAAGCCTCGAGTGCTAGAACCCATACTCCATAAACCCGTGCCCATACGACCGCGCACCTTCACAAACCCTTCACCCGTAACCTCCGCCGTCGATCTCCGCTTCCTGATCTAACGACTCTTGTCACAGTAACTTACGCGATCAAATCCACACCACTCGATCATCTCCACCACGATCGGATGATGTTCGCTCTCCCCGTGCTCACAAAGTAACGGCACGTTAACACGCAATGGAGAGTGGTTTCCTCTCTCCTCCGCTGCCACGCGTCACGCGCTGAGTGGGATTGCGCGCCATCGTCCGTTACCACCCAACCCCCCAACGCCGGTGCGATCAATACCGCTTACCGCCTGGTCCTCCGTTCTCGCCCGTTAATCACTGCGTGCCTCCGCTGCCCGATGACTATTGGATCTACCCGCTAGAGATCCAACAGCCCACGATCATCCCGCTCCCGCCTCCTTCGATATTCCCATCGACTCATCCTCGTCATCTATCCTCCTGATCCAACAACGAGTCCAGCTCCTCCGTCCTGCTTGTGCACCCGCTATGTAGTCCATGACCCTTGAATGTTCCGTGCACCTGAAGGAAGGTGACTAGTCTTTCGGTACTGTTTGCAGTTGCTCTTCAACCACCATATTTAACAAACAGTATGGCTGAGAGGGAAAAGGACAGAGCTCGAGCAGATACTTGCATTTAACAGTCATGGAACTTATCCTATACGACACTCCAGCCACCTGAGAGGATAGCAGAGTGCAGGAAAAGATCATATTCATCCGCTAAAGCAAGAAATGCACTCAAAAACTCCATCAGGCAACTAAATGCGGTTGGTGGTCAATTATGACCTCTCTATACTTAGAATGGCCAAGTGCCTTTGTATTGAAACTCTATATATACCCAGAAACAAGATGTAATCAAGGTTGATGGTTGATGTTTTGATGTAAGGTTCAACTTCTAGAGGCTGTAACTATTTTGGTACCTGCAGTGTCTCGTTTTCATTTTCAGCTAATAAAAGCTTCTTTTGTTGTTAATTGCTCACTTTTCATCCTTCTTCTGTTCTAAGATGTGCCTGATTGGTTGTATTTCTAAGCTCTTGATGTTTAGCATTAGAGAAGTTGTCATCCTATCTCCGTGTTAAAGTCTTGTATGTATCAGTGAATGAGCTATTCAGGTTTCTTTTCACCTAATGCCAAAGAGCTTTCATCCTGTCTATGCATTAGAGAAATAGATTTGCAGACTTCTTTACTGGTTGTAGCTAGCCATCACATGGTCTTGTGCATCTGCTGGTGTAGTCAGTATTCTCCATATTCACCCAATCCTTAAACTATGAGTAATTGGTGGTCTGAAGCCTTGTAGTCTGGGGGTGTTCACGCATGTCTGGAGTTAAGCAAAGCAGAAGTGGTTATCTGGCTTTAAAAAGCATCATTCCCTCCATTCATCCATTTGCAACAATAAGTTGAATTTGTATGTTCCCAGGCATCTCCGAGCTACAACCTAGGAGAGTTTCTTGGGGTGATAACATTAATTGGCGCCGTTTTCGGGGAGAGGAGATTGAAGCTCAGCTTCCCTGGGAGAACAACACAGTTCCAACTTTGATGATAGACAAAGTCTGGACACATTTCTGGTTGTAATCATCTATCTGGCGACTCTACTAGAGGACCAACCTAGTGGTGACTCCACATTACAGTTTTGGCTCAGTTTGTGAGACATACTCAGAGAAATCCTCAGAAATCACCAGCTGACCCAGTGCCTGACCCTGAGAAGATTGCTAAGCAAAGGAAAACATCACAAAAAGGAGCATCAAGATCATGTAAGCCTAAAAAATCTTATGTATCTCTGCAAGAGAAGATTATAGCTGAGAATGTACTATTTGAAGATATAGAGCCTAACATTGTTAGTGAAGAAATACCTTCAGAGATTCATAAAGCTCCTTGTCCATTTAGTGCACCTTTGGATCTTAGTCCAAAGAAAGTCTCTCATACAGTCCCTCATACTCCTTTGTTTCTGTCATCCACTTCATTGCTCCCTACTGTTCAAACTGCCAGTATCCCTCCACCTACCCCAGTCATGGCAGGCCAGCAAACACCCACAAAGATGGAAAGAATAATAGCTGCTAGGTATGGACCCCTGGTCTTGCCGGTTCCTTTGAATGCCATGCCTGCAGGAGAATATCAGAAATATATGCCTAAGTTCACTGGTACAAAGGAGTAACAGCTGAAGAACACCCTGAATCTTTTTATAGTTATGCTGATAACCTTGATATCAGTGAGGATGATGTGTGGATGAGAGTGTTTTTCCAGAGCCTTGATGGAGAGGCTAGAAAGTGGTTCAGAGAGTTGAACCCTAGGTCAATAGCAGACATTGAAGCATTAGATGATGTGTTTTTGAAGCATTGGGGAGATAAGAAAGACTCGCTCTATTACCATACAGAGTTTGGAAACCTCAAGAGGGAGAATGGGGAATCATTGCCTGATTTTAATAAAAGATTTAACCGTATGTATAGTAAGATACTAGCTAAGGTAAAGCCTACTCCTACCTCTACCAAACTCACCTATGCCAATGCTTTTGACTTTTATTTCTGCCTACTCTTAAGAGAAAGAAGATGTGCCACTCTAGCTAAAATGCAAGATGCAGCTCTAGAGGTGGAATCGAATATCATGGCCGCAGAAAATCTCAAAAGTCATGTTGATAGAAGGAGGCAGAGAGGTGAGGCTTCTTCTTCCTCTACTTCATCTTCAGAACCCAAATTAGATAAGATGACTAAAATGATAGAGTCATTGGCTACCGAGATATCTAAGCTGAAGGTTGAACAGAGCTCTGGAAAGGCTAGGCTTCCAAACACATTCGCTCTAAGAAATTCAACTCCATTCAGAAGAGAAAATGAACAATTGCAGATCATTCAGAGGGGTAAAGAAGCAAATGAAGAACAAAAGGTTAAATCTCCCTTCCAGAATGTAGATATGGAGGAGGAGCAGTTTGAAGAAGAGGATGAAATTCATTGCATGGAAGATAAAGGTAGTGCTGCCTTTTTGACTTTGGCTGCCTATGAATAATCATTACTCCAAGACCAAACCAGTCAAGAGTGGGACAGAGAGGTTGTTCTGTAGACTGGTGAACAACAAAGATATAATCTGAGGTCAAAAGGAAACAATGTTAAGGAGAATCCTGCCCAAAGAGCTGATTTCTCAACAGAGCAACAAAATATCAGACAGAAGAAGCTAGCAGTTGATCTAGTCATCCTCAAAGCACCAGCTCAAGAGTCAAGATGTCCTGACAAGTCTCGTTCCCCTTTCAACTTTGAATCAAAAGTCCATAAGTTAAAAATATCTGTACCTCTGTTAGAACTTGTAAAGAGTGAAGTTTCTAGAAAGCCTATCCTTGATGCTCTTGAGCTGAAAGCCTCACAAACCTCCACGGACTACATCAATTTGCAAGATGATAAGCCTGCAGTTGTTCTTAGCTCAATGATTCAACCTGCTGATAATAGCTCCCCATAATTCTATGTCTCCTTGACCATTCATGACAAAAACCTCCATAATTGCCTGTTGGATACAAGGGCCAGCCACAATTTGATGCCTAAAGCTGTCATGGAAGAGTTAGGCTTTGATATCACCAGACCATATCATGATTTATTTTCATTTGATTCGAGAAAGGTAAAATGCCTAGGATTAATCAAAAACCTAGCCATTACCCTAACTCAGCTGCCCATAAAGAGCATGATTATGGATATTGTGGTAGCAGATGTCCCCCCCAAGTTTGGCATGCTGCTATCCAGAGGGTGGATTAAGTGACTAGGTGGGACATTACAAAATGATTTATCTTATGCCACTGTCCCAGTTTTTGGAGGGGAAAGTAGGAGATTGTACAGAGAAGCAAAGCTAGCCTACATCATTAGTGATGAGAATAATCCCTCTAATCATCCCATTTATGCTGTGGACACCGATTTCGGAGCATGTATTCTCCAAATTGAAGAATCCCAAAAAGCCTCATTGCAGCTCAAGAAATCAATAGTTCAGGTCGAGGGAGGGCAAGGAAGTTAGGTTTGGGAAATGTTCTTTGATGGAGCATGTTCCAGAGAAACTGTAGGAGCAGGGGTGGTGCTGATATCTCCAGAACAAGAAAGCACACATCTGTGTCTTAAGCTAGCTTTCCAAGTCACCAACAATATAGCAGAGTATGAGGCTCTGATATTGGGCCTTAACACAGCTAAAGACAGAGAAATCAGAAACATAAAGGTGCTTAGAGATGCTGATCTTATCATTCAATAAGTGAACAAAATGTTCCAAGCAAAGCACCCAAGGTTGAAAGCATATAGAGATGAGGTACGGAGACTCAAAGATTCTTTTGATAATTTTTGTATCTCATACATCCCTAGAGTTAAAAATCAGCTTGCTCATTCCCTTACTCTGTCTGCTAGCATGTTTATCCCTCCCAGGCCTCCCAGGCTAGTTTATGAAGTTCAAATGAAATATAGACCATCCTTGCCTGATAATGTCCAGCACTGGAAAGTTTTTGAAGATGATAATGAAGTGAATAGGTTTCTGCAAGTCATTGATGAATTCTCTAAAATGCAAATTGATCAAGAGAATGAAGCCTTGGAAGGAAATCCCCAGTCCCAACTTAGAAACAAAATTGCCAAAAATAACATTGTCCAATTATCAAGCAATCATATACCTAAAGGCCTAGTTCCTTTGGAGAAGCTGTTTGACCAGAATGACGTCCCTTATAAGGTTGCCCAAAAAGAAGACCAATCTGCAGTCCATAGGCATAATATAGGGAGTCCAAATCATCCAAGATATATAAATCTGTCCACTCAACTATCTGCTGCCCAAAGTTCTGAGTACTGCAATTTGCTGATGTCTTTGGCTGGGAGTATAGTGACCTGGAAACATATGACAAAAAGATAATCTAGCACAAAATCCCTTTAGAGAAAGACACCATCCCTTTCAAGAAGAAACTAAGGCCAATAAATCCTTTGCTCCTCCCGGTGATTGAAAAGGAAATCAAGAAGTTACTGGCTGCCAAAATCATAGTCCCTCTTAGATATTCAAAATGGGTAGCCAAATTGGCGGCGGTGAGGAAGAAAAGTGGAGAAATCAGGCTCTGCATTGATTTCAGAAACTTAAACAAATGCTCTAAGAAAGACAATTACCGTCTACCCAAGATGGAGCACTTGCTGCAGAAAGTCTCAGGAGCCAAAGTGATGTCTTTCCTTGATGGATTTTTAGGGTATAACCAGGTTGCTGTAATCTAGATGATTAAGAGAAGAATGCATTCATCACTCTTTGGGGCAATTTTATGTATTCCAATATGCCTTTTAGGTTGATGAATGTTGGAGCCACCTTTCAGAGAGCTGTGGATATAGCACTTGTGGGAGAGAAGGATAAATTTGTCCTTATCTACCTTGATGATATAACAGTATACTCCAGTAGCCATCAGGACCATTTGCAACATTTGAAGAAAGTGTTCATGAAGTGCAGAAGGTTTGGGATTTCAGTCAATCCTAAGAAGTCACAGTTTGATTTAGAAGAAGGCAAGTTGTTAGGACATGTTGTTTCTGCTGGAGGTGTCAAAATTGACCCAGAAAGAGTAAGAGCAATTCAGACCTTGTCTGTCCCGAGATTAAAGAAGGATATCCAATCCTTTCTGGGCAAGATAAATTTTGTAAAGAAGTTTATTCCTAATTTTGCAGAACTTGTAAAACACATTACCTCCATGTTGAAAAAGGGGTCAGAAATCAAATGGAATGATGCAGCAAGAAAATCTTTTGAATCCATCAAAAGGGCTATTATGGAAGCTCCTACTTTAATCAGCCCAGATTACAACAAGGAATTCCATATATTTTCATTTTCCTCTGATGACACCCTTGCAACAGTTTTGATGCAAGCAGATGAGGAAGGCTTAGAGCATCCAGTGGCATTTTTCAGCAAAACCTTAAGGGATGCTGAGCTGAGGTATGATATCATTGAAAAATAGGCATATGCTCTTATAAAATCTTTGAAAGCTTTTAGAATTTACATTCTGCACTCCAAGGTAATTGCATATGTACCCTCTGCTTCAATAAAGGATGTCCTAACATAGCCTGATGCTGATGGAAGAAGGGCTAAATGGATTGCAAAGCTTATTGAATTTAACATAGAATTGAAGCCCACCAAGCTTGTCAGAGGTCAGGGCCTTGCTAGATTAATGGCTGAAGAGAATTGCAGAATGTTGGATATGAATTTGATAAGCATAAATTCATAGGATGGTTAGGTAAAAGGGGAAACAACTAAACTAGGGAAAAACCAGTCATTGCCATAAAATCTAGCTTCGTGTGAATGGTATTCTACCATGGCTCAATTCTTTCTAAAGCTAGAAATTCCTCCAGGCCTTAGTTTAAGCCAAACCAGAACTATCAAACTCAAGGCAGCTAAATATTACATTCATGAAAACCTGCTCTACTAGAGGGACCCCTCTAGAATTCTTTTGACGTGTCTAGACACAGAACAATCCTTGGAAGTGATGCAGCAGTTTCATTCCAACATATGTGGAGGACATCATTATTGGAAAACTACAGCCCACAAAATCCTCAGAGCTAGGTACTATTGGCCCACCTTATTTTCTAATGTCTTTTCATTTGTTAAATCTTGTGACAGGTGCCAAAGATTTGAAGGGAAGTAGCACTTGAAGTCCCTGCCCTTAAAACCCATACATGCTAGTGGCCCTTTTCAGCAGTGGGGCTTGGATTTCATTGGAGAAATCAATCTGCATTCAAGTGGCCAGCACATATGGATATTAGTAGCCACCGATTACTTCACTAAATGGATTGAGGCCATCCCTACCGGAAAGGCTGATCACCGTATGGTCATGAAGTTCTTAGTGTTGGAAATAATACTGAAGGGGTGGGGTGAATCAGTATTATGTTATGAATCCAGCTCAAGAAAAGATAGAAAAGATGGATCAATGCCTTAGAATTCAGCCTCTTCGAGGGGGCAACCTCCTTTACATTACATAAATGAACAATTCTTGGATGATCAAATGACAAAACCTCCTTTATATATATAAGAGTCTAAGGAGTCACAATATAATCCAGCCGACCTAACAATAATAATATAAAGCCACAAAAATAACACTAGAGGGATTCTATGGGGCACAGAAATAACAATATGGGGGTAATAGGGGCACAACAATATAAATAAGGGGTATAACTACAATAGTAATGGGGTAATCACTAGTATTATAGGGACCCAACATGCCCCTCTCCTTCAAAAAAGTGATGTCCTCAATGTTTGAGTAGTTCTAGATACTTCTACATAAAATTCTCATCCTCCCATGTGGAATCCTCATCGGATAAGTTCTTCCACTTGATAAGATACTCTGAAATTGATCGATTTCGTAGCTTTCGAGTTCTTGTTTCTGTGACTACTTCCGGTTCCAATATAATTTTTCCTTCCTCGTCAAGTTCTGGCAATATTGTTTGAATTGGGAGCTTGTCGCCTATAACCTTCTTTAAACATGAAACATGGAAAACTAGGTGCAATCGAGAAACTGCAGGAAGCTCCAATTTGTATGCCATAGTACCAATCTTTTGCAACACCTTGTACGGACCATAATACTTTGGTGATAATTTATTATCCTTCTTAGCTTGCTTTAGGGACATTTTCTTATATGGTTGTAGCCATAGGAATACCCAATCACCTACATCAAAACTTCTTTCACTGCGATGTTGATCTGCCTGTTGTTTCATTCTATTTTGTGCCAACACGAGGTTATCCTTTAAGAGTTGGAGGACTTGTTGTTGATGTTCGATGTGATGTTCCACTGCCTGAACCTTAGAATTTTCTCTTAAATATGATGTGATGGATGGTGGTTGATACCCATAAAGTGCCATAAATGGGGTCATTTTTGTTGCTGTATGGAAGGAAGTGTTATACCACCATTCAGCTAGAGGCAACCATTTGACCCATTGTGTCTGTTTATCAGATACAAAGCAACGAAGATATCCTTCCAAACATTTGTTTACTATCTCAGTTTGCCCATCAGATTGAGGATGATAAGATGAGCTATGAGCTAACTGAGTACCAAGACAAGAAAATAATTCTGTCCAAAAATTTCCAGTGAAAATGGGATCTCTGTCACTTACAATAATCTTTGGGTTTCCATGTAGCTTTTGAACTGTTTCCATAAATGCAGTAGAAACTGTACTAGCTTTAAATGGATGTGATAATGCACAAAAGTGTGCATACTTGGTAAGTCTGTCAACTACCACCATGATGACACTCTTTCCCTCAGACTTGGGTAAACCTGTGATAAAATCCATTGAAACCTCCTCCCAACGTTGGCTTGGAATGGATAAAGGTTGTAATAGACCCGGTGTCTTAATTGTTTCAACTTTATTTTGTTGGCAAACCAAACATTCCGCCACAAACTTTTGAATATCTGATTTAAGGCCATCCCAAAAAAATTCCTTCTTAACCCTGTGGTAAGTTTTTAAAAATCCTGAGTGCCCTCCTAAGGGAGAAGTGTGCAATTCCATAAGAATCTTTTGTTTTAGCTGGGAATTCTTACAGAGGTATAAGCGATCTTTGTACCATAACGAATCATTTTGCCAGCTAAATGTATCAGAAGTACTGGAATCTTGTTGTAGCTTTCGAATAAGTGCCCACACTTCTTCATCATTCTTCCATTCCTCCCTTGCTTCATTTATCCAATCTGGTTGGATAATAGAAATGGCACACAACAATGCTTCCACATCCTCATCCTTTCTTGAGAGTGCATCTGCCACCACATTTTGCTTCCCTTTTTGTAGATGATTTCAAAGTCATAACCCAACATCTTTGTGACCCACTTTTGTTGCTCTTCAGAGGATAATCTTTGTTCTAAAAAGTATTTAAGGCTATCATGATCCGTTTTTACCTTGAAGTGTCTTCCCATTAGGTAGGGTCGCCATTTCTTAAGTGCATGGAGTATTGCCAACATTTCCTTCTCATAAATAGCTTTGCTTAAAAACTTTCCCTTGATTGGACGACTTTCAAAAGCAATGGGTCTTTCATCTTGCATTAGAACAACACCAATTCCATTTCCTGAAGCATCACATTCCACAATAAAGGTTTTTGTGAAGTCCGGTGTAGCTAAGACCGGTGCTTGGCACATTGCCTCTTTAAGATGTTCAAAGGCCTTTGTTGCTTCCGAAGTCCATGAAAATGAATCTTTCTTCAATAATGTTGTTAGAGGTGCTGCTATTCTCCCATAATTCTTAACAAACTTGCGATAATACCCTGTCAACCCAAGAAATCCTCGCAGATGCTTTATGGATGTGGGGATTTTCCATTCCTTAATGGCTTTAATTTTGCTAGGGTCTACCTTAACTCCTTCATGAGATACAATATGACCCAAATATTCCACCTCCTGGACTCCAAAGAAACATTTGGATCTTTTTGCATATAATTGTTTCTCCTCCAATAGTTGTAGCACCCTGTCAACATGTTCAACATGATCCTTCCAAGACTTGCTGTAGATTAGTATATCATCAAAAAATACTAACACAAATTTTCTAAGGAATGGTTTGAAAATTGAATTCATCAAACCTTGAAATGTTGAAGGTGCATTGGTAAGGCCAAAAGGCATGACCAAAAATTCATAATGACCCTCATGAGTTCTAAATGCCGTTTTCAGAATGTCTTCAATCTTCATTCTGATTTGATGATATCCCGAACGAAGATCCAACTTGGTGAAGTAAATTGATCCATGCAATTCATCCAGTAATTCATCAATGACAGGAATGGGGAACTTATCTTTAATAGTGAGCTTGTTGAGCTCCCTATAATCCGGACACATGCGCCATGATCCATCCTTCTTGTGCACCAATACTACTGGAGCTGAGAAAGAACTTTGACTCGGTTGAATTATACCAGCCTCTAGCATTTCTGCAACCATACGTTCAATTTCACTTTTTTGGACATAGGGATATCTGTACGGCCTGATGTTTGGAGGAACACTTCCTGGAATCAGATGAATAGCATGATCATGATCACGCATAGGTGGGAGACCTTTGGGAGTCTCAAATACCTTGGAATGATTGTCCAGGACTTTTTGGAGATCTGGAGAAATAGATGATTCCAATGTGGAAACATCTAGCGAACATAATTGTGCAATTACACCTCTTTGCTCCTTTTTTAGAAGCTTTGTCATGCCATTAGAGCTGATTATCTTTCCTGGTTTCCCTGCAATACCCCTTAATTCAACTTCCTTTCCTTCCATAGAAAATTTGATGAAAAGTTCTTGAAAATTAAAAGCTATTGTACCCAAGGATTGTAGCCATTGGACTCCTAGTACAACATCAGCACCTCCCATTGGAATGGAAAGCATTGGGCTAGTCAATACATATTCTCCCATGGATAGCTTGATATTATGGCACTTTCCAGAGCAATTTATTGTTCCTCCATTTGCAATCATCACTTGACACTCTGGTGCTGGATATAGGAAGCAATTCAATTCTTTTGCTACCCTACAATGAATAAAATTGTGGGTGCTTCCTGAATCAATCAACACTATTACCTTTTTCTTCTTGATTTGTCCTTCTATCTTGATGGTTTGAGGAGTGGTAATTCCCGCCAATGCATTACAAGATATGGTCGGATTTATTTGTTCTTCATCTAGGCTTTGTTCCTGGAGTATATCCTCTTCTTTTGACCTTTCTTGCTCCTTTTCTTCTTCCTCTTCACAATCTATGTAGAATAATTTCTTCTCAGCACACTTATGACCTTTTGTGTATTTGCTATCACAATTGTAACAAAGCCCTTTTGCTCTTTTTTCTTCCAATTGTTGTGGTGTCAACCTTGTAGGTTGTGGAAGACTAGGGGCAACAACACTTCCGTCTTTATAGTTGTGAGTGGTATGCTTCCTAGTTGCCATAATTTTGCTTTCCATTTTTCTTGCTAACCTGAATGCCTTCTCTAATGAATCAGGTTCCCAAAGGCGAACATCATGTTGGATATTATCCTTTAAAGACCCTATGAACACATCAATCCTATGCTCCTCTGGAATATCTTTTACCCTTATGTTCAATTTTTGGAACTCCTCAATGTGCTCCATTATTGAACCCTTTTGTTTGAGACTTATCAATTGGCTAAAAAAAGTGTTGCTTTTTGTATCCTCATAATGTGCTATCAATTCTTCCGTAAAAATTTCCCAAGTGATAAATTGTTTACGAGAACAAAGCCATTGATACCATACAAACTGATTTGGTTCCAAATATACAGTTGCCATACGTACCTTTTGTGCGTTTTGCACATTATTGAGATCGAAGAATTGCTCCATCTGTAATATCCATGTGGCGGGATCCTTGCCATCAAACTTCCTCATATCGATTTTTGGAATATGGTGATTCTTCGATCCAACATTAGCATCTATGGAATCATGATTAACATTTCTTTTGTTCTCATCATGAGTTTCCTTTACTACCTTTTCACCATTAGTAAGTATTTCTTGTAGAAAATTTGTCAAATCTGTCTTCAAATCTGCTATGCTTGTCTTCAAATTTGTGTTCAAATCTATCTTCAAATTATCCATCTTAGCTTCCATGCCATTCATCTTAGCTTCCACGCCATTTATCTTAGCTTCTGTTAACTTTTGTGAGCGTGACATTTGTTGCACTTGTTCTTGTAATTTTGATATATCATGTAGCATTTCTTCCTCTTCTTCATGAGTCATGCTAGAGCTTTCAGGTTCCTTACTAGGTGTTTGCATTTTCTTTCCTCGGGGCATCAGTTACCGATAATAATGCTCTACTATGCCCTTTGAATTCCTTCAAAATAAATTTTCAAACCAAGCTTAAGCAAAAATTTAAAAAAATCTACACACCTTTTTTCACTTTGTAGGAGCTCGATATTGCCTCTGATGTATCTCTGTACTTTCCAATCATCTAATTCTGAATTTGTGACCTGTAGTAGCTATCTGTGTCCTCTTTCCAATGCCACCAGTCTGATCCAAATTTGATTCTCCAAGAAAGAGTTATGCACAATCTCCCAAGATGACCTGATTATAGACCTTTCCAGAAGAGCAAACTTGTATGAAGTGCCACGTGTACAATTTTGGATCTTTGGTTCTAAAAATATATATACAAGAAACTACAGTCCATCCTCTTTCTGTACCTTCTTATGAAATTTCAATCTGATACCCAGAGAGAAAGTTATGACTATTTTCCCCAGGTCACTTGTTTTGAATGTAATTCAGGAGTTTGCAAAAAGACCAACTTCCTCAGATCATATATCTGCAAATATCGTACGAAAAGCTCTGAAATTCAGAACCAATGTTCAACACGATTTCTTCTCAAATGGGTTTTTTTTGTGTCTTCTGAAACATCACAAAAAAAAAGTTATAGTGAAAATGCCACGATGACCTATTTGGAGCAGCGAAACCCTAGAATCCAAAGCTCTAATACCAAGTGTTATGAAACCAGCTCAAGAAAAGATAGAAAAGATAGATCAACGCCTTAGAATTCAGCCTCTTCGAGGGGGAAACCTCCTTTACATTACATAAATGAACAATTCTTGGATGATCAAATGACAAAACCTCCTTTCTATATATAAGAGTCTAAGGAGTCACAATATAATCCAGCCGACCTAACAATAATAATATAAAGCCATAAAAATAACAATAGAGGGATTCTATGGGGCACAGAAATAACAATATGGGGGTAATAGGGGCACAACAATATAAATAAGGGGTATAGCTACAATAGTAATGGGGTAATCACTAGTATTATAGGGACCCAACATATTATCAGATCAATATAACTTTTCACTTTCCATATTAAGATTCATATGTGATGCAACAAGTATATATCCAGTAAACATATGATTCAGTTAGTTGATCTCTAATGAGTGCATCAGAACATTATTAACCATATGAGCAGTAAACCGGAGCAGTAAAATAGAACAGATCATCACACACAAGAAGCACACATGAACACCATGATGTAAGGTGGAAACCCAATGTGGGTGAAACCACCTGCTGCAAGTCGTCTCAATCTTCTTTAATAAGAAATGCCTTTTACAATAGTTCCGTACTGGTGCAGACTTATACCAGTACACATGCTTCTACCTGCAGAAGGCTACAACCTTCTCTCGTTCTCCAGACTATCTTGGAAGGGAGCTACAACCCCCTTTGCTCTTGTACTAGCTGATCCATTTACTAGTACGCAGGCTGCTACCTGCTGAAATGCTCCAACCTTTACTCGTTTTCCAGCTGCTACTAGAAGGGAGCTACCACCCCCTTGGCTCTTGTACTAGCTGATGTACTAGTACGTAGGTGCCGACCTACCGAAGGCTACAACCTTCTCTTTCTTCCTCCAGGTACCACGTTTCATCAATTTTCAGACTAGATACACTGAAGCACAACATCATAATCTGAAAGGCCACGTTTCATCCAATTTTCATATTGGACCCAACAACAACATTGAAGCACAAGAACAATCACTATTGCAAAACCCATCAACTACACTTGCATCATCAATCTCTGATTTATCCAATACTGTAACACTGTCAATCAACACAGTCACATAACAGACAACAGAACTCTGCAATAATAACCAGATCCAACTGTATCATCAAAAACATGCATCAGAGTGCATACGCTACTTGGAAGTGCTGAACCTGCATGTATACGCAACTTCACCAAAGTGAACTAGCGTATATGTCATCAATTACTTACTTATAACTTGATGCACTTCTTGACTTCAGACATATCTAGATTATTACTTGTACAAGGATAATATGTGTGTTAGCAACCCAATCTAGTCCATTAGATCACATAAATATGAGTCATTATGATCCTGATCCATTATTAGATCTCATCCATCAACACAATCAATCAAATTGAATATGTAGAATACTAACACCATTAAACAGTCATCAGAACACATCAACAACCTGAACCACCTGTAACTTTAAACATCACAGCTCAAATGGTATACGCTACTACAATGAACCAAACCTGCGTACATACGCGCTTTCACCAAAGCCAACCCGCTTACAGATCTATAAGTATTCAATCATGACTTGCAACGATTTCAAACTTAAGTTATACCCAGTTCAGATCATTACAAGCGTTAGTATACAGATCTAGAATAAGCATAATCAACTATATAGAGATAGTTCATTTCAAACCATTTGATGCCGATCTATCCTTAGATCTTGTTCTCCATCAACTGGTGAGATCCCTCTTTAGCTCAGATCCAAATCTGCACCATAACCCAATCACAGTATTCCAGATCTAGCACTTTATCAGATATTCAATAATTCAGATGATACTTTACCAAATGATCTCCTTCCTATTTTATAGTCTTAGGCCTTTCACAATACCACGGTTCAAAACCATAATAACACAATACCACAGACCCAATACTTGGGATCAACACTTTTGGATGCAATGCCACGGACCAAAACCATAGGATCAAAAACTGTCGGACTAATACCATGAACCAACCATGAAAGTGCGTGAGATCAACACTTTTGGATGCAATACCACAGACCAAAACCATAGGATCAAAAACTGTCGGACTAATACCATGAAGCAATCATGAAAGTGTGTGAAATTTTCTCTTGCATGAAGGGAACTTTTCTCTGCATGAAAGTGCGTGAAATTTTCTCTACATGAAAGAAACTTTTCTCTGCATGAAAGTGCGTGAACTTTTCTCTACATGAAAGAAACTTTTCTCTGCATGAAAGTGCGTGAAATTTTCTCTACATGAAAGAAACTTTTATCTTCATGAAAGTGAGTGAACTTTTCTCTACATGAAAGAAAATTTTATCTTCATGAAAATGTGTGAACTTTTCTCTACATGAAAGAAACTTTTATCTTCATGAAAGTGCGTGAACTTTTCTCTACATGAAAGAAACTTTTATCTTCATGAAAGTGCATGAACTTTGTTGCACTATAATTTATCATCTGAGATGAGTGGGTTGCCATCAAGTACAACATATGTATCATAATGCCAACAATCTCCCCATTTGGACTTGATGGCAACAACAACCAATCACTCTCCCCCTTTGACATCAAAGGGAAAGGGTAGACCAAGATAATCTCTTTCCTAGATGAACATTCCGCTGCCCATACTCCCCCTGAGTACCTACTAAAATCTCTAAATGAGCTCCCCCTTTGTATATGCCAAGAAGTACCACTTTGTCCATGCTTCCTCTGAGTACCTGCTGAAATCTCTGAATGAGCTCCCCCTTTGTATATGCCAAGGTGTACCGATCTGTCCATGCTACATGCTAAAAGCTCTACTCTTGCTGAGTTGTGCTGTTCATGCTCCCCCTGACTGTAGGAAAGATCTGCAAAAAGATGTTCTACAAGAAGAACATGACTCTATCATCAATGTGTTGGCATTATGATTCAAGTGTTGTCCTTGATGGCAACTCACTCAGAGGATGGTACAAGTGCTCAGAGGTTGGTACAAGTGATGGCATCTTAATCAGAAGACAGATCTCAGTACAGCATGCCAAGGAAGCTCATACACGCCGTTTCGTTAAGCCCAAGTCGCGTGTACACGCTAGTTAGATTCATAAAAAGCGCGTGTATGTGGAAAGGTTCCTTTGGTCCATGGTGGTTAGTCCTTGGAAGTTGTGCCTATGATTTCGGACCATTGTGTCTCGACGGGCGTGTCGATCCCTAGTTTTGAAGTTGATGGTATTGTGTTACTATGGTTTTGGCTCTTGGTATTGAGCTAGGCCTAAGACTATATAAGGAGAAGAAGATCATTAGGCAAAATCATCTTTCGAAAAGGGCTTGAATATCTAAGAGTGAAAGAGATCTGATTTGCAGGTGCTGGGTTGCTTGATCTAAGCCAAGGAGAGATCACATTGGTTGATGGAAGACTAGATCTAAGGATAGATCGGGATCTAATGGTTTGAAATGCACTATCATGATATGGTTGATTATGCTTATTTCTAGATCTGCATATTGTCGCAATGCTATGTTCTGGGTCTAACTAATGTCTGGTACAGCTGCAAATTGAGAAAGTTTATTTTTAGATCTGTACGCTGGTTGGTTTCGGTAAAAGAGCGTGTATACGCGGGTTTGGCTCCTTGAAGTAGCGTATATCTTTTGAAGCTTGTTTTTGGGTTTACAGTGTGGTCTGACAGTTATTGCAGAGTTCTGTAGTCTGCTCTGTGTTCTGATAACTGGTGATTGACAGGGTTCAGTGGTTCAGTGATTCAGAGTTTGGTTGTTTTATGCTTCAATGATCTGTTGTGGAAATTGAATGAATTGTGGTCTTCAGATTGTAATGTTGTGCTTCAGGAATATTCAAGTCTGAAAATGTATGAAAGGTGATACCTGAAGAAAAGAAGATTGTAGGTCAGCACCTACGTACTAGTATCTTGGCTAGTACAAGAACAAAGGGGGTTGGAGCTCCCTTCCAAGGAAGTTTGGAGAACGAGAGAAGGTTGTAGCCTTCTGCAGGTTGTAGCCTGCGTACTGGTATAAGGCTGCACCAGTACAAAAGATTGTAAACTGAAGTTTCTTAAAGAAAGATAGAGATAACTTGCAGCAGGTGGTTTTCACCCACATTGGGTTTCCACCTTATATCTTGGTGTTCATGTGTGTGACTTTTGTTATACTGCATCTGCTTACTGTTAATGTGCTGAATAATGTCCTGATGAACTTAACTGAAGAATAAGCTAACTAAGTTATGAGTTTTCTGCTTATACGCTGTTTTATTTAGTCACAGTAGCGTGTACACGCTGTTTTAATTAACTGAAGTAGCGTATATGTTTCTGAGCATTGAAAAGGTTTGATTGATCTGATAATACTGATTCACCCCCCCTCTCAGTATTATTTCCAACAATTGGTATCAGAGCAGGTCCTTCAGGGAAGCTTGATCGCTTGAAGGTAGATCATTCATCATGAGCAACTACGAGAAAGAAGCATCAATCAGGCCACCGGTTTTTGATGGAACAAATTTCAATTATTGGAAGGTAAGAGTTACTGCATATCTTCAATCTCTTGGTACAGAAGTTTGGAACATTGTAGAAACAGGCTATGCTTTTCCTTCAGTTACTCCTACAGATCCAGCTGAGAAAAAGACATATGAAACAAATGCAAAAGCAGTCAGTACTCTATTAGGAAGTATATCCCAAACAGAATTCATGAAGGTCATGCACTTCAAATCAGCAAAAGAGATATGGGACAAAATGATCACTAGCTATGAAGGAGATGAACAGGTAAAGGAAGCTAAACTTCAAACTCTCAGGATTCAATATGAGACTCTCAAGATGTATAATGATGAAAGTGTGGCAAATTATTTTCTTCGGGTAGACGAGATTGTTAATTGTATGAAAAATTTGGGTGAAGAAATAAAAGAGACTATAGTAGTTTCAAAGATTCTAAGATCATTATCCCCCAAGTTTGAATCTAAAGTATCTGCAATAGAAGAAAAGGAAAATCTCAAAGTTCTCACTATGTCTCAGTTACATGGAATTCTAACTGCTTATGAAATGAGAAAGGGAGGTCCATCAGACAGAAGGGAAGCTGCTTTTAAGGCATCAGGAAAAGAAGATTACTATGAGGCAAGCCATGTTCCAGAAGAAGAGGAAGAAGAATCAAATTTTGTTAGAAATCTTCAAAGGGGTGCTGGAAGGTTCAGAGGTAAGCTACCTTTCAAATGCTTTGCTTGTGGAAGAGTAGGTCATTATGCTGCAAAATGTCCTAATAAAGATAAAGGAAAAGAACCTGCTAGATGGAATAAGAAACAAAGTGCAAATAAGAAAAGCTACTACACCCATGAAGATAGTGATGGCTTATCAAACAGTGATGAAGATGAACAAGGTAATAAATATAAGCTATTAATGGCATTTGAAGATGATGATTATGAGGATGCTGTAGATGTGGATAATCTCTATAATGAAATTACTAGACTCAAGAGATGCATAGAAGAAAAGAGTGTGATCATTGATACTTTGCAATTTCAAATTGATGAAAAGGAAAAACATCTTGAAAAACTAGAAGGTGAAATTGTTGGTCTCAGAAAAGAAATTGAGAAAACAAAAGCTATTAATCTTAAGTTTGTCAAAGGATCTGAAACTTTGGATGAGATTATCAATGTGCAGCGGTCTCCTCTAAACAAGACAGGTTTGGGCTATAATGGAGAAACCTCTAAAGCATCCACCTCAAAGAATTATCTTGATGCAGCAAGAAGAAATGAGCAGAAGAACAATGAAGATAATCAGGTAAAGCAGGGACGAATTACAAACAGAAACTATCAGGGACAATCCTTCTTAAGGGTGAACAAAAGCTACAACCAACCACAGGTAAAATCTTCTCAGTTTGGCACAAGAATAGATGAAAATAGAAATTACAATCAGTTGGCTGGTAGATTCAATAACCGCAGAAGCTTCTTCAATGGACAATGCTTTTCTTGCCATAACTTTGGTCACAAAGCAGCTCAATGTGTTGCATATAAAACAATCATGACTAGGGAAGCTCAAAAACAAAGAAGTATGACAGGGATTACAAAGAGGACCTATAACAACTTTTCGGTTCTTGAAAATGAAGTTGAATGTTCTATTTGCAATAATTTTGGTCATAAAGAATCTGAATGCAGGAGCAGGTTTCAGGAGAAAAAGGAACAAGCCACGAGCACCAAAAAATGGAGAATAAAAGAACCTCAGACAGAAAGATGTGGGATAGCGTTTTATGCAGAAGGACAGGAAAATCTATGGTACATTGACAGTGGATGTTCGAAACATATGACAGGTGATAAAGAAAAACTTGAATCTTATTCTACTTTAGAAAAGGGAAAGAAAGTTTCTTTTGGAAATGATACTCCTGCAACTATAAAAGGAAAAGGTATTGCTCCTTTGAAAGAAAAGGTCAAGGCTGGAAATGTTTTGTATGTTGATGGATTGAAGCATAATCTTCTAAGTGTCAGTCAGATGTGTGATCAAAAAACCGAGGTTATTTTCAGATCGAATGGATGTCTTGTTCGTGATCTTGATACAGGTAAAACAGTTCTCAAAGGCAAAAGAACTCCAAATAATCTGTACATATTTGAAGAAGGACAACAACAATGCTATCTTAGCAAGGATGAAGAGCACTGGCTATGGCATCGAAGGTTGGGACATCTAAGCTTCTCACAAATAAGAAAAGCATGCAAATATCAGGCAGTTCGCGATCTTCCAGATATCAAAATTCCAGACAACACTATATGCAAATCTTGTCAGTTTGGAAAGCAGACCAGAACTAACTTTCCAGAAAAGGAAGGATCAGCTAGCTTGCCTCTTGAGCTAGTCCATACAGATGTATGTGGTCCATTTAGGAAAAGGACACCTCGAGGAGAAGAATATCTGATATTATTCATTGATGATTTCTCAAGGTTTGTTTGGTTAGGGCTTATGAAGCACAAAGATGAAGCATTCGAAAAATTCAAATCCTTCAAAGCATTGGCTGAAAATGAATCAGGACACAAAATTAAGTGCCTCAGATCTGACAGAGGTGGGGAGTTCACATCAAATGAATTTTTCGATTTCTGCGATGAACATGGGATAAGAAGAGAATTCTCTACAGCTAGAACTCCTCAGCAAAATGGGGTTGTGGAAAGAATGAACAGAACTATCCAACAAATGGCTCGTGCTATGCTCGATGAATCAGGTACTCCTGCAACCTTCTGGGGTGAAGCTGCACATGCTGCTGTTATCATTCTTAACAAAACAAATGTCCGAGTAAACAGCACTCAAACACCTCATGAGCTTTGGAGTGGTAAAACTCCTTCCGTGAAGCATTTCAAAATCTTTGGGAGCAAATGTTATATTAAGAATACTGATGAGCAACTTGGCAAACTTGAACCTAGAGCAGATGAGGGCATTCTTCTTGGTTATTCTCCACATAGCAAAGCATACAAGTGCTACAATAAAAGACTTGGCAGAATTGTTGACAGTATTGATATAGTGGTTGATGAGAAGGGATATATTCCTAGGCAAGTTCATCATGAAGACATTGAAGAAGATGAAGGTTACTCTCAAAGGCGAAATGATGAAGAAGAAGAACCTCAAGAAGAAGAAGAATCTCAAGAAGAACCAGAGGAGCAGACAAGAATAGAAGAGAAGACTCCATCCAGATATGTCCAAAAGAATCATCCAGAAACTCAGATTGTGGGGCAGAAAGAAGCAGGAGTACAAACAAGAAGGACACTTGCAGAAGCTTCAAGCTACTTGGCTCTACTCTCCTCCATTGAACCACAAAATGTGAAAGAAGCATGCAAAGATGAATGTTGGGTCAAAGCAATGGATGAAGAACTTGAGCAAATCGAAAGGAACAACACTTGGGAATTAGTTCCTAGACCAAAAGATAAGAATGTAATAGGAACAAAATGGGTCTTCAAGAATAAGTTAAATGAAAATGGAGAAGTAATTAGAAACAAGGCCAGACTTGTTTGTAAAGGGTATGCACAGCAAGAAGGAATAGATTTTGAAGAGACCTTTGCTCCTGTGGCAAGACTAGAGGCCATCCGAATGTTCCTTGCTCTCTCAAGCTTTCAAAACTTCAAGGTATTTCAAATGGACGTGAAATCAGCCTTCCTAAATGGAGACTTAGAAGAAGAAGTATATATTGAGCAGCCAGATGGGTTCATTCTTGGAAATGATCCAAACCTTGTATGCAGATTGAAAAAGGCACTCTATGGGCTCAAACAAGCTCCAAGGGCTTGGTACTATCGCTTGGACAAATATCTTCACCAACAAGGCTTTTCAAAAGGATCAGCAGATAGCAATCTCTATATAAAAGTTGAAAATAACAAATTGCTAATCCTTGTTGTTTATGTAGATGATATTATTTTTGGCAGCAATGAAGAGACCATGAGTCAAAACTTTGCCTTGGTTATGCAGAAAGAATTCGAAATGTCACTTCTTGGAGAATTGACATATTTTCTTGGATTGCAAATCCAACAAAATGAAGGAGGTATCTTCTTGTCTCAAACCAAATACCTCAAGCAGATCTTGAAGAAGTATGGCATGGAAGAGTCAAAACCAGTATGTACACCCATGGTTACAGGATGCAGCCTCAGTGCAAATGATGAATCAGCAGCAGTTCACCAACCCACTTATAGATCCATGATTGGGAGTTTGCTTTATTTGACAGGTACTCGACCAGATATTACACATGCAGTAGGAATGGTTGGAAGATTTCAAGCCAACCCAAAGGAAACTCATCTTCAGGCAGTCAAAAGAATCTTCAAATATCTTCAAGGGACCCAAAACTATGGCTTATGGTATCCTAGAAATACTGATCTCACTCTTCATGCTTACACAGATGCAGATTGGGCTGGAAGTGTGGATGATAGGAAAAGCACAAGTGGAGGTGCTTTCTTCATGGGTTCCAGATTAGTATCTTGGTTCAGCAAGAAACAAAGTTCGATTGCCTTATCTACAGCTGAAGCAGAATATGTGGCTGCAGCATCTTGTTGCACACAACTTCTTTGGATGATGCAGACCTTGCAGGACTTTCAAATCACTTGCACTCCACCTGTCTCTATCTTATGTGATAATACAAGTGCAATCAGCATTTCAAAGAATCCTGTCATGCACTCAAAGACCAAGCACATACCAATCAAGTACCATTTTCTTCGGGAACAAGTGCTTGAGCAGAAGGTCAAGTTGGAGTATGTTCCTTCTAAGGAGCAAGTTGCTGATATTCTCACAAAACCACTGCCCAGGGAAACTTTTGAATATCTCAGACAAAAGCTGGGAGTAGTTGATGCTTCATCCTGTTGTTGAAGATTGTTTGTTCTACAGAAAAGTTGGTATACGCAGGTTACGGAAGGGATATGAGCGTATACACGCGGATTTATGTTGGGTAAGTCGCGTGTATGCTGGACGCTTGTTGCAGAAAGAATATCCGCGTACATACGCTGTTTTATACAGGATAAAACGCGTATATGAAGTTCTGAACAGCAAGGGAAAACTCTGAAGTTCTGAAAAGCAATAGGAATGTCAGAATTCTTCAGGCACAGTTTCAGGGAGTGCAACAGGCACAGGTTCAGGGGGAGCAGCTCAAAAGTCTCATAAAGCATTGTTGGCATTCAGATGTTTTGGTTGTTGGTTTCAGGAGAAGGAGCTCAGAAAGAAATTCTGGTTGCTGATCTAACAAGATGTTTATCAGATGTTGCTGGTGTCTTTCCTAAGTCTTGGTCTAGATCTGTTGTCTCTATGTCATGTATCTCTCTTGTCATATCTCTTTTATGGTGTCAAGGTCATGTAACGGCCTTTGTTGGTTTCCCCACTATGCCTGGGATGAATGCTGTAATATAATTGGTTGTTTCTGATATGTCCCCTCTTGGTAGGGAGTATGGATGTATGTATTGAGTCTTTTGGTGATAGGAAGGTCCCTTATGGTGTATAAATCTTGGCTCTTGTTGAAGAACATCTTTTTCAGATCTGGCCTACTGTCAGGGGGAGCACGAGTCAGCACAGCCAAGCAGAGGTATCAGCATGTCCTCAGGGGGAGCACAGCCCTTTGCTCTTGATGTCAAAGGGGGAGAGTGACTTGGTGTGGTGGTTGCCATCAAGTCCAAAGGGGGAGATTGTTGGCATTATGATTCAAGTGTTGTCCTTGATGGCAACTCACTCAGAGGATGGTACAAGTGCTCAGAGGTTGGTACAAGTGATGGCATCTTAATCAGAAGACAGATCTCAGTACAGCATGCCAAGGAAGCTCATACACGCCGTTTCGTTAAGCCCAAGTCGCGTGTACACGCTAGTTAGATTCATAAAAAGCGCGTGTATGTGGAAAGGTTCCTTTGGTCCATGGTGGTTAGTCCTTGGAAGTTGTGCCTATGATTTCGGACCATTGTGTCTCGACGGGCGTGTCGATCCCTAGTTTTGAAGTTGATGGTATTGTGTTACTATGGTTTTGGCTCTTGGTATTGAGCTAGGCCTAAGACTATATAAGGAGAAGAAGATCATTAGGCAAAATCATCTTTCGAAAAGGGCTTGAATATCTAAGAGTGAAAGAGATCTGATTTGCAGGTGCTGGGTTGCTTGATCTAAGCCAAGGAGAGATCACATTGGTTGATGGAAGACTAGATCTAAGGATAGATCGGGATCTAATGGTTTGAAATGCACTATCATGATATGGTTGATTATGCTTATTTCTAGATCTGCATATTGTCGCAATGCTATGTTCTGGGTCTAACTAATGTCTGGTACAGCTGCAAATTGAGAAAGTTTATTTTTAGATCTGTACGCTGGTTGGTTTCGGTAAAAGAGCGTGTATACGCGGGTTTGGCTCCTTGAAGTAGCGTATATCTTTTGAAGCTTGTTTTTGGGTTTACAGTGGGGTCTGACAGTTATTGCAGAGTTCTGTAGTCTGCTCTGTGTTCTGATAACTGGTGATTGACAGGGTTCAGTGGTTCAGTGATTCAGAGTTTGGTTGTTTTATGCTTCAATGATCTGTTGTGGAAATTGAATGAATTGTGGTCTTCAGATTGTAATGTTGTGCTTCAGGAATATTCAAGTCTGAAAATGTATGAAAGGTGATACCTGAAGAAAAGAAGATTGTAGGTCAGCACCTACGTACTAGTATCTTGGCTAGTACAAGAACAAAGGGGGTTGGAGCTCCCTTCCAAGGAAGTTTGGAGAACGAGAGAAGGTTGTAGCCTTCTGCAGGTTGTAGCCTGCGTACTGGTATAAGGCTGCACCAGTACAAAAGATTGTAAACTGAAGTTTCTTAAAGAAAGATAGAGATAACTTGCAGCAGGTGGTTTTCACCCACATTGGGTTTCCACCTTATATCTTGGTGTTCATGTGTGTGACTTTTGTTATACTGCATCTGCTTACTGTTAATGTGCTGAATAATGTCCTGATGAACTTAACTGAAGAATAAGCTAACTAAGTTATGAGTTTTCTGCTTATACGCTGTTTTATTTAGTCACAGTAGCGTGTACACGCTGTTTTAATTAACTGAAGTAGCGTATATGTTTCTGAGCATTGAAAAGGTTTGATTGATCTGATAATACTGATTCACCCCCCCTCTCAGTATTATTTCCAACACAATGACCTTCCTATCACCAAGGACTCATACATACATCCATTTCCCAACCAAGTGGGGATATACTAGAATTGACTCATCCACCCAACCAAGTGGGGATACATCAAAAGTTTACATATGATAAAACAAGAACATTACATCTTCATCCCAGGCATAGTGGGGAAACCAAGATAGGCCGTTACATGACCTTGACACCATTACCCAAGAGATACATGACATAGAGACCAAGTATCAAGAGCAAGACTTATGAAAGTCACCAATGACTAATATCAGCAACCACTTTTCAGATCAGCAACCATGATCTCCTTCTGTTCTCCTTCTGCACCTGATCTAACCAAAACAACTTGTGTACACGAACCAAGAGCTTCTAAGGTAATGCCAACAATGCATTATTAGAAGTTAATATGCTCCCCCTGAAGCTGTGCTAGATGGTCTCTGTCATACCCATATCAGACTCTTTTCATTCAGAGCCTGGCCCACAGAATATCTTCAAATCAAAATATATGTGCCTGTATCTTCATAAACAAGCGTATGTATGCGGATACTCTTCATTAAAATCGCGTACAACCACATTTCTCTGAAATAGGCAAGATTTAACAACAGACTTCTGCATAGAAACAATCACATTATATCATATGTGAGAACCACCATAGCCATCAAGATCTGCATGAACCAAGTATCTGCATCAATCAACATATGTAAGCAACAACCTATCATCACATAGGTAAGAAACCATCATCATCATGTCTCCAACAATGCAACTTTGAATAATCATCCATGTATCCAGTACTATGTATCATGAGCTCAAGATCATTTGTCAAAACTTCTTGATATCATCAGCAACAACAATGTGAGCACAAAGAACTATAGGAATCCTGCACCATAACTGTAATATATGATCTTTATGCATATGACGACAGCAGCATATGAGTGATTCATCATCAAGTAAAGAAGATGTGAATTCAAGCTTAGAACTTCTCCTTATCCTTATGAAGATCACCATGTAAGCACCATATATACATCAATGAATCCACAAATATGATTTGAAAGTCAAATATGTATCACAAGAGATTTTTTCATGGACAACTCATAACCATATCATAGTAAGATGTATCCTAAGAATCATCACCAAGAACCACTAACCATAATACCAACAATGCATTATTAAACGTATCTGCTCCCCTTGAACTTGTGCCATCTGTTTACCGTCAAATCTAATAACGCATATATCAACAAGAAGTATCAAGTTAGGATCAAGACATTTCCACACATCATTAACAGATTGTAACCATTATCAAACATGTTAAATAATGGACTGAATCATATCAGACCCTCTTTCCTGAGCCTGTCCCTACTGCTTTTCCTCAAACAATCATATACGCGACTGTGCAGTGACCAACTCACGTATATACGTGACTTTCCTTTATGAAACTTGCGTATGAAATTCAGGATACTGAAGTTTCACACTTTCAGCTCCTTCTGAGTCTGTTGTGCCTGTACATTGTGCTGTGCCACATTTTTCTGACTGTACTTCCTTTTTCTTCCATATCTTCAAGTGTGATGATGTTTTCTCCTTTTGGTGTGGTGCCCGTACCTTGTTCCTGCATTCCTTTGCTATATGTCCAAGCTTGTTGCATGCATAACATCTTACATGTTTCATATTCCTTCTGTAGCAATTAGTAACTTTGTGACCAAACATATTGCAAGCAAAGCAATATCCATTAAAGTACCTGGAATGTGATTATCTTTCTGTGTGATGATCTTGAACCATTCTTCTTCTGCATCTAGCTACAGCATGTCCAAGATTATGACATTCATAACATTCAATATTATTCATCTGAGTAAATGGCCGACTATTACTTCCATAGTTAGGAGTAAAAGATTTTCTTTGAAGAATCTCTTTCCTTGATTGTTGATGGGGTTGACCTCTCTTCTCCTTGTTGATCATTTTAGACTTCTCTTTAGAGTTCCTTGCCTCTCCTTGTGAACTAGATTCACCTTCTATAGATTCATGAAAACCAAGACCAGTCTTGATATCAGGAGACCTTTGACTACTAAGGATATCATCCAAGGCTTTAGTACTATCTTGAAATCGTAACAGTTTCTCCTTTTCTTTGAATTTACCTTTTACGATATTTACCTCAATCAGAAGTTATTCTTCCTTTTCAAGATACTGCTTCTTCACGTTTTATTCAGCATGTCTTTCTTCTTCTAACTGACATCTTAGTTCAAGAACTTCATTTTCATGAGCTTGGAGTAGTTCTTCATTCTGCTTCTTTGATTCTTCAAGATCTTCTTTTAGTGAGCAGATCGTGGCTTCAAGACTTTCATAGTAACTGGATCTATCTCTGAGTTTCTTGATGGTTGTGCTTCTTTCATTAGTGATGTTACTTCATCCTGCAACTTTTGACATTTGTCCTTGAATAACTTCCTTACCTTGTTTCCTTCCTCTAGTTGAGCTTTTAGTTTGGCAGCTTCTTCTTTGAAGACACATTCCCTTTTTTTCAATAGATCTTGTTGATCTCTAATTTTGTCTGTAAGCCTTTTAAATTCTGCCTCTATTTGATATCTTTCTTGCTCACCCATAAAAGCAAATTTAGTTGTTTTGCTATCACTTTCATCTTTTCCAAATGGATAGATAGCTGGAACATCAGAGGATAACAAATTCATACCTGATAGTTCATCTTTATTCTAAAATGATTCTGAATCTAAAGTGCTTCTTCCACATAATCCCCAATCCATTCTCCCACTGTCATAGTTCTTCTGAGATGTCTTCTTCTGCTTAGGCGCTTTCTTCCTAAGCTTCTTTCCCATTGTTCCACGGATCTCCTTCAAGCGATCAAGCTTCTACAAAAGGACTTGCTCTGATACCAATTGTTGGAAATAATACTGGGGGGGGGGGTGAATCAGTATTATCAGATCAATATAACTTTTCACTTTCCATATTAAGATTCATATGTGATGCAACAAGTATATATCTAGTAAACATATGATTCAGTTAGTTGATCTCTAATGAGTGCATCAGAACATTATTAACCATATGAGTAGTAAACCAGAGCAGTAAAATAGAATAGATCATCACACACAAGAAGCACACATGAACACCATGACGTAAGGTGGAAACCCAATGTGGGTGAAAACCACCTGTTGCAAGTCGTCTCAATATTCTTTAATAAGAAATACCTTTTACAATAGTTCTGTACTGGTGCAGACTTATACCAGTACACAGGCTTCTACCTGCATAAGGCTACAACCTTCTCTCATTCTCCAGACTATCCTGGAAGGGAGCTACAACCCCCTTTGCTCTTGTACTAGCCGATCCATTTACTAGTACGCAGGCTGCTACCTGCTGAAATGCTCCAACCTTTACTCGTTTTCCAGCTGCTACTAGAAGGGAGCTACCACCCCTTTGGCTTTTGTACTAGCTGATGTACTAGTACGTAGGTGCAGACCTACCGAAGGCTACAACCTTCTCTTTCTTCCTCCAGGTACCACGTTTCATCAATTTTTAGACTGGATACACTGAAGCACAACATCATAATCTGAAAGGCCACGTTTCATCCAATTTTCATACTGGACCCAACAAAAACATTGAATCACAAGAACAATCACTATTGCAAAACCCATCAACTACACTTTGTTATCGGGAAAAGTGTCTATCTAGATCTACTCTATCCCACTAAGGTGTGACAGCGACCTTAGAAACAAACAGAGAAAACTACTTTTGTATTCTTCTTTATGAACTATAAACAAAGAGGAATAGGATGAACCAACCTGTGTCTTGCGCTAGTCCTTTGATCCAATCTCTCTCCTCTTTGACAGCTTCCAGCTACCTGCTCTCTCACTTGCCTAGCTTCACCAAGTTCCTGTAAGATCACAGAAGAAAGAAACTATACAAAGACATGGGTTTATATTCATAAATAACTTAGGATCAGATTTAAGTTAACCATACAAATGTAACAAGCATCAATGAAACACAAGCATGGAGAAGAAACTCAAATAGTTTTATTGATATACAAGAAGATCCAGGAGGAGTTACAACCGATGATTCCTGACCCAGCATCAACCTCCCAGCAAAGAAGTCCCTTCTTCAACCCCAACAAAGCATAGATCACCCAATTCTTTGATATGTATCTTCAAAACCAACAATAATTCCTTACAATGTGTAATATTCCCGCCTCTGGATCTCTGGGATGAGGGATCCATATATAGATGTATGCAAGGAGGATGAGTTAGCTCATGAATTGATTAGTGGCTTATCTCTGTCAGTTCTTGCTTCCACTTGGAGACTGAGAGCCTCTTACTCATCCTTGGTCGAATTCAGTGAGGCAAGTGTCATTGGAGAAGATTCTGGAAGCTTCCATTGTCTCTCCACCTCGTGGAATGACTCTGCCACTTGTCATTTCCTGCTCAACACACCCTGGTAGTGCATTTAGGTGCGTTGCAATGCACCTAGCTAGTGGACTTAGGTGCTATGCAACGCACTTGGCTAGTGGAGCAGCTGAAATGATCCTGATTTGACTTATTCTGAGCAGTTTCTGGTGGAGAACTTCTGGGAGAAGCTGTAATTTGTTGACCTTGTTCCTTTAGGAGTTAGAACAACACTTTTAGGGACTTAGGAGCCCTTGGTTTATGGACATTTCATGCTTAGAGCTGTAAGGCACAAAAATGTCTATAACAGTTGCCCCCTAAAGTATGAGGCCGTTTATCGGGTGAAATGCTTTATTAGGAGGATCCGAAGTTCTTTCAATGTTGGGAGGAGACCTATAATAAGATACAATACAATACATTATCTTCATACTGTTTTCATGATCTAGCTGAGGCGGGCATTCCCATGCTCAGCTTTATAAATTCATTTTCATGTACATAGGACAGACAACCGTCTAATGGTAGACTGATGATTCTGATAGAGCCATCATCCTTTTGGTAGGATGATTATCTGTGCTACAATGCTGTACATTTCAATGTCTTTATTTTCCCGAATATATATCGCAGCCCGGATGGATGAAACTAGATCCGGGGTCTTCAATCTCGTCCGATCTTCACTCGAAGTACAATTCGATCCATGTGAGAAATGTTTTGAAGTCGAACATGGAAAGACATCGCTTGAGTACCAGTCAATGATGTAAACTGTTAACAAGCGCGAGAGGAATCACCGATAATGATAATGACCCTCAAGGTACTATAGTACAATTCACGTGGTGTGAATAAAGGACTTGGCGTCGAACACCACGAAAAATCTTTCGGTCGAAGGTCATTGATGTATACCTGTCGCCGGAAGTGAGAAACTTGCCATTGAGGCATGCAAGCTTCAAAGTACTGAATGGGGTGTTCCTAGATCAACTTCTTGGATAATGAGCTGATGTCGACAAGAAGTGATCCATCATAGGAGGGACTTAATGAATCCCACATCAATGACACGGAACGGAGCAAATGATTTTGATGGAGGTGAAAACGATCTGATGATATATGGTTCAGGGTGGCGGTCATGAAAGAATGGAGTATAATGTATGGTAGTGGGCGGGACACAGGTGGCCTTTCTGGATGACTTCTCTTGAACATGTCGGCGACACTTATGTGATGGATTGGTAGCATTAACCCCAAATGTGGATGGTATGGCGAGACCATGGCGATGTGACCGGTGAATGAAACAACCCAACCCGACTCGGGCACGGAGTGGAAGTGTCATGTTCAAGAGCGACTTGCTACCAATAAAGATTCTTTGAGTTTTCTTCCCAATTTTTCCCCAGTCATTGCTGACCAGTACCTCTTTATTTTTGTCAAGCTTGAGGAGGATAACATATGCTTGTTCTATAATTTTCCCTTCGGGCAAACCCATCGCTATGTTTTAACGAGCCTAGCGATAGTGAAACTTGTTCTCATCTAAAGACAAGTTTGTCGCTATTAATCTTTTTAACGAGTCTAACGACAAAGATAACTCGGTCCTTTCACTTTTAGAGAGTCTGAAAAGGTATGTAAAGGTAACTCCAAAATTCCTTTTTCGTCATCTAATCCCTTAAGTCTTAAAAAGTATAAAATAATACAAAAGGGATGAATTTTCGATTAGCTTTAACGAGCCGAACAAAACAAGTGCTCGATCTTTTTGTGCAATAATCCCTCAGGTCCAAAAAGATTAAAATCTAGAGGAGGGATAGCACTTCCTGTCGCTTTAACGAGCTGGAAGGCCAAAACTCGGCAATCTTTTCATATTTTACGAGTCAGTTGAAAAGAGCTTAAAGAAGACTCGTCTTTTGAGGAACGAGTGATAAAATGGGTAGCAGTTGATTCCAGGTAAGGTTTGGAATTTTCCAATCATGGCAGTGTCACAAGGATGGCTAGTGAAATCACTCTTCGCAGCTGTTCCTCAAAATGGGTAAACAATCAAATGGAGGTGAATGATCGGCCAATGGAAAAGTGGAGGTGATGGTGCAAACACGAACAAGGCTTTAATGGCTGAAATGCTTCATTCACGGTGGTTATTTACCGGGGAATAGTTCATTTTTTAATGAGCTTAAACGCGGGTGGAAACATTTGCTCATGTCTTATGTTTATTTTTTAACGAGCTTGAACTATGTGCTAAAACTGCTCGATTAGATGGTCTTGTTTTGATTTTTACCATAGATAGTTTTGTCCTTCCAAAGATCGTACTGTATTTTCAACTGCTTCATCAAACTAGTTAGAAATGAACAATATTTGCTTGAAAACGAGATTAAAACACTAATATTTTACTTTGAACTACGTAAAAGTAATTAAAAAGTGTTTTTTAACTCTCATTTTACCATTTCATTTGAACTTGGTTTATTGGAGCTTTGGAGGTGTTTTCCCCCTCGATTTTCATCAGTTGATTTCGGGAGATTCTGTGGACGATTCTTGGCGCCGTCTGGACCAGGTAGGAGCTAAACCTGAGCTCTTTCATTTCATGGTTTCCATTTTGCATTTTGAGCCTTATTCCCTGCTTTTCTGAGTCCCTGGGGTTTGAGGGATTCGTTCTGCCATCAACGCACCCCAAGTGTATCGAAACCTACGTTGAATGCTGGCTTGTATAAAGGCAGTTTGACATTCAACGCACCTAGATCACTGCTGCAGGTGCGTTGGGCGTAGAAAGGGAATTTGTTGCACAATTTTTTATGGAATTTTTTCCTGTTTCTCACCAAAATCAGGATCTAACTCCTCTCTTGTTGATTTTTCAGAGATCTTGGAGCAAGATGACCCTTACATGGTGAGAACGTGAGCATGAAGAAGAGGACATGATTGCCCTACATGATCCAGTTACAGTGAACGCATTGCGGAATTGTGGCTTACTGAAGTTCTTCCGCATTTCTAGCATGAGACAGCAGATCAACTTACTGCAGTATTTGCTCGATGCTTGGGATCCTATCAATCAGGTTTTCCAGATTAGGGGAAAATCTATCCCCTTGACTGCAGTAGACATCTATTTCTTGACTGGCTTGTCGAGGCGGGGTGCCCCCATCTCTTTGTCAGGTTCGGCCCGAGGAGGCGATTCTGTGAGAGATTATGTCCGCCGGTATTGCAAGGAAGGATCTCAGTCGAGTAAAGACGGCAAGATCATCATCCGTGATGTCACTGACAGGTCCCTTAGGACTATCCTGTTTACTTTTGGTAGGATGGCCGGTAGTGCATCTCTTCATGTAGCCAACAGATCCTATATGCAGCATGCCTTGGAATGCCTCCAACCGAAGGTGTTCAACTGGTGCGACGCAGTACTTCTTGTGATGAAGGAACAGTTGACCAAGATAAAGAACGGGAAGTTGAAGAACTTTGGGTACGGTTCTATTTTGACCGCCTTTGCCTTGGAGAAGATACCACTGATGCAGCCGCAGTACATTGCACTCGATTTACCTTCTCCTACTGAACCACGTATGCAGAGATGGGTTGACCATATGTCTAGGCATGCTGGCCAATCTCAGATTTCATTTTCTGATACCTTCTTCAGGTGGTTTGATCATCAGGAGATGGTTTATGCCGAGTATCCATATGCTGGCATGGACTTCCGGGGTGATCCAGATTTAGTACTACCGGATGGCGAGCAGTGGGGTGCTATTGGTAAAATCTCTGACCATATTGCTGTTTACTGTTTTTGTTTATAATGTCCTTGTGCTTTGTTCTATCAAGACTCTAATCAAACTCATGTGTACATGCAGATGTTGGTCCTGTTCGTCCAGTAGTTCGCCTGAGAGTACCAGCTGTTGCCCCAGCAGGAGAGGCCGCCGGAAGGGCTATTCTTCGCGACCTCGATGTGGCCGAGACTCTCACAGCTTTGCAGGAGCAGGTTGAGGGCCTCACTCTTGGTATACCAGATGTGAGGACTGATGAGCTACCTTTGCGGTTACAGCGGCATACTACTGGTGTGCCCAGACAATGGACTCGTCTCCTACACATGATCGCACAGGCTGTGACTTGCTATCACGAGCATCATTAGACTAGGGTGCCCCCTATAATTTTGAGTTTTTGGGTCGCGTGACCGATTTTGTCTTGGTTACAGAACATTATATGTAAACCATAAACAGCTATATATATTTTTGATTTTCGGAGTTTTATTCTGGTTGAGTTATATGATCCACATGTAAAACATTGATGATGTGTTTCCTTTTATAAATGTTGCAAATGTCTATCTAACACATAGTTTGCTAATGAGTCGGTTAATGTGTTTAAGTTTCTGGAAATATGTTGGTATTGAATAAGATCAAATTGTCTTTCCAAAATCCTAACCCTTAGGAACATGCGATAAATAGCTGGGTTTTGGACGGAATATATACCATTGAGTTGTAGTATTACGAGCTGTGAGTCTAGCCTGAAAATTAGTCGGCGTATACCATGAGTGATGGCATCAGAGAGAAGTTCTATCAATGCACTATACTCAACGATATTGCTCGTTGATCGACCAATACATACACCTCTGAAACTTACTAACTCGCCGCTTGGATCAAAAATGGCCCAGGCTGCGGAGGACAGGTTCTGCGAACTACGACTCGCTCCGTCGGCATATCCAACACATGGCTCCAATGGGTTTGACATCTGCAATAAATTTAAAGAGGTGGATTACTCGACCAAAACAAACACTTTAGCGAAAACAAAAATATAACAAAAGCATACTGGTTACTACTATGCGTAGTAATGCTTGAGGTACAACCCATTGCGAGGTTGCGCCAGTGGAACTCCGTCATAATCCATTAACTCGTAGGCTCCTTTTGCTAACACCCGCTTAACAATATAGGGGCCCATCCATAAAGACTTAAATTTACCTGCTCCCAATTTGTCGGATTCTTGGTCGTAAAGCAAGACCAAGTCACCTTCTGAGAAGACACGGGGTTTGACATTTTTGTCGAACTGCGGCTTGACTCGTTTCTTATGGGCTTCATTAGCCAAAGCGGCGTCACGATGGGTTTCATCCAATTGGATTAATTCCAAGAAACGAGCCTCTTCTTCTGAAGTTCCGGGGAGGAGATCAATTGCGAGTTTGAGAGACGAGATTTCACACTGGACTGGTAAGACTGCTTCCAGGCCATATACCAGTTGGAAGGGTGTGAACCCGGTTGCATTCCTTACTGATGTTCGGTAAGCCCACAAAGCTGAGTACAGGATTAGATGCCATCTTCTTTTGTGAACTCCGATCATCCTTTGCAGCATGCGTTTCAGGACCTTGTTGATCGCTTCAACTTGTCCGTTGGCCTGCGGATAATATGGAGTAGAGCTGTTGTGAGACAACCCTAGTTTGGAAGCTAATTCAACCATCATGTGATTGCGAAAATGCGATCCATGATCTGTGACTATAGCCTGTGGTACGCCGAATCTGGCGACTACATGATTGAAAAAGAAAAGGGCAGCTGTTTCACCAGTATTATCTAATGTAGTCATCGCCTCGGCCCATTTGGTAAAATAGTCAACTGCGACTATGATATACCCATGCCCCCCGGTCGAGGTGGGATTACATGTCATGAAATCGATGCCCCATTTGGTGAATGGCCCAACAGCAACTATTGGCTGTAGAGGTGCGGGTGGTCTTCTAGTTTTGCTATCAAAAATTTGACAAGCATGGCAACTTCTGACTGCGGTTATGCAATCTTTGAACATTGTTGGCCAGAAGTATCCTGCTCGTAAATTTTTTTGTGCTGTAGCATATCCAGATTGATGCCCCCCACACGCGCCTGAATGACACTCATTCAGGACTTTTTCAGCCTCCTCATGGGTGAGGCACCTTCTCAGAATTGTATCAATACCACGACGGTAAAGTGTATCACCGACGATCATGTAGTCTTTTGCTTGGTTTCATATACGTTTTTGTTCAGAGTGGGAGGTGTTTGGCCTGAATTTTTGGGTTTGGAGATAAATGATTATATTCCCATACCACTCATTGCTTGTAGATATCAGAAACAAAATTTCATCCACAATTGATTCTTCGGATGTTTCATCGTTGGACGACGATGGGAGATCGCATAATAATTCTGCGAAAACTAGAGCTTTCTTTGATTTGGATTTTACAAATTCCAGATCAAACTCTTGAAGGATTGCTATCCATTTTGAATATTTTCCCCCTAGCAACTGTCGCGACAATATATAAGTCATGGGGTTGCAATCTGACAGAATGGTAGTCTTCCGAAAGAGGACATAGTGTCGAAATCTTTGTATCGCTTGAACAGCTGCAAGCACTAGTTTTTCAACATAAGAATATTTGCTTTCTGTATCATTTAAGTTCTTACTTAAATAATATATAGGATGTTCAATTCCATCGACTTCTTGAACTAAAACCATTGCGATGGTCGTATCTGCTGCAGCTAGATACAGGTTAAAATCTCTTTGATAATCAGGGGCGTACATTAATGATGCTTTCATTAGGGAATCTTTTAAAGCATCAAAGGAAGCTTGCACGACCTGATCCCAGACAAAGGGTACCTCCTTTTTCAAGAGACGAGTATAACCTTTAGCAAGTTCAGCGTAATTTGGAATGAACCTCCTCAGAAAGTTTGCTTTCCCTTGGAGTTTCTGAATCTGAAGCAAATTCGAAGGTGGAGGCAAATTTATGATTGCCTGGACCTTACACGGGTTGAGACGAATCCCATCCTTGGAGACTACAAAGCCAAGTAAACGACCAGAACTGACGCAAAATACACATTTGTGCAGATTGAGTCGTATCTTGTAGTGTCGGCAACGTAGAAATATCGCTCTTAAATGTTGCGGATGATTAGTCCGCTTTCGCGAATGAGCCGGAAGGTCATCGAGGTATGGTTGAACGATGTTTTTGATGTCATGGAAGGCATAATTCATTGCCCTCTAAAATGTCGCTCCTGCGTTCTTTAAACCAAAGGGTAATTTTCGATATGCGAATGTGCCCCACGGACAAATGAATGCAGTTTTTGACTGGTCCTGTGGGCGGATATTTATTTGATTATACCTGGAGAATCCATCCATGAATGAAAAGATTTCGCATCCGGCGCATTCATCAATTATCTGGTCAATGAAGGGTGTAGGGTAGTTGTCTTTCAGACAAGCTTGATTTACATCCCTATAATCGACGCACACTCTAATGGTCCCTTGTTTTTTCATAACAGGGACAATATTCGATACCCAATCGGTTAGCGGAATCGGGTAGATGAAACCAACATGGAGAAGTTTTTCAACTTCTGCCTTAATGGCAGCGGCTTTCTTGGGGTGTACCTGCCTTAGCCGTTGTCGTACTGGTTTGACATCTGGATACATCTTAATTTCGTGTTCAACGATACTCGAGTCGATGCTTGGCATTTCACTGTATGACCAAGCAAAGACATCTCTGAATTCGAGAAAAAGAGCGTTATATATTTCTGGCTCTGAAGGAGAACAACATTTGCCGACATAAATATTCTCTACAACATCTGTTTTGGTCGAGATATTTATGGCTATAGTCTCTTCAATGTTGGACAAGTTTCGCTCGGAATCCACCGTATTTACAGTATTTGATAGAAAATCAACTACTGAAGGATGGTAAAGGTCATTTTGAGTATCTTCTTCATAATCCAGAAGAAGAGAACGATGGTGGGAATCATTCCATGGTGCTCCTTCAATTACCATAGCTTGGAGAATTCCTTCGTCGGTGCCATGCACTTGCGACCAAGGATCTGAAGGAGTACCATATTCTCTAGACCTATCTATCCAAACGCTTGATGAGCGTTGATTTGGGTTTGCCTCCCATGCTAGAAACATTGATTGCTATAATATTTCCATTGGGTTCGGGGGCAAAACCATTACATGATCCATGTTGATATCGTTTTCTGAGATCTTTATAGAAGATATCATGTTGCAGGTTCCTATCGACGCTACTTCCGCCAGATTGATTGGAGGTGGAAGAGCGAAAGTTCCCATTAGTATAGGATCTTTTAGTAGGCCTACTCCGATATTTTGAAGTGAATGGGGGCTTCCATGGATCATGGGAATGCTTCCTGTAACTTGAGAACCATTGGGGAGGAAGTTTTGCTGATCGACGATTGTGATCCCTCCTTGAAAGGGAAATGCAATCTTTCTAAAATAGGTCGACACAACAGCTGCCATGGCATATATCCATGGTCGTCCCAGTAGGATGTTGTAATCAAGATTCCCATCGATGACTTCAACATCTATTTCTACTGTTTTCCCTCCTAGTTCAACTTTCAAGTTATTTAGGATACCGTATGGGGTATATGTCCTTCCGTCGAATGCTTTTAATGTCGTCGCAGACTGCGACAAGGTTGGAGATCCTAAAGTTTTCCAGCAACTCATCGACATAATACATGTAGATGCCCCCTCATCAATAATCGTTCGATGAACAGTTTTGTTGAGGGCTTTCACTTGAACAAGGAAAGCTAATTGAGCTAGTATCTGAGGATCGTACCCTTTGTGGTCGAAGGATACAAGATTGGAATCCTTTGGATCAATCCCACCAATGGCCGATAATAAAGCTTGCCTTTGGGATGGGCAATTTTGTAGTACTTCAAGAGTCGACATAGCGGATGGTGATTGGGCCAAATCTTCCACTATGTTATAATGCTGCGCTGCTCTAGCGCGGGGATTAAATGTCGACTTGTGTACTACTCCCTTCGGCGGTTTTATCGTCAATTCAGGGATGGTGGGTGGTACAACTTTTGTCGAAGTTGTTGTCGAACTACTCGGTTGATCTTTATCCTTGTTGTTCGACAGCTGCGGATTCCCATAATCTTTGTTCCTTGTCGAAATCAAAGCATCATTCTGCTGTTTTGAAATCGACAACATTAGCACTTGAGACGGGGAAGCATTTCCACTTTCAACCAGATTTGTTCCTGGATTTGGAAACGGATCAGTTAACACTGCTGAGGTTTTCGAACTCTTAAAGAATTTCTTAAGCTCAGCTTTGTGTGGACAATTCGTTGTCCGATGATCCTCATCGCATATCATGCATGGAAATTTTAGTTTCCTATTTCCAGGAGGGTTTGAAGAAGATTTTTCAGGTGATGATTCATCCTGTTTCTTCTTCTTCCCTTTGCCTTTCTTCTTGCTTCCTGGTTGTTTGGTTTCTTTGCCCTTATCTGTCGATACGACATTTACTTCCGAAGCAAGAAGTTCGTCTTTTGCATTTTGACCTGAAATCTTACGGGCCTTCTTGGATGTAGCCTTTGTCGATTTCGTGTCTGTCGTGCCAATCACGCCATCGCCGGCATGAGAGTCATTGTTCGATTTAGGAGGAGGAGGAATTGAGAATTCCGGTCTAGGGGCGTCAGGTATTTTGTCGTAGAGCGTGCCAGACTGAGTGTAAATCAAGTCCAGATATTGTGCACGAGCGATAACTTGCTCTTCCGTTACGACTCCCCCCTTTGCCACATCTTCTGTGATGGAAGGCAGTAATGACTTGATAAACCATTAAGCTAATAGCTGATCGGGAACATACATTTTTACCATCCTACGACGACGTCGCCATTCATGTATATGATCAGATATGTGAGTGGTCGTTGTCTGTTTGAAGTTGGTAAGCAGTTCTGTTCCCGTTTCATACCTTATTGGTAATTGAAAATGGGTTAAAAAGGTTGTGGCTAAGGTACTGAAGTTGTCGAACGAAGCTCTAGGCAATTCAATGTACCATTTTGCCGCTGGACCCGTTAACGTCCTCTGAAAGATGTGAAGTCTTATCGAATCATCGTTTAGGGTGTTTGATGAACACCATAGATGAAAGGTCATCACATGATTCGATGGATATTCACCCGGATTTCCATTAAATTTAGGAATATCTGATGGAAGTTTATGCGGAATCGCTGGCCACCAAGGGGCGTAAGAAATTGGATCATTTGTTAACAGGTTTAAATTAGGTAACTCTAAAGTTGCCACAAATGGTAACTGTTGATTCAGGTTAGGTGAAGCATACCCAGGATACAATGGAATCGCCTGAGCAGTTGGTCTTTGCATACCGTCATAATGCATTTGATGTTGGTATGTTTGGTAAGGTCGGTGGACTTGACCATTATAAAATGGTTGATTTTGACCGTTTTGAATGTACGGCTGTCCACTGTTCGCAAAGATCTGCTGCTCAGCACCTTGGTATACTTGTTGGAATTGTGGTTGTTGGTATTGCACCAGCCACAGTTGTGAAGCCATGTGCTGTTGCCCGATACTAACCGTTTGACCAAGGTGAGGGGTAATTGTACCTGTCTGGACCTGTGTCGCCCCACTAGTCGGCGATTGTGGTTGAGTCGCAGGGTCAAGGGGCTGTTGCATTACAACCTGAGAAACCTGAGGTTGGCATACAACAGGCAACACTTGAACTTGTGACACCATCACAATAGCTGGCGTAGTCGGGATGTTCGACATAGGTACTCATTGTTGCATCGAATACACAACTCTTGGTTGTTGAGGTAGTATAGGTACCCAACCACTTGAGGTAATTCCAATATAACCTGAATGCTGTTGTGAACTCCCGTATGGATATCCTCCTGGAGGGGATAATGAAAGGGCATACTGCCCCCCATACGGTGGTAATCCAGAACTCAAGGGAATTGTTTACCCTTGGGGACCAGACTACCCAAATTGACCTCCAAATAGATCAATTTGTTGAGACTCAACATAAGAGTTTCCGGATATTATTCTGGATGAACAAACAGGAACAGACCAGACTGTTGAAATAGCCCCTAGGTGGGCTCCTTCTAGCGGTTGTGAGCTAGTCGAGACAGATGGTATGCTGGCGAACATTGTCGGAGTGACAGCAGGGAGTTCTGCCGTCGCTGTGTCAGAAGACACAGTCCTAGATGTTGACGGTTGTTCAGACATTTGTAGTCTATCCAAAAGATTACCTAGCGATTCTACAGGAACTTCCGCTGGTGGTAGACTAACTTCTGATGTCGAAGTATATAGAGTGATCCCGACTCCAAAGTGCGTTGGAGTACTTGTTTGAGGATCTTCTACAATTTATTCTATTGCAATCAGACCAGGTGGAAGGGGAATACCGTCAGGTCCGTAAACTATTTCTGGCACCGAAGAAGCAGCGACAGATGTTTGAAGAGTAAGACTCTCTAAACCGGTTATAGATGGAACTGGTTCAGTAACACAAGTGTTTATTCTCAAACTAGGATCAATACCACTGTCCTTCTGTGGCTGTTGAACTTCCTCTGTTGAGGCAGGGATTCCAGAAATGTTTGGAGTAACCGGAGTCTCTAATGTCGTTGGAACACTTGTTCTAACTTTGATAGGAGACTTGGAACCGGTTAAACGAGTTCGCTTTGTCCGTACTAGTTTCGATTCCAGAGACAAAGACGGTTGACTCGTAAGCCTCCGCGAACGACGGGGTTTCAATTGACTTTCTTCCACGATTTCAGATTACTCGATCAACTAAAATAAAAGGGAAGGTATGTTTCCAAATTAAATGAATTTTAGACCCTTTTGACACAACTTGTTTTTTCAGTTTTTAAGAGTCGAGAAAAAACAAAAGATGACTCTAGTCTCCTTCGATTTTTAATGAGCCTGAAGTGACAAGTGCTCAGATGGACCTTTTCTGTTAAGGAGTCTGAAAAGGAACGAAAGGGACTGCTCTGGAGGTCTAGGTAGAGGGAGTACCAAACCAATCGCAAAACTGCAGAATAATTTTTACGGTACGACAGTCAATCTTCTCGAATGCTGTGTTCGGTGCATTGCGATCAGTAGGGCGGCCGACATGGCTTCCTATGGATAAAGGTTTTAAGCCTATAGGGGTCTCCCAATATATACTCGACGGTACGTGGGAGCACAAGTCCGTATTGGCACTTATCGTCTCAAAGTGGAGGAATCACCCAACCATCAGTGAGGACAACAGTTACCAGGCTTTACGACGCCAGAATACGTCTCTAGCCTAGACCTCTAAATGTTGTGCATTAAGTTCCAAAGCGTTGTTAAGTTCATTGAATTTATTTTAAGTTGATCTTTCTTATGAAGTTTTCCTTTTGGGATCACCATGAGATGTAGATGTAATTCCTAAAATGCAATCTAAAGATGATAAACAAACTTTTATCTCTTTTCAGCAATGAAAATCCTAGCTACTAAGGGAAAAGAAAGACACAATCTTTTCGCAAAGAGCAAAGAGCACACTGTAAATGCACTTTTCCTAAATCAAGCCAAACAGATTGCCACTATGCAAATGCACATGCATGTGTTTTGTTTTTCCACTTTCTTAATATTGATGCCTAAAAAGAAAGTTGTTGTACAAATCTGAATTTGCTTTCAAGTGACAAACACAAACAAGCTTCTTTTCGAAATCAAAAGGTAGAGACGATTACGACACTTTATGATTTTGAAATAAATACTCGTTTCGACACTAGAAAGTGACAAATTCAAGCCAAAGGAAAAAGTAAAAGCATAACCGACTATCAACAACAAATAAACTTTCTCCTATGATCAAAATCGACACTTGCGACAGATCTAAATCAAAGGACGACAGTACGACTATTCTACTTTTGCAATGGAAAACTGTAAACGACGCCACAAACACATAAAAACATCTACAGTTTCTTTTGTACAACTGAGGCGGAATATCATTAAGGAAAAGGGGTTTGAAACAATGAAATACTAATCACAAGCTGCAAAAAACAGAGACAAAACTGGAAAAATGAAGCAAAGAACCTCAGCTGCACAAGGCTGGGCTGATCAGCGCACCTGTTACACAGAGAAACTGCATTTCAGCGCAGGTAGCCCTCTCGGGAAGTGCGTTGAAATGCAGAACCTCTTCACAGAGCCTGCGCTGGGGTAGAAACGAGAATTCTATCCGGGTTCTAGGTCACAGTTTGCAGTTTAATCTATGGTTTTTGGCCGAGTAAAAGCGATCAGTAATACACAATCAGAGGTAGATCTAAGGGGGGTTCTAAGAGCTATCACAAGGGTAATCAGTTGGTTTATGAATCAGCTATTCAAATCATAAACAAATCCAGTGAGTGGATTGAAGCAGCAGATGTCTACTTTGCATTTGTTAATGGCAAATGCAGTTCGATTGCTACTTCTCAGTTTATGAAACAAACAACAAGAGAAACATAAAAAAACTAACTAGACACGATCCCCAGTGGAGTCGCCATTTTGTTATCGGGAAAAGTGTCTATCTAGATCTGCTCTATCCCACTAAGGTGTGACAGCGACCTTAGAAACAAACAGAGAAAACTACTTTTGTATTCTTCTTTATGAACTATAAACAAAGAGGAATAGGATGAACCAACTTGTGTCTTGCGCTAGTCCTTTGATCCAATCTCTCTCCTCTTTGATAGCTTCCAGCTACCTGCTCTCTCACTTGCCCAGCTTCACCAAGTTCCTGTAAGATCACAGAAGAAAGAAACTATACAAAAACATGGGTTTATATTCATAAATAACTTAGGATCAGATTTAAGTTAACCATACAAATGTAATAAGCATCAATGAAACACAAGCATGGAGAAGAAACTCAAATAGTTTTATTGATATACAAGAAGATCCAGGAGGAGTTACAACCGATGATTCCTGACCCAGCATCAACCTCCCAGCAAAGAAGTCCCTTCTTCAACCCCAACAAAGCATAGATCACCCAATTCTCTGATATGTATCTCAAAACCAACAGCAATTCCTTACAATGTGTAATATTCCCGCCTCTCGATCTCTGGGATGAGGGATCCATATATAGATGTATGAAAGGAGGATGAGTCAGCTCATGAATTGATTAGTGGCTTCTCTCTGTCAGTTCTTGCTTCCACTTGGAGACTGAGAGCCTCTTACTCATCCTTGGTCGAATTCAGTGAGGCAAGTGTCATTGGAGAAGATTCTGGAAGCTTCCATTGTCTCTCCACCTCGTGGAATGACTCTGCCACTTGTCATTTCCCGCTCAACACACCCTGGTAGTGCATTTAGGTGCGTTGCAACGCACCTAGCTAGTGGACCTAGGTGCTATGCAACGCACTTGGCTAGTGGAGCAACTGAAATGATCCTGATTTGACTTATTCTGAGCAGTTTCTGGTGGAGAACTTTTGGGAGAAGCTGTAATTTGTTGACCTTGTTCCTTTAGGAGTTAGAACAACACTTTTAGGGACTTAGGAGCCCTTGGTTTATGGACATTTCATGCTTAGAGCTGTAAGGCACAAAAATTTCTATAACACACTTGCATCATCAATCTCTGATTTATCCAATACTGTAACACTGTTAATCAACACAGTCACATAACAGACAACAGAACTCTGCAATAATAACCAGATCCAACTGTATCATCAAAAACATGCATCAGAGTGCATACGCTACTTGGAAGTGCTGAACCTGCATGTATACGCAACTTCACCAAAGTGAACTAGCGTATATGTCATCAATTACTTACTTATAACTTGATGCACTTCCTGACTTCAGACATATCCAGATTATTACTTGTACAAGGATAATATGTGTGTTAGCAACCCGATCTAGTCCATTAGATCACATAAATATGAGTCATTATGATCCTGATCCATTATTAGATCTCATCCATCAACACAATCAATCAAACTGAATATGTAGAATACTGACACCATTAAACAGTCATTAGAGCACATCAACAACCTGAACCACCTGTAACTTTAAACATCATAGCTCAAATGGTATATGCTACTACAATGAACAAAACCTGCATACATAGGCACTTTCACCAAAGCCAACCCACGTACAGATCTATAAATATTCAATCATGACTTGCAACGATTTCAAACATAAGTTATACCCAGTTCAGATCATTACAAGCTTTAGTATACAGATCTAGAATAAGCATAATCAACTATATAGAGATATTTCATTTCAAACCATTCGATACTGATCTATCCTTAGATCTTGTTCTCCATCAACCGGTGAGATCCCTCTTTAGCTCAGATCTAGGTCTGCACCATAACCCAATCACAGTATTCCAGATCTAGCACTTTATCAGATATTCAATAATTGATATGATACTTTGCCAAATGATCTCCTCCCTCTTTTATAGTCTTAGGCCTTTCAAAATACCACGGTCCAAAACCATAATAACACAATACCACAGACCCAATACTTGGGATCAACACTTTTGGAGGCAATACCACGGACCAAAATGATAGGATCAAAAACTGTCGGACTAATACCATGAACCAACCATGAAAGTGCATGAGATCAACACTTTTGGATGCAATACCACAGACCAAAACCATAGGATCAAAAACTATCAGACTAATACCATGAACCAATCATGAAAGTGTGTGAAATTTTCTCTTGCATGAAGGGAACTTTTCTCTGCATGAAAGTGCGTGAACTTTTCTCTACATGAAAGAAACTTTTCTCTGCATGAAAGTGCGTGAACTTTTCTCTACATGAAAGAAACTTTTATCTTCATGAAAGTGCGTGAAATTTTCTCTACATGAAAGAAACTTTTATCTTCATGAATGTGCGTGAAATTTGTTGCACTATAATTTATCATCTAAGATGAGTGGGTTGCCATCAAGTACAACAATGTATCATAATGCCAACACTTAGCAGAGAATATCTTCACTAGGTTTGGTTGTCCACATAAACTGGTTACAGACAATGCAACAACCTTTAGGGCAAAAGAGTTGGTGGACATGTGTGACTCAATGGGCATTAAGCTAGTTCATTCCACCTCATACTACCCTGAAGGAAATGGTCTAACAGAATCTTCCAACAAGAGCCTGTTAAGGATAATTAAAAAGCTGTTGGAAGACAACAAAAAGAATTGGGATTCTAAGCTCAAGTATGCACTATGGGATGACAGAGTAACCACCGACAAATCCACAGTGAATTCTCCGTTCAAGCTGGTATATGGCACTGAAGCTGTATTCCCAATTCAGTTAACCCTCCCTGTGGCAAAGTTCTTGCAGGAAGAGAAGAATGAGGAAGAGGAAATGGTAAAAAGAATCACTGATTTAGCAGAGGTACATCAAATTAGAGAACAGTTGGTTGAAATATCTGCAACACACCAGAAGAGAATTAAAGCAGCCTTTGACAGGAGGGCAAAAATAGACAATTTTTAGGTTGGAGACTTGGTTCTTAAGCGGGATGCACTGAAAGAGAAGAAACGCAACCATGGGAAGTTTGATGCTTTATGGACAGGGCCTTTTATCATTTCTCAGATCCAAGGGAACAATACTTTCATACTGTGAAGTCTGGAAGAGGAGACAGTTTTTGATAGGCCAGTTAATGGGCGATTTTTGAAAATTTATGTTGTTTAAGGTCCTCAAGCCTTAAAGTTGTGAATATGTCATTTTTATCAGTTTTAGTGTAGACTCAGTTAGACTCCATGCCCAATGGAACACTAGGAAATTTTGCTAATCTGGTTTTCACAGGAAAGGCAATGATCTGCAGTTCTTGAGACCTCACAGGGAGGATCTCATCCCCAGAAGGAGCCAGTGTTAGCTCTGCTACATATTGTTGATATTTGAGGATCAGAAATAAGCTCGGTCCTTGGTTACGCTCAAAGGAGGCCTATACTGATCATTCTCACCTTCTCCTTTACCTCCCTCACCCTCCCTTTATCTCCATTTCCCATGCTTTTTGTTAAAAAATCATATAAAGGTCCCTCGCTCTTAAGCCTCGAGTGCTAGAACCCATACTCCATAAACCCGCGCCCATACGACCACGTGCCTTCACAAACCCTTCACCTGTAACCTCCACCGTCGATCTCCGCTTCCTAATCTAACAACTCCTATCACAGTAACTTATGTGATCAAATCCACACTACCCAATCATCTTCGCCACAATCAGACGGCATCCGCTCTCCCCGCGCTCACAAAGTAACGACATGTTAACGCACGATGGAGAGTGGTTTCCTCCCTCCTCTATCGCCATGCATCACGTGCTGAGTGGGATCGCACACCATCGTCCATTACCGCCCAACCCCCCAACACCGATGCGATAAATACCGCTTACTGCTTGGTCCTCCATTCTCACCCGTTAATCATCGCGCGCCTCCGCTGCCTGACGATCATTGGATCTGCCCACTGGAGATCCAATGGCCCACAATCATCCCACTCTCGCCTCCTTTGATATCCCCGTCGACTCATCCTCATCGTCTATCCTCCCGATCCAACGGCCAGTCCAGCTCCTCCCTCCTGCTTGTACACCCGCTATGCAGTCCATGACCCTTGAATGTTCCATGCACCGGAAGGACGAAGGTGACCAGTCTTCCGATACTGTTTGCAGTTGCTCCTCAACCACCATATTTAACAAACAGTATGGCCGAGAGGGAAAAGGACAAAGCTCGAGTAGATACCTATATTTAACAGTCATGGAACTTATCCTATACAACACTCCAACCACCTGAGAGGACAACAGAGCACATGAAAAGGATTAGGTTCATCCTCTAAAGCAAGCAATCACACTTAGAAGCTCCATCAAGGAACTAAATGTGGTTGGTGGTCAATTATGACCTCTCCATACTTAGAATGGTTGAGTGCCTTTGTATTGAAACTCTATATATACCCAGAAACAAGATGTAATCAAGGTTGATGGTTGATGTTTTGATGTAAGGTTCAACTTTTGGAGGCTGTAACTATTTTGGTACTTGCAACGTCTCGTCTTCATTTTCAGCTAATAAAAGCTTCTTTTGTTGTTAATTGCTCACTTTTCATCCTTCTTCTATTCTAAGCTGTGCCTGATTGGTTGTATTTCTGAGCTCTTGATGTTTAGCATTAGAGAAGTTGTCATCCTATCTCTATGTTAAAGTCTTGTATGTATCAGTGAATGAGCTATTCAGGTTTCTTTTCACCTAATTATAGAGAGCTGTCATCCTGTCTGTGCATAAGAGAATTAGATTTGCAGATTTCTTTACTGGTTGCAGCCGGCCATCACATGGTCTTATGTATCTGCTGGTGTAGTTAGTATTCTTCATGTTCACCCAATCCTTAAACTGTGAGTAATTTGTGGTCTAAAGCCTTGTAGTCTGGGGGTGTTCACGCATGTCTGGAGTTAAGTGAAGTAGAAGTGGCTATATGGCTTGAAAAAGCATCATTCCCTCCATTCATCCATTTGCAACAATAAGTTGAATTTGTATGTTCCTAGGCATCTACGAGCTACAACCTAGGAGAGTTTCTTGAGGTGATAACAGGAACAACAAAAAGCACTACAAAGAAGTGTTGTTCCCTTGAGGGAACAACAAACTCCAAAAGTGTTGTTCCATTGATGGAACAATAAAAAAACTCGAAAGAAGTGCTGTTCCCTTGAGGGAACAACAAACTCTAAAAGTGCTGCAAAAAAACACTCGAAAAAAGTGTTGTTCCCTTGAGGGAACAATAGTTGTTCCCTTGAGGGAACAACAACTGTTCCCTTGAGAGAACAATAAAAAACGCTCCAAAAAAGTGTTGTTCCCTTGAGGGAACAACAAAAAACAAAGAGAGAAAAAAACACAGACAAGCAATCATCCTTACTGCTCTAAACAACATAAGGGCAATCATAAAACAAATGAATTCAAAACTTTTTCTCTGATACCACAATAACAGTAGAAGTGTCCTCAGACACGTAATTTTATTAATCAGAAAAAATAATTACATATTGATTTTGCAAGAATTTACACCCGAACAACCAAACACTCTTGCAATGAGCTATTTATAAGCTCAATTTCTTAACTACCTCTAATTATGGATCATTTGTGAAATAACTAGTGTCCACTTACAATAAAATCTATTCAAGCAACTTACTAACAATTCTCCTAAAATAGAGCCTAAGATACGACACATTTGTAGAGTCATATCTTTTACAACAATATACTAATTCCAAACGTCTCCATTAAATAATTAAATATTCTAGATTAATAATTATTAGTTTAATATCTTAAATTAATAATTATTTTATTCTAACTTAATAACCTATGATAATATTTATTTTTGGATTGTCTAACAAAAAAGAAAGAAAAGAAATAGAGAAAAACAAGAAAAAGCAATTGTATTTATAGAAGAACAGACAAAAGCAATCATATTTATAGAAAAACAGAGAAAAGTAATCAAATTTACAACAGCAAACAAACATAGAAAAACATATAAAACAATCATATTTACAGTTTAAAAAGAAATAACATTTTACAGAAATGAAGTGGCTGAAGGATTGCCTTCTGCAACCGAAACTTGCATGGTGGGGTCCTTATTGTTCAATCACCAATGGAGCGGAAACTACAATTTGAAGGAAGCAACACCTAAAACAAAAAAACATAAGAGAAATAATAAAAAAGAAACAACACTTTATTTAAAATATCAGTATATAAATAAATAAATTAAGTTACATCAGCTATGATGTTATTTCCTAAGGGAATATCAATCTATCAATGGAAAAAAATGATCTCTTGGAAAGATGTTTTGGCAGTAGTGACATGAACCTTCAAATGGAAATCAATTCCTCATTTCTTCTGTTATGAATCTGTTAGGTAATGAATTGGATGAAATGCCTTTGTTTCATTAAGATTTTTTTCAAGAATCACTCGTCCATAAATTGACCTTCTTTATTCTCCTAAGACCTGAAAAAAACGAGTATTTACCTGCAATAAAACATTAGATCATGGATAAAGAGAGGTGATCGGACTCCCCTAATCCAAGAATTATGCAAAAAACTAACAATTAGTTACCCTGTGAAACAAATCCACAGAAAAAATAACAAAGTAGAATTTATTTGTCACCTACGGGAGAGCAGTGGTCGACCATACTAACTAGTAGTGTTTTAATCACAACTCCTTTGTTTTTGGTCTGATTCGAGTGATTCAAAAGCCAAAGGATAGATAATCCAAAGTTATATCACTAATACAAACAGGTTTTGAAAATTCCATGATATGATATGTCAATTTTACTTAGAACAACCTGCATAACATAGTCATTTTCGATTACCTATATTAGACGAACAATGGATATTTTAAGCATATATTTTTCATTTGATGACGGATTCAAATGATTCAAATTGGAAATGAAAGTATATTCATTTATTTCTCTCCAATAGAAACAAGTTTTGAAAACAAAAATAATTGATGGGTCAAATCCACAAGTGAATAGTTAGAAAAACAAAGTTTTAAGAGTGCTGATTTACTATATACAGTTAGTATTTTGGTCATAACTTTCTCATACGATATCAAAAATGGGTGATTCAAATTGTCTTGTAAACTATATTCATAGGGGAATATAACTTAGAAATATGTTTTTAAAATATAGTAATTTAGGCCTCCAAAAACGAACTGTCCCAACTCTATTCCTAAGCTGCTAGCTAGACAACCTGTCAATGTTTTGGTTATAACGTCTCTGTTTCAAATCCAAATTGAGTGATTCAAATTGGGTTGGAACTTAGACATCAAGGGATAATTATTATAGAATTTTTTTTTAAAATATTCCCTTTTGGTCCCTCAAAACATGATTGTCTCGACTGTGTTTTCAAAAATTTCATCAAGCCCACAAGCCAAAAAATATGATACTCAAACAATTTTTCCAAATTGGTGATAAAAATGAATATGAGTGTTTGTAGAATTATTATTTCCATTATAATTCATCTACATACATAAATAAATTAAAACATTTATCACTGATGTTAATTTCCACAATGTGTTGCAACAAAAACAACAATTTTTACATTAAAAAAATGTGTTTATTTTATTTCATTATTTAATTTATTTTCTACAATAACCTACTCTGCTTTGAAAACTGGATATGATTATGTATAAGAGTACTTCCAGTGGAGCCATTTTCAAAATAAGGCCTCAAGTGTGCATATACCCAAATTTGAAAAATGCATGTTAATGAATATTAGGGTATGAGAAGCCAACTTCCCTTGAAAAGATGGTGTTAGAAATTGTTGAACTATGGAGTGATGCTGCAAGCAAATGATGGAGTGAAACCAATCTTCAATATATCCTTTACTTTCTTGATTTCCCATAGCCATCATATCATGAAGTTCATGAGCTTTTAAAATGACTTGTTGATACATACTAGAAGAAATCTCATTTTCTTCCGTAACTTCTACAATTTTTTGATTTGAAACATTCTAAAACTCAATATAAGTTTTCTCCAATGGTGCATGTGAGATATAATGGGTGGGAAGGGTGGGTAAATTTTGCAGTTCAACACTGTAAGCATGTTGTACTGGTTTATTGTGGTGAGGGTATGGAATGAGTTGAGTAGGAAATTGTGTATGGAATGGAGCATTTTGATGATGTAGTTGATTGGGTTGAGTGGATGATTTTGATAGGAAAGCAAGATATTGAGGAAGAGTTGGTGAAGAATATGGAGGATGTGTTTGTGCTACAAGATGAGGGAGAGTACTCATGCAATCATAAGATGAACCATGCCAAACTTGTAGACAAGATTTGTGGGGGTTATATTGAGATGGACATGGCTGCCCTAACACATGAGTATTCCATAATGGATTATGCAAGTAAGAGAATGGAGAGGAAGTGTTTTGAACCATACTTGTAGGCCATGATTTCCATGGTTTTGAATTTGTTGCAACTTCCTCATCTCTTTGATATGCTACTTCCATCCTAGATAAGGAAGAACAACTATCTATGGGATGCTCTTTTTGGTAATGAGGGAAAAACACTTCTTCAATTTCTTGATTTTTCTGAACCTGCAAAACATCCAATTTTGAATTCATAGAGCTAATAAAATCAACTTTACATTTACAAATAAAACATTGATTTCAGCTCTTATGTCTCCTGTTCTTGTAGCAGATTTGGAAAAGAAATAAGAAAATTCTCTAGAATTTTTAGTAGCCTTGGAGATTCCTCTTGAATACCTTATGTACAATTCACAAACATCATCATATGACAACTGAAAAACATCAACTTTTCCTATCAGAATTAAGAGTTCTAAAAATTCATCTTTGATTCCTCTAGGTAGGAGCATTTTTAAGACCTCTTTTTCCAAATACTTATGCTTTGATTTTTGAAGGTTATACCGAAATCGCTCCACATTGTCCTCCAAGCTTTCATCTTCCCCTTGTATCATATTGAAAATATCTTCATCGGCCTTGCAATAGTATTGGTACTTCTTCAAGAATACGTTCTTCATGTCCTCCCATGTTTGGATGCAATTCCCACCAAGGCTCATGAACCAACAGAGAGCTGCTCCTTTTAGAGTAAGAGGAAACACTTTCAACCTTTGATCATTAGTATAATAATCATATCCTCTACAAAGTATTTCAAACTCAAATAAGAATGTATCTGGATCTTCATTTTTCAAACTGTGAAAATTTGGTAGAGAAGATGGGGGAATTATGTGCATTTGTGTCACTCCTCCTAGATCTTAGATATGAAATTCAAAAGTTGCAATGTTAGCCATTTCTTACCATAATAGAAGATGTTTTTCATATTTTTCTTTGAGGCTCCTCCTTCAAATGTTCCTGTCAATTGTTTAGTGAAATGGGTGGTGCTTACATCACCACTTGAGTGGAATTATGAGATTTTTAAAAAAAATCTACCTCTAAATTTCCTACTTCAGTTCCTATGAAATTATGTTGAAAATCGAGCAGAGGAGCAAGAAATTTACTTGCTCGTTACGCAAGTTCTTACCTCCCATTTTTAATACCCAATTCTTTCACAGTAGACAAACATCAAACACCTACTTCAACTTCTATGCAATTGTGCTGAAAAGCGGGCGGAGGAGCAAGCACTTTAGTTGCTCGTTATGTAGGTTCTTACCTATCGTTTTTAATACCCAATTCTTTCCCAAAAAAATATCAAACATACATCACTCTCTGTGAAATGGCAACACTCTCCCTGATAATGACGCCAAAATGTTGGGTGCTAATAGGTGTCTTTTAAAAATCCTAATTGCCTCACATTAATTATCATCCTGGGTAAGTCTTTTTGTTTCAAGAGTGTACACAATATGTGCAATCTATAAATCTAGAGAGTAATTCTTTTTAAGTTGAACTATAAAACTTGATACCGGATGCATTTATAAAACTCAAGCTGCAACTGTTAACAAAAATATTACATCCAAGCATCAAGACTTAATCTTCAACTGAAATCATAATCAAATCTAAAGCAAGCAATTCAATTGAAAATAACATCAACCAAGAGCATAGTAGCTTTAACCAATCTCTTTTAGTTGATTCTATATGAATCACACTCTATCTCAATTAAGCAATTCGAATGGAAATGATGTCAACTGAGAGTTTAGTAGTATTAACCAATCTCTTTCACCTAATTCTATACTAACCACACTCTTATCGTAATCAACTGAAAATCAATGTCTTAACTAATAATTAATTCAACCTGCAGTGAGAATAAATGAAATCAAATGACAAAGTTGCGAAGTACATGAGATCACAATAAAGGAAAGTAAACTAACTGCAATGTAAACTCACAGGAAATTAGAAGATATCAAATAGAATAAACTCGTAGGAAATGCAAAGATATAAAATAGAATAACCTTACAGGAAATGGAAAAGTATCAAACATGGAATAACAGTAAGATCCACCAGAGATCGGGCCCTAGCTACCGGCGAATACTGTCGAGCTACTTTAGAATATATGGATGAACAACAACACAAGTTATATATAAATCATCAAATTCACTTGCCATTACAATACGATCTCCTTCAGAATCACATTCTGTATATTGAAATTACAATTGAGGTCCCAAGCAAAAAGCTAAATATCTCCATTAGCCCCTCTCCTTCTATCCTATCCTATCCTATCTATCTCTAATAATCCCCTTCTTTGATCTTTGTTTTCATTTAAATACACAGAGAGCAGGGAGAAGTTACAATAGAGATGATTACAAAATGATTCACATAAAAAAATTAGATTGTTCACAGCAAATTGATCAGTAAGATCAGATCTTAAATATCTCTCCATCAACATTCAACAGGAACAGGTCGAATTTGGTATTGCCACTAAGATAATTTGAAAAACGGCCACAACAACGAATCTCAGAAAATCATCTTCAGAGAACCTTCCGTTTCTCTTAATACGGACCGAATTTGGGAAAATGTTTCGTTATAAAACTAATTCGGTCCATTCTGGACAAAACTGATGTTTCAGATTTTCCAGATTCCTCTCCATTTTCCCAAAATGTCCAATGCAAAACTATCACTTCTTATTCCAACGAATTTCTGAGTTGGAATATTTAATGATAAGCTAAAGATCAAATCTGCAATTTGGAAAATATCTTGGGGGCTAAAATGGTGAGTGATGTTACAAAAAATTTATTAATAAACCATTATTGGTAAAATCATGCATAATAATCATCAATTTATTAAAAATAAAGGAAAAAAATATATTTATCCATAAAATCATAAATAATTATAAAATGGAATTATATGATAAAGTATGATAATTAACGTGATAAAGAATGGTAGAAATGGATGAAATAGGTGTTAAAGAGTGATAATAATTATGACAAACTAGCGGCCCAACAAGTGACTCATTGATTATGGAGCTTCTTATCACATGGCCAAAAACAAAGCCATGATTTCTTCTTTAAATGATTGTAACACCAAAAATATATATGTTGGTGATGATAGATCTCTTAGTGTTGTAGGGACTAGAACTATTCATCTAGACAATGGTCAATTTAAAGATGTACTATGTGTTCCAACCTTATCCTGTGACCTTCTATCTGTATATCAAATAACTCATTCAAGTGAAGGTAAAACTGTTGAATTTTCACCTCACGATGTTGTAATTAAGGACCTAAGAGATCCTAGATAGATTTTAGCTACTGGTATTGTTGATGATTCTAAAAGGTTGTATAAGTTTAACAACTTTGGGTCATCATCACTTCCCTTGGTATTTGATGCTCATAATGATGAAGTGAGCAAACTTTGGCATGAGCGATTTGGTCACTTAAATTATCGCTCCCTTCAAAATCTATGTAAATAAAATATGGTGACAAGTATTCCTATGGTATCTTGCAAAGAAGATGTTTGTTTCGGATGTGCACTCATAAAACATCATCGGGATAGTTTTGAAAAATGTGCCTCTTGGCACACCTCAGCTCCTTTACGACTTGTGCATAGTGATTTATGTGGTCCACTTCTAGTTGTTTCATTCTCTGGCTACAAGTATTTCTTAACTTTCATTGATGATTTCTCCAGACGCACTTGGGTATACTTCTTAAAAATCAAGGGTGAAGTATTTAACATGTTCTTGGCCTTTAAGGCCTTTGTTGAAAAACAATCTAGACATCAAATTCTTAAGCTAAGATCTGATAATGGTGGAGAATATGTTAACAACAAATTCATCAGCTTTTGTGCTGAGCATGGAATTCAAATGCAACATACTGTTCCATATACTCCACAACAAAATGGTGTAGCTAAAAGGAATAATTGCAGCTTAAAGGAAATGGCTAATTGTATGCTTCAATCTAAAGGACTTACTCTTAATTTTTGGGCAGAAGCAATTAACTGTGCAAATTATATAGTAAATCACACTCCTACTAAGGCTTTAAAGAATATCACTCCAGAAGAAGCATGGAGTTGAATTAAACCATATGTAAGTCACTTTTGTGTTTTTGGAAGTGAAGCATGGACCCATATTCTAGATGAGAAACATAAAGCTTTAGAACCTAAGAGTGAAAAATGTATTTTTGTTGGATATTTTGAAGATGTCAAAGGATATAGACTTATTCCACTTAAGTCCAAAAATTTTATCATTAGAAGAGATGTAAAGTTTGCTGAAAATATATCGGCCTACGAGCCTAGTTTGGCAGATGTGCCACCTTTCTCTATCCCTTCTACTTCTGAAAACATTACTTCTTCAGATGATGAAAACGAGGATGAAAATCCTCCCATGCCTTCTTAGGATCCTCCTTCAACTCCTCAGCTTACAAAATGGGTCCATGCTACTAGGGATGTAGAGGTGCTCTTGCAGGTGATCCTACAGATCATCGATGCACACGTTCTTAGTTCGATAGATCCTCTTCTTTACTGGCTCAAGCTTTATCGAATCATGATCCTAACGCCTTTGCAGAAGCTTCAGGCCATCTATATTGGGACGCAGCTATGAATGAAGACTATCGTTCATTATTAGCAAATGATACATGGGACCTTGTTCCTCTTCCAAAGGGAAGAAAACTTGTTAGATGTAAATGGGTTTATAGAGCCAAGTTTGGACCAGATGGAAAAGTTGATAAACATAAAGCTCGTCTTGTTGCTAAGGGATTTTCACAAGTTGAAGGCATTGACTATACTAAAACCTTCTCCCCTGTTGCTAAAATGAACTCTATCCGCCTTGTGCTTTCCCTTGCTGCCTCTTTCAAGTGGGAAGTCCATGAGATGGATGTTGAATTTTCCTTCTTGCATGGGGACTTGCATGAAGAAATTTATATGGAACAACCTCCTGTCTTTATAAAAATAGACTCCAACCTTTATGTCAGCTTAAGAAATACCTTTATGGTCTTAAGCAAGCCCCTCGGGCTTGGTATGCCAAAATTGATAGCTTTAGTTTAGATATTGGCTTTTCTAGGTGTCATTCTAACAATACTCTCTACACCAAGAAAGTGGGAATTCTCTTATCATTCTTGTTCTTAATGTTGAAGATCTTATCCTTACTCGCAGTGATCCCAACCTTCTAAACCATGTGAAGTCCAACCTTAAAAAGAAGTTTGAAATGACAGACTTAGGACACTTGTATTATTTTCTTGGGCTTCAAGTCTTGCAATCCAAGGAAGGTATCTCCCTTTCCCAGTCCAAGTATTCTTGTGATCTTCTACGCCACTTTCACATGGAAGACTGTAAGCCAGCCCCTTCTCCCTTTCAGTCTGGAGCTAAACCTTCAGTCACTTGTACTTCCCCTGAAGTTGATGCTAGCTTATACCGTCAACTTGTAGGAAAAATTTTGTAACTAACCCATACTCGTCCTGACCTTTCCTTTGTTGTTGGCCTTACTCTGCTCGGTTTACGCAAAAACCCCATGAAAGTCATCGGAAAGTAGCTAAAAGAATACTTCGTTATGTTCGAGGTACAATTCAGTTTGGGATTCATTACAGTGCAAAAGCATCTCCTCTATTGGTTGGTTTCATTGATTCTTATTGGCTTGGTGACCCTAATTGATCAAAAGTCTACTGCAGGTTATGTGTTCAATCTTGGTTATGGACCTATTACATGGGATTGCAAGAAAAAAAGTCCCATTTCTCTTTCTTCAGCAGAAGCAGAGTATCGTGGCATCATAGAAGCTAGTAAGGAAGCCTTGTGGCTTGATCAAAACCTAGTAGAGTTTGGATTTCAACAAGAACATCCGACTACACTTTGGTGTGATAATCAAAGTGCCATTCAACTATGCAAAAATCCAGTCCAAAATCATCGCAACAAACACATTGAACTACACATGCACTTCATCAGAAAGCTCATTAATGACCATGTTCTTGAAGTGCAATATTGTTCAACCGATGATCAAGTTGCAGACATCTTTACAAAGGCTCTCACAGAGGTGAAGTTTACTAAACTTCGATTTATGGTTGGAGTTCAGGAAGTTTTCACTAAGGGGGGATACACTCTAATGCCTCCTTCCTTCTCCTATTGTGTCATATTTGTACATCCTTCATTCCTATCCCAAGTTGTTCTTAAGGGGGGATGTTAGGATATTCCGACACATAGGAGATATTTAAGTATAACTTGGTCTAGTGTAGAGTTAGGTAAATTTATAATCCGATGGTCACGATATGTTCTAGACATGAAGTGATCCGATGGTTCATTCTCTCCTCGGTATTACCGACACTTGATCTGTGGCTTAACACCCGATTGGTCCATGGTCTCTATTTAAAGAGAATGGAGAGTCATTTGTAGGGTGACCATTCATGAGAGAAGCTTATGTAAATTTTCTTTCTTTTATTAATAAATTACCTGAAGTGGCTGCTTTGGTTGAGGCCGTGGACTGTTTCCCTCTTTGAGGGTTTTAACCACATCAAGAATATTGGTGTATTGATCTGTGATCTGTTTGTGAGTAGTGTCCTTTGGTGCTCTATCTGAGGAACTTACCCTGTAAATTCCTACATTATCTTTATCTTATCTCATGACCTTTGTTTGAGTGATCTTGTCTTCGAAGAGCTCTTACCAATTTTTATAGACTTAGTCTAATAAACTATGGATCACATGGTGGATATATATTGTCACATCGATATTAGATATCTTATCTAAGGCTTTTTATTGCATTAAACCTAATGTCATTGGAAAGTATTTAAAGAAAACGTGGTTATTACCACCGAGACTTTGCTAGGAATTCAATACTCACTTTGGATGCATGGTTAATTCGATATGAATCTATTCTTTATTTCTGCATTTTGATGGTGAATGTTAATGATTGAAATTGCATCACTGATAGACAATTGATATATAAATGCACTAGTGTTGTTCTTTAATCTTATTCCTTCATATGATGAATCTTTCATTGGGTATTTTTTGAATATTTGAAGAGTCTCGTGAAGGATTAACTTGCCCTCTTTGTGATTACGAACAATTATGTATTCATTATATAGAATATCTATTGTAAGCCTAACACAATATTTATACTAAAAAAGAATAATGTAAAAATAAATAGATAACAAAAGTGCTTGCAAAAAATGTTAACAACCATTAAACATTTATTTACTAAGACTCATGTGGTGACTATTTTACAAGCATGAAATTTGACAATGTAGGAGGAAACTATAATGGCCAAAGACACTAACTAATGAAGGGAAGAAAATGGTAATCTCTACACAGTGCACATCCAAGATCTCAAGTTTAATCACATTTGATGTAGGCATGCTCCATAGAATAGAAGCCTTTGTAATATGGGCAAAGGCTCTTTGTAACCTTGAAAAGTATCCTTGCAGGCACATAAGAAATGTCACCAAGGCACAATTGAAGAAATGTTGTGAATAACCAAGGCTACAAATTGAATTATATATCATTCTTTGAATTAAGATTTTAAATTTTTTAGTTCTTCTAATGTGTGAATCTCTCAATGAAGACAACATTATCCTTTTTGAACCCCCTTTTACTGAACAGTGAAATGAAACTATCTAACAAATGTAAACAACGTGAAAACCATTGAGAGTAGATTGCTCAAGATAAAATAACAATCTAATCTTATTCCCTCATTATTAATCCACCGCACTTCCAAAGAAAATGTGTAACATCACCGTCCTGTTGAAGCAGCCATATTTATTCATTATTGTGCTCAGTGCTCTAAAATATTATCCAGAGTACGTTGTAACAATGTGCACACTTACTAAGAGAGTTGTAATTAGAAGATTCTACTACCATATTTCAAGGCCATTTGTATCTAAAGGAGGCCCAACTTACTAGAAAAATATATTGGAAACTTACCATTATTATTGATTTTGAATGTGATGTTGATGCTTTCAAACCTCAAATAATTTATATTTTAGTCAGTTCGAACAATATAGAGCTTTCTCAAAGGAATAGAGTAGGAACTTAATGTCTCCAATTGACAGAGTGATGTGGTAGGGAAACAAATGGGTGATTATTTTGGTGGTTCATTCAAAAATATTTCTCCAACCTTATTTAATTTCCTGGTGACCAGAATGAGCAATGCAACAGATTCACAAGACTACAAAATAAGTATTTCTCCTGAAAGGTATGTGGGACACACTTGCAATGAGTGTTGGATTTTTTTATTTTGGTTCTCATTTCCTTTTATTTACTTGGAGAAAAAATGGCAAGTTGTATTGTGTTTGTACAATAAAATATAAGAACACTTATGTCCACATGGGCCAAATGAAAAAGTTCTTACACCTTGGGATCTTATTTGGGGATTTTGTGTGATTGTTTGTCTAGGAACCTAAATGACCATATTTTTTTATTATAGGTTTTGTATGATTGTGTATATGATTAGTACCCAAATGAACATATTTCATTTCATTTGCAGATTATTCTTTACCAGTTCAGATCTAGATCTCACTATTTTTGCATGTGATCCAACTATGGTGGAGGTCATTCAACCACTCTGCCTACATAATTATTTTATTCCCCTTATTGATTTTGGGTGCACAATTTACCTTTTTAGGCACCAACATACAAAATAACAGGGAGAGGAGTTGATGTTTAGAGGTGGAAGGATCACTGTTTGGACAGACACATTGATAAATTTCTCCACATATGGGGTAGTCTGGAGTCCTGGATCTGCAAAATTTGACATTCATGGTTTGTGACCCATTGAAGATTGGTTTTGCACATCAATGGAAAAGAATTTATCAACTTCCTTTTGGAAGAAGGATTTCCCTAAGAAGTTTTGGATTCCAGTCCCAATAATCCAACATTGGTTGAATCAACATTGCAGAGGCAGAATAGAGGAACTTGACAGGCCAAGGATTCCTTCGAGGCTGAAGTTTTTCCACAAGGAGAGGAGTGGAGAGTCTTCCAGTAGTTCATTGAAACTTAAGAGGGTTCTTAAGGAGAATGACCAAAGTGTGGAGTCATCAAACAATTCAGAGAGTCTTAAGGGCTTCCAAAGGAAAATGAAGGAGGATGAAGAAGTTTGTAGCATTGCAGTTAGTCTTGAACATGAACTTTCTTATAGATCAACGATTTTTTCTTTAGATGTTGGAAACATAACAAAAAAAGAACAATAACTTGAGGATGCATCCTCTAGTATTGCCTGATAATTTAAAATTTGTTAGATCAGGAATGCCTAAAGGGGAATGGGAGATCTCAGGATCTAGAAACCATGAAGGGGAAATTCATGCTAAGAAGGAATATCTAGATTGTAGCACAAGTGCACTATGAATGTAATTGATCCGCACTTATGCAAGAATAACACATAATATATATATATATATATATATATATATATATATATATATATATATATATATATATATATATATATATATATATATATATATATATATAGATATATATATATATATATATATATATATATATATATATATATATATATAGATAGATAGATATATATATATATATAAACATAAACATAGAGATGCAACATAAATAAATCTTCATTTCATTAATACCAAACAATTGAAAGATTCTTACATACTGAATGGTGGCTATATGCCTCTGTGTTGTGTTATAATGAGGCTCAAAAGAATTTATTATTGAGAAACAATGGAAAACCCTAAACATCCAAAAACCTAATCCTGGGAGATGAAGCGCTAACATTGTGGGCTCTGTTGGGGTAAATTGGTACATCAACTTCTTGGGATTGTACCTTTGGCATATGATCTTCGTTTGATGCGCACAATACCTCATTAGCAAGATCTATCAGAGGACTAGAAATTTTAACTGCAAACTTTAATTGTTAAATCAAGTTTACCCGCTTTCCGAAAAACATCGTTTAGGGCCTCAAAACAGCTCCGGAAGTTCACGACCCAAAAAATGACCAAAAATAGTAAATTGTGCTACAATTAAGGAAACTTAAAGAAATAATGGTGGGGGTCCAAGTGGAATAAGTGGATGGCCACCAATATCAACCTAAATCATTCCTCCCCCCTAGGAAGCAATGGTCCCCATTGCATTGAGTGCCTCCATGAGATGGGGAAAATTTTGTTGAACTTGGTCCCTGGTGAGCCACTTTCCTTAGTGTAGGAGTTGGCCAGCCTTAAAAACCAAATATAGTTGGATCCTCTGCTAGTGAGTGGTCTTGATCTGCATGTCCATGATCTAATCAATTGTGGAGTGTAACATGTAGTCTCGGTTTAGCTATATTGGTGTGAGTTGTTCTACAATGTTTGATGTGTTGAATAATGGTGGAAAGTATAACCAAAGGTGTTCCACATTGAACACTAGGTGTAGGCCAAGGAACGGTGGAATGTTGAGCTCAAAATCATTATCTCCTATATCCTTAGTGATGCTATAAGGCTGATATCGGATTATGTGAAGCTTGTAGTGGGCCCCAACGAGGTGCTCCTTCTATAAATGTAACCAAACTTTATCACCCACCTTGAACTTGTGTGGCATCTGATGCTGACCATGACACTTGTGTAGTTAGTATTTACTCGGTCCAATATGTCATGGACCTATTGGAAGATGTGCTGAATGCACTCAATGAATTTGTTAGCTCTGACAACTTCATACTAGAAATGAGCTTAATATTCCTAAGTAGCTCCAAGTGGTATGGCAACATCAATGAGACATAGTGGCTGGAATGCCAATCCCACCTGAAAGCGGTTGTTACTAGTTGAGTTGTGGAGACCTATTTTGTAGTTGTGCTGGACATAGGGGAGGCTTTCATCCCATGTGCATAGATTCTTTGAGTTGTACATGCATAGGATCTGCATGACCATCATGTTGGTGACCTCTGTTTGGCCATTAGTTTAGGGGTGGAAGGTCGTGGAGTTAGTGAGCTTGGTATCCAACAATGACCAGAGGCTTGACCAGAATGTACTTAGGAACTTGTTGTCCCAATTTGAGATAATGGAAAGTGGGATTCCAAAGTTTACCCATACACGTTCAAACAAGAGTTTGGTAGTGACTTCAACTATGATGCTCTTCTTGTAGGCTATAAGAATGGCCATCTTAGAGAACCTATCGATGACCATGAAAACATAATCATTGGCATGCGTGGTAGAAGGAAGGTTCGACATGTAATCCATGGAGATGGATTCTGAGGGCTAGCTAGGAGTAGGAAGAGGAGTATACATGCCTTGCTTCTTGATTCCCAGTTTGGAAATAACATAGGAAGTGCAAGATCTGATGTACTTCGCAACATCCCATTGAAGGCTTGGCCAATAAAAATACTTTTGTAGCACTGCCACTGTCTTTTCTACTCGAAAACGTCCATTGAACCAAATGTACTGCACCTCCCAAATCATCTTGGGATGCTCTCTTGAAGGAACACAGAGGTGTCCCAGGTGGCATAACAATGCATCCTGAAGGTGAAATTATGGAACTTTCTTACCTTCGAGGAGCATCTGGGATGTGGTTCTAAATTTTGGATCACTCTCGTAAAGTTGTTGCCATCCCGAAGTCTTGTGTTTGTAAAAGTGTAATACAATGGTCAGTGCCATAATACACTGTTAGCTGAGGTAGTCTGCAACATTATTGGTGCTTCCCTTCTTGTACTTAATGTTCAAATGAAATTGTTACAGATATGTGGAAAATTTATGATGGAAACCATTCTGCAACTTTCCCTATGTTTGTATGAACTGCATGGTTCTGTGGTCTGTGTGGATGACTGTTTCCTTCCCCAGAATTTAATGCTTCCATTATCGGGAGGCCTTCACAATGGAATACATCTCTTTTTCATAGGTGGGATAATTTCAGACTGTATCTGAAAGTGGCTCACTATGATATGCCATCAGATACCCTTGATTGGTAAGAACTACACCAACAACATAGTTAGAGGCATCCGACTCAATTAAAATGGTTGTTGCAAGTCTAGTAATGAGAGCACTAGTGTAGGGAAGAGGTGATGCTTCAACTCAACAAACACCCTCTATTGGGATCATACCAAAAGAAATTTTCTTTTGCTCCTCCCTTGGTGACTTGCCTCAAGCCCAAGTGATATGAGAAAATCCCAACATGAACCTTTGATAGAAATTGGCAAGGCCCAAAAAGTTGCAAAGCTCTATTAGAGTGGTTGGGGATGGCCAATCCTGAATAACTTGTACCTTGGTTGGGTCCACATGCAAACTCCACTTATCAATGATGTACCCCAGATATTGAACCTGGGTCATACCAAAAATGCATTTCTCCAAATTGGTACACAATTTGTGTTGTCACAGGGTTTATAGGACCTGTTGAATATAGTGTATGTGCTCTTCCCAACTCTCGATGAATATCTAGATGTTGTTTAGATATACTACCACGAAAGAGTTGCTGAAGGGATGCAAGATATCATTCATCAATCGCATAAATATTGCACGAGAATTTGTCAACTATTACAACTATTTTAAAATAAAAAATAAATAATAATAATAATTTAATTAACTATCTAAATTAAAATTAAAACTTAATTTAATCACTTTATATAATCATTACCGATAATATAATCTTTTCCTTAAATCTCACCCATCTACATAACTTTATTTTACTAAAAATAAATAAAAACGGGTTATTCCAAATTAATTACGCCTATGATAAATACAAAAGAGGATTTAAATTACACCATTGATTATCCATGCTTTAAATTTAACCGTTTATTATACTATAAAACTTTCACTATACTGTTCATTTCATAATTAAAATATAGAAAAAATATATAAAAAGGTAAATCCCAGTGGATGACATTATTTGTGACGTGGAATACGGGATTAGAGATCTTCCGGATAATATCAAGGACACTATTAGGCAGGATTGTGCTGTCGTCCTTAGGAAGGCTAAGCCCCCTCGGAGGAACCTCAGCAAGGAGGAATTCTATGCCCTAAAGTCCTTAAATCAGAATGAAAATATTGTCGTTCTAAAAGCTGACAAAGGAGGGGCTACGGTCATCCTTAACAAAGATGATTACCGTAAGAAGATGTTAGATCATCTTCACAATAGTGGCAGTTATAAAAAACTGCCCAAGAACCCTCTGAAGAAGATCTCTAGGACAGTGGCTCTCGCCATCAAGTCTAGTAGCTCGGTGGGTTCCCTGTGCCACAAACTCATTGAGAGCAGTCCCATCGCTCCTAGGATCTATGGGGTGCCTAAGATTCACAAGGAAGGGGCCCCTCTGAGGCCTATCTTCAACACCATTGGTGGTCCAACCTACCTTGTAGCCAAGTTTCTTGCCCTTAAACTTAAGCCCCTGGTTGGCCACACCGAGTCCTTTGTGAAGGACTCTGCATCCTTCATCATGGAGCTCAAGAATATTAGGCTTAACCCTGAGGACATTCTTGTCAGCTTTGATGTGGTCTCCCTGTACACTTGCATCCCTATAAAGGAGGCCTTGGAAGTGATGTATCGCCTAACAGATCCTAATACCGCTCATCTGGTTGAGATATGTCTCACTTCCACTTTCTTCTGCTTTGAGGGTGAGTTCTTTGAACAGACCTGTGGTGATGCCATGGGTTACCCCCTCTCCCCGATTGTTGCGAATCTTTTTATGGAAGATTTCGAAGCCAGAGCTCTAGCCTCTGCTCGTCTCCTTCCCAAGCTTTGGAACAGGTATGTAGATGACACTAATGTCATCTGGTTCCATGGCCTAGAGGAGCTGGATCACTTTTTCAATCACCTCAACGGTCAGTCCTCTGCTATTAAGTTCACCATGGAAAAAGAGGTCAATGGTTGCCTCCCTTTCCTGGATATTCTTATTTCTAAGAATAAGGACGGCTCTCTCTCCCACTCTGTGTTCCGAAAGAAAACGCATACTGAGCAGTATCTTCATGCCGATTCCCATCATTTCCCGGCTCAGAACATGGGTGTTCTTAACACCCTCGCTACTCGTGCCCTTAGGATTTCGGATAATGAGAGCTTTAATAAGGAGAGATCCCATCTCCTTGATGTCTTTGTGGAGAATGGATATAGTAGGTGCCTTGGTCGGAAGGCTTTCCTTAAATCCTCTAGAAATGCGTTAATTAAGAAAGAACCAAAGGAGCACTGACTAGGTGTCCATCTTCCCTATGTCCAGGGAACCACGGACAAGATTGCTCGGATCCTTAGGAGGTTTGATATTCCCTCAACCTTTAGGCCCCTCTGCACCATTCATAATTCCCTCCGATCGGTGAAAGATCTTGTTGACCCTAAAGACATGAAGGGTGTGTATTTGATCCCTTGTTCTTGTGGGACACCCTATATCAGGGAAACAGGGCACTCCATCCATTAGAGAATTTGTGAACATGCAGCTGACCTGAGACATGGGAGAACCAAGTCTTCAGCATTAGCAGAGCATGTGGATAAGACCAAGCATCAAGTCTGTATAGAGGAGGCCAAGGTTGTTGCCAAAGTTGCTTAGTTCCATCATCGTAAATTGAAAGAAGGCCTAACAATCTCAACAGAGATGACGGCTGGAAGATCAGTAGATGTTGGATCCCTACCCTTTCGTCTTAGTGTTTCTTCCCCTTCCCCCCCTTTTTATCTTTTGCGCTTTCGTTGTTCCCCTTGGTGCCTTCCTTTCTTCCTTTTCCTCCTTGATCTTTGGTTTTCTATTGGTTTTTTTTTTTTCCAGTCCTTCGCCTTCTTTGTTTCTATGTCGCTCTTCCCGTTTGATTTTTTTCCTAATTGATATTAGTAAATATAATCTTAACTAATAACTAATATATATATATATATATATCTATATATATATATATATATATATATATATATATATATATATAGATATATTATTTATTTATTTATTGATGTTTTATTATTACTATTATTATTCCTCTCTTTTTATATATATGTTATTTTTTTTAATTAATAAATAATTTACAAGTAAATTACCTTTTTATACCAACCATTAAAATTATGTTATTTATTTATATATTTTTATCAACATCCTTTATATATATATATATATATATATATATATATATATAATAATTAATAAATAATTTAATAAACAAATAAATTAACTTTTTAAACTAAGCATCATAAGTATGGTATTTATTTTTATTAATCCTAATTTTATCTTAACAACCTAATATTATTATTTTAATTAATATATATATAAAAACATAACCAGAAGAACATAACCAAGATACTAACCAACCATCCCAGCAAGGAGATGCTGATACTTTAGAGAGTCTTCAAATGAAAGACATGATTAAAGAACTAGAAGAAAAAGTTAATAGCCGCCTCACCCTAAATAATGTGGCAGATAAGTTAGATATCAAACCAATTAAAGATGAAATGAAAAAATTAATAGAATTAGACCACGAACGTAACAAAAGGGCCTTAAACCTTATAATATTCGGTTTGAAAGAGGAAGTAGATGAGGATACTTTAGCCTTAGCCCAGACAGAACTACATAATAGATTACAAATTGAAACATTGTGTCTCACAGAAGCAACAAGGTTGGGGAAATTAACCGAGAATAAAGGAAGACTAATCCGCATAAAGGTGAGCTCCACTGATCATAAGCATGACATACTTAGTAAAACCTCAAGTCTAAAAGGAACGAGAATATTCATAAATGAAGATCTCATTCCAGAAGACCAAGCAAAATTAAGAAAGGAGGTTCAAAAGGTAAAAGAAGCTAGAAAGGAAGGAAAATGGGCAATAATCAGAAATAGAAAAGCCTTTATTCGAAATAGAAACCAAAAAGATAGTAATCAATAGCAATGAAACATGCTCCAGATCCTTTCTTGGAATTGTCGGGGCTTCCCATGGAACAAAGGCCCCAAGCTAAGTTGGATTTCAAATGATGTTGATATTATTTTGCTTGTTGAAACTTGGGAGCACAAAGAATCTAAGGTCCCTAACATAGATGGCTTTATGCTATGGTCTACCTGGAACAAGCGATCCTCCCATAGAGGCATTGGGGGAATAGCTTGTTACATTAAGAGGAACATCTCCCCCCATGTTAGGATTTATAAAAATGACCCTCACAACCAATATAGTTGGATAGAGATCAAAGACATTAATAATAAAAAGTAAATTTGGGGTTAATCGCCTCGCTAATGGGAAAGCTAAGGACATTGAAGGTTACCAAGCGGAAATCTTAAAAATTGGAGGTCCTGTCCTCATCCCCCACATCCACAAGCTTTTCAATCAAGCAGTCAAGCAAGGGTTCCCTAAACCTTGGACTGAGAGCCTCATTATGCCTATTTTTAAAAGTGGGGATACAAATAACCCCTCTAATTATCGAACAATTATGATCAGCCCCCTCTTAGCCAAGTTATATGGTAGTATTTTGGAAAAGAAGTTAAGCATATGGCTTAAAAGTGAAGGTAAGCGGGCTAAAGGCCAAGTAGGTTTCAGAAGGCATCACTCAACAACAGACCACCTTGTTACGCTTAGGATCATTGCGGAGGAATGTCGTAATGATAAATCCAATTTATTTTGTTGCTTTGTGGACTTTAGAAAGGCTTTCGATACGGTTCCTAGATACAACCTTTGGAATAGATTAGAAGAGCTAAAGGTTCCTCTCGAGTTGAGAGCTGCCGCTATAAGGTTATACGAGAATGTAATTGCCAAGCTAAAGAGAAATGAAGGGTGGTCGAAAGATATTAAGTGTAACATCGGAGTTAAACAAGGTTGCCCCCTCTCCCCTACCCTATTTGGCATTTACATCGATAATCTTGAAGGCTATTTAGAGAAAGCAGGATGTGATGGCACGATCTTAGCTGGGATAGTCGTCATCCTTCTTCTTTATGCTGACGATATTGTTCTTTTGGCAAGGTGCCCATCTGATCTTAATAAGCAACTCCGGCTTTTTAAGGATTTCTGCTCTACCATGGGTATGACTGTTAACACTGACAAAACAAAAGTTATGATTATCAAATCCAAGAAGGACACTTACGCTAATTTTATGTATGACAATAATAACTTGGAGGAAGTGTATTCTTACAAGTACCTAGGAATTGATATTCATCACAAGCTCAACTAGAACCATAACATTGAGAAAAGGATTAATGGGGGCTGGAAAGCTTACTTTGGTCTTGAAAATAATTGTAAAATAGCAAACCTTGTAATGTGGGATAAAAAGAAGTTCCTCTTTGAAACTTTAGTCACTCCTGTTATCTTATATGGCTGTGAGGTTTGGGGTTGCAGCATCTCCAGAGAATCATGGAGAAAGATTGAGCAAATCCAGAAGCGTTTTATAACTTATAACCTGAAAATTAAAAGTAATACACCCTATCCTATTCTCCTTATAGAAGCAGGTCTTTCCCCTATTGAGAGCCTAGCTATGCTTAGGTTTCTATTGTACAAGCACAAAATCAGTAACATAGACGATCATAGACTTCCTAAGCTAGCTTTAAATTCTAGCCAAAACCACCTAAGGCTCAATCGAGGGTGGCATAAAGACACAAGGGCCTGGTTAAACTATTGGGAGATCAACGAAAATGATGCATTGCAAAACATAAATAACATTAAAGATATTGTTACTTCTAAGTTCAAAGAAAAAATGTGGTGTGAGAAAGACTTAGCGGCTAAAAGAAAATTAAGTTATTATAAGAAGGTCATCAACCCCACCCTAGAAGATCAAAAGTATCTCTCTATTTTAACTAGGTCAAAGAAGAAAATTAATATAGCAAAGATTAGAACGAATTCTCATGAGCTCCATAGTGAAACAGGTCGTTGGGCAGTTCCTAAAACGCCATGGACGGAAAGGATCTGCCATATATGTGAGAATAGGAACATCGAGGATGAAAACCACTTCCTCTTAGAGTGCCCCGCATATAACCACATTAGATCTCAGTTTCACAATCATTGTTACAATACTGACCTTCCTAGCCTTTTACAATGTCAAAATTATAGTGAGCTCGGGAGGCTTTTCTCCAAGCTTTTTGAGCATATGAATAAAATCTTAAATCAAAATAGATAATTTGTTTCTTTAGGTCTGATAGACCATTATTTGGTCTCAGCGGACGTTAACCATCATCATCATCATCATCATATATATATATATATATATATATATATATATATATATATATAATTAATAATTTAAATAAATAAATGAATTATTTAAAAAAAACTAACCATTAATTTGTTTTATTTATTTGTACCTAATTTAACTTAGTTCCATAAATAATAATAATAATAATAATTAATAAATAATAATAATAAATAATAAATAATAATTAATGAATAATTTAATAAACAAATAAATTAACTTTTTATACTAACCTGGTATTTATTTATTTAATTTTATTAATCCTAACATTTTCTTATCAACCGAATATTATCATTTTAATCAATATATATATAAAAGTAATAATTTAAAGAAATAAATGAATTTAAAAAAAAACTAACCATTAATTTATTTCATAAATAAAATAATAAATAATAATAATAATATTAAATTAATAAATGAAAATTTGACCTAGGTCCTAGAGTAAAAAATTAGCCATTAATCTTTAGAGTAAAAAATTAGCCATTAATCTTTTGTAGCCGTTAGACTATTTAACATGTTAGACTAGATCTGTTTCTTCAACTTGTCCTGACGATGAACCACACTAGTTGGTTCGAAACGCGTGGACAAAGATCTTTCTATATGTGATTTAAGCCGAAATTCTTCTTATAACTATGATGGATCACATAAGCCTCAATTCTATAGGTTGAAAAGTTTCACTGATTTATTGCCATTGATTATGCCTAGAGTGAAGTTTGAGAATAAACCATGATACAATACCATTTGTTCCCTAATAAAATAATTTCATAATTAAAATATAGGTTGAAAAGTCTCACTGATTTATAGGCGTTGACTAGGCCTTGAGTTAAGAGAACAAACCATGATACAATTCCATTTATTCCCGAATAAAACTTATTTTTAAGTACAATGTGTAGCTTAGTAAAACCTACTTTTAAATATTATTCCGGAATAAAACCGACTTTTAAATACGGTGTGTAGCTTGTATGGGACCGCACCGCAACATACTTATATAAAGGTGATGTAATTTGAAGATATCTTTGGTTTTCATATCGCAGATACCTCTACAGGTGAGCTCGTGTGTGGTCACGACAGGAACATATTTACAGAAGGGTTCATGATATTCATCTGAAGGTAGAAACCTGGTTTCTATTACCGTATCGCACTCCTGTAGAATACCACTGAAGGCGAAAGAATCCTGTTATTGCCATGGATGGCCTCCCGTAGTTGATCTGTTTGGGTTTTTTTTTTTGCGTACTTTTTTTTTTTTTGGTAAAAGTGGTCTAATATTGACTGGGATTGGTTGGAATCACAAATTGAAGTAGTAAATTTTCCATGTCCGGATTGGTTGGAATCACAAATTGGGGTAGTGAATTTTCCATGTCTGAGATTTTTAGGGCCCAACTCTAAAAACATATAAGGGTTAGAGAAGTGCTGGGATGGAATGACTTTTCCATTAGAAAATCTTCAACCTTTAGGTATAATTGGGTTTGTAAGAGTGTCTAGCAATGGCTGGACTTGGATGTGTTTGGTCTTCATTACCGTGTTGACGTGGATGGGTTTGGTTTTGATTAGTCAGTTGAGATTATGGGGATTGAAAGGAATCAAGGGATTCAGCTTTTCTTTCAAATGGTGGGGAAAACACGGCCAAGTGCGGGTTATGCTGCAATCTTTTTCTTACTCCCCTTCCTCTACTTCTACCTGTACTGCAGAAAAGAAGAACAGCACTGCTTTCGCTGATGATAATCTCCTGGTATGCAGAAATATTTGCATGGACGATTTGCATCTCCCCACATACAGAGGGCAGAGTCCGAATGAGAGAGGTATATACACAAGAAGTTCTTTAAATAGGAGTAAGAGTTGTTCCACGATTGATAGTTTAGCCTTCTGGAATTCTGTAGAGGGTTTGGATAATAGTATAGAAGCTGGTTCTGCATGTTTCGGCCTGGAAACTGAAATGTTGTTTACAGTTGAGAGATCATCAACATTGTCTATTGCCAAATCTGTACCTTCGTCTGCATCTCTCTTGAGATCTGCAGAAAATGACTTGGAATCACACACCTTACATCAAAAAAGGCATAGCCTGCCTCGAAGTTTAATCAGACTTCCTAAACATGAGCAGCTCTGCAAAAGAGAGGACTATGAGAGAAATGAATACGGAAGCAAAGACGACCCTATGCAGCAAGGAACAGGTATGATTATTTTTACTTCAGATTTTATATATGATATGGAATGCGAGGAAAGATGTAAGGGGAGCTTGTTTATTATGAAAGGAGAAGGAGAAGAGAAACAGCTTGGACGATGCTGGTTAGATAACTATGTTGACCTAGGTTTGTGGCGAAGGGTTGAATCATTTGAAAATCAGTTTGGGTGGGACAGGGTGCTGTCTCTACTGTTGGGTTATGATTGGAATTGGAATCGCTATACAGGCAGATTTGGATTGGTTCTGGATAAATATTCAAAATATTCAGTCCGAGACATTAATTTTGCTGATGTCCTAGACAGCCCTAATAGAAGCCTTGTGAAGCTCCTCTCTCTCCAGGAGGACGTTGTATCTTCGGTTGAGATTGCATCGAATGTGGGTTTGTCATCTGCCTTCACGGTTTCTGACAACAGTACTGTTCGTTTGTGGGATATTGAAGTTAGCAAATGCCTGAATAAAATGGTGGTCAGTGACTACACAATTGTGGGCAGTCATATTCAAAATATTTCGGGAAGTCTGTTGAGCATTATTATGAGCAGAGAAGAAATGGGTTCACTGTTTGTATTGGATCCCAGGGACTTCCCCAGTCCTCTAAACTTCTCTGTGGGAAATATGTCAACATTTCACAGAGTACAGTTTCATGACTGCAACAAATTTTGCATCTCTGATTGTTTTAGTGACAGGTTGTTTGATTTAAGGATGATAGGTTCATCACCCATTGAAGTAATTAGCCCTGCAAGGCTGTCTTCCTTTTTAATGAAAGAAGAAACTGCCATACCAATGGAGAATTGCAAATCCTTGGAAGAAAAATTCTTCAATCATGATGATGAAGAGGATGAACTTGATAATGAATTTTATGAGAGTGACCACCCCGGAGTTGTAGATTGTGAAAAGAGCTGGTGGTCTTGTTTTATTGAGCAATTTGTGGGAGCTCTACCTGGTTGGTTTTGTTGATAAGTTGGTTGTAGTGGAATAATATTGCATGGCCTATACAGTAATTGAAATGCGGGAATATCTCTGGCGAAGACTTCCCATTTTCTGAAGTCGAAACAAAATTTTTGGCAGCGGAGACAGACTCTTTACTGCTGAGTGTGCAGCCCTATTCTGAATAGTCCCTGCTGAGAGTGGCGGCTTCTCATTTGTAAGTGGCATCTTGGTTCGATTTGGCCAACACTGTATGTATGAAAATATTCTATCTTCATCCGTACAAATCAGTAGAAAGAATTGAATCGAATTTTGCAATTGTTGAATATTGTAGCCTTCTCTATTGTGTATCTTTCTTGATTTTAAATTTAGTAATAAACACCGCATATACAATCAACACATTTTCAAACATGATTTTATGAATATTAAATGCTAATAAAGTACTGAAATTTGGTGTTTTTGAAAGATTTACTATAATATATTAATAGGTAGATTACCCTTCTATCAGAAGACATCATTAAAGCACATGATAGATCCTTATTTGCCTTATTAATATTTATATATAAATTGCTTATTCTTATTCCATTTAACTTGACCCTGCGACAGGTAGTATGTATATTGATTCTCTTAACTAAAAGGAAACGAAATGTATAGTGAATGTTTAGTGTGTATAATACATTTTAAATTTGGTATTTTTGAAAAATTTACTATAATATATTAATAGGTAGATTACCCTTCTATCAGTACGTGTTATAGAAGGTCCTTTGGAAGACATCATTAAAGCACATGATAGATCCTTATTTGCCTTATTAATATTTATATATAAATTGCTTATTCTTATTCCATTTAACTTGACCCTGCGACAGGTAGTATGTATATTGATTCTCTTAACTAAAAGAAAACGAAATGTATAGTGAATGTTTAGTGTGTATAACACATTTTAAATTTGGTGTTTTTGAAAGATTTACTATAATATATTAATAGGTAGATTACCTTTCTATTAGTACGTGTTTTAGAAGGTCCTTTGGAAGACATCATTAAAGCACATGATAGATCCTTATTTGCCTTATTAATATTTATATATAAATTGCTCATTCTTATTCCATTTAACTTGACCCTGCGACAGTAGTATGTATATTGATTCTCTTAAGTAGTATGTATATTGATTCTCTTAACTAAAAGGAAACGAAATGTATAGTGAATGTTAGTGTGTATAACACATTTTAAAGTAGCTCTCCCTTTTTCTCAAAAACTCTTTAAGTTTTTGGCGAACCATATTCCCGGTTCAACATTTATTGAGAATGCTTTAAACTAAATCTTCTAGTATTTTTATATTTGCATCGTATTTTAAATTCCTCTAATATTGTTTCCTACGAGATATTTTTTAAACTAATCATCTATTCCTTGTCATTCTAAACCTATTTGGTAAAAGTGCAAGTGATAAAGATGTGAGAATTTGTTTCATCTTATTGGCATAGATAACACTAACCAAGTCCCATAAAGTTCTCTTTTTGCAGATCATCCCAAGTGTGATATTACTTATTCAGAATCAACCACATGAAAATTTTTATTTTTTATTGGGTTATTAAGCTTCCATACAACTTTCAACCTCCTCTATTATTTGTTCTCTCTTCCTTCAATAATTAAGGCCTTATATCCAATTTTTGGGACATTTAGTAGTTAGTTTTGGGACCAAATAAGATGATATTCATCATATCTTATCTTAAGAAAGCTATTTTTAAATCATTTCTATCCATCTACCATATAAAGCCATCCCCTTCCCCTAGAATAATCTTCCTCTAGGACTTTCAATGTAGCTACTGATGAATTGTCCTATCCTAACTTACTATCTAAATGAGAGAGTGGTACCTCTATTTTTAAATTTCCTTTTTCATTTGAGGAGGTAACTTGCGAAAACCTCGACTTCCAACCCAACGATCCAATCCAATTTGGACTCTATGCCTTTTTCCAACTTACCATACTAGACAATTTCCAAATAGTGTGAATGCTATAAGGATTTATTTCCATATTATTGACTCATTTTGTAACTTTTTCATAGGGTTTTAAACTCATTCTTGTATTAAGTATAGGGATATATACTTTTCCTTTATGACTTGAATCCATAACCCTAATACTTGAACTATGCACTACAAATTCTTAGTTGCTAATTCCTTTGAGAACATAAAAATGTTCTTAAGTCCCCATCCTCTATTGGAATTTGGAAGAGAGCTTTTCCAAACATACTACTGCCAATTCCTTCCCCCCTATTCTACCAAATCAACCTATAGTGAATGTGTTTGATTCTTTCCAATATTGCTTATAGAATCCAAGAAAAGGACACCTAGTAGATGAGACTCACTTCTACCACTTTAACTAGAATTGAATGACCACCTTTAAAAAGGCATTGGTTGCAATAAGAAAATAATTTATTTCATGCCTCCCTATTCCATCTCATTATAACTAGGTTATAATATATATTTGAGTGGTCCCCACCTAGGCGTTGATATAGAGTTCCCCCTCACACCCCAGCCTTCATAGCCATTTCCTAGAATGAATGTAAGAAGGCAATTGACAAGCTTTAGAAAAGGTTTTTCCCTTGTTAGTTTTTCTTATCCAATCCATATCGGTTTATTGTTTAGGTATCTTTAATTTTAGCTAAGGATTTGTTAGAAAAAAACACTTATATAAGTTAGGTAGTTCATGATGAAATATACCCCAGATGTATTTTCCACTGGGAAATTTTCATTTTGATGTTTATTTGAGTGTCAAACATAGATTGGACATTGAAATTATCTTATCTTTATCTTATCTCATGAACTTTTTTGAGTGATCTTGTCTTTGAAGAGATCTTACAAATTTTCATAGACTTAGTCTAATAAATTAAGTATAGCATGGTCGATATATATTGTCACATCGATATTAGATATCTTATCTAAGGGTTTTTATTGCATTAAACCTAATGTCGTTGGAAAGTATTTAAAGAAAACATAGTTATTACCACCGACCCTTTGTTAGGAATTCAATACTCACTTTGGATGCATGGTTAATTAGATATGAATCTATTCTTTATTTTTGCATTATGATGGTGAATGTTAACGATTGAAATTGAATCACTAATAGACAGTTGATATATAAACGCACTAGTGTTGTTCTTTAATCTTATTGCTTCATATGATGAATCTTTCGTTGGGTATTTTTTGAATATTCAAAGAGTCTCGTAAAGGATTAACTTGGCCTCTTGTTATAGATATATTTGGGCACTGCAACCCCAAACTCATATGTCCATAAACTAAGGGCTCCTAAAGTCCCTAAAAGTGTTGTTTCATACCCTAAAGGATCATGGTCAACTGATTACATCATTTCCCAGAAATACACTGCTCCATGGGCAAGGTGCGATGCATACTGACTGCCAAACTAGCCAGGTGCAATGCATACTGAAATAGCCTTCTGTGGGGTGCGATGGGCGAGAATAGACAAATGGTAGAGACAATTTGCTAAGTGGATGATCATGGAATGTTCCAGAAACTTCTCCTGTGACACTTGCCTCTCTGAATTCGCCCAGGGATGAGTAAGAGATCAATGAAATCTCCAAGTGGAACGAAGAACTATCAATGGAATGACACTAATCAAAAACCTAGAGCTAACTCACACCCTTGCAAGACATCTATAAATGGATCCCTCCTCAGAGAGATCTAGACGCTGGAATTTTGTCTTTTGTAAGGAAGTGCTGTTGGTTTATCTGTGAAGAGACATTAAATTGTTGGGTGATTTGCTTGTTCATGAGGTGAAGAGGGCTTCTACACTGGGAGGATGATGCTGGATCATATAGCTGGGTTGTAATCCTCTCTTTCACTACTATTAATAAAGTTCTTTGAGTTTTCCTCCATATAATCGTGTATTTGTGAATCTTATTGTTTATGAATGCAATTGTATGGTCAATGTGTTTCTGATTCTACATTGTTTATGATGTTTTAGATGGAGATGCTTTGATGGTTTGTTGTTACTTTGACTCTACAGGTACTCTTTGAAGTGGGACAAGTAGGAGAGGAGTAGCAAATTCTATCAAGGAAAGGAGAAATCAAGCTAGGATCAAAGCGAAAGATCCAGGTTGGTCCTCTTTTCTTCCCTCTAATCTATCACACTTAAAGGAACTCTTGAAAAGCTTTCATTGTTTGTTTCTAAGATAGCTACCCATCTTACTAGGACTAGTAGTTCGAATCAACACTAATTTTACCTGAAACAAAATGGTGACTCCGCTGGGGAGTGAATAGTTTGTTTTGTTTGTTTATTGTTTGCTTTATAAACTACAGATAGAGCTTGAAGTTAGCCAGCTAGCCTTCGAAACGCCTTTGCTATGCAATTGCGAAGTAGATGAATGCTGCTTCAGTCAATCTCCAGGTTGGTTCATGAACTGAACATTTGACCTACAAAGCATTCTAAGTGGCCTTATGGTAGCTCAGAACCTCATCAGATCTTACCCCTATGCTTTGTTTTTACTGTCCATCATTAGTCAGCCTAAATCACTGAACTTAGCTGCAAATTTTGAGCAAAAACTGAGCTCAGTTTCGCTCCCTGGCCCATCGCATTGTCTGTAACTGTGCAACCTAGATGCATCACACCTCTCGTGTGTTGCAGGTGAGATGCATCCCTGTTTCCCTATGTTGCAGGTGCGATGATTGAGTGATACTTTTTTTTTCTTCTATGAAAGTTGGTTTTTTCCTCCTTTTTTCCAGTTTTATTTAGTAGTTTCGCTGTACATGATCAGAATCTTCTTGCTGGAACCTTCTTCCTTCACATATTTCAGCTTCCATTAGTTAGTAATTGTAAATGTTTTTTTGTATTTGTGAATCATTTACAGTCTTCCTTTGTCGAAAGTAGCTTAATTGAATTGTTGTTTTTGATGCAAGTGTCGTAATTGTCATTTTGAATCGAAAGAAGAGTGTTGTAAAGTCTTCCTCTTCTAGATAGTTGATTGTACTTTTGTCATTGTACTTGATTTGAGTTATTAGTATTTCAAGTGTCGAAAAAATAGTGTTCAATTCGAAATCGAAAAGTGTCGTCTTAGTCTTCCTTTCGTTTTGAAAAGAAATTGTTAGAAATGTCGCTTTGAAAGAAAATAATTCAGATCTGTACTTAGCTTTCCTTTTTGGCATTCACACATTAAGGAAGCGGAAAACAAATACATGCATGTACATTTGCATTTTAATTGCATGCAAAATTTGATTTAGGAAAGTGCATTTAGAGTGTGCTCTATGCTCTCTGCTGAAAGAAAATCATAATCTTCTTTCCTTTGTAGCTAGGATTTTCATTGGTAAAAGAACATAAATGACAGTTTATCATTTTAGATTGCATATTTAGGAATTTCATATCTACATCACATGGTGAACCTTGAAAGACAAACTTCTAAGCAAGATAAACTCTAAAATAAATCTCAATGAACATAAAAACGCTTTGGAACCTAATGCAACACATCTAGAAGTCTAGGCTAGAGACGTATTCCGACATCGTAAAACCTGTTAACTATCGTTTTCATCGAAGGTTGGGTGATTCCTCCTCTTTGATACGACAAGTGCCAGTACGGACTTGTGCTCCCTGTACCGTCGAGTATATATTGGGAAACCACAATAGGCTGATATCCTCTATCCTAAGGAAGCTGTGTCTGCCACCCTATCGATCGCAATGCACTGAACACATCATTCGAGAAGATTGATTGCTGTACATAAGTCCTTGGTACTTTATCATTTATCACCAAGGTGTATTTTGCAGTTTTGCAATCGGTTTGGTAATCCCCCTGTCTAGATTTCTAGAGCAGTCACTTTCATTCCTTTTCGACTCCTTAAAAGAAAAGGTCCATCTAAGCACTTATCACTTCAGGCTCATTAAAAATCGAAGGCGACTAGAGTCACCTTTAGCTTTTTCTCGACTCTTAAAAATTGAAAAAGCAAGTTGCGTCAAAGCATCTTAAAATTTTATTTTAATCAGAATAACATCCTTGTTCCTTCGTTGATCTGAGGTTAAGATAATGGAGTCTACCAATCAAGGGATCCCTCTTGGAGGGAATCCTATTCCTTTCTCCTCTTGGGGAGATATTGGTTCTCCATATATGGCTACATTGTCCCTTCCAGGAATCACAATCGGCCTGCCAGTATGGCTTTTCTCGACCTCCATCGTTCAAAACACTATAATTCCTCAACAATCTAATCAACAACCAGATGATACTGAAGTTACCCCTTCACCTTCTACTTCGTTTGTTTCTCCTTCCCCTTCTTCCTCTTTGCTTAGTGAAACTAGTGACACTAAAAACCAAGTAGCTGAGAAGAAAAAGAAAGGGAAGGAGAAGAAGGAGAAGCTAGCTAAATAATGAAACAACCATGCATCATCCAGTGAAAATCCGTACACTAAAATTTCCAAACCAAAAACTCCATGCGCAATTTTCAAGGGAAGCCACTACCATTGAGATTGCCCTTGTATCCCATGGATCTTGAGAGAATGGTCTCCCCATTTGCACCATTCAGTGTCATCAACGTCTCACAGTCAGGTTGATAGCGCACCATCAATTAGTGAAAACGAAGTCAATGGACAAAAAGGAAAAGTTAGAGTTCCATGTAGGTTATGTGAAGGTGATCATACTCTTCACCGTTGTCCTTTCCTGGATGAAGCCAAAAGCATTTTGGATAACCATCCTGCTTCACCACAACAATTTCCACTTGGATAGAAGAAACTCTTGCCAAATCCTTCACTAGAAAAAACCTGATTGACATAACTCAATTGTCGATCGAATCGCCTACCATTGAAAGTGAACCTTATAAGTCCACACTGGACCAAAGTCAACTGGTCGAAATGGTAGTCGACCTAGTATTGCCTTCAGAAGGCCCACCTTTGGATGATATAGTTCCCAAGGAGAATGAGAACGACACCGTTCAGGCCAATGTGGAGGGATGAGATGCCTCTAAATCCACAGATGACATTACAAACCTTTGAGAAGTGGGTGATAGATTTTGTGGGACCCATTTAGCCCCAAGGAAAGACGGGAGCGAGGTACATTATCACTGTTATGGAGTATTTGACTCGTTGGGTGGAGGCATAGCTTGTGAAGGATTGCACAGGCGTGACTGCTGCAAAGTTCCTCTTTGAGGATGTACTGACACGATTTGGGTGTCCAAAGATTTTGATGAGTGATCACGATACGCACTTTCTGAATGAGATGATTAGTGTGCTAATAGAGTAATTTCAGGTATATCACCAGAAGAGCATGCCATATCACTTGCAAGCTAATGGGACGGTGGAAGCATTCAATAAAGTGTTGGAGAATGCACTGACCAAGGTTTGCAATGCTCAACGAAGTGATTGGGACCTACACATACTTGTAGTACTATGGGCTTATCAGACGAGGTGCAAGAAGTTGACTGGACAAACTCCCTTTAGGCTTGTCTATGGTGTTGAAGTGGTAATGCCTATGGAATATATTGTGCCTTGTTTGCGCATAGAGGTGCTCATAGGTATGATGGATCGCGGATCCCTGGAGGAAAGTCTCACACAACTAGATGAGCTTGTGGAAGAGAGATTTCTAGCTGGATTTCACAAACAGGTCCAAAAGCAACACAGAAAAACATGGCATGATCGACACATTAAGTTGTGCACCTTTAAGGTAAATGACCTGATTTTGTTATATGACAATAAGTTTGATAAATTTCTAGGAAAGTTCAGGATGCACTGGTTAGGGCCTTATGTCATTAAGGAGATTATTGACGGAGGGGCAATACAGTTGGTCAAGTTGAATGGAGATCGCTTCCCAGGAAAGGTGAATGGCAATCAATTGAAACCATACACCGGTTTGCCCAACCATGTGACTAGATGAAGGTAGCATAGTCTTAGTGGTCTAGGCATTTGAAAGGAAGCATAGGACTATAAAATACACTGCCCGAGTTTGGGAGCTGCGCAATTTGAGGACTATGTGAAGCAAGAAAGTGTCATAGGGTTCGTGGTAGCACAAAGGGAGCCGCACTACCCAGGGATAAATCATGCAGGTTGGCCGGAAAGTGACCGTTAAAGTCATTGTTCATGATTTGATCAGAGAAATGCGGCCAAATGGAGCGGGCAACCGACATTTGAGATGAAATTTATGGGTCAGATTCTTGAACATTTATTGCCAATTCGGCATTAATGAACTGAATTTGGGGGTAACAGTCAGATTTGAATTCAAAATGGCCTATAAATTACAAGTGGTTGTTTAGCAAAAAAAACTTGCCATTTTGAGAATTGAGTTGTTGAGCTCTTAGGCACACATGAATCGTGAGCACTATGAACTTCTGATATCCAGTAAAGTATTTGAGACATTGACAAAGGCAACACAGGAGTTCTTGCAGAAAATCATGTCGGTACCCAAAAAAGCCCTAGATACTAAAGCAGAGGAGTTGGTGCTGGAAATGGAGATGGAGGCAGAGGAAGCTGCTCTAGAAGTGGCCGAAGTATTAGCATAAGTCCCTAAATCTCTGAGAACGCCGAGACCAAAGCCCACCGCAACTAAGGAAACCACAAAGGATAAGAAGGGCAAGCAACCTACCATACCAGTGCGTACATCACTGAGGAGAAACCCGTCGAAGCCCACTGCATATGAGAAGGTAAAAGCTATAAATTTTGAGCCAGAGGAGGAAGCCATTGAAGACATCCTGATGGATGATGAGGATGTGGGAGTCAAAGTAGAGGAGGTTGAAGCCCAGGGTGTGGACCCTATTACTCAATTGCTTGCATATGTCCCTCCGCGCAAGGCCAAGACCAAGGTACCGAAGGACATCGATGAGAGCAATATCCCCTTGTAAACCCCACTGCTGCCCGATGAGATTTTTTTTGATAGACCACGCTTGGAACATGTACCGCTTCTAAAACTTGAAGACTGGGACTTGGTCAACCACGAGAAGTTCCCACACCTGGCGACTGAGCAGTTGATGTGATACATCATCGATACAAACATTGGAATGACCACATTGGAATCGCATAGGTGGCTTAGAGGAGTGGAGAAGGGAGGGTTGCTCAACCTTCTTTGGGTGCCGCACTACAACCACACCCCGCTGACAGTATTGGTCATCAAGCAGTTGTTTTTCTTGCTACATGATGGATGTCTACGGCTGGAGGAGCTAATACCCATCACGGAAAGATTGATTCATAGGATAACACAATTTCCATATACAGAGAGAATTCGGCCATGATATTTAGCGGAAAAGGTGGTGAGCAGGCCCTTGCGGAGTCTATGAAAGAGAATTTTAAATTGGGGAAGAGGCCATGCGGATATGCTATATCCAGCATCTACGACTCTGCTGTAAAGGTAGCTACAGAGATTCTAGTAGGGAAAGTGATGAGGAAGTGTTGCGCCGATGAGATGTCAGCACCTGTCGTCACACTAGAAGCCCAATGCACTGAAGGAGTCCAGTTCAATTGGTCAGACTACCGTCACGAAGAGTTCCTAGAAAACTGTCGTGAAGCACAGGAGCTCAGCAAGACATTCCACTACGCATGGCTCTTGCTGTTAGTTGTGCTGGTAGCATGGGAGCTGCCAGAGGATAGTCAGTTCCCTTCGGTCGCGCCAAACCTCCTAGAAGCAGTGAAGTACACTTCATTGTGGGTGACCAAGGATGTGCAGCGAGTCAAGGACATCAATATATTTTGGATCTTGATGGGGATGAACATCTACATGGCCATCAATCGCAAATTGCGATTGTCACCTACAGTGTACACCAACCTACAGGGCTACGCAGAAATGGTATGACTTGCCTTACCTGGCAACAGATGACGGCATTAATGCGGTACTTGATCAATGGCTGGAAGAGTGGTGCTCTACAACAGACTTGGTTGTGGGAGGGAGCAAGTTTTCCGCTTAGAGAAAGAAGGAGGAGGCCAAGATTAAGATGACCCAGCTGGCTGAAAAGAGGAAAAAAGAGGCCACTAATAAGGCCCAGGCAAAGCGTGAGGCCACGCAACAGACATCAAAGCAGATAGGTGGGATAGAGCGAGGCTCTTAAAAAGGCACGTGTGTTAACACTCAGGTTGTTCCTTGCCTCCAGAAGGGAATACAGCCGAGGTAACCACTAAACAATCTTTTAGCTGCAGATTCTAGCCAATCTGCAACCAGAGAGGGCTCTCTCTTTGTAATTTAGATTTGTTTTGAAGTATTTTAGGCTAGCTATGATGCACAGAGTTTGGTTTTTAGTTTGTTGGATGGTGATCTCAAATAGAGCTGGGATGCAAGTCCAAAATAGTTTATACCATTGGGAAATGGGGTCAATGATGGTGTATTGCTGAAGGTGTTTCTTTGGTAAAGGGTAATGCTACAGAGCAAGATAGGCAGTTTTGGAACAATTTTTAAATCTGGAAATTGGTGGAATGTAGGCCAGTGGATGAAGGGCAGTCAAGAATCCTTGATCATGCTGGCAGAGGGAAGGTGCTTGAATATTATCAAGGAGAAATTAAGAATTCCTAAATAGTATTCAAAATGAAAGAATTAGTGAAAACAGGAGCAGCTAAGAATTCCTATTTATGACTAATTCTGAAGAAAACATAATTAATAGCAGAGATTGAACACAGAGTGTATTTAAACAAATTCTGGGCTATTCTTTTTCTCTGTTACTAAGACTATGAAACATATATGATATTTGCAAACACAGAAAACATAAACGTAGGTTAGAGAAACTTATTGATCTATAGAAAGACACAGGAATTCTGTAGCGGTTCCCAGAACATTAAATCCACATTCAGACGGTCCAGCAACAGTGAACTTCAACAACCTTTGTATTAGACAGTCTCAAAATTTACAGCGCAGTCCAGAGAGAAAATCACCAACCCCAAATACATATTATGGGGAGGTATTTATACAAAAAGGGGATACAAAATATCATGTAGATAAGTTCTCAAGCCATAACTTCCTTTACCAACTCTTCAGAAGAAGTTGATGAGAGAAATAAATGCCGTAGTAAATGTTGGTGTGCTGGCTGTCCAATTTTGTCAGAGATATTTGACTTTTTGGACTGAGTGAGTCGGCTGGTAGCTGCGTCTTTACTCTGCGTTTCCTGAATTTGCTGCCTTGATGTCTTGCTGTGTTGCTGTGTTGGCCTTGTCATCAGTGCTTGGTTATTCATTAATGAGCTGCAGTCACAATTTGACTTCTTCTTTTTTGCTGTTTTTACCCTTTGACAGGTGGCCCGTGCATTTGAGTTTGCTGACCTGTAGCTGACCAAAAAAGGAAACAGAAACAAAATTACCTCGGTAAAACCTCCAGCATTCCCTGCCACCAGTCCTCTGTAGGCAACTGATGTCTTTGTATTTTTATCAGTGTTTCATCAGCTTCAGTGTATCTATAAAAATTGGGCTGGACTTCAAAAAGATGGTTTATCTCATGTTCAATGTAGAACAGATTTTCTAATTTGTCATAAAGACTTTGTCCAGAGGGAGGCCCTGTTTCTCCTGAGGTGCTTGAGGATGCTGTAATTTGATTGGAGACATACTTATTCACCCTGTTGGCATACTGTTCATGTGTTAGCAGCCTTCCACTGCTGGTTAACAAGCTGGGTAGTCCTTTGCTCTGCAATGTTGTAAACTTTATTCTGAAGGCATTTATTTCTGCCTGCATTTCTTGGCATTTTCTTTCTAAAGTCTGTACAAAATTCCTTAGGGTCAGCACCTTTTTCACCATCAAAATGGTGTCTGTCCTGTTCCTGATATCTAGCGCTGCCAACTGCTCTTTGGTATGAGTGTTCAAAAATTGAATCATTCTATTGGCTTGCTCAGGCATATTTCCCAATGATGCTCTGGCCTTTTGAGCCTCAAATTGAGCTAAGCCTATCAATTCTATTTGCTCATGTATAGTCTGAATCGATTGCCATTGGTCAGTGATAGATTGGCCAATTTTGGCCCACAAAATTTTCTTGATTTCAGCTAGAGTTTTATCTAGAGTAAGCTCTTTCTCTAGGGACTTTATTTTATTGTCCAAGGCCTTTATTTCCCTTGTCTTCTCAGCTACATCCATCTTTGATTTGTCATATTTTACCTCGATTTTGGCCAGCTTTTCTTTGGCCTCTTTTAATTCTGCCATTTGCAGTTCTAGAGCCTTTATTTCTTTCATCATCTCCTCCATACTCAGGCTGGCTTCTTGTTCTGTTGTTGCTGTAGTTGTTGCTGTAACTGTTGCTGAAGTTGAGGCTGGAGCTGAGGTACCTGCTATTGATGTTGGATCAGTAGGAGGGACTGTTGTGGTGACTGTAGGAGGAGCAGTCCCAAGAGTTAGAGCTGTTTGAGCTGGCTGAGAGGCCAACTCTCCCTGTTTTCCTTGCAGTGATGCCTCCAAGGCTTTCTCTGTTTCTATCAATCTTTCATGCATCCTCATAAGCAAAATTACTACATCCTCTTCTTCTTTTTTTTGCGCTACCTGTGTGGCTTGAGGATGTATTGTAGCTGGCAGCCTGAGTTGTTTTCTGAGGGTTGCTATGTCTTCTTCTTTCTTCTTAATCAAAGCCTGTATGCCCTTGGGATTGTTGGGGTCATGTCCCAGCTCCATAATGATCTCCTCCAACGATTTGATTCTATTGTCCTTGGCTTGTGATGAGGCTTTCTCCAATTCCAATTGGGCAGAGGTGTTGTGAAGTGAATTTTGTAATCTGTGGGCCAATATTGCCTTATCTGCCAGGGTGGAGTACACCATTTCTCCAGTTTGTTTGTGTAACTCAATCTGGTCCATTGGGTGGATGTCTTTAGCAAGGACTTCTAGATTGGTTCTGATATAATTGGCAGCTGACTGCGGTTGTTGTACTGTAGGCCTAAAATGACTGAGGGTCATTTTCCCTTCTTAGATATCATAGGCTACCATTAGCCTCTGTTGATTAGTGGGAGCCATTCTTAGTAACTGGTTGTAGAGCTGGAACCTTACCGGCTCATTTCGGGCCTTGATTTCAGTGAATGCCTTCTTTATGTCAGAGCCTTGCTTGCTCTGCTGCTTGGTGGAGGTAACCTCCACACCTTGTTGTCTCTCTTGCTCCTGCTGAAAGGAGCTAGCTGATGTTTCCATGCTTGGAGGAATCCGCTGTTTGGTTGTTTCCTCACCTCTTTGATTGCCTGCTGTCTCCTCTGTAAATTCTTCCTCAGAGTAGGGGTTCAACCTTTTCCTTTTTTCTCCTTGCTATTCTGTGGAGGCCTGTGTAGGTGTCTCTTCCTGCCTGTCCCTTTTCTTGGTTCTTTCCTCATTGAGAGGAGTTTGTAAGACAGGGATTTCAGGTGCTTTTGCTTGTGTTGAAGGGGCTTTCCCTTGACTTTGTTCTTTGCTTGTGTCTGGCCGGTCTGCCATTATCTCCTGCTCCTCTGAATGCTGCACCTCCTTGCCTTTAGATGTCCCTGCAGGTGGGGCACTTTCTTGGGCAGGTTGTTGGGAAGTTGTGGCAGATGATGTGCCTGCTCCAAGGTGTCGAGGAAATGTGAAAAACACCTGTCCAACAGAGTCTAGGTTAAGTTTCTTTTCAAACTCTTTCATTTCTTTCTCTAATATCTCTTCTTCAGTAAGTTCCTCAACTAGTGTGCCTTCTATCCACTCCTGTTGATTAGCATATTGTTCAATTTGAGGGATACTATAGTGCACATATCCTGTAAGCTTGTGTTTGACTCTCCTAAAGCTTATGAAATGTTCAGGGTCATATGGTGACCAAAGAAAACTTTGTTTCAGCTTAAGTTTGTCTCTCAAAATAGTATCAGCCTCCTTCCATGCTTCTTCCCTTTTATTAAAGATAAAAGGGCCCAATTGGTGCCTTATCTTGAGCTGTGCCTTTTTCCTAGCACCATAGAAATGAGTCAAGTCTGAACTACTGAATTGCCGGTAGTATTCCAGGGCGAAGAGTCTCATAGGGACATACTTTGGCAGTTTGTAGGGAGCCATTTGATAGCCATAGATCCTGATCACTGTATGGTTTTGGTAAAAATACCAATCACCAATGCTGTATTCGTTTGAGAGGTGTAAGATTTTTTGCATTTCAGTAGAGAGCCTCGCAGGAGGAGTTATTGACAATAAGTAGGTGGCTGGATATATGAAAAGGTCAATAAACTCACAATATGTGTATGGGGAGCTACCAACATGATGGAATACTGAGGACCAAAATATTACAGAACTTTGCTCCCCCTTAGCATCCAATTTTTTGAGGGGAATTGGGAAACTATCAGGTTGATAGTACAACATCGAATGGTATATATATGCAGTGTATTTGAACACTCTCTCCCTCTCTAAGTTCATGAACTACTCGTGAATTTTGTTAGCTATGAAGGTGGCATAGTCATACTTGACAGTAGGGGGCTGTCCTGGAGCAAACATGGACATCAAAGCAAAGACCGTCTCATCAACAATCTCACTTGTTCTGAATCCCAGAATGTAGGAAATCATGTCTATAAGCATTTTTCCAGCCTCAGTAAAACAGGAATGATGATAGGGGATTTTGTACCTGGAGTAGCAATCTGGTGGCATAAACAACTTGGCAATTTGGTCAACTTCTACAGAGGACAACTTGGAGGCTTGGTCCAGCAAATTTTTCATGGTGAGAGGGACCAAAGGCTGAGCTGGTTGGAAGTGCAACATCTCATTTATAGACTGAGGGGTAACATAAAAGAGGACATTTCTAGCAGGGTCCATCACTGAGCTTTGAGAAGGCTCATAATTAGCACAACATTGATGGATGAGGTCAGGGAAGACATTGATTGAAGGCAGGTAGTATATAGGCATATTAGACTCCCAGATTCTAAATATGTCAGTGTTGTTCTTATGACTATTCCTTATTCCACAAAAAGCCTACAAGTGAGGCTTTGACCCTCCATGTTATCAATCTGGAAATCCCTATCAGCAAGAGGTAACCACTCCAACTGCATATGAGGTGCATTCAAGGGTGTAATGTTTAGGGCCACTGGAGCCTCCATGGTTCACTGTGCTTATACTTGGATTTTGAGTTTGTGTCTCAACAGGAAACAGAGTAGTGACAGTGGGGTATTTTTTTTAACAAGAATTCTGCTATTTGAGTTCTGTATGAAAGTGGCCTTACTGAGTGAAACTTCAAGGGAAGACAGAGTCTGCAGGGTTTTTTAATGAGGAAGCTAAAAAACTGTGGAAAAAGCACAGATTTTGCAGGTGTTTCGATGGTTTTTCAGGCCGGCACGAGCTCGAGTTCAAGTTCAATGGAAAATTTATCATAGGGCCACAGAATTGGCAGGTTTTGGCCGAAAATATGGTTACACAGTAAGTCAGAGCGTAGAAGCTTGCGGGCAATAGTGTCTTTGAGTTGAATTTAGCTCTCTCGGTGATCTTTAACAGAGAAATTATGAAAAAACAGGGTTTATGGGTGATTCACGGGTAAATACCTATTTTACGAGACTTTGGTGCGAAATGCAGTTGCAGAGTGAGCTGGGGGAGTCAAGTTTGCAGTATGAACGTGCCTGGGTGGTAGACTGGGACGTTAATGGTGAATTTAACGTATTTCTCATGCACGGTCTCCACTATTGGTCGCATAAAAAATAAACAAAAAACATCACTTTCCTAACTTTTAACGAAAATTTGGGTTTTTTCAGACTTTTTGGCGCTTTTTGTGCTGATGTCAGCATAACGTAACCTTGTCGCGTAGCGGGTACGGAGGGTGACGTGGTAGTTGATATGGAGGGGTGACGAGGTGGACATGGCGGAGGACATAATGACGGGGGTGCTGATGCAGACGCAGACGTGGGGATGACGTGCGCGGCGGGGAGAACAGGCAGTAAATGGTTTCCATCGGACCGCTTTTGGTATGGGGGCAGTTTCTCTCAGAGCGGGCCCGATGCAATAGGAATGGGACACGCATCCCTGCGTACGACGACAAAACCACTTTCCATCGGGAGCTAACATGCGGGTGTGGGGGCGGCTCCAATATTAATGAGGGCCATTGGATCTATAGCGCCGGATCAGATGATTGACGGGAGAGGTAGGTGGTGGGGTTTTATCACACGGGACCCGCCGTATTATTTTAACGTTTTAACATTTGCGGGGTTAAAACTTTGGGTTAGGCGCTTTAATAAGTGCGGTTGTTTGATTAATCAAATATTAATCAAATTTCGATGTTTTTTGCGTAGCGACTATGGTTATTCGTTCAACCGTAGGTCAACGAATCCCAAGGCGACAAATGGTGGGTTGTTATTGGTCCCAGGTGGACCAATGACTCCCGAAAGAAACTTTATAGCCATATTAGGCAGGGGCGGGGTATTTACAATATTTTTTGGGTTTTTGTGGATTTTTATACATAATACGGGGAGGGAAATATAGGGGGATTTATATAGTAAAGTTAGAATATTAATATGAATATGAGGGAGAAGCGCTAGGTGTATGAACTAAATCACCTAGGTTTTAGGGCGTTTAGGAGAAACAAAACTTTACACAAGAAATGTGGCTTTTAGCTCTTAAGCAAACCTGAAGTTTCACTTAAGTTTTTCTAAAAATGGAGTGAAGTTAAGAGTTTGGGCAGATCCCAATCTCTTTAAGGGATGTTAGTGAGTGTTTGTTGTGAGGGAGGAGAGGGGAAGTTAGACATGCAACATGTGATCTATCATCATACCTTTGCCATGGCACTTGGGACATCCATGAAGTAGATCATATTGAAAGAGATGACACTGCTGATGGACTTGTTTCTGCAACTTCAATCTACTTACCCATTCTACAATTCCTACCATTTTTTCTTCCTTTTGATTGGGTGCACTTGAACTTGCAAACCCTGATTTAGCTCTTTTCTTTTGACTGCCCTCCTATCTAGGTCTACCCTTATTGCCTCCAAGGGCTCAGATTAATCAGTTGAGACCCTTTGTTTCTCTACTTAGCTAATGATCTGCCAAGCTTGAACTGTTTGGACAGACTTTCATTCTCTATTCTACAGCAGGAAATTTAAATATGGAGTGGCCCAGATTGAACTGTTGGGCCATCCATTAAGTGTGATGAAACAATGTTTGCACTTTGTGAAATTGCTTTACACAAATAAGGTAGTAGTGGCATTTTGACTGGCCACTTTGCTGGTCTTTGGGGTCCATTTTTCTTTCCTTTTTGTTGACCAATTCATTCTTCTTGCCCTTTAATTTTTCTTTTAGGGCATACCCTCTTTAAATTTTTTAATTTTCTTTATCTATATACAAAATATGGAACCTTTGCAGCATGGAAAGGAGACCATATTTGGCACTTCCGTAGTCAATCATGAGAAATGATACCTATTGGTATAGGAACCTAACAGTGGCTCCACTTGGGGATGGATTTTCCAGGTGAAAAGCCAAGAACAACAGGTCATATGGCCTTATTTTTAGTTGCTTGCTGTAATCTGAAACTTCCTTCTCCTGGAGACCAATAATCTGAACCTTTGTAGCATGTGTGCACTCCTCATGAGCTGATCTGTGCAAAATTACAGCTCTGTTTTTGCTGGTTTCTCTGAGTGTTTATCATCATCTTTATAATTCCCAAGTTTTCTTTTGTTCTCTTCTGATGAATTCAAAGTATACATAAAGGTGGTATAATTCCTTGACTTTTTCCTCAAAATCTGCTGCATCTTGTCCCTTATCTAATTGCTGTAAATGAAAAGTGCTGGAAAGACAACTATTTATGTACAATATACAGTTGTGTTATGTTGATCAAAGGGAATCAAAATAATGCTTGAGCATTCGCCCATTGACTGGGCCTTCCTCAGCTTCTGTGCCATCCAAACTCTTCAGAAAGTAAGTGTTATTTCCTTGTACAGCCTGAATAACAAATGATCCTTTCCAAACAAAATCAAATTTCCCATGTTTCCCTTTATCCTCTCTTCTAGAATCCCACTTTAACACTTTGTTTCCTATGAAGAAATCTTCAGCTTTTGTTCTTTTGTCAAATATCTTCTTGAGTTTATCTTGCAGGACCTGAGTTCTTTGATATACTTCCTCTCTTCTGCTGCAAGTGAATAGTTTGATTGATCTTTCTCTGAATATCATTAGGCTCTGCTTGTATTTCTTGCAGTAACTTGATCACAGGGATTCCTAAGGAGGAGGGGAACACAGCCTCCAGGCCATATACCAACTCATATGGGCTGGTACCAATAGATCTTTTGGTGGTCAATCTGTCTGCCCATAGTGCATTTACAAGCTTCTTATGCCAATTCTTTTTATTCTCCTCCAAGACCTTTTTGATGATGTTGATGAGGCTTTTGTTGGATGACTCAGCTAGGCCATTACCTTGAGGGTAATAGGCTATGGAGTGGCCCAAGGTAATGTGGTACTTATGACAAAAATTGATCATTCTTTTGGATTTGAAAGCAACAACATTGTCAGTAATAATCTTTTCTGGACAGCCAAATCTAGACAAGATGTTGGTTTCTAAGAATTGCATGATGATTGATTCATTGGCTTGCCTACAAGGGATGGCTTCTATCCATTTGGTAAAATAGTCTGTGGTAGTAAAAATCCACTTGTGTTGGCCAGAAGAGGAAGGATGAATTTTTCCAATGAAGTCTAAACCCCATTGTTGAAATGGTCTTTCAGTTGAAATGGGCATGAGGGGTAAAGGCAACAACTTTCTCTTGCCTTCAAAGATCTGGCATTTGTGGCATGAAACTAAATTTTTTTCACATTAGCAAATAGGGAGGGCTAATAAAAACCAGCTCTTAGAATCTTATCAGCTGTTGACTTCTAATACAAGTGTCCTCCACAGTCCCCTGCATGAAATTCCTTGAGTATTTTGTCAGTTTCATCCTGAATTAGGCAATTTAGCAAAATACCTTCATGGTTTTTCCAAAATAAAACATTGTCTATAATACAAAACTTTGATGCCTTCATTTTCAAAAATCTCTTTTTAGTCCTGGATAACCCTGGAGGAGCTTGCAGGTTTAACAATACAAAACATATGTTAGCATACCAAGGTGATTGTAAAAAGGCTTGATTGATCTGTGGAGTCGCCATCTCCTGTTCGTTATCCAGTTCATTGATGTCAAGGGCTTGGAAATTGGTTTCAGTCATTAATTTAGCTAACCCTTGTCCTTTTATGAGTTTTGTAGGCTTTATTTCGATGTCATACTCTAAAATGTTAGCTATCCATTTGCCCCTTTTACCTTCAATTCCCTCTTGGGTCAAAATGTCCTTAACCACAACATTTGGAACATAGGCTATCACATGTGAGTACAAGATATAAACTCTGAAATCCTTGATGGCCTTTACAAGGGCATAGGCCTGCTTTTCCATGATCTGATATTTTAGTGGAGCATCTCTGAGTGCTTTGCTGAAAAAAGCAATGGGCTTCTCACATCCTTGGTCATCTTTTTGCAATAGGACAACAGCAATAGTATGCTGAGATGCAAAGGAAAAGATCATGAAATCTCTATCAAACTTGGGGCTGGTGAGGACTGGTGTTTTTGGTAAATCTGTTTTGATGTCCTCAAAGGTTTGTTTAGCTTCTACTGTCCATTTGACTTTAGAATCTTTCTTTAGCATATTATTCAACAATCTTATTAGCTCGGCCAAATTGGGAATGAATCTTCTTAGGAAATTGATCTTCCCTAAAAAAGCTTGCAGTTATTTGATGTTTCTTGGATGAGGCACTTGGAGGATAGCTTGTATTCTGTCCGGGTCAATTCTAATGCCATCTTTTGAAATTATGTGGCCTAAGAGTTTGCCTTCTTCTAGGCCAAACAATGATTTCTTTGGGTTCAATGATGTGCCATATTTTCTACAAATTAGGAACACTTGTCTCAAATGATCTAAATGTTCTTGATCTGATTTTGAAAAAGCAGTGAGGTCATCAAGGTATATGACTAAGAAATCATGGATCTCCTTGGCAAAGGCTATGTCCATTGCTCTTTGAAATGTGGCCCCTGCATTTTTGAGTCCAAAAGGAATTTTCACATATTTGAAGGTTCCCCAAGGTGTTGTAAAGGCAGTTTTGTCTTGATCATCCGGGTGTACTAAGATATGATTGAATCCTGAGAATCCATCTAGCAATGAGATCCTAGAAGCCCCCACTACCCTTTGTAGGATATGATCCATCTTTGGTAAGGGATAGTGGTCTTTGAGAGAGACTTTGTTCAAATTTCTTAAGTCAACGCACAGTCTTATCTCTCCCTTTTTCTTTCTAGTAGGTACTAGATTTGAAATCCACTCTGAAAACCTGATAGGTGCAATTATTCCAGCTTCATACATTCGTTTAACTTCCTTTTCAATAAGGGGAAGGAGGACAGGATTCACCCTTCTAAGCTTTTGTTTAAAAGGTTTTTGATTCTCTTTCAAGGGTATAGTATGTTGGATGACCGAGGTATCATAGGACTTGAGGTCCTCATAACTCCAGGCAAAGACATCTTGGAACTCTTTAAACAACTCAATGTATTTCAACTTTTGATCAGGAGGCAATGTTTTTGACAGTTTTACCATTTTGGGATTTTCTGTGGTTCCAATGTTGCAGTCCTCAATTTCTGCATTCAGTGGTTGCATTTTTGGCTTTCTTGGAATATCATTTGAATCAAATATGTCCTCTAAAGGAGTTAATCCTGTGGGCAGAAAATTATCCTTTAGTTCAATTACTTCAGATTCCCCTCAGCCATTCCATCAAGGTCTGTTTGCTTCAGCTCTTGTAAATTCTTGTCATCAAAAGTTGTTGGGTGCAAAATCAGATTTGTTGTTTCAGCTGATATACTTTGCTCACTTTTGTCTATTTGTTGTTGTTCATCAATGGTGCTAGTATCAATGTTTATACTTGAGAATTCCTCTTTCAAAGTCAGGAAATTATTTATTTGTGTATCACTTTCAAACACCTGCCAATTTTTGACATTATCTGGGATAGCAGGTCTGTGTTTGATTTCAGCAGTGAAGTGGTGGTTGGGCTTAAAGGAAGCTTGCAAGTGCTGGCAAAGGTTGCCAAGCTATGTGCATGTAAATTATACTTTCTTGGAATTTTGGTGAGCTGGGATTCTGAGAAGGTGTTAAGTATTTCAATGGTTGCCCCTCTGTAAGCTCTCAACCTAAGATCATTTGTAACAAAATTTCCCTTCATTTGTTGGATAATCAAATCTGAATCCCCTAGAATTGAGACCTTGGTTGCACCTAGACCTTTGATGAGTTTGAGACCCAATAGAAGGGCTTCATACTCGGCCATATTGTTTGTACATCTGAAATTTAACCTATATGCATGACCTTCAGCATGGTCATTTTGCATGTTGTGTGTCCAAACTCCTGCCCCTGCTCCTAATTTGTTTACTGAGCCATCAAACTCTAGGTACCATAAGGTTTCTTGTTTATGACTAGCCTTAAGAGCTTTGGAAGCTTGTTCAATGGGCAGATTTGGCTCTTGTAACTCATATGATATGTCATTTTTCTTTGTTGTATCGATCACATCAACATTTTTTTGATCTTGGGCACTAGATTGTTCGTTTATGCTTCTTGTTTGTGCTGTTTTTGGGAGTTTGACATCAGTTTTAGAACACAACTTAGCATTATATAAAATGAATGAATCCATATCGGAATGCATAGAATAGATGGGGAAGTTTTGGGGTTTCTCTTGACTACTAACCACATATTTCATTAATGTTTCCCAGTATAATCTCTTTGGCTAGCCAAAGACTGAAATAGTGGCATAGGACATGTCTAGCTGCAAAGATCCTTGGAGTTTTGCACCCCAAGATCTAGACAAAAGCATACCATACTTAGGTGGAATATCAACTACCACCACATCCATCAAGATTGTTTTTGCTGGATATTGGACCAAAGATACACAAAGGTCTTTAATTAGGCCTAGACACCTGACCTAGCTGGAATCAAATGAGAACAAGTCTTTGTATGGCGTTGTGATATCTAGGTCTAGTCATTCCATCAAAGATTTAGGCATTAGGTTATGGGAATCTGCTGAATCAAACATTGCATTATGCAGCACTTTGTCATGAATGTTTAAGCTCACATAGAATGGAGGAACCCCTCCATCTACTGTTTTACCATTGACTTCAGGACTGGAAATCAATTCTGGTTGATCATCTAGAACATTGATTTACTGTCTGTAAACTTCATGTTTAGCCAATTCAGATAGAGGAATAGCTATTTTCAGCTTGCCAATTTGTGTTTCTAAGTTAAAAGGTTTTTCTATCTGAATTTTTGTATTGTGGACAACAAAATTTTCCTTTTCAGCTGAATTTTCAGTGACCTTCTCTTGATCATGAGTGCTGTTTTGAGGTACATCTGATTTGAAATTATTTTCAGGAGGACAATTTAGATTTTCTTTTGAAGAATGGGATGTGGATGACTGATTTTTTAAGGGCTGTACGTCTGATATGTCTTCCATAGTGACTTCCTTTGGGTCTGAGTCTGTTTTAGTAGAGGGTTCTATCAGGACAGCTTTATCCTTTGTTTTCTTTGGCTACTTGGTATCCTTGAGCTTGGTAGATTCAGACACATCTATGGTTCTGCTTCTTAATTTGTATTGTTTATGGACCTCATAGAATGCTGCATCATACCCTTCTCTGAAATCAAATGACTCTTCGGATTTGGTTTGAAATTGATTGAAATTATGAGCTTCTTGGTCATCTTGGGTTAGGAAGATTTGTTTCTCACTGTTCAATCCCATTAGATTGATTTTGGTGTCCTCTGTTGGTTCAATAGATGTTGAGGCTTCAGCATAGTTCTCTTGAAATGGAGGTCTGATGTTCTGGTCAGGGCCAACCCTTCCAACACTTGGATTTTGATTTTTTCTAAAGTTGGGGTTTCTTGCAGTGTTACTTGGTTGACCTTCCCAAGATGATTTCCTTTCAATAGTTTCCACCCTATCTCCAAGTCTGTCCATGCCTTTGATGATTGCATCAAGTTTTTGTTCAAATGCTGAAGGCTCTTCTTTGAAAGTTGTTCTTCTTTCAGCTCTTGCCCGATTTCGTTTAGCAATCAAGTTGGCCTCCACACTAACAGCTATATTCTGCATGTCTGCTAAGCTTGGAGGGGCTCTTTCCCTCAGTTGATATGCCATGTCAGAATCAAATCCATCAGGGAATTTGATCAAAGCTAAATCAGGTGGAGGTCTAAGGTTTTGAGGAATAGCATTATAGACATTGTTGAATCTAGCACAATAGTCTTGGACGGTTTCTTGTGGACCTCTTTTCAAATTGTCATATTCTGTTAAGATGTGTAAAGGGTCTTTCTTCTTTTCCCATCTATTTAAGAAGAATTGATAAAGAGCTTCTGAATGATCTATAGAATTTGCAGCAAGTGCTCTAAACCAAATCCTTACATCACCAGTTAGACTTTGGACAAAAATTTTCATTCTCACATCATCATCATCAATTTCATAATTCTCAAAATAATCTTGCATTTTCTTAGTGTGTTGCTAGGCTGTATAGGAGCCAGTACCATAAAAATATGTGATTTTACTCTGATAATCCTGACGCATAGCCCCTGGATTTCCAGGCAATTGAAGAGGAGCATAAAGGTTTGCCATATTTACAGGGATAAATGGGACAACAGGAAGAAATAAGACAGCTGGAACAACAGGGATAGCAGTGGAAATATGTGCAGTGGGTGGGGAGTGGAGAGGATACTTTGAGGTGTGGATGAGGAACTAGGAGAGGCTGTAGAAAGGACTGCTGCTCTCCCAGGTGTAAGCTCAGATTTAGCAGGGTTTTGCTGAAGTATATCAAGGTCTAAATCTACAGATTTTTCTAGTTTTTCTTGGTTTCTAAGGGTCTTAGAAATCAAGTTAGGATTTTCAAAAACAACTGGAGGATCTGGATCAGGATTTGACCTAGTGTAACGAGTTTTCTTCTTTGGAGCCAACTTCTAAATCTATTTTGGTATTTTCTGGAAATGTTTCGAGATCAGAGTTTTTTGTAATATTCTACAAGAAGTTCTTTGAAATATAGGAGGCCTTGGGCTTTCCTTTGAATATGTTGAAACAGGGAAACTGATCAAATGTTTGGGACAACTGTCTAAAGCCTAAAACTAGACTGGAGATTGACTGAAGCAGCTTTTACTTACTCCTGTAAATGCACAACAAGAACAGTTTCAGAGGCTACCTGGCTAACTTCAGGCTCCATCTGTAGCTTTAGAAAATAGACAGCGGTTACAAATAGTCATTCAGAGTCCCCAGTGGAGTTGCCAATGATGTTAACACTCAGGTTGTTCCCTACCTCCAGAAGGGAATACAGCCGAGGTAACCACTAACCAATCTTTTAGTTGCAGATTCTAGCCAATCTGCAACCAGAGAGGGCTCTCTCTTTGTAATTTAGCTTTGTTTTGAAGTATTTTAGGCTAGTTATGATGCACAGAGTTTGGTTTTTAGTTTGTTGGATGGTGATCTCAAATAGAGCTGGGATGCAAGTCAAAAACAGTTTATACCATTGGGCAATGGGGTCAATGATGGTGTACTATTGAAGGTGTTTCTTTGGTAAAGGGTAATGCTACAGAGCAAGATAGGAAGTTTAGGAACAATTTTTAAATCTGGAAATTGGTGGAATGTCGGCTAGAGGATGAAGCGTAGTCAAGAATCCTTGATCATGCTGGCAGAGGGAAGGTGCTTGAATATTATCAAGGAGCAATTAAGAATTCCTAAATAGTATTCAAAATGAAAGAATTAGTGAAAACAGGAGCAGCTAAGAATTCCTATTTATGACTAATTCTAAAGAAAACATAATTAATAGCAGAGATTGAACACAGAGTGTATTTAAAGACACAAGAATTCTGTAGCGGTTCCCAGAACATTAAATCCACATTCAGACGGTCCAGCAACAGTGAACTTCAACAGACTTTGTATTAGACAGTCTCAAAATTTACAGCGCAGTCCAGAGAGAAAATCACCAACCCCAAATACATATTATGGGGAGGTATTTATACAAAAAGGGGATACAAAATATCGTGTAGATAAGTTCTCAAGCCATAACTTCCTTTACCAACTCTCCAGAAGAAGTTGATGAGAGGAATAATTGCTGTAGTAAATGTTGGTGTGCTGGCTACCCAATTTTGTCAGAGATATTTGACTTTTTGGACCGAGTGAGTCGGCTGGCAGCTCCTTCTTTACTCTGTGTTTCCAAAACTTTCTGCCTTGATGTCTTGCTGTGTTACTGTGTTGGCCTTGTCATCAGAGCTTGGTTATTCATTAATGAGTTGCAGTCATAATTTGATCCCTTCTTTTTTGCTGTTTTTACCCTTTGACAGGTGGCTCGTGCATTTGAGTTTGCTGACCTGTAGCTGACCAAAAAAGGAAACAAAAACAAAATTACCTTGGTAAAACCTCCAACATTCAATGCCACCAGTCCTCTGTAGGCAACTGATGTCTTTGTATTTTTATCAGTGTTTCATCAGCTTCAGTGTATCTATAAAAATTGGGTTGGACTTCAAAAAGATGGTTTATCTCATGTTCAATGTAGAACAGATTTTCTAATTTGTCATAAAGACTTTGTCCAGAGGGAGGCCCTGTTTCTCCTGAGGTGCTTGAGGATGCTGTAATTTGATTGGAGACATACTTATTCACCGTGTTGGCATACTGTTCATGTTTTAGCAGCCTTCCACTGCTGGTTAACAAGCTGGGTAGTCCTTTGCTCTTGAATGTTGTAATCTTTATTCTGAAGGCATTTATTTATGCCTGCATTTCCTGGCATTTTCTTTCTAAAGTCTGTACAAAATTCCTTAGGGTCAGCACCTTTTTCACCATCAAAATGGTGTCTGTCCTGTTCCTGATATCTAGCGCTGCCAACTGCTCTTTGGTATGAGTGTTCAAAAATTGAATCATTCTATTGGCTTGCTCAGGCATATTTCCCAATGCTGCTCTGGCCTTTTGAGCCTCAAATTGAGCTAAGCCTATCAATTCTATTTGCTCATGTATAGTCTGAATTGATTGCCATTGGTCAGTGATAGATTGGCCGATTTTGGCCCACAAAATTTTCTTGATTTTAGCCAGAGTTTTATCTAGAGTAAGCTCTTTCTCTAGGGACTTTATTTTATTGTCCAAGGCCTTTATTTCCCTTGTCTTCTCAGCTACATCCATCTTTGATTTTTCATATTTTACCTCGATTTTCGCCAGCTTGTCTTTGGCCTCTTTTAATTCTGTTATTTGCAGTTCTAGATCCTTTATTTCTTTCATCATCTCCTCCATATTCAGGCTAGCTTCTTGTTCTGTTGTTGCTGTAGTTGTTGCTGAAGTTGAGGCTGGAGCTAAGGTACCTGCTATTGATGTTGGATCAGTAGGAGGGACTGCTGTGGTGACTGTAGGAGGAGCAGTCCCAAGAGTTAGGGCTGTTTGAGCTGGCTGAGAGGCCAACTCTCCCTGTTTTCCTTGTAGTGATGCCTCCAAGGCTTTCTCTGTTTCTATCAATCTTTCATGCATCCTCATAAGCAAACTTACTACATCCTCTTCTTCTTTTTGTTGTGCTACCTCTGTGGTTTGAGGATGTATTGTAGCTGGCAGCCTGAGTTGTTTTCTGAGGGCTGCTATGTCTTCTTCTTTCTTCTTAATTAAAGCCTGTACGCCCTTGGGATCGTTGGGGTCATGTCCCAGCTCCATAATGATCTCCTCCAATGATTTGATTCTATTGTCCTTGGCTTGTGATGAGGCTTTCTCCAATTCCAATTGGGCAGAAGTGTTGTGAAGTGAATTTTGTAATCTGTGGGCCAATATTGCCTTATCTGCCAGGGTGGAGTACACCATTTCTCCAGTTTGTTTGTGTAACTCAATCTGGTCCATTGGGTGGATGTCTTTAGCAAGGACTTCCAGATTGGTTCTGATATAATCAGCAACTGACTGGGGCTGCTGTACTGTAGGCCTGAAATGACTGCCATTAGCCTCTGTTGATTAGTGGGAGCCATTCTTAGTAACTGGTTGTAGAGCTGGAACCTTACCAGTTCATTTCGGGCCTTGATTTCAATGAATGCCTTCTTTATGTCAGAGTGTTGCTTGCTCTGCTGCTTGGTGGAGGTAACCTCCACACCTTGTTGTCTCTTTTGCTCCTGCTGAAAGGAGCTGGCTGATGTTTCCATGCTTGGAGGAATCCACTGTTTGGTTTTTTCCTTACCTCTTTGATTGCCTGCTGTCTCGTCTGTAAATTCTTCCTTAGAGTAGGGGTTCAACCTTTTCCTTTTTTCTCCTTGCTATTCTATGGAGGTCCCTGTAGGTGTCTCTTCCTGCCTGTCCCTTTTCTTGGTTCTTTCCTCATTGAGAGGAGTTTGTAAGACAGGGATTTCAGGTGCTTTTGCTTGTGTTGAAGGGGCTTGCCCTTGACTTTGTTCTTTGCTTGTGTCTGGCCGGTCTGCCATTATCTCCTGCTGCTCTGAATGTTGCACCTCCTTGCCTTTAGATGTCCCTGCAGGTGGAGCACTTTCTTGGGTAGGTTGTTGGGAAGTTGTGGCAGATGATGTGCCTGCTCCAAGGTGTCGAGGAAATGTGAAAAACACCTATCCAATAGAGTCTAGGTCAAGTGTCTTTTCAAACTCTTTCATTTCTTTTTCTAATCTCTCTTCTTCAGTAAGTTCCTCAACTAGTGTGCCTTCTATCCACTCCTGTTGATTAGCATATTGTTCAATTTGAGGGATACTATAGTGCACATATCCTGTAAGCTTGTGTTTGACTCTCCTAAAGCTTATGAAATGTTCAGGGTCATATGGTGACCAAAGAAAACTTTGTTTCAGCTTAAGTTTGTCTCTCAAAATAGTATCAGCCTCCTTCCATGCTTCTTCCCTTTTATTAAAGATAAAAGGGCCCAATTGGTGCCTTATCTTGAGCTGTGCCTTTTTCCTAGCACCATAGAAATGAGTCAAGTCTGAACTACTGAATTGTCGGTAGTATTCCAGGGCGAAGAGTCTCATAGGGACATATTTTGGTAGTTTGTAGGGAGCCATTTGACAGCCATAGATCCTGATCACTGTATGGTTTTGGTAAAAATACCAATCACCAATGCTGTATTCCTTTGAGAGGTGTAAGATTTTCTGCATTTCAGCAGAGAGCCTGGCAGGAGGAGTTATTGACAATAAGCAGGTGGCTGGATATATGAAAAGGTCAATAAACTCACAATATGTGTATGGGGAGCTACCAACATGATGGAATACTGAGGACCAAAATATTACAGACCTTTGCTCCCCCTTAGCATCCAATTTTTTGAGGGGAACTGGGAAACTATCAGGTTGATAGTACAACATCAAATGGTATATATATGCAGTGTATTTGAACACTCTCTCCCTCTCTAAGTTCATGAACTGCTCGTGAATTTTGTTAGCTATGAAGGTGGCATAGTCATACTTGACAGTAGGGGGCTGTCCTGGAGCAAACATGGACATCAAAGCAAAGACAGTCTCATCAACAATCTCACTTGTTCGCAATCCCAGAATGTAGGAAATCATGTCTATAAGCATTTTTCGAGCCTCAGTAAACCAGGCATGATGATAGGGGATTTTGTACCTGGAGTAGCAATCTGGTGGCATAAACAACTTGGCAATTCGGTCAACTTCTACAGAGGACAACTTGGAGGCTTGGTCCAACAAATTTTTCATGGTGAGAGGGACCAAAGGCTGAGCTGGCTGGAAGTGCAGCATCTCATTTATAGACTGAGGGGTAATATAAAAGAGGACATTTCCAGCAGGGTCCATCACTGCCCTTTGAGAAGGCTCATAATTAGCACAACATTGATGGATGAGGTCAGGGAAGACATTGACTGAAGGCAGGTAGTATATAGGCATATTAGACTCCCAGATTCTAAATATGTCAGTGTTGTTCTTATGACTATTCCTTATTTCACAAAAAGCCTACAGGTGAGGCTTTTGACCCTCCATGTCATCAATCTGGAAATCCCTATCAGCAAGAGGTAACCACTCCAACTACTTATGAGGTGCATTCAAGGGTGCAATGTTTAGGGCCACTGGAGCCTCCATGATTCACTGTGCTTATACTTGGATTTTGAGTCTGTGTCTCAACAGGAAACAGAGTAGTGACAGTGGGGTTTTTTTTTTAATAGGAATTCTGCAATTTGAGTTCTGTATGAAAGTGGCCTTACTGAGTGAAACTTCAAGGGAAGACAGAGTCTGTAGGGTTTTTTAATGAGGAAGCTAAAAAACTGTGGAAAAAGCGTGGCTTTTGCAGGTGTTTCGATGGTTTTGCAGGCAGACACGAGCTCGAGTTCAAGTTCAATGGACAATTTATCAGAGGGCCACAGAATTAGCAGGTTTTGGCCAAAAATACGGTTACACAGTAAGTCAGAGCGCAGAAGCTTGCGGGCAATAGTTTCTTTGAGTTGAATTTAGCTCTCTCATTGATAGCTAACAGAGAAATTATGAAAAAATAGGGTTTATTGGTGATTCATGGGTAAATACCTGTTTTACGAGACTTTCGTGTGAAATGCAGTTACAGAGTGAGCTGGGGGAGTCAAGTGTGCAGTATGGACGCGCCTGGGTGGCAGACTGGGACATTAAAGGTGAATTCAATGTATTTCTCATGCACGGTCTCCACTATTGGTCACATAAAAATTAAACAAAAAACATCACTTTCGTGACTTTTAACGAAAATTTGGGTTTTTTCGGACTTTTTGGCGCTTTTTGTGCTGACGTCAGCATGACGTAACCTTGTCGCGTAGCGGGTATGGAGGGTGACGTGGCAGCTGATGTGGATGGGTGACGGGGCGGACATGGCGGAGGACATAATGGCGGGGGTGCTGACGTAGACGCAGACGTGGGGATGACGTGCGTGGCGGGGAGAACAGGTGGTAAATGGTTTCCATCGGACCACTTTTGGTACGGGGGCAGTTTCTGTCATAGCGGGCCCGATGCAATAGGAATGGGACACGCGTCCCCGCGTATGATGGAAAAACCACTTTCCATTGGTAGCTAACATGCGAGTGCGGCGGCGGCTCCGATATGAACTAGGGCCGTTGGATCTATAAAGCCGAATCGGACGATTGACGGGAGAGGTAGGTGGTGGGGTTTTATCACACGAGACCCGTCGTATTATTTTAACATTTTAACATTTGCGGGGTTGAAACTTTGGGTTAGGTGCTTTAATAAGTGCGGTTGTTTGATTAATCAAATATTAATCAAATTCCGATGTTTTTCGCGCAGCGACTATGGGTATTCGTTCAACCGGAGGTCAACGAATCCCAGGGCGACAAATGGCGGGTTGTTATTGGTCCCAAGTGGACCAATGACTCCCGAAAGAAACTTTATAGCCATATTAGGCAGGGGCGAGGTATTTACAATATTTTTTGGGTTTTTGTGGATTTTTATACATAATAGTGGGAGGGAAATATAGGGGGATTTATATAGTAAAGTTAGAATATTAATATGAATATGAGGGAGAAGGGCTAGGTGTATGAACTAAATCACCTAGGTTTTAGGGTGTTTAGAAGAAACAAAACTTTACACAAGAAATGTGGCTTTTAGCTCTTAAGAAAACCTAAAGTTTCACTTAAGTTTTTCTAAAAATGGAGTGAAGTTAAGAGTTTGGGCAGATCCCAATCTCTTTAAGGGATGTTAGAGAGTGTTTGTTGTGAGGGAGGAGAGGGGAAGTTAGACATGCAACATGTGATTTGTCATCATACCTTTGCCATGGCACTTGGGACATCCATGAAGTAGATCATATTGAAAGAGATGACACTGCTGATGGACTTGTTTCTGCGACTTCAATCTACTTACCCATTCTACAATTCCTACCATTTTTTCTTCCTTTTGATTGGGTGCACTTGAACTTGCAAACCCTGATTTAGCTCTTTTCTTTTGACTGCCCTCCTATCTAGGTCTACCCTTATTGCCTCCAAGGGCTTAGATTAATCAGTTGAGACCCTTTGTTTCTCTACTTAGCTAATGATCTGCCAAGCTTGAACTGTTTGGAAAGACTTTCATTCTCTATTCTACAGCAGGAAATTTAAATATGGAGTGGCCCAGATTGAACTGTTGGGCCATCCATTAAGTGTGATGAAACAATGTTTGCACTTTGTGAACTTGCTTTGCACAAATAAGGTTGTAGTGGCATTTTGACTGGCCACTTTGCTGGTCTTTGGGGTCCTTTTTTCTTTCCTTTTTGTTGACCAGTTCATTCTTCTTTCCCTTTAATTTTTCTTTTAGGGCATACCCTCTTTACATTTTTTTAATTTTCTTTAACTATATACAAAATATGGAACCCTTGCAGCATGGAAAGGATGATCATATTTGGCACTTCCATAGTCAATCATGGGAAATGATACCTATTGGTATAGGAACCTAACAACGCGGTCGCCTTCACCTGAGACAGATGAGGAGACAGATGAGCAGCACGGAGCAGACCCACAGGAGATGTCCACTCGCATCAAGCACCCAAGGGATCCATAGAAAGGAGGGTCTAGGAAGAAATCAAAGGCTACTAAGACATCACTGGACCCTATCATGCTAACAGAGGGTGATCTGCATGATATTGGTGACACAGTGAGGGACGTCGCCGCGGAGGCCCTACCATAGAGAATGAAGCTGACAGAACCACTATCAGTGCCCTAAGGGGAGTAGGGTTGAATCTGGCAATGCTCCCACATGAAGCCCTCCACCTCTTGCAAGATGGAGTGATTGCAAGGCTGAGGGCCCGTGAGCACTATGCCCTCCAGGTGATTAGTGAACAACAGATCAATAATGAGCAGATGGCACTGCAACAAGATTCTGCCATTGCTGTTGAGACCAAGGTGACCAATCAGAGCAAGTGCATTATGTAGGTCGTCAAGGAGGCATGCAGAATGGTCCCAGAGTTGGCCATTCCGGAGTAGGAGCTAGTCGTGGTGCGCATCCACAAGCTGGCCACAAGGGTGGGCGACATGCATACTAAGATGTCGAGGGTTTAGTTGGAGATAAACCTGCAAATCATGGAATTACAGTTGAAGGCCCAGCCTTCAACTCTGCCAAAAGTGAAGGACCAGCTGGTGATCACTGTCACAGAAGCGGTAGCGGTAGTGGATAGTGCAGTAGTAGACTACATGCAACTTTTTGAGCAGTCATTTGAGGTCCTAACAAGCTTGCAGGAGGACCCCAACGTACAATGACTAGATATGGAAGCACATGAGCTACAATAGCACTATGATGAGGTTATGGGCACAACATGAACCATCACGCTGACACAAAGACTAACAAAGCTGCAAGAGGCTAGGCAGCATAAGGAGTAGGTGGATGCAGTGCTACACAAGGAAGCAGTGTTGAAGGCAATACTGAAGCCCTAGCTGGATGAGGCTTACACGGTGACAAGATCTATTGAAGGGAAGTTGGCGATGCAACAAAAGCTTCAGGTCGATAGCTCAGAAGTAGTGACCGAGCAGATGGTCGAAGACATGAAGCGATGCATCATCTAGTGAAAATCCACACGCTGCACCATCCAAACCTATATCTCCATGTGCCATTTGCAAAGGAGACCACTATCACCGAGATTTTCCTTGCATCCCACGGATCTTAAGGGACTGGTCTCCCCACTTGCACAATCTGGTGTCGTCAAACTCTGACGATCATGTTGAAAGTACACCATTAACTAGTGAAATGGAAGTCAACAGACAAAAAGGAAAATCTAAATTTCCCTGCAAACTCTGTGAAGGCAATCATGACCTCCATCGTTGTCCCTTCCTGGATGAAGCTAAAAGAGTCTTGGATAATCGTCCTACATCACCGCAGTGACTCCCTCCTGGATACAAGAAACTCTTCCCGAATCCATTGCTAGTTGAAAATCCAACTGACCGAACTTTGGTGTCGGTCGAAGCACCATCATTGAAGATAAACCATCTGAGTCCACATCAGACCAAAGTCAACAGGTTGAGATGGCAGTCAACCCCATCTTGACTTCAGAAGATTTACCTTCAGATGATACAGTCACCAAAGAGAATGAGAACGACATTGTTCAAATTCTTTTCATAAACACAAACTCCGATGAACATGGGGGCAATCTGCCCATCCCTTTACCTCAGGAAGGAAGTTCGTTAGAGTTGTATCTGGACATTTATTCGGTCCCACCTCCAAGCAACCTAGTCATTTCCTTCGATTGGAATTTACTAGGTAGACCCTGTTTACCATCTAATGTACCATTTCGAATCATAGTGCAAACTTACAAAATGGTCATGGTTGGTACCATCATAGATGAAGGGGCTTCTGTGAGTATCCTTTCCTCAATTTCTTGGAAAGCACTTGGTTCGCCATCACTTTTTCCTGAGATGTAAAATATGATAGGCTTCGATAAAGGAACTAGGCGACTGTTAGGGATCCTTCCAAGTTTGCTTATAACTTTGAGAAGGAAAACCGTTTATCTGAACATAATGGTAGTCCAAGGACCTTTAGATTACAATCTACTCCTTGGGTGTGACTACATTTATAGCATGGGAGCCATTGTCTCCTCACTCTTTCCAGTAATGTGTTTTCCGCACGAAGGCAGAGTGGTCCAGCTCGTAGACCAGCTTTCATTCCCAGTTCACACATAGCTAATAGTCAAATTCCATCCCTAACAGGTCTTTTTGCACAAGGAATGTCTCATCAATCTCCAGTCCGTCCACCTGATGAGCGCGAGTGATTTGGTGGTCGTGACTGAAACCCAGGGGGAATGCAACCTAGTCTGCTTCGGTAGGAAAACTTAAGGTATAGGGTAGGTTTCCGTAGAGGATATATGACTGGTCTGACACACCCATCCATTTAGGAAAATGGGATTAGACCAGAATAAGATACCTATGTTAGAAGGTAGGCCTTTCCTGATAGAAAAAATGTTTTGTCTGCAAATTGAAGGGTAACTTGGAAAAAGTATGCTTTCCCGATAGAACAAATGTTTTGTTTGCAAATTGAGGGGTAACCTGAGAAACTCTACTTCGTTATACCTGGGCGCATGCAAACCTTTTTGCGTGAAAGTGAAAAACGACCATTTATTTTCTTAGTTTGTAGGTTCTTAACCCTTTAAACTTGTAGGATTGGTCGTTCCTAGCTTACATAATAAAAGGATTCGGAGCATAATTTCGAATGGTGCAAGCTCCCTAAAAAATGAACCTATTGATGAGGCATCCTTATTATACGACTGGCACGAGAAGTTTTACATGAAGTTCAAGCTCGTTAAAAATTAAACCTAGCAATGAGCATATGTTCCACCAGAGTTAAACTCATTAAGAAATGAGCCCACCTCTGGTAAATAACCATTGTGAATGATTAACATCAACTTTTGAGCCTTGGTCGTGCTCTTACCATCACCTCCACTCTGTTTTAGCCAATCATTCGCCTCCATTTGATTGTTTACACCTTTTGAGGAACAACTGCAATGAGTGATCCTATTAGCCACATTATTTACACTGCCATGATTGGAAAGTTCCAAACCTTACCTGGAACCAGTTTCTATCTGAAAACATCACTCGTTCCTCAAAAAACGAGTCTCCTTTAAGCTCTTTTCATTTAACTTGTAAAATATGAAAAGATTGTCGAGCAATTGGCCTCTCCAGCTAGTTAAAGTGATTGTAAGTGCTATCCCTCCTTTAGATTTTAATCTTTTTGGACCTGAGGGATTATTACATAAAAATATCGAGCGTTTGTCTTGTTCAGCTCGTTAAAGCTATTGAAAAGTCATCCCTTTCGTATTGTTTTATCTTTTTTAGACTTAAGGGATTACATTATGAAAAAGGAATATTGGAGTTTTCTTTCCGTCTCTTTTTAGACTCTCTAAAATTGAAAAGGATCGAGTTATCTTTGTCGTTAAACTCGTTAAAACATAGCGACGGGTTTGCCCAAAAGGTAAATTATAGAACAAGCATATGTTATCCTCCTCAATCTTGAAAAAATAAAGAGGTACTGGTCAGAAATGACTGGGGAAAATTGGGAAGAAAACTTGAAGAAACTTTATTGGTAGGAGGTCGTTCTTGAACATGACACTTTCAATCCATCACCATGATTGAGTCGGGTTGGGTTATTCCATTCACTGATCATACCTCCATTGGTCCACCGTACCATCTGCTTTTGTGGTTAATGCTAAAAGTCCATTTCAGTGTCGCCGATATGTTCAAGAGAAGTCGCTTAGAGAATTCACCTACCCAGCTTGTGTCTCATCCACTACAATACCTTCACGCTTCATTCTTTCATGACCACCACCCTGAACCTTGTATCATTAGATTGTTTTCACCTCTACAAAATCATTTGCTCCGTTCCGTGTCATAGATGTGGGATCCATTAATGCCCTCCTACGATGGGTCACTTCTTGTCGACATCAGCTCATTATCCAAGAAGCCGACCTAGGGACAACCCTTCAAGTACTTTGAAGCTTGCATGCCTGAATGGCAAGTTTCTCACTTCCAGTGACAGGTTTACACTGATGGCCTTCGACCGAAAGATTTTGCGTGGTGTTCGCCATCAACTGATGTATTCACACCACGTGAATTGTATTGTAGTACCTTGAGGGTCATCATCATCATCGGTGATTCCTCTCGCATCTGTTAACAACTTGCATCATTGGCTGGTAATCAGGTGATGTCCTTCCATGTTTGACATCAGAACATCTTTTCACATGGATCGACTTGTACTTTCGAGTGAAGATTGAATGAGTTTTGAAGACCCCAGATCTAGTTTCATCCATTCGGGTTGTGATATAATCAAGAAAATAAAGACATCGAATGTACATCATTGTTGCACAGATAATCATCCAAACTAAGGGATGATGGCTCTACCAGAATCATCAGTCTACACATAGATGGTTGTCTGTCCTATGTACATGAAAATGAATTTATCAAGCTGAGCATGGGAATGCCCGCCTCAGCTAGATCATGAAAATATTATGAAGGTAATGTATTGTATTGTATCTTATTAGAGGTCACCTTCCAGTGCGAAAAACCTCGGATCCTCATTAGAAAGCATTTCACCGGACATCAAAAGATTTACGACTTCATGCTTTAGGGGACAACTGTTATAGACATATTCAGGCACTACAACCCCAATCACATATGTCCATAAACCAAGGGCTTCTAAGTCCTTGAAAGTGTTGTTTCATACCCTAAAGGAACAAGGTCAGTTGATTACATCATCTCCCAAAAGTTTTCCATGAAAAACCACTTAGAACTGGTCAAAGCAGGACCATACAAACTACCCAATGCAAAGGGTACGATGCATCTCACCTACCACATGAAAAAAGTGCGATGCATGCTGGAAAGCCCTTCTGTAGGGTGTGATGAGCGGGAGCAGACAAATGGCACAAGCAGTTTGCTAGGTGGAGACCCTAAGAATCTTCTAGAAGCTGCTCATTTGACACTTGCCTCCCTGAATTCGCCCAAGGATGAGTAGGAGATCGTGAAATCTCTAAATGGAACCAAGAACTATCAAAGAGATGACACTAATCAAAATCCTAGAAGCTGGCTTACCCCCCTGAAAATATCTATAAATGGATCCCTCATCCCAGAGATCCAAAGGTTGGAATTTGGTAATTTGCAAAGAGGTGCTGCTAGTTTATCTTTGAAGACATTGTTGGGTGATCTTGCTTTGTGTGAGGTGAAGAGGGCTTTCAAGCTGGGAGGATGACGCTGGGCCAGACCAAGTGGTTGTAATCCTCTCTTCTACTACTTTTACTAATAAATCTATTTGAGTTTTCCTCCATATTCTTGTGTATCTCTGAATATTGTGTTGATATATGCATTTGTATGGTCAATATATATATGATCCTGTATTGTTTACAGTGAAAGATTTATATTCTTTGATGGTATTATGCTGCTGTGAATCTACAGGTGCTCTTTGAAGTGGGAAAAGTAAGGAGGCAGTGGCGATATTCTGTCAAAGGGGAAAGGAAACAAGCAAGGAACCAAGTGGAAGACTGAGGTTGGTACTCTCTGCTTCTTTCTCATCTCTCTCTCGTAAAGGAAAAACAAGTGACTTTAATCTATTTTTTTCTAAGATAGCTACTCGTCTTAGTGGGACTAGCAGCTTTGAATAGACACTAGATTTCCCGATAACAATGCCATGAATGAAAAAGTTGGATAGAAGTAGAGGAAGTGATAGTGTATGAATGTGTTGGTAACATTGATAATGTAGTGATGACAGTGATCAAGGAGAGTGAAAAATAATCTACAACAAAAAATGTATATTATATTAAGGGTTTTTTGGTGGTTCACAGAGGATATCGAAGACTCCTTTAGGTTGAATATTGAGAATATCTTCAATCTTAAGGGTGGTAGGGTGGTGCAAGGTGAATATTCAAGTTGTCTTCACGTTTGAGCTTAAGAACACTTTAGGGTGGCAGGGTGGTGCTAGGGAAACATATTGATATTAGAAGGGCATTGGAGAATCCTTTCAATTGGAGATAATAAAACCAGGGGGTTGGATCATCCTTCCAATCATTGCCGAAGAATATTAGAAGCTATCACTTCTTGTTGATATAACATTTAAGATATATATTAAAGTGTATGGTTGTTTTTCTCCTAGAAGGGTTTCCACCTAAAAATATCTTATATATTGTCTATCATGTTATGCATTGTTGGATGGTGTTTTTAACATTTAATGTTTAATTATTATGATTAAAAGTGTTAAAAAGTTCCCAATACCGACTCACCCCCTCTTAGCATCAGTGAATATTCTAGCAACATACTCTAATCTCACAACACGATCAACAACTTGATCTATCAAGAAATGGTATTTAATTAAGATATAATATGTCTTTGAATGCATAATAGGGTTATCAAAAATACTAATGTCACTCGTATTGTCACACATGATGTGGATAGGATTATCAAGTTCAACTTTGATATCCTTAAATGTCTGCTTCATCAATAAAATTTGAGTACAACAAGTAGTTTCAGCTATGTAATCAACTTTAGATGTAGATAAGGAATTTAAATGCTAGTTTTTTCTCACCCATAACACTAGACAAATCCTGAAAAGGAAGGCTGCTCCACTAGTAGCCTTCTTGTCATTAATACTAACAACCAAATCAACATCAATATAAGCCTTTAAAGTAAAGTATTTACCTTTTTCATACAACATACCGTAGACTATTGGGCCCTATAGATGTTTGAATATCCTCTTAACTGCATTGAACATAACTTTCCTTCATATCTTCTTGAAATATGGCCACCAATCCTAATTCTTGCATGATATATAGCCTAGAGGAAATTAAGTATACATTCTTCCAATCATGGATATGTATGTCATTTGATTTATGGTGGGGAAATCATATTATCTAAGTTTACAACCAATCACCATATGTGTACACACAGGGTTACAATCATCCATTCGAAATTTTTCCAAAATTTATTTTAGGTACTTGGATTATGAGATGAAAATACCTTTGGTTGACTATGTGATTTGAAACCTAAGAAAGAATCACAACTCCCCTAACATGGACATATCAAAATATTTTTGCGTTTCTTTAGAAAATTGATGTCCAATTTTCCCCAAATCACTTCCAAAGATGATGTCATCTACATATACAACAATAATTAACAAATTCTCTTTTTCAAATTTAATATTTAAATTGTTGTATAATTTTCCTCTTTTGAACCCTTGTTGTTGTAGATACTTATCTAGACTAGTGTGCCACACTCTTGGAACTTAATTCAACCCATAAAAAGATTTTCTTAATTTCACACATGGTCTTCATTTTCTGACAGTAGAAATCTTTTATTTGCTTAATATACACTTCCTCTTCCAACTCACATTGAGAAAGGATGATTTGATATCCATATAATAAACTTTAAAGTTTTTGTAACTAGAAAATTCCAAAAAAATTCTAATGGCTTCAATTCGAGCTACATGGGCAAAGGTTTCGTCAAAATCTATACCTTCTACTTGAGTCATTAGACCCAAGTCGCACATTTGAGCCTCCAACTCTAAATCAATCTTACAAGTTGAAAGTTTCCAAATAGTCAAATTTGTAGATTTTTGAGGTGATGAGGGAGAATTTGAAACTTTTGGAACATTGGTTTTATTCCCAGCATGGAAAAATGAATATCGTGTAGGGCGTTTTTGAAAATCTAGCATGGTTCAAAAGATATGTTCATTGCTTTAATACCAATTTTTCCAAAATGCACAATTTTGACCATATTCATAATCAATTCCCTGATTTGAGGAAAACACCAAATCAATTGTCAATATAGTGAGACGAAACAAATCTCAGCGTATTGAATTGTAGGAACAATTTGTTATGATGTATATTTATTATGGGTAGTAAAGGACCCAATTTCTCTTGGGTGTTGCCATTTGATTATTTGTTTCTATCTCATAGTTAAACAAATCTAAGATTGGGGAATTTGTTTTGACTAGCCCCAATGCTCCTCTTGTAAAAATATTAGACATATGATAGGGTTGGGGATATTGATGATTTATTTCTATAATAGGTTGGGAATTGGTAGCTAATTTTTATCTCAAAGATTCATTGTGGTATTAAGCATGTGTGCTACTTTTTTGTAAACATAATTTAATCTCTCATCAACGAATATTGTTTTTCATTGAATCTTGGTGCATCACTTTTATGTAATCTAATCATTCATGGCAGAATTAGTTAGGTTGGGAAGGGCCCCTCAATCTTGGGTAACATTTTTCCTCTTTATCTTCTTAGCTTAGATTGTATTTTTGTTTGATTTGTAATTATTTTAATCAATTTTCCAAATGTATTAGTTTGTTGAGTTTAATGCTTATTACGAATTTCCTTTTTAGAGTACTTTGATTGTTTGTAAGGCCTTTACATTATTGTGATTCATAGCATAAGAATGGCCCACTATATGAAATTATCGTTGAAGGATCAAGACAATAGGAAGCTACTCCCAAAAAATTATAAGAACACATGAATCCTTGTATGAAAAAACAGAACTCGAAGCCTTTATAGCATTAGTTGTCCTTTGACTTGTTGATTAATTCAATAGTGTCAATTTTCAGAATTTGGTTTTAGGAGACTCACACTAATGCTATAATCCTTTTAGCCTTGAAATCCAAATTTACATTGAGTGCATGAACATTATTTCATGGAGATAAAGATTGCATTCTAGGGATTTTCCAAGGCATTTAAGACACAAACTAGACAATGGTCTTTAGTTTCAATGTGTGTTTATTAGCATTCATCCTTCCTTTATGCTCATCATTATTTATTTTTTAATTTACAACGATAGTTGCCACCATTAGGCTTAGATATATTAGGGATTTATTCCCACATAGACTTCGCTTGCATCTCTAAGTTTATGAATCTAGTTCAATAATTTAATGTTGGAAATATAACAATATAATTTTCCCAACAAAATAACTTCTTTATATAATGGCTTAAAATATCATCAACATATATTGTTCATATAGAATAACCACCAAAAAGTGGTTTTACTAGAAAAATTTGAAGTGCCAAATATATATGTGAAGACCTTGACCCTAGCAAAGAGGATATACATCATTCTATCCACCATCTTCTTGCTATTTTTTGTGAGTGCATTTATTTTCCAAGTGTAGCTCATATTTCACCCCCATATTTGATCATCCATATTTATTGGTGTATTATTGATTTATAGAGTTGATCCCTAACCACATTTCTCCTTTTCTTCTAAATTCTCACTATTATTTTATTTGGTATGCGAGAGCCCCATACAAGTTCATTTGGATGAATGTTTTATTTTAAGCATTTAAGTATCAAGAAAATTATGTTTTGTGAGAGGCACAAACTTCATTTGAACTTGAAAATCAAATTGGTAATATTTTTAATTCTCATAGAGAGTTATTCTAGGCGTTCATCACATTTGAAGTTTCAAAGTTTATATAAGAAATGGGATATCATGTTTCTTTCTCCTTGCATCTTGATATTGAATGTATGAAAACTTTTAAACCTTTTTGAATTTATAGGAATCATCTTATATTCTATCTATCAATCTTGGATCAAATCTATTTCTCTCATTACTTGAATGGATGGATGTGATGGAATGAATGTAGTTATCATATTTGTTATATGTCAGTTTATTATTTTTCCACTGTAACTTATATATTACATGTTCAATTATTACACCACCTAGCCCACTCAAGTGTGTAAATAAAATGAAATCTTTACTTTATTTTTTGATCAAGTATATTGAAAAATTGGTTGAGAAATAGTAGTATCATTGTTGGTGTGCAGGGGGGAGACCCAGGGTTCAAGAGAATTAGTGAAAAAAACACCTTCAGAATCTGACCCTTTTGGAAACACTTGTAAGCAGATGAAGTATCACTTGAGGCATTTAGGGGAAACTGGAGGAACCTAAGCAATTCCATAGTGATGAGGGGATGGGCACCTTAACCTAGCATTACCATATTCAACACAATATTACTTATTACCATTTGAAAAAAGAAATGAGGTATAACCCAATTCCACACAGTAACCCCATAATGTATACATTTAACATAACAATGACATGAAAAATAAACAATTCATTGCATCACGTGTGACAAAATAGAATAAGACAAAACTCGATATTCTTATTATAATTGTGAAGTTTCCATTACATTCATATCCATAGTGGCTCACTAGCCTAGAAAAAGATTTAGCATTATAGTGCTAGAATATATGTCTTCATCTCAAAATGTATTAAAGGTGTGTCCTTTACTTCCTGGCCTTAACCTATTTATAGGTTTACATGTGAACCAAAGATGAGAAAAACCCATTAGTAGTAAGTTATTACTATGGTGGGTAAACATTAATATGGGCTAGTAGGCATTACAAAGGGTTACTACATACAAAATTACCCTAACAATTTTCCTTATTACTCACACTTCCCCTCATTATCCTTCAATTGTACTTTTGTCGTAGTTCCCTCCTATGTGATGCTCATATATGAAAATCCCCAAAACATGTTGCCTAAAAAAAATTACTACAATAAGCCACCAAAACTCACTTATGGCTCATCCTCTAGCCACTTTGTCTTTCTGACATTATACTAAGGGAATTTTACTCTTAACTGTCACAAAAATATTCTCAAAGGTTTGTCTCACAGTATCTACCTTTATGTTCACTTCGTTTAATTTCCCCAAAATCTATTCTACCAACTCCTTTGTTCAATGATTCATCTTAAAAGGTCTCAATATTTTGTTCCAATTATTGTTGTTCGACTCTCATCTGACTAATATTTTTTCTTAGCTACACATTTTCTAACATGGTGGCCCTACACTCTGTTTTCACTTAGAATTTTTCCATAAAATAGTTAGTGTACATCTTGAAATATGATGCAAGTAGGTAGTGTTTGAACTTATACTTCGCATACACCATTGTCAAGCCTTCTCATTTTGTAGTTGTATATTTATGTTTAGCAGTTTTTAGTTTCCTACTAGAAAATGAATTGGGGTGATCTATGTCCCCTTCTCTTGGCTAAGACAAAAATTCCCCCAAATCAATCGAAGTTGCATCCACATGTACATGAAACTCTCTCCCCTAATCTGGAAAATCCAAAATTGGTGCAATGAAAATTTCTCCTTTAAGATGTGCAAATCTTGTTGACACTCTTCATCCATTGGAACTTAAGATCCATTTTTAACAGTGTTTCTAATAGGGTTGTAATCCATGCATATCCCTTTATGAATTTCATGTAATATCCTATATGACCCATAGTTGTGCACAATTATCGAACTTAGGTAGGTGGAGGTAAATCCACTGTGATAAAAAAAGAATAATGGGCAACAAATAGGCCTTGTTTGCATACTACATGACTCAAAAAAATAGCAAATGGTGAACAAAAGATACATTTATTCAAATTTAATGAAATATGTATTTGTCTACATCTATCAAGAATTAACTGAAAAACTTCAATATGATTCTTATGAAGTATAAATATTGTACATTCATATAAATATAGCTTTATGAACTTATGGATGAAATATTTAAACACTACTACCACAACTCTAGATAATATTGCAGGTGTATTCTTCATACCAAAGGGCATGACAATATACTAAAAGGATACCCAGTTGGTCGTAAAGTAGTATTATGTTTTTCTTCTAGTGTAATATTAATTTGATGATAGCCTAAGAATATATCAATAAATGAATGAGCCTCCTATTCTCCTACAGTATCTAATATGTCATCTATAAAGGGGGTGGGAAACGAGTTGTGCACACACACATTATTAAGACTCCTCAGCTCCACAAAGATTCTCTTTCTACTATCTTCTTTTCTTGCACTACCATTGGGATTATCTATTTTGATCCTTCTATTGGTTCAATGATTCAAGCTTCCAACATCCTCTCTAGCACTTTTTTCACTTTCTACTTATAGACATGGTTCAGTCTATATGGTCCTTGTTTGACTAGATTTGTGCTTGGTTTTAGGGGGATTTTCATCTCCTCTAACTCTCCAACATTCCCTTTCATATCTAAAAAAGTGGTTTGGAATAGGTCCTAGTATTCACGTAATAAATCAACAATATTTATAATTGTCTTCTCATCCCAATAGTCTCCAATAACCATGAGCTTAGGATTATGTTTGGTACCAATATTAAATTTGTGTGTTTTAATAGCCTTCACATAATCTATAGACTACAACTATGGTCTTGCTACTCCACACTCTCCTTTATTTTCTGGTATTTTTCTCAAGTCATCCTCTTCTTCACATCCTTTTGTGAGATTGTAACACTTCATGAATTCTTTAACTATTTGGGAATGCATGTGCACAAATCACAATGGTGCAAAATTCTACATAGTCTCGCCTTCTAGTGAAAATATATTATTTTTTACATTTTATGGAGCTATATAAATTTAAGGATCATATTATTCAAAGCTAAATGTTACCTTAAATTTTTTATTCATTTTTCACCAGACTATTTTTCCTCTCTATACTTCTAACTCAGTGTACCAATTATTTGGGATAGTATCCAATGTATGTATAAATAGATGTACCCATTCTTCTTCTGGTATCTTCTTCTTATTCTATGTTGTGTGTCAGGTCCCTATACTACTAGTGTATCTCCTTATTGTTATTGTTAGTGTAGCCCCCTTATTTTATTGTTCTTCCCATGTAGTCCCCATATTGTTATTATTGTGCCCCATAGAATCCCACTATTGTTATTGTTGCGCCCTTACAATATTATTGTTATGTAGGCTCTAATTATATTGTGACCCCTTAGACTCCTATATATAGAAAGGAGGTCTTGTCATTTGTATCATCCAAGAATTGTTCATCTTTGTAATGCATATTAGGTTTCCCCCTCGAAGAGACTAATTTTTGAGTCGTTGATCTATCTTTTATTCTATTTTGTGAGCCGATTGCGTGACATTTGGTATCAGAGCTTTCGATTATAGGGTTTCGCTACTATAAATATGCCATTATGGAATTTTTTCTATAGAATTTTTTCTAAAAGGGTTCAGATGCTGAAATTTTGACCACAAGGAACCGAAATCCTGATAGACATCATGTAAAAAGTTCAGATCTTGGTTCACTATATGTTCAGACATACGATCCAAATAATTTAGGGTTTTTTCATTTTCCATAATTTTTTCTCAAATAGGTGACCTTGGGAAAATCGTCATATCTTCCTCTACGAGCATCGGATTTGAATTTCATAAAAATTAGATAAAATTGCATGGACTATAGTATCTTGTGTATTGTTTTCAAGGTTGAATGTCAAAACATTGACATGTGACAATCCGTACAAGTTAGCTCTACTGAACTAGTCCATAAGCACTTCATCGTGGGAGCTTTATCTTGAAGAATCCAAATTTTGTCTAACTTGTGTCATTGAAAAGAAGACGCAGAGGGATACCAAAATACTAAATTTTAGACCATGGAGATCCGAATTTATAGAGATAGAACATATTCAATATCGAGCTCCTATAAAGAAAGAAAAAGGTGTGTATTTTAAATTTGCACAAGTTTTGGTTGAAAAATCAATTTGAAGTGATTCGATGGGAATAGTGAAGCATAAATATCATTGTTTGATTCCAAAATTTCTTGATGCAAAAAAATGGAAACACCTAGTAAGAAACCAAAAATATCTACTATGATGCATGAAGAAGAGGAAGAAATGCAACACGATATATCAAAATTACGCGACCAAGTGCAACAAATTTTTCTCTTGCAAAGAGTAGCCAAAAATGAAATGGAAGCTAAGATGGATGGTTTGAAGAATGGTTTAAAATAAAAAAAATGGAAGGTTTGAAGGATGGATTAAAAACATACATGGAAGTTTTGAAGGATGGTTTAAAAGCAGACATGAAAGGTTTGAAAGAAGGTTTGACAAAGTTGCCATAAGAAATGCTTCCTAATGGCGAAAAGATATTAGATGAAAATTATGATGAGAAAAAAAGAAATGTTAATTATGATTTCATACACTCTAATTTTGGATTTAAGACCCACCATATTCAAAAGATCAATATGAGGAAGTTTGATGGCAAGGATCCAATAACATGGATACTACAGATGGAGAAATATTTTTGATCTCCATAATGTGCAACAGACACAAAAGGTATGCATTGCAACTTTATATTTAGAACCCAGTCAGTTTGTATGGTATTGACGGCTTTTTTATCATAAACCACTTGTCACTTGGTCAATTTTTACGGATGAAATGATACCACATTATGAGGATTCAAAGAGCAACACCTTCTTTAGCCAATTGATAAATCTCAAACAAAAGGGTTCAATGGCGAAGAACATTGAGGACTTACAAAAATTGAATATAAGGGTAAATGATATTCTAGAGGAACGTAGGATTGATGTCCTCATAGGGAAAATCAAGGATAAAATCAAACATCAAGTTCGACTTTGGGAACTTGATTCATTGGATAAGGAATTTAGGGTGGCAAGAAAAGTTGAAAGCAAAATTATGGAAAAAAATAAGTTTACCACTCACAACTATAAAGATGGAAGTGTTGTTGCTCCTAGCCTTCCACAACCTACAAGCTTGACACCACAAAAATTGGAAGAAAAAAGAGAAAAGTGGATTGTTTATAGCTGTAATAGAAAATACACTAAAGGTAATAAGTGTGTTGAGAATAAATTATGTTACATAGATTGTGAAGAGGAGGAAGAAAATGAACAACAAATGTCAAAAGAAAAGGATATACACCAGGAACCAACCCTAGAGAAAGAATAAATGAATCCAACCACATCTTGTAATGAATTAGCAGGAATTACCACTCCTTAAAATCTCAAGATAGAAGGACATATAAACAAGAAAAAGGTAATAGTGTTGATTGATTTGGGTAGTACCCATAATTTTATTCATTGTAAGATAGCCAAGGAATTGAATTGCTTCCTATATCCATGACTAGAGTGTCAAGTGATGCTTGAAAATGGAGGAACTATAAACTACTTTGGAAAGTGCCATAATATCAAGCTAACCATGCGGGAACATATATTGAATATTCCAATGCTTTCCATTGCAATGGGTGGTGTTGATGTTGTACTAGGCATACAATGGTTACAATCTATGGGTATGATAACTTTTAATTTTCAAGAACTTTTCTTGGATTTTTTTGGGAAGGAAAGGAAGTTGAATTAAGGTGTATCACAGGGAAACCAAGAACGATAATCATCTCTAATGGCATGAAAGAACTTATAAATAAAGAATAACAAGGCATAATTGTACAATTATGCTCACTAGATATTCAAACATCGAAATAATCTATTTCTCCATATATCCAAAAAGTCTTTGTTGGGATGGGGTACCTGGGCTCAATTTTGTTGAGTTTTGAGTCAATTTTGTATTATTTCTTGTAGGGAATGTAAAGCTTTCATGAAATATGGAAAGTAGATCGTGAAGCTAAGTAGAGTAAAAAGGTCTTTAGTCCCTTAGGTGGGTAGGTGATAGAGCTATTTTGAGACCCTCGTATGGTCTGCTGACCATGGTATTGTAAAGAAAATGCTATAAGTAGTTGAGTCATAGCAAGTCTAGAAGATAAATTGAAGTGAAGAATCATTGTAAGGACAAGGTGATAAGAAAGAAAGGTTTGTTTCCTATACTTAGGCAAAAGGGGAAGGCTCCAATAGCTGAGTGTGCGGGCCCCTGCAGCTGAGTGTGTAGGGATAAAAAGTCTGTATCTGAACATTTACATCTAATAAACATTGTTTTGGGCCGAAATTGATGCATCTATGTTATTTTCTTTACTTCTACAAAGTTTATGAATGAATGCTTATTTACTACACGGAATTGGTAGATTTATAATATTTAGGCATAATAAGTACAATTAAGTACCTTCGTGAAGATTGAAAGGTCATTTAGATAGAGTTGTAGTAGTTATCTGTCAGAAGGATTAGATATGCGCGAAGGCAGATCTAAGTCATAAGAAATTTAGGAAACCATCACACAGGCCTATGGATGACTTAGTTCTGCCATACCCCAATACAGCTTCGGGTAAGACTATAGCCTACACTACATAGGTTGTTACCGAAAGGGCCAACAATTAGGGCTATTTGGTTGGCGTAGTTAAAGATGAACTTGGGTCAGGCCCCTCAAGCCAACAAATGGTTCTATTGTTGGGACCAAGATCTATCTGAGGAATGTTTGATGCTGAAAAAGTGGTTCCCTACTAAGAAAGAAAGAAAAACGTGGCTCGATTGGAAATAATACGCGTTTTCATCTCAGGAGAGCAGAAATCCGCAAATATCCAAGGAAGAGTGTTTGAATAGATACTTGTACACAGATGAAACCGAAGCTTTTTTTTTCTTCCCCTGCAAATTGCATGAGTGGTTGTCTAGATTAGTGGACAATTAGGGTACATGGAAACTTGATGACCACATTGTGTGGACTCCTGAGCTAGTGAGGCACCTAGAAGCTTCAGGAAATAACATCGGGGAAGCCGTTGATCACTAGATTGATCGTATCATAGGAGGATTCGTCACTAAGCTCGTGATTCATACGACCATCAACTATAGCGAAGCAGAGCACAGGCTCTTCAAAGGACCACAAGGTAAGTATTTAAAATCTCTGGAAACTTGGATTAAGATTCTGCTATGTGAAAAATAGGTTATGCCATTACCTTGATGTTCAGGACTACGCAAAGCGGAAAACCCTTCAGAAGAAATGGAGAATCGTGCTCTGAATATAGTCTGCTATTGGGATCCTCTTCAAGTGATGATGAAGGAACTATTATGAATACACTGCGAAGTGCACTACAATTGGTAAGTTAGTGTATCGCAAGGATACCTCATCCATCCACTCCACCTCCACCTCCACCTCTGTCACATACACCTACACCTTCACCTCCACCTCCACCTCTGCCTCCATCATTGAACATGGAAAATGCAATGAAGATGTCAATCTTTAAAGGGGTAGGGAGCGAAGACCCAGATCAATTCTCGTTTTTTGCAAATGTTATGTGGACAACGCAACAAATCGTTGATGATAACCTAAAGAAAATGCAGTTGGTCATAGCACTGTAGGATAGGGCGCTAACTTGGTATATCAAGTTCTGTCAAGATAGACCTGGTGTGATGTTGGAGGAGACTTAGCAACCGTTGAACAATTAGTTTAAGAATCCTAAGTCCCAGGCACAGTCAGTCACGGAGTTTAAGGAGATACAACAAAGGGTAAATGAATCCTCATGGGATTTCGATTAGAGGCTAAAATTCCTAATATGGCAGGCTAATATGAACATCACGGATGATCAACATAGATACTGGTACATTTCTTCATTGTTGCCTCACCTAATATTACCATTATCGCAGTAGAAAATAACAACGCAACAAGAAGCTGTGGAGATCACGATGATATTGGAATCCTCACCAGTACAAGATACGAACATAGGAGTACAACAGATTCACTTGCTGTTAGAAAGTTTGCACCTAGAGTTGCAGAGCCTAAAGAATGGAAAGGAAGCCTAGCTTGAGGTTCGCACAACAATTTGGTGCTTCAAATGCAAGGGCCAAGGTCATGATAAGGGTAATTGCCCGGTATATGAAAATTATCTTATTGGGGGGGTGGGGTTGCCCCCCTGAAGCCAGAAAATACCACTGGGTTGAGCACAGGAGTAGTGTCCTAGTGCGCTATTTGTCAGGTTACAAGACAACATATGACATACAATTTTCATCTACTATAGAAGTTTGTACAGACCCCCCTGCATTTTTTTTGCAATTTCTACAAATCTGTAGGTCATGATGAGCGCCATTGTCAAGGTTATGAATTAATGATGGATAGAACCCACACATATCGACTGTAGGTGGAAAATCGGCCTCAAGACCATAGTGCATGTGTAGCACATAGAGGATTTCAAGCCCATGGAAGAGGAAGAAGAATAGGGGCTGGTAGAGGTTGTGGACAAGTTATTTGTTATAAATGTGGAGAAATTGGGCATTTTGCACACGACTGTCAGAACCTGACGCATCCATCTTTTCAATATTGTAGACAATTCGATCATGTGATAGAAGATTGTTTGATACTTATAGAAAATATGCAAGGAAATAAGACACAGATCCAACAGCCTACGCATAATATCCCGATGATGAGGGTGGAGCCTTGGGAAGAAGACCATAGTATTAATATCATAATGCGCAGTGGTATGGCCACAGGAGAAGGTAAGGGAAAGAATCATGAAACCAAAGGATGGGTGTGCAAGGTTGCTGAAAAGGAGGTTTAGATTGACCTTAACTAAGCTAAAGAAAATTTTATGGAGGCCAAGAAGAATTTTGCTAAAGCTTCTACTTCCGAGATTCAAGAGAAATCAACTGGAAACAATGAAGTACAAGATATGGATCCCTTGTTGTTGGCCACTTTTCACAAAAATTGTATGAAGTTGTTGAGGGATCAGAAGGCGGTAGAAGGGCTTTAGGAGCTAATCAACAATTACAATGGGAAAAATTAAGAATCCTATAGAGCAACGCATTGTGAGGGAACTAGGTAAACATAAGAAGCAGAATCCATGCAAGATGAGGTTAATCATGCAGATCAGGGAGTATGAGATGGATGAAGTCATCCTGGATTTAGGTTCTGATGCGAATGTACTACCTAAGCATACATGGGAAAGGATGGGGAGATTTTCACTACAGTGGTCTCCTATACAACTACGCATGGCCAATTAGTAGAAGATCATTCCTATGGGGTGACTGTATGGGGTAACAGTGGACATTTAAGGAGCAAGAGGGTTGGATGACATTGAGGTAATTGAAATAGTGGATGACAATAATTCTTACCCTACGCTACTAGGAATTGATTGGGCCTTCGACATGGATGCGGTGATTAATCTGAAGAAGAAAAATATGACATTTGAGAAGAAGGTGCTCAAGGTTATTATTCCATTGGACCCTGCTGAAGGAGCGCAGTACACTAAACTGGACCACGACTATGAGGAGGATGATGATTTGGATCAAATCTACAAGATTATTGCACACGATGAAGATTGGATCAATCCCACTGTAGATGGGCAGACCACGTGGGATAGAGACAACTCCTGTACCTCATAACCAAATGAAGAGCTCGAACACTAGCATAATAGGTTGCATGAGGTCTCTACGCTACATTGCAACATGATGAAAAAATACCTGCAGTGTGTATCTATGGAGGTAAGAAAACTTCCGCATTATGATGGATTACATGATGTTAATTTATTTTTAGATGAGTTTGAAAGGGAAGTTCCCGAGGAACATTGATTCTAGGCACTTGAATTGGCGTTGCGTGCTACACCTTCCCATTGGTGGGGTACGCATAAGGAAATATTTACTGACTGGAGGGAATACAAGTCAATGATGAAGCTAAGTTTTGGATACGAAAATACCCGGATGACTGAGAAGTATAGTGGAAGGGATGATCCACATGAGCACTTGGCATAGTGGACTAAAGCTTGGGGAGAAGATCCACATCTAGAATGGGTACATATCTTCTATCATACCCTCGATACTATCCCAATGAACTGGTATTTGGAAACAGAGCTACGCCATGGGACGACCGAATGGGACATATTAAGGGAGAGCTTCTTATTAACTTTAAGCTTTGAGGATGGATTTGAATGCATTGATGAAGAGCTATAGCAAATTAAGGCTACTATATTTATAATGCCTAAAGATACAGTAGAATGGGTTCAACCACACTGGAGTACACAACTGCGCCATGCGCTAGAGTGCTATAATGTGACTACAAAAGAAGAAGATGATGATCCATGAAAAATCGATATTCTAGAGACTGAAGGGAAGCACAAGGTTAAAGGACCTGAAATAGAGAACCCTGTTATATCAGAACCTTTGAAGACTAGGCAAGTAAACATTGGATCCGACGCGTAGCCTAAGTTTGCAAACATAGGAGATTAATGGGCTGAAGATACAGTTGATAAAGTTGTGGAGCTACTACTCGAATATGAGGACTTTTTTCCTACCAAGTTCTCAGATCTGAAGGGAATAGTTGGGGATATGTGAGTGATGAAGATCACTTTAAAGCCTGATGCAAATCTCGTAAAACAAAGACCCTACTGGTTGAATCTGAAGTATAAGGAGAAGGTGCGCCAAGAGCTAGACAAAATGTTGGAAGTTGGAATCATTGAACCAGTAGAAGAATCTGATTGGATGAGCCCTATGGTTGTTCAAGAGAAGAAGAAACAAGGTGAAACCAGAATATGCATAGACCTGAGAAAGCTCAATGATGCATGGATTTATGACCCATTTCCAAAAACTTTTACAGATGGAATTTTGGAGAATGTTGGAGGACAGGAAGCTTATTTATTCACTGATGGATTCTCAGGGTACCATTAGATTAAGATCGCGTCGGAGGATCGCAACAAGAAAACCTTCACAATAGAGTGGGGATGCTTCCAGTACATAGTGATGCCATTCAATCTAAATAATGTGGCTACAATATTTTCAAGAGTTGTAATTGCAACATTCAAAGAATTCATCCATAAATTCATAGAAGTGTATTTTAATTACTAGACTGTGTTTCGGTTGGTAAGATGCCATGTTGCAAGTCTATGCCTCATGTTGGATACTTGTCGTAGATACCAAATTTCTCTAAATTTGAAGAAGTGTATCTTTTGCATGCGCTATGCTATACTACTAGGTCATGTGGTCTACAAGCAGGGATTAATGGGCACACTAGTTACTATAGAAAGTTCATCAATGCTTATGCAAAAATTACCGCATCAGTGAAGAAATTATTGAAGAAGGACATGACCTTCTGCCGGGATGAAGAGTGTCAGCGCAGTCCTAGGGAGCCAATCCTTCTATTTGTTTGAGATTTCCTAGTTTTGTGTGAACTTTTCTAGTTCCACTTCTTCCCTTTGGTTTTGTTTGTTTTCCTTTTCTTACTGGTCTAAGTTTGAAATTCATAGTAGAAAATCTAGTCCTAGCATTAAATTTTAATTTTTTTCTTGGCTTCCTCACTTAGCGTGCTTAATTCACTGACAATCACATCGATTAGCACGAGATGCTGAGAAACAGTCGCGTCGACCTCCCTCTGGCACTTGTTGTCAATTAGGTAGTTGTGCCGATGCCTATAAGTGAATATTATGGTTTGTCCCCAATCTTGGCCAGTATGTTTTGCTCTCATGATTTTGACCCTATAAGCCTTTTAGACTGTTTTCTCCCTGAATAGAAAGCTTCTCTTCATTTGGTTTTGTTTGCTTGTTGGTTTGTCATATTTCCTCTTGATTTCTTGGCTCATTGGGTGGTTAGTGGCACTAGATCATCTAGATTATCATCCATTCAGCTGATTGTGAACTAAGTGAGTTGAGTTGTTGGTGCATTTACTCGCATTTTGTTTGCGGTCCTGTTACATCTTTAACCCCCATTACACAAGTTTGAAAAGTTTTCCTTTACTTGTCTAAACATTTCTTTTCCGGCATGGATCACATTTCTTGTCTTGTTTTTGGTAAAGTTGATGTTTCATTAGTCTAAACGAGTTTCTCTTTTCGTGTTTTCATTTGCTTGAAGAGCTAATTGTCTCGAAAAACTTTTCATTGAATTGTTGTATGTGAAAAATTCATTTTGTCGTTTCATGAAAAAGCATGAAATTCTAGTTTGTTGCATCAGTATGCTATGTTATTCAACATCATTAAAGACTAGTAGTGCATTGGCATTTGAAAAGAAAAAGAACTCTTTTTGCTTTTGGAAGGACCGTTAGAAATGTGCTTGTCAGGAAATTAGGAATTGGAATGTATTTTTCATTAGTTTATTTTCTCAAAAAGTGAAGTAATGAAAAATCATTTTTCTTTCAGTTGCTTGGTTGTTTGCAGTTGATTGTGTGTTTTCTACCCTCTCTAGTGTAGACAATTCATCGAATTCAAAGGGTCTTGTCTCATTTAGTTGCATTTAAGGTTTTTTCAAGTCACATCACTAAGGCCTGAAAACTAAGACATAACTAAAGATAAAACTTTAAAACGAACTCAATTAAATTAGGTGCAATTGAAATCAAATGATCACATCTAAAAGGTCTAGGCTAGAGACATGTTCCAGAGTCTTTAAACCTAGTAGTTGTCGTTAGCTTTGGCATTAGACAACATTAGTACATATTTGTGCTCACTGTACCATTGAGTATATAACGGGAGGCCCCTCTAGTCCGCGATCCTTTATCCATAGGAAGCTAGGTCGGCTAGCTTGCAAAAGTGATACACTGAACACAACATTCGAGGAGATTGCCTGCCCGTACTTTTCGGTTCACCGGAAGGTGTTATGCATTTCATGGTTGCCTGGTGCTCCTTTTTACCTAGATCATCCAGAGTAGTCATTTGATCATTTTTAATCTTTAAACTTAAAAGATAATTTGAGCATTTGTCCTTTCGAGCTCGTTTCCAATCGAAAATGATAGAGTCATCTTTGTTTCTTTCTTGACTCTTAAAACCTGAAAGAGCACCAGTCTATTCATGTGTCTTAATAAATTGATTTCCTGTGATCTTATAACATAATGCTAGTCTTTCTAGACCAAATCGTGAGTTTCCCTTAAAGAACTTTTTAAAGCCTTGAAGTTTATCTCTCTCTTTTCTTGTTAACTAAGACAAGGTCATCGTGGTTGAACCATTTGGTTCGCCTAGTTCCTCGTCCTCTCCTCCATCTAAAAGATTTCCTAAGGATCCATTTTCGAAATTAACAAATTCACTTGAGGACCAAGGTGTTGAACTTGGAATCATTCCGAGCATTCAACCTTTGTCATCACGTCCTCCACCTACTTCAGATACTGGGTCACTTGCTGATTTAGGCCCCCAATCTCTGGAAAATCCCGTTCAAACTCCTAAGAGTTCGTCAACCACTGATGGTTAGCTTGGACTGGTTATTTTTCCTCTGAATCCTTTGTTTGACCCTTTTGTGATATCATTGAAGCATCCATATAGTCTGTACGATCAGCTGAGTGTTCCTTTGGAATTATCCCCTCGTACTTCTTCAGTCGTCTACCATTGTTTGTTGCCAGATATGGAACCTGAAGGCAATGCTCCAGTCACCTCTCTAGATGAATCATAATTTTCTACTCCACACACTGTCGAGTAGGAAGAACATCCATTTCCTCCTGAATGTTTCTCCTATATAGGGAGCATTCCCATTAGTGCATATTGGGAATTTCCACCTAATTATGTATCCTTGGCACAATTGGTTTTAGGTACACCTAGTGCCTCATCACTTTACCATAACCCTATTTGGGCGTACGACACCATGCCTACTACATGTTTGTTCATTGCAAACTCGACCTCCCAACAAGCTGTTACCTCACTCCTGGTGCAATCCACTATTCCAAGCCCTCTTGTATCATCGATCGCAGTCACCCGTCTTGTTCAACTGGTGGTCTCGAAGAATATCTCTAGCAGTTCTTCAATCCCTCGTGTCAGTTGCCAAGCTGTGCAACCACCTGGGGGACAAAATATGAATGTTTCTATGGTTTTAGGCACCATCAATGTGAGTGTCTCACATGATCACATGCTTGGTATGAACCAACCTTCTCCTGGTGTTATTCAAAACCCTTCTCGTCCTGCTCAATCGAGAAATATCCAGTACCAACAGGTTCAAAATCCCATTGGTACATCTAGGTCAAGAAATGTCTAGTATCAGCAGCCTTATGAGGCTCAGTTCCAATACCAAACTCCTTATGTTCCATATGATTGTCAAGGAATGGTTAATCCACCTTACGTCCCTTAGTCTAGGCAGTACATTTAGCCTGGCTCATCCACTTTCCAGGGTGGCTATGGCCAGATTCAGTTCAGAAATTTTTCGGGCACTGCTCAAGTACCCCTGCAATAGCAGGGATAGCCTCTACAACAACTAGGGAAACCTTTGTTGTAACAAGGGATATTTGTGCAATAGAAAGGGAAAATTATCCCACAACAAGGTCAACTACAACAATCACAGGGGAAACCCTCACAACCATTGCAAAAAACCATGCAGTAGCAGATGCAGTATGCTCCGCAGATCTCCTAGCCCATGTCCTCGCAGGGCCAACATCTACAACCCTAGGTACAAATTCTACAGCCGTAGGGCCAACCCTTACAGCAACAAAACTATCCCTGGCAGAAACAACCCTTATATACATATCAACAAGATCAACCCTTATAAGAGTAAGGCTAGGGTCAAGTCCTGCAGCAGTAGGCCCAAAATCCTAATGTCCTAGGTCAACATGTCCACAATCCTTTTGGCCAAGGGCAGCAGGTATAAAACCCTAATGTCCTAGGTCAAAAAGTACATAATCCTTTTGGTCAGGGGTAGCAGGTACATAATTCCTATGTCCAAGGGCAACAAGTGTATAATCCTTATGCCCAAGGGCACTAGGTCCAAAATCCTCTTGTTCAGGGGCAACAAGTTCACTATCCATATGTCCAAGGTCAACATGATCAACAACCTCTTAACCCATATGTTACTTATCAGCAACCTATGACTGGACAGTTCTAAGGTGTTTAAGGTCAAAATCCTCCCTATGGCCATGGTAACCCACAATGGGGGTAGAATCAAATGACATATGACCAAAATCCCTCACTATGGGGCAAAACTCCCCCACTGTGGGGCCAAAATCCTTACTAGCAGGGATGGGCTCCTTTGGTTGGATGCGCTTACCAACCTCCAATTCCTTTCAATATTCATTTGCCATTCTTGGCCACACTAGAGTTTCCAGATGTGTCTTGCCTTACGAATGATCCAATTCTTCATTTGCCATATTGGCCTTCGGTTCTGTCCAAGATCCTGAGAAATTACCTGAAATTCGATGGGAAAGCAAAAGAAGATCCTCAAGCCCACATGATGACATATCACCTCTAGTGCTCTTTGAATTCTTACATTGACGATTCCATTCGTCTCCGTATTTTCGAATGAAGCCTCACCGGTGTTGTAGCCAAGTGGTACATAGAGCTTCCTCGAAGTACTTACCATGAATTTAACTCTTTAGGCATGGCTCTCCTCACGCATTTCCAATTGTTGGTTCGCTATGAAACTAGCACCTATTTGCTCACATCGCTTAAGAAAGATATTGCAACACACATCTTCGATCACATCCATGAATGGAGACGTAGATGTTGCCTAATCAAATTCGATATTGTTGATCATTTTCTCACTAAATGGTTCACTAAGTCATTTGTGGCCCTAATTTCTCGTGATATAGCTATAGTTGGGTGCGTTACTGAAGAACAAGCCATTGCTCGTGCCCAGTACTTAAATTTAGTTTACTCTCTGTCTGTCACTCTGTATGAGTTATTACCCGATTCTCCATGGCCATCATACGATCCCACGACATCGAAGTCGTAGGCTACACCCCCCGTTGATGGAGTCATTGGTTCAGTGTCACAGACCCCTGCTAAATCTTTGTCCAAACAGGAGTTGGTATCAAACACTGCTTCCAATAGTTCTTCCCAGAATCCACCAAGCCCTGGTAAAACCTTAGAGATCCACATTGTCCAGTCTACCACATTGGACAAATCCTCAAAAGGTAAGAAGTAAGGCAAAGGCAAGGGTAAAGCCGATGCCCCAAAACAAGGTCCTCCTAAATCGTTTGCTGGTGATTCTTCACAACAGAAACCTAAGTACTCCTACCCCATTTGTGAGGAATATCACTATACCAAGGATTGTCCCCAACAGTCTGAAGCTATTCGTTTGCTCAAAAGGAACCTCGCTCTCCTAAAAGATCCATTTCCGTCTCAGAAGACCCAAATGGTATACCAATGTCAATCCTCTTCTTCCTCAGGATCTGAAGTGTTCATAATGAATACGCCTATTAATGTGGTTACTGGATCAAAAGATTCCCAAACTCCTGCTCCAATAGCCAGGAAAGAGAAAGAAACCACCCCTTCTTCTTTTGCCCCGAGTTCTGGTCCTCTTCATATCAAGTGCCCTAACCTAGATTCCACTATATGACCACCCTCTCGAGGTGTGCTAAGGAAATCCTCGTACAATCCCAATGCTCGAGTTGCTTAGCACTATAGTATTGTTGAGGACTTGGCTCAAGTGCCATCATCTATGTCGGCTCTCGAGGTGCTCCAAAGCTTCCCATCACAATGGAAATATTTGTTGTCGATTATCAGGGGTATTGATCCTACCGATTCCAATTTGATATGTTTTGATCTAGAGAACCATGTTCCGTTCCTACCTCATCAGATTTCCTTTCTCATTCAGGTAATCATCAGTGAGAAGACCATCCACAGGACTATCATTGATGAAGGTGCTTCCACTTGCATCATGTCAATCGCATGCTGGAAGGCCATTGGTTCTCCTAATTTGAATCAATCCCCGAACATTTTGGAAGCTTTCAATGGGTGCAATTTGTGACCCTTCGGTGTCTTACCTAACCTTGCCATTACTCTGGAGAGAAAGACAGTATAGGTCAAGGTAGAGATTGTTGATGCTAATATCAATTATAATCTTCTACTCGGCCAAAGTTGGACCCATGCTATACATGCTATAGCCTCCTCCCTATTCCATGAGATTCATTTTCCCCATCAAGGGAAGATTGTCACTGTCAACTCGTTGTCCTTCTTTGCCTCTTCCTCCTCGGATGGCAATGTTCTGTACATCAATCACACTGGTGCTCCCTATGAGAGTGTGGGGGTAGGTCTTTTAAATATTCTCCCTTAATGGGATTTTTTCCACTCCCACCTCCTCATGTTGCCTCTTTCAACATGATCTCGATCAAATTTGACCCTTGGGTCATACCTTCTCCAAATCTTGTTGATAACTAGGGTGAGGTTATGCCACTTATTCCTACTGAAATCAATTATGTGGAAACTTTTTTGGCCACAAGTTCTGCATCCTCTGATTCTTTTGTTTTGAAGACCTCTCTTGATACATATTCTCAATCCCCATGGCTTGGCGCTTTGGCATATCTTGATCCCTTAGCCGAGACTTTTCTTGCTGACGAAGGTATCATTGAAGTAATGTCTCTCGAGGAACCACCTTGGACCGATACTCATCATTGTTCCTCATTCCTGCCTTGCTCGGCAGTCACATCTACGAATTTCGAAGAGTTCTTTTCACTGTTTCCTTTCCTCCCGCTTCCGCCACCGATCATGACTCATGAAGTATGGTCGAAAGAATATTTGGGTAATCTTACCCAAACAATGCCGATTGATATTTCTATCAAGCCTGGTATCGTTGGACATATTGTAGGTTTTAACCCTGTACAGAAATTACCTGCATACGAATTCTTAAACAAAGAAAATAAACAATGCGAGAGCATAACCCATAAAACACATATGCACAGAGATTTTTCCCTGGATCCCAAAACCGGGACTACCAGCTTGATTTTTCATTATGTTCCTTTCAATGTTAAAATACATATTTATACATGCCAAAGCATCCAATACCATGGACCGAAATCCATCACGTCCAATACCATGGACTGAAAACCATCGCGTCCAAAAAACATGTGCGAAAATCATGCACAAAACCATAGGTGGGTCTGCCCAACCTAACATATGGTCCAAAACCAAAATTTTCCAGGGCGCTGCCCCGGACCCCATAAAGTGGGGTTACGGGTGCCCTTCAAACCCCCTATTAACTACGTGGAAAGAATATAACACAACCCAACAATCTCCCACTTGCTGTTTTCTTTCCACAGGGGGCCACAGGAGAGCTTAGTCATTTTTTTTTTCAGCCCTGAGATTCCCATTGCTTCTCTACACCAAGAGAACTTCTCAGAGCTCACAGATTTTGTCAATGCATCTGCAATATTCTTCAAAGTGTCCACCTTTACCAGCAACACCTTTCTGTCTTCTATCATATCCCTCACAAAGTGATACTGAACATCAATGTGCTTTGTCTTTGAATGATAAGCAGGGTTCTTTGCCAAGAAAATTGCACTTTGGCTGTCACAGTCTATTCTTATAGCTCCCTGTACTAACCCAATACTTGAACACAATCTCTGCAACCAAACTGCTTCCTTGCTTGCATGAGTGGCTGCCATCTATTCTGCCTCTGTAGTTGATAGTGCCACTACAGATTGTTTCTTACTCATCCAACTGACTGCACCTCCAAATAGGTTAAACACATACCCACTTGTAGGTCTTCTCTGATCCAGATCTCCAGCCCAGTCTGCGTCAACAAAGCCATGAATATCCAACACTCTATCCAATCCTGGTCTTCCTTGGTAGCACAAACCATAATCACTAGTGCCACGCAAATACCTGAAAACCCGCTTCACTGCTGTCCAGTGCTCCTTCCTAGGTTTTGACATAAACCTGCTCAATACTCCCACTGCATGTGCAATGTCTGGTCTAGTACAGATCATTGCATACATCAGAGAGCTATCATTCATACCTTCTACCATACCTTTACCATGAAGTATTCGAAGGCCCTTCTCTCCAATATGTCCAAGCCTTTGATGCCACAACATGGTCTTCTCTCCAGAGACCACTAGATTTTCTACTCCATTTTCAGGAACCATAGAACTATTGCACCCATCAACAACAGTGCTACCTTGCAGCTTGTACAGAGTTCCAATCCGAACTCCCCGCATCAATATCAGTGCTCCTCGAACCATCTTGCAGGTATCTTTCTCGAACACCGTCTTTACACCTGCATCATCCAACTTGCTTACAAAAATCATATTTCTGGCCAATGTAGGAATATGTAGAACACCCGGAAGTGTTCTAACCCTTCCACCTTGCAACTTCAACTTTACTTTTCCCCGACCAATGATTCTAGCCTTCCTATCATCTCTTAAGAAGACATCACCACCATCGTATTTCTCATACTGGCAGAACCACTCTCTATGGGGAGTGAAGTGAAAGGATGCACCTGAGTCAATCAACCATGCCTCATGATCTACATGTGTACTTGAAGAAGCCAAGTACACATCCCCACCTTCATCTGAGGTGGTTTTCGCCTCTGCAGAAGGAGCATCATCAGATCCCTTTCCTTTATCAGGAGCTTTAGATTTACAATCCCTTCTGAAGTGCCCTTCCTTTCCGCATTTCCAGCACACCACCTTTGTAGGTTTTCCTGGAGATTTAGATCTCCCTCTAGATTTAGATCTCCCACTCGATGACTTATTTTTGTTTCTGTTCTGGGACCGTCCTCGTACAGACAAGGCATCACCATTCTAGTTGTCCATATTTTTCCGTCTCATCTCCTCCATCAGCAAGGCTGAGACTATTTCATCAAACTGCAAAGCAGTTGCATTACTACCTATTGCAATAACCAGACTATCCCTAGAATCTGGTAGAGAACACAACAGACTGATGCACTTATCTTCATCTGAAATTTTAATATCAACAGATAATAATTGACTTACCACAGTATTAAACGCATTCAGATGCTCTGTCACCGAGTCTCCATCTTTCATCCTCAGGTTATACAGCTTTTTCCGCAGGAATAGTTTATTCACCAGAGACTTAGATTGGTACAAAGTCCCTAACTTGACCCACAAAGCCTTTGCCGTAGCTTCCCCTGATACATTCAGCAATACTAAATCTGAGACACACAATCGTATTGTGCTCTTTGCCTTCCAATCCAACTTCTTCCATTCTTCATCGGTCACTCCCGATGGTTTAGTACCCGGATCTACCGCGATCCACTGATCTTTATCCACCAACAGATCCTCCATATTGAGTTTCCACAACTCAAAATTATGACCATTGAACTTCTCAATCTCTATCTTTCCACTGCTCGCCATCTTCTTTCACCACCAGAATCGATCTCGCAGATATCCCACTGAACAGGGTCTACCACAGCCCTGAGCGAAACCCCTCAGCAACAAAGGCGTCCCCTTGAAGCCAAAACAGCTCTGATACCAAATGCAGGTTTTAACCCTGTACAGAAATTACCTGCATACGAATTCTTAAACAAAGAAAATAAACAATGCGAGAGCATAACCCATAAAACACATATGCACAGAGATTTTTCCCTGGATCCCAAAATCGGGACTACCAGCTTGATTTTTCATTATGTTCCTTTCAATGTTAAAATACATATTTATACACGTCGAAGCATCCAATACCATGGACCGAAAACCATCGCGTCCAAAAAACATGTGCGAAAATCATGCACAAAACCCCATAAAGTGGGGTTACGGGTGCCCTTCAAACCCCCTATTAACTACGTGGAAAGAATATAACACAACCCAACACATATCCACATTAGGGTAACTTGTTCTTTGGATGATATCAAGACCTATACTCATCTGTTTCAAAAATTCCATGATGTGTGTGCATGGTCCTACGAATAAATGCTTGGCATTGATCCCAGCATTATTGTGCATAAAATACCAACTTATCCTCACGCGAAGCCCATTTGCCAATGGATCTGCCAAGTGCACCCTAGGAAGATCACTGCTATCAAGGCTGAAGTTGAAAAACTTCTCAAATTTGGATTCATCTATCCCATCCCTCTTATAGATTAGGTGTCCAATATTGTCCCGGTGATGAAAAAACAAGGCACGATCCACATTTGCGTTGATTATTGTGATCTCAATCATTCCTGTTTTTAGGATAACTACCCTACCCCCTTCATTGATCAGATCATTGATGAATGTGCTGGGAGTGAAATGTTTTCCTTTATGGATAGTTTTTCTAGTTACAACCAGATTAACATTGCATTGACTGATCAAGAAAAGATAGCTTTTATCTATCCATGGGGTACGTTCACATACAAAAATCTCCCTTTCAGCCTAAAAAATGTTGGGGCTACATTTCAATGGGCAATGTCCTATGCATTTCACGATATTTGTAACATCATCCAACATTACTTGGATGACATTCCCTCTCATTCTTGTAAGCACCAAGATCATCCTGACCATCTTCAACAGATTTTTCTTCGTTGTAGACACTACAACATTTGGTTAAACCCGCATAAATGTGTTTATTCCATAGAATTCGGATGCCGCCTTGGCTTTATCATTTCCGAGGACGGTATTCGATTTGATTTGCTTAAAGTTGAGGCCATTGTAAATTCATCTTCATTGCACCAACTCAGGACCTACAAGGAAAGGCAAATTTTATCCATTGTTTTATACCCAATTATGCTGAGCTAGCTATAGGATTTACCCAGTTGCTCAAACAAGGAATGCCCTTTGTTTAGGATGAGGTTGCCAAAAAATATTTCGATGATCTCAAGGCTATCCTCATAAATTATCCTTTGCGGCATCCCTCAGATTATCATCAAGATTACTTCTTTTACCTAGCTGTAGCCCTTAGCACCATTGCTATGGTCTTGGTCCAAGATGATGATGAAGGCAACGAACATGTTATCTACTACCTTAGTCGTAATCTCCTCGACACTGAAATGCATTATGCCCATGTTGAGAAGTTGGTTTTGGCTGTCGTCCAGGCTGTTCAATGCTTTTGACACTACATCCTCTTACGCACTACCACTGTGATTTATAAATGCAATCCCATGACCTACATCCTGACTCATCAGTTGCTGGGGGGTAAGTATTCTAAATGGATTTTCATCCTACAAGAATTTGATTTGGTATTTACTACTGCCAAATGTAAGAAGTGACTAGTTTTCGCCAAGTTGATTTGTTCCCATCCTTCTATGTCTCTCCCTACTGGTGCAGATGAATAGCTTCCGGACAAGACTCTTTCCCTGATCAGTACCCTTGATCCATGGTACGATGATATCATCGTGTATCTACAGACATCCATGTTCCGGTCCGCATTGACTAAGGATGATTGCCGATGGATTCAACATCACTCCCAACCTTACTGTACTATTGGTGATCCTTTATACCGTGTCGATGTCAATTTAGTTCTTTGTCGATGCCTTACTCATGAGGAGGTTGAGAGAGTTCTTAATGATTGCCACTTTAGGGCATGTGGTGGTCATATGTCCGGCTATGCTGCCACTCAAAAAATCCTTCGTGCTAGTTATTTCTAGCTGTCCATCTTTAAGGACTGCATCATTCCTATTCGCAAGTTCCATGAATGCCAAATTTACCAATGCAAGATGCGCGCCCCACCTGCTCACCTTACCCCTTCATTACCATTGGTCCTCTTTCCAAATGGGGCATCGACTATATGACATGTGACCCTCATTTGACTGGGGGGCATGTCTATATTATCGTTGTTGTGGATTATTAAACAAAATGGGCCAAAGAGATGCCTGCATACTCTGTAGATAGTAAAACTAGGCTCAATTCCTTTTTGATCATGTTATTTCCAAGTTTGACATACCTCAAGCCATTGTCATAGACCATGGCTCCCATTTCAAAGATTACATGATGGCTGAGCTGATATCTGCATTGGGTTTGCACCACGATGGATCAAACCCTTATTACCCTCAGGCTAATGGCCAAGTTGAAGCCATGAACAAGGTCTTAGTTACAATGCTTCAATGTACTATTGGGATGCACAAGTCAAATTGGCATCCCATGCTCTTTTAAGCTTTGTGGGCTTACCAAACCTCGACCAAATATGCAACTGGTTTCACACCATTCCAACTAGTCTACATTCTATAAGCAATATTGTCGATTGAATGCGAGATTCCTTCACTCAAGCTAGCTGTTGAACTTCTCCCCGAAACATAACCTCAGGAAGAGCACCTCTTATATTTAGAATGATTGGATGAGACTTGTCGTCTCGCTGCTTTGGTTATCGAGGCATAAAAGAAATGAGTCAAGTCCCATTTCGATCAGTCAGTCTCCCCTCGTGTGTTCTCTGAGGGTGATTTGGTTTTACTATATGACCAAGCTAATGATAAACTTGGGGTAGGCAAGTTCGAGCCCATGTGGCATGGTCCCTATGTTGTGAAACATGTTTTGAAAAAAGGGGCCTATGAGCTTATTGATTATGAAGGTAATCCTCTAGACAAGCCTCAAAACGGGATTTACCTCAAGAAGTACTATGCTTAGGTCATCTTGCATAGTTACTTGTGTACATTAGTGTGTTATTCATTTTTGTGCAGTGTGGTTTGGTGTGTTAATTTTCAAACAAATTTCCTGTTTACTATGTTTTCCTTGCTTTGTAGATGCCTGTGACTCCCCACATCGATTTTACTGATGGTGCTTGTCATAGTACTCGGAACCTATCATCCGCGACATGGGCTATTTATGACCCTAATGGTGAGTTGATTGATCTTCAAGGTATCTGTTTAGGTCACACAACTAACAACATTGTTGAATACAGTGCAGTCATCGAACTATTGTTAGAAGCCATTTCTCTTGACATTCGAGAGTTGGTTGTCAACCTAGATTCACAACTTGTCCTCCTTCAACTTAATGGGCAATATTCTGTCAGAAACCCTCAAATATTGAGAATGTATCTCTGTATTCATCTTCTGGAAAGGAATTTTCACTACATTACATATCATCATATTCGTAGACACATGAATACATTGACAAATGCATTAACTAATTATGTGTTGGATAGACATTTATGAAACATGTGAGAGGATAAAAAAAATCATTTGTACCATAGTAAGAAAGAAAATACAACACACACACACACACACAGATATATATATATATATATATATATATATATATATATATATATAGATATATATATATCTATCTATATATATATATATATATATATATATATATATATATATATATATATATATATATGGTGATAATGTTTGATACATCAAAACCATAAAAAATAATATGTGTACAAAATAACATTAGTGGCTCGCAGGCCTCCTATATCCGTGGCACGCAGGCCTAAAAAAATGTAAATGTTAATCATCATAGTGATCACGGTAGTATGACACGGCTTGTGAAACACGAGTCAGCAATTGGTGAATCTAATCTGATACTCCCACCATGTGTCTCTGGTTTTGGCGAGGAATGTCTCCCACTTGAGTATACTTTGGGATACCATGAGTCAGCCCCTCAAGATATCTCGTGATCTCCTCCTTGTTGTCACTCCCCTCTTGATAAGGAGCGAAAACATCAAACTAGTGGGTGACGCACTTGGCTATTGGGGACATCCTTGTAGGACACTCTAGTCCAACATCTGCATTAACACAGTGAAATGTTATAAGCCCATATATATAAAAAACAACTAAAAAATCACAAAATTAAAAAAATTATTTTTTACCTTCATCATCGAAATCCTCTCCATTTGGTAGCGGCATGTCTAGATCTCCACGAAAGTTGGTGCCACTGTATGGCCAGTCCTCCATGACGATCAACTGTTGTTGTAGCCATGAAAAGAAGGCAAGCCTGTATGACATGTGCTAGCCCCCAATGATCCTGGGCATCAAACGACTCCAGCGGGCCATCCGCGAGTCACGTGGCATGGGAGGATCTACCTCAGTCAATTGTTACTAGAATAGTGGCACCCATTCCAAGAAAAAGGTCACTAGTACGGACCCGAAGCAAAATTGCTTCAGATTCCCTGCCTTAGCTTTGGTCAACTGGCGTTTTATGTTGATCTTCATGGCTTCTGCCCAATTGAAGATCATCGATGTTGTGTAGTTGATGGCATATAGGAATTTCGACTTGTTAGTCTCATGCACTGCCTGGGACCCCACCACTCTGTTGATAGTCAATAGTATAACTCTTAATGTCAGATCTCAGATTGTGGCAATCTCAATCTTGCCACTCTTGGATTTGAGGGCTTCAAGGAAATGTTTGGAAAGCAACATGCATATTCTTGCCCCAATTGATCATGGCCCATATAAGTTGATTGGTTCCCGTCTCCAGGACAGTCCTGTGATGAAATATATGTCTGAAGTTTCTAACTCCAACTCCTTGTTATCAGGAAATCTAGTGTCCACTCGGATCTGCTAGTCCCACTAAGACTGGTAGCTATCTTAGAAACAAACAAACTAAAACCACTTTCATTTTCCTTTATGAGAAGTAGATAAGAGGGGAATGAAGGACACCAACCTCAGTCTTGTGCTTGGTTCCTTGCTCGATTCCTCTCCCTTCTGACAGATCCTTGTCGCTTCTCCTTCTTCTACCCAGCTTCAAAGAGCACCTGTGGAATCAAAGCAGCATAATACTATCGAAGAACAGGGATCTACAATCATAAATAATATAGGACCAGATGTATATTGACCACACAAATGCATATATCATCAACCATACAAGAATGTGGAGGAAAACTTGAATAGCTTTATTAATATCAAGAATAAGCAAAGAGGATTACAACCAATTGTTCTGACCCAGCGTCACCCTCCAGCATGAAAGCCATTCTTTCACCTCATGAAAAGCTTAGATCACACAACACTATGATATTCTAGTAAGAAACCAATAGCACTTCCTTACAAGATAAAAAATTCGAGCCTCTGGATCTCTGGGATGAGGGATCCATATATAGATGATTGCAAGGGAGTGAGTCAGATTCTAGGATTCTGATTAGTGTCCTCTCTCTGATAGTTCTTGATTCCACTTGGAGATTGATGATCTCTTACTCATCCCTGGGCAAATTCAGAGAGGAAAGTGTCATAGGAGAAGTTTCTGGAAGATTCCATGATCATCCACCTCGCAAACTGTCTCTGCCATTTGTCCACTCTCGCCCATCACACCCCATAGAAGGGCTTTTCAGTATGCATCGCACCTCCTATGTGCATTAGGTGGGATGCATCGCACTTTGACCATGGAGCAAGTGAGATGGTCCAGTTTTGACCAGTTTTTCATGGAGAACTTCTGGGAGATGATGTAATCAGCTGACTGTCGAGCGATAAAAAGGTGTCTTTTTAACTCCTAATTATCTTCACATTAATTGTCAACCCAGGGACGAATTTTTTTTCAAGAGTGTACTCAATCTGAGGTAGCTATTTACTCAAGAGTAATGTTATGAAAGATGTAGTACAGTGCTCAAAATACAAGAGTAAAAGGATGCTCAAAATGAGATCTACTTACAACAAAGAACTTTAATACTTAAATCATGCATTCAGAAAACTACATCAAATGATCAGTCAAGGGTACAATAACAATAACTCATCCCTTTGTAAACTGATGTAGCTGAAGATAATCAAGGAACAGATTGTCGATCTAGGAGCCAGATAGTAAATGTCAATGCCCACTACAGTCTCAGATCGTTCTACACACCGAAGCAATAATAATACGAATAACAGGAAGTGGAACATTAGATAAGGAATGGAACGACGACTAGGAAATTGTAACAGCAGCTGAATTTAATAAGCAACAACACCTTAGTATACAAGAATAAATGCAACAATTATGTCCTACAGAAATCAGATAGCAATCTTTACTCTAAGAATAAATCAGATAGCATATGGAAATAGAATAGAGACTAATTAATAATGGACTATAGAACAGTGCTTGAAAGCCACACATACATGCACACGGTACACCTTAATAGTAATCTGATCTTGGTAATCTAGTTATCAATCTTAGTTATAAAGAATACGACTATATTTTGTAATGGAACAGTAACGTTAATAGATTCAACAATCGCAAGGAAATATAATATCTAAGATGAATTCAGTAATACCAATGGATAAGTGTACAACACAGATACTCTGTAATTGAATAGCAACAATATTCTGTAATGACCGGCAATATTATATCAGCACTCAAAGGAACAGTAATACGTTGCAAAGTTAATATAATGGTTCTGTCTCAACAATGATATTACTCAGTAAATCAAATGTAACAGAGCTGTGATGTAAAATAACAGAACATATTAGATTACCGAATAGAGCTGATAAGCAAAACCACACATGAATCGTAAAGATATAATACAGCAGCAACGTAATCCACCAGAGGTTGGGCCCTTAGCCACCAGCGGATGCTACTGGGCTACTTCAGATGAGAAGAATGAACAACAGCTCCCAATTCAGGTATTAATCATTAAACTGTGAAATCATTACAACAGTTGAAGCTCTGAGAATTACAACATGCAACAATCCCTTTTTTCTCCTATCCTATCATGAATCATGAATCCTTAATTCTGAATTTCTAATTCTCACATCATAATTCTGAATCCATCATTCCCAATTCTACATTCTCTCAGCCATCCTCAATTCTGAATCTCTAATCCTTCATCATTTTTCCATCCCCATCTCTGATCTCTATTTTCATTTAAATAGAGAGAGAGCAGAGAGCAGTTACAATAGAGATAATTACAACATGATTTATATTATAAAATTGGATTGTTTCTAACAAATTCATCAACAAGAAAATATATTTCCATATATCTTTCAACAAGAGCAAGGCGAATTTGGCTTTGTAGCTGAGATTTGGAAAACAACCACACAACAAATATGAGAAAATCGTGCTCAAAAAATCCTGTGTTTCTCTCAATACAAGCCAAATTTGGGCAAACCATTCTTCAATAAAGTTAATTTGGTCTGTTCTGGAAAAAAACCCATCTTCCGGATTTTCCAGATTCTTCTTCATTTGCCCATAATCTCAACCGCAAAACTGTTACTTCTTATTCCAGCGAATTTCTGAGTTGGAATATTTAATGATCAAATCTTCAATCTGGAAATTGTATTGGAGGCTAAAAATGGTGAATAATGTTACAACCACTTTATTAAAACTATCATTGATAAAATCATGCATAATCATCAATTTATTAGAAATAAAGGAGAATAAATAATATTCATTCATAAGAGCATAAACCATTATAAATTGGATTTATATAATAAATTATAATAAATGACCTAATAAAGAAGAGTAAAAATGGATGAAATAAGTGTTTAAAAAGTGGTCGTATTCACGGCCCAACACTGACCTTGTTCTTTTAGGGTATTAAACAACACTTTTAGGGACTTAGGAGCCCTTGGCTTATGGACATGTTTGATTGGGGTTGTAGTGCCCAAAAATGTCTATAACAGTTGCCCCCTAAAGCATGAGGTCGTTAATATTTGATGTCGGGTGAAATGCTTTATCATGAGCATCTGAACTTTTTTCAAGCTGGAAGGCGACCTATAATAAGATACAATACAATACATTATCTTCATAATATCTTTCATGATCTAGCTTAGGCGGGTATTCCCATGCTCAGCTTTATAAATTCATTTCCATGTACATAAGACAGACAACCGTCTGTGCAGGAGACTGATGATTCTAAAAGATTCATCATCCTTTGATTCGGATGATCATCTGTGCAGCAACAATGTGCATTTGATGTCTTTATTTTCCTGAATATATCGCAGCTTGGATGGATGAAACTAGATCCGGGGTCTTCAAACTTGTTCAATCTTCACTCGGAGTACAAGTCGATCCATGTGAAAGATGTTCTGGAGTCGAACATGGAAAGACATTGCCTGATTACCAGCCAATCATGTAAGCCATTAACAGGCACGAGAGGAATCACCGATAATGATCATGACCCTCAAGGTACTACAGTACATTTCGCGTGGTGTGAATAAGGGACTTGGCGTCGAACACTGCGCAAAATATTTCGGTCGAAGGCCATTGATGTAAACCTATCGTCGGAAGTGAGAAACTTGCCATTGAGGCATGCAAGCTTCAAAGTACTGAAGGGGTTGTTCCTAAGTCGACTTCTTGGATAATGAGTTGATGTCGACAAGAAGCGACTCGCCATAGGAGGGCTTTAATGAATCCCACATCTACGACACAGAATGGAGTAAATTATTTTGGAGTTGAAAACGATCTGATGATACAGGGCTCAGGGTGGCGGTCATGAAAGAATGGAGTGTGAATGTATTGCAGCGGATGAGACACAAGTGAATTCTCTGAGCAACTTCTCTTGAACATACCGGCGACACTGACATGATGGATTGGTAGCGTTAACCCCAAATATGGATGGTGTGATGGACCAATGGTGATATGACCAGTGAACGTGTTGGGTCCCTATAATACTAGTGATTACCCCTTTACTATGGTAGTTATACCGCTTATTTATATTGTTGTGCCCCTATTACCCCCATATTGTTATTTCTGTGCCCCATAGAATCCCTCTATTATTATTTTTGTGGCTTTATATTATTATTGTTAGGTCGGCTGGATTATATTGTGACTCCTTAGACTCCTATATATAGAAAGGAGGTTTTGTCATTTGTATCATCCAAGAATTGTTCATTTATGTAATGTAAAGGAGGTTGTCCCCTCGAAGAGGCTGAATTCTAAGGCGTTGATCTTTCTTTCTATCTTTTCTTGAGCTAGTTTCACAACATTTGGTATCAGAGCTTTGGATTCTAGGGTTTCGCTGCTCCAAACAGGTCATCGTGGAATTTTCGCTATAACTTTTTTTCTGTGACGTTTCAGAAGTCGCAAAAAAAACCCATTTGAGAAGAAATCACGCTGAACCTTGGGTTCGAATTTCAAAGCTTTTCGCGCGATATTTGCGGAGATATGATATGAGGAAGTTGGTCTTTTTGCAGACTCCTGAATTACATTCAAAATAGGTGACCTGGGGAAAATCGTCATAACTTTCTCTCTGGGGATCGGATTGAAGTTTCATAAGAAGGTACAGAAAGAGGACGGACTGTAGTTTCTTGTGGGTGTTTTTTAGATCCAAAGGTCGAAACAGTGACTCGCGGCACGTCGTACAAGTTAGCTCTACTGAACTAGTCTACTGATTCAAATGATGTTCCTAGGAAATTTAATGTGGAACCATTAAGGTCTGATATAGAGGAATGTAATATAGGCACTAATGAAAATCCTAAATTGATCAAACTTTCAAAATCATTACCTCCAACTAAAAAACTCAAATACATTGAGTTGTTGAAATAATTTAGGAATGTTTTTGCTTGGAGTTACAAGGACTTTAAATGCTATGACACCAACATCATCTAGCACACAATTCCTATTAAATAAAATCAAAAGCATTTCAAACAAAAAGTAAGAAGGATCAATCCTATCTTACTACATGCTATTGAAAAATAAATTCATAGGATGTATGATGCTAAAATAATTTCACCAATCAGATTTTCTGATTAGGTCTCAAACTTATTGCCAACTAGAAATAAAATTGGTGAGATGAGACTCTGTGTGGATCTCAGAAACCTCAATAAAGTGTCACTTAAAGACAATTACCCTCTCCCCAAAATGGATCACATTTTACCCTCTCCCCAAAATGGATCACATTTTACATAGAGTAGTTGGATCAACCAGAATCTCATTGTTGGATGGGTTTTCTGGTTATAATCAAATCTTAGTTCATCCAGATGACCAACCCAAAACTGCCTTTACTACTCCTTGGGGCACTTTTATGTATGTGAAAATGTCTTTTGGGCTAATTAATGCAAGAGCCACTTTTGAGAGGGCTATGGATCTAGCCTTTGCTAAAGAAATTCACGATTTCCTTGTAATATACCTAGATGATATCACTATTTTTTCAAAGTCTAACAATCAACATTTAGATCATCTAAGGCAAGTTTTTATTAAATGTAGGAAGTTTGGAATCTCCTTGAACCCCAAAAAGTCCTTGTTTGGGTTAGAGGAAGGAAAGTTGTTAGGTCACATAATTTCGAAAGATGGTATAAGAATAGACCCAGCAAGAATAGAAGGCATCTTAAAAATAAGACACCTAGTAATATTAGAGAATTGCAAGATTTCTTAGGAAAAATCAATTTTCTTAGAAGATTTATATATAACCTAATAGAATTAATTAGATCACTAAACAATATGCTGAAAAAAAACTCCACCATAAAATGGACTGTTGAGGCTAATAAATCCTTTGAAGACATCAAGTTAGCCTTAACTAAAACACCTATACTAATTAGTCCTAAATTTGATAGAGATTTCATTTTATTTTCCTTTGCTTTAGAGCACACAATAGCTGCAGTCCTATTACAGAAAAATGACCAGGGCTATGAACAACCCATTGCTTTCTTTAGCAAATCCCTGAGAGATGCCCCCATGAAATACAATATAATGGAGAAACAGGCCTTCGCCTTGTTCAAAGGAATTAAATATTTTAGGGTATACATCTTATATTTTCACATAGTAGCCTATGTTCCTAATTCAGTAGTAAAATACATCCTAACTCGGGATGGTCCTGATGGAAAGAGGGGAAAGTGGATTGTTACTATCTTAGAGTATGATATAGAAATTAAACCTACAAAGTTAATCAAGGGCCAAGGTTTAGCCAATCTCGTGGCTGAATCAAACTATCACGCCTTGGATATAAACTTTATTGCAGCAATAGATAATGAAGAGGAGATGGTGACTCCACTAATCAGCCAGGCCTTTCTTGAATCACCATGGTATGCTGATATTATTTATGTTTTACTAAATTTACAAGCTCCTCTTGAATTATCTAGGACTAAAAGTAGGTTTTGAAGGATGAAATCCTTAAGATTTTGTATATTAGACAATATTTTGTTTTGGAGAGATCATGAAGGTATTCTTCTCAATTTCTTATTAAAAGAAGAAGCTGACAAAGTTTTACAAGAGTTTCATGCAGGCGATTGTGGAGGACACTTTTACTAGAAGACTACTGCAGATAAAATCCTTAGAGCTGGTTTCTACTGGCCTAACTCGTTTGCTGATGTCAAAATACATGTGACCTCCTATCACAAATGTAAAATTTTTGAGGGAAATAAAAAACTCTTACCTTTACCCCTCAAGCCAATCTCTGCTGAAATACCTTTTCAACAATGGGGTCTAGACTTCATTGGTGAAATTCACCCACCCTCCTCTGCCCAACACAAATGGATCCTTACTACCACAAACTACTTTACAAAATGGATAGAGGCCATACCTTCAAGGCAAGCCACAAATATTGTTATCATAACCTTCCTTGAAACCAATATTCTATCAAGATTTGGATGTCCAACTAAGCTCATTACTGATAATGCAGCAACCTTTAAATCCAAAAGAATGATAGATTTCTGCAATAAATACCATATCACCCTTGGCCATTCCACAACATATTACCCTCAAGGTAATGGATTGGCAGAATCCTCAAACAAAAGCTTAGTAACTATCATCAAGAAATTACTAGAGGACAATAAGAAAACTTGGAATAGAAAGCTAGTCAATGCCTTTTGGGTAGACAAATTGACTATTAAGAAATCAATTGGTACCTCTCCCTATCAACTAGTTTATGGAATGGAAGTTGTCTTCCCATCCTCTTTCGGAGTACCAGTAATGAAGATACTTCAAGAAATATAGGTTGAACCAAATAGTGTCCAAAGAAGAATCAACCAAACTATTCATCTACAACAAACAGGAGAAGAGGTCTATGTCAAGTCTCAAGTTGTGCAAGAAAATATTAAGAAGATTTTTGATAAGAGAACCAAGGCTGAAGATTTCTAAAATGGTGACAAAGTGCTCAAGTGGGACTCAAGAAGGGAAGATAAATGAAAACATGGGAAATTTGATTTGCTATGGAAACGTCCCTATGTCATTTATGCTTATATAGGAAATAATGATTTCTTCTTGAGAGAAATTGATGGTATAGATGCAGAAGGTGGGAAAATGAATGGTTGAATGCTAAAACATTACCTTTAACCTAATTACTAATTTTTATTTGTATGCATTCTATTTTCATAAGTCTAGTTTGAATTGGATAATGATCTTTGAGGTTGAAGCCCAAAGAGAAGGCCCTAAGATTTTAAAAGATTCACTATCATAAGTATCAATAATGCAGATTCATAGAAGGACACTTTGCAAGGCAACATCAGTAACAATTCAAAGGCTACTGATCTCTAAAGTTCTTGACATTTCCCAAGGAAATGACATCCCCAAGTGGAGCCACAGATAGGCTCCTATACCAATAGGAGTCATAATTTTGAATCACTAAGGTTAAGCCTTGCAATATTGTACATACCTTTGATTTCTGCAAATGTTTTCCATATTATAAAAATTAAAAAAAAATGTAAAGAGGGTATGTCCTAAAAGAAAAATCAAAGGACAAAAATAAAAACGAAAGGTCAAAAAAGAAAATGAAAGTATATGAACCCCAAAAACAAAAAGACCATGAAAGTGTGCAAGTCTAAATGCCATTATTATTTACATTTATGCATAATAATGATTGTGTGCAACTTGTTATTCGTGCCATAATCCTTGGTAATCAAACTGTTTAATTTTGGTTATTCCATGCTTTGAATTTTATGTTTATAGATTAGAGAATAAAATCTGACCAAACAGTTTAATCTTGGCAGATCATAGTTAGGTAGAGAAAATAAAAGGAGTTCATAAGCTTAATCTGAGCCCTTGGATGATATAAGTTTAGAAATAGATAGATTACTTTTCAAAATAAAAATAGATGAATAAGGGTTTGCTAGCCTAAATGCACCCAAAGAAATGAAGAAAATATGTTAGAGGTAAGAAATGGGTAAGTAGAAGAAAGGTTGATAAACTACAAAGTTCAATAGATCAAAGCACATGCATCATGCTTAGATACATATTTCAACATGTATGGTCAACTATGGAAGCAAAGGAAAAGGTTTACAAGTTCATGTGATTAACTCCCCCTCATTCAATTTTCCCCTTTACTTACTAATTTCTTATCTACAAGTATGTTCTAAGTACTTTTAATCCTACTAGTCAAAGAGGCTCAAATCATTTCTCTGACTTTTGGTGGGACCAGATGCTCAGTTCAATGACTCATGGACACAAGTACTAGAATCCCCTTCATAAACTTCATTCCCCTTTTATAAAACCCATTCCCCCTCATTACCCTAAGAAAATCCCTTTTCCTAAGTTTTAAAGACAATTTGTGTAAGAAAAGTGAAAACCCTCCATATAAATCCCTTTCTACTCAAAAAACCACAAAATGCCTTTTATCCTAAGTATAAAGCTAAATGCGCAAACGCATACCTTTTACCCTTTTACTAAGGAAAAACCCACTCTGCCATCACATTTCATGTTAATTATTAATTTTATTAAATAAATCTTGATATAACCCTTTTCCCGTATATAAGTTAAATCACTATTTAAATACCCTAGCCCCTAGTTTTAATAAAAACTATATGAATTACCCATATGCCAACACAACTTTACTTAATTTATCTAATCCTAGTAAACCTAAGTTAATCCTGTCATTAACCTCACCCAATCGCCTAACCCAAGATTAATCCCTAAACTAATCCCAAACTGCCGTGATTAAACCCCTACCACCCCACCCCCCTCAACTCCCGTTCATTTCCTCCGCACAACTTCTCTACCCGACTACCATCAAATTTCAATCACCCAGATCTACCGGACCACATCCATATCGGTCAAACCCAATAGCCTACCTTTACCCACCCAATAAGGCGATTTTCCTGAACCCCCCGATGGCTATGTGTCACGCCCTAACATACATTGGGTGACCCCTTCAAATGTTAGGCCCCTATAATACTAGTGATTCCCCCATTACTATTGTCATTGTATCCCTTATTTTTATTATTGTGCCCCTATTGTCCCCATATTGTTATTAGTATGCCCCATAGAAACCCACTATTATTATTTTTGTGCCCTTATGTTATTACTGTTATGTTGGCTTGATTATATTTTGACCCCTTAGACTCCTATATATAGAAGGGAGGTCTAGTCATTTGTATCATCCAATAATTGTTCATTTGTGTAATGTAAAGGAGGTTTGACCCTCGAAGAGGCTGAATTCTAAGGCCTTGATCTATCTTTTCTATCTTTTTGTGAGCTAGTTTCCTAACATTTAATATCAGAGCTTTGGATCCTAGGGTTTCGCTACTCCAAACATGCCATCGTGGTATTTTTTCTATAACTTTTGTTATGCGATATGTCAGAAGCTAAAAAAAAACCATTTGCACCGCAATCGATCTAAACTTTGGGTCCGAATGTTAGAACTTGTCTCGCTATATTTGCGGAGATATGATCTGAGGAAGTTAGAGTTTTTGCAAACTCCCGAATTATATTCCAAATAGGTGACCTAGGGAAAATCATCATAACTTGTGTTTTTAGCATTAGATTGAAATTTCGTAAGAAATTTCAGAAAGAGGACAACATGTATTTATCTTTGTATCAGTTTCAGGTACTAAGGTCAAAACAGTGACACGTAGCACATCGAACAAGTTCACTCTACTGAACTAGTTTATAATCAGGTCACCATGGGATATTTGGCATAACTCTTTCTTGGAGAATCCAATCTTGATCAGACTTGTGGGATTAGAAAAAGGACTCAAGGGGATACCGTATGATGAGATTTCAGATATTTGAGATCCACAGTTACAGAGATACAACAGATTCAATATCGAGCTCTTACAAAGTGAAAAAAAAAGGTGTGTAGTTTTTTTAAAATTTTGCATAAGGTTGGTTTGAAAAATTAGTTTGAATGAATTCAAAGGGAATAGTGAAGGATTGTTAGCATTAATTAATGCCCTGAAGAAATAAAATTGAAACACCTAGTAGGCAACATGAAAGCTCTAGCATGACTCGTGAAGAAGAGGAAGAAATGCAAGATGATATATCAAAATTGCAAGACCAAGTACAAGAAATTTCATTCTCACTAAAGGTAAATGAAGCCAAGATGAATGGCGTGGAAGCTAATATGAATGGCATGCAAGTTAATATGGAAGCTAAGATGGATGGCATGGAAGCTAAGATGAATGGAATGGATGATAATATGGAAGAATTGAAGATAAATTTGAATAAGTTGCTACAAGAAATGGTCACTAATGGTGAAAGGGTAGTAAAGGAAACTCATGATGAGAACAAAAGAAATGTTAATCATGATTTCATAGACTCTAATGTTGGATTGAAGATCCACCATGTTCCAAAAATCAATATGAGGAATTTTGATGACAAGGATCCCATAACATGGATACTACAGATGGAGCAATTTTTCGATCTCCATAACGTGCAAAACACACAAAAGGTACGTATTGCAACTTTATATTTGGAACCAAATCAGTTTTTATGGTATTGATGGCTTTGCTCTCATAAAAAAATTGTCACTTGGGAATTTTTTATGGAAGAAATGATAGCACATTATGAGGATACAAAAAGCAACACCATTTTTAGCCAATTGATAAATCTCAAATAAAAGGGTTCAATGATGGAGCACATTGAGGACTTCCAAAGATTGAAAATAAGGGTAAAATATATTCCATAGGAGCATAGGATTGATGTGTTCATAGGGAATTTAAAGGACAATATCCAACATGAAGTTCGCCTTTGGGAACCTGATTCATTGGAGAAGGCATTCAGGTTAGCAAGAAAAATGGAAAAAAAATTATGGCAACCAGGAAGCCTACGACTCACAACTATAAAGATGGAAGTGTTGTTGCCCCTAGCCTTCCACAGCCTACAAGGTTGACACCACAACAATTGGAAGAAAAAAGAGCAAAAGGGCTTTGTTACAATTGTGATAGCAAATACACTAAAGGTCATACGTGTGCTGAAAAGAAATTGTTCTACATAGATTGTGAAGAGGAGGATATACTCCAAGAACAAACCCTAGATAAATAAGAAATGAATCCAACCATATCTTCAAATGCATTGGCTAGAATTACCACTTCAGAAACTATCAAGATAGAAGGACACATCAAGAAGAAAAAGGTAATAGTGTTGATTGATTCGGGAAGTACCCATAATTTTATTCATTGTAAGATAGCAAAGGAATTGAATTTCTTCCCCAGCATCAGAGTTTCAAGTGATGGTTGCAAGTGGAGGAAGCATAAATTTCTCTAGAAAGTGCCATATCAAGCTATCTATGGGAAAATATGTATTGAATAGCCCAATTCTTTCCATTCCAATGGGTGGCGCTGATGTTGTACTAGGAGTCCAATGGCTACAATCCTTGGGAACCATAGCTTTTAATTTTCAAGAACTTTTCATGAAATTTTGTGCGGAAGGAAAGGAAGTTGAATTAAGGGGTATTACAAGGAATTTGGGAAAGATAATCATCTCTAACAGTATGACAAAGCTTCTAAAGAAGGAACAGTGAGGTGTAATTGCACAATTATGTTCGCTAGAGGTTCCCACATCAAAATCATCTATTTCTCTAGATCTCCAAAAAGTATTGGACAATCATTCCAAGTTATTTGAGACTCCCAAAGGTCTCCCACCTATTCATGATAATGATCATGTTATTCATTTGATTCCAAAAAGTGTTCCTCCAAAAATCAGGCCGTACAGATATCCCTATGCCCAAAAGAGTGAAATTGAACGTATGGTTGCAGAAATTTTAGAGGTTCAACCTAGTCAAATTTCTTTCTCTGCTCCAGTAGTATTGGTGTACAAGAAGGACGGATCATGGCGCATGTGTCCGGATTACAGGAAACTCAACAAGCTCACTATTAAAGATAAATTTTCCATTCCTATCATTGATGAATTATTGGATGAATTGCATGGATCAATTTACTTCACCAAGTTGGATCTTCGTTCAGGATATCATCAAATTAGAATGAAGACTGAAGACATTCCAAAAACAACATTTAGAACTCATGAGGGTCATTATGAATTTTGGTCATGCCTTTTGGTCTTACCAATGAACCTTCTACATTTAAGGGTTTGATGAATTCCATTTTCAAACCCTTCCTTAGAAAATTTGTGCTAATATTTTTTGATGATATACTAATCTACAACAAGTCTTGGAAGGATCATGTTGAACATGTTGATAGGGTGCTCAAACCATTGGAGGAAAAACAATTATATGCAAAAAGCTCTAAATGTTTCTTTGGAGTACAAGAAGTGGAATATTTGGGTCATATTATATCTCATGAAGGTGTTAAGGTACACCCTAGCAAAATTAAAGCCATTAAGGAATGGAAAATCCCCACATCCATAAAGCATTTATGAGGATTCTCGGGTTGAGAAGGTATTATCACAAGTTTGTTAAGAATTATGGGAGAATAGCAGAACCTTTAACAACATTATTGAATAAAGATGCATTTTCATGGACCACAGAAGCAACAAAGTCCTTCGAACATCTTAAAGAGGCAATGTGCCAAGCACCGGTCTTAGCTACACCAGACTTCACAAAAACCTTTGTTGTGGAATGTGATGCTTCAGGAAATGGAATTGTTGCTATTTTAATGCAAGATCAAAGACCCATTGCTTTCGAAAGTCGTCCAATCAAGGGAAAGTATTTACACAAAGCTATTTATGAGAAGGTGTTGTGGCCACCAACAACCCCCCTCTTTGTTTAGTATTAGCAATAACACTAAGCAAATGGGGACCCTTAATAAAAAATTCAAAAACATTTTATAAAACTTTTTGTATTATACTCCTTAAAAATATGTCGCATCGCGCGAAGAAGATAAATATTTCTTTACAAGCGTAATAAAAAACTGCGGAAAAAGAGATGCGAAATCCATCGCATCGCATGCATTAAGAAGCGCTCTTAAATGAAGATCTTAAGAAATCTCCGACGGCTGATATGCGACGTTGCATATCACAATATCACATAAGCAACACACAATGATTTAATGACTCGTCGCGATCCGCAATCTGCGATCAGCGATCTGCGATCTGCGATAGCCTGATCTAAAAGAATTTGCGATGACACATCTAGGTAATGCGATGACACGATGTTGCTATCGCCCATCGCAAATTTCCTCGGCTCATCATTCAAGAAAAACTGTCTATAAACCAAAATTAGGCGCGCGCCTTAAAAGAAATTAATGAACATATGCCAAAGTGTCAGTGAAGGACAGTTGTGTGTTTTTCGAAGAGTCAGTTCACGATGGGTGTCAAGATTTTACACATTCATAGAGGTTAAAGCTTTCGTATCAGTATTTATTATCATTACTCTTTTCCTTTGCGTGAACTGCAGGAATGAAAAACAGGAAACATCTAAGGAAAAGGGGAAAGCGTCAATGCTCGGAGAACAGAGAAGAGATGCCTTCATAAACGGATGCCACATGCAACAGAACCACAGATTCCAGAGTGTCACTCAACAGATGCTGAGTTCAATAGGTGATTCAACATTCAGGGTTAGAAAGCTCACAAAAGCAGCATGTTTACGAAAAATCCCGAAACTTCTACCCAGTGAAGAAAAAAGCGCTAAAGGCAGAAAACACACCAGAAAAGCCTAGATCAAAAAACAAAGGCAGTTTTGATCACGCTAGGCGCTAAGAAAATTGTTCAGAAAGCAAAGTCCCTAACTTGCTTAGTCATTCGCAAGTCTGGAAACCGAAATAGCAAAAGCAGAAGCAGTTTGAGAGAAATTTGGGTTGTTGCCAAATATATACGCAGTGAATTCGCGCAACCAGAAGATAATTCTCAAAAATATCTTCTAGTGTACTAAAAAGTGGTGCCAGCGCTTGCCATTTCTGTTTGCGTAACTCAAACAAAAGCAGAAGGCAACCAGCTGACTCTTCCCAGGCGAATGTTGAATGCTCACAACATTTAAGGAGCAAATGCAGAAATAGTTAGGAATTAGATTCAGTTTTTAGAAATAGTTTTGCTTTAGAAGAAGGGCGGTCATTTAAACCGTATCCTAAATTTATGTAATTAAGTTATTTAGTTAGTAGTATTTAAACCCTTCTCATGCATTTGGAGAAGGGTCCAGAAATGTTTCAAAAACTTGTCCTCAGAACATGCACTTCTGCACCCTCAGAGGAGGTTTTGATGAATGGATGGATCAAGGTTTATCAATGTTTGCATTTGATGTCTGCTACTGATGTTGCACTTTTGTACTCTTAGTAGATGTTAGAACGAGTAGAGATAAATCATTTTTGCTTGAAGCTTATGAGTAGGACCAGTCATAAATGGTACTTTTATCTCTTGGCCATTTCTGCTTATATTCTTAAAGTGATATACAGTTTTAGTTGTTTATATGTTATTGCATGAACGTGTGAGTTACCATTTGGCACTTTTGTACGGTGGAGCCATTTATTTATGTCTGATATATGAATAACTTATTATCCGATATGCTGTTCACAACTGTTTTGCCTAACATTTTATGCAAAGTAGTTCATCCTAATTGATTTCTATTCTTATGATAGTTAAATGATCTTTATTACCAGTTATTGTCTGAAATCTTTTTAGATCGCATAATAGAAGAGATACACCCCGGGTTAGCATAGATTAGATGTGCTGTTTTTCATTAGATTACAATAGCATAGAGTTAGTTTAAAAGTTTGAATTAGATTAGCTTTAAGTATTCTTAGATCAGCAACATACAACTCTGCACACACACTCACACACCCTTAGATTAGGAAACTGGTCCCATTATCCCTAGTTGGACCCGCTATACCAAACGGATAAGGAGCTGCCAACCAAGGTCCGGAACGGGTGGGTATCCCCCTTGTTGTCGACCCGATTTTCGGGGCTTCAACATATTTGGCACTAGAAGGAGGGCCTGAAGCATATTGTCTGTTGGAATGGTTTGAAATCATAACATTTGAATTAGGATGGCTGCTCACAAACTTCCCATTTGGAGTTGTATCCATGTTTGTGCCTCTTCCAACACTCCACCTGAAGTGGTAAGACTCTTGTCTCAGATAAAATTCAATGGTAAGAATAATTCTTCTGCTTTTAATCATGCTCTTCAATTTATTCAAAGAGTTTCAAGTTCGAACGTTCAAAGAATTGATGAAGGCGTTTTATGCAGAATTTTTACTCTTACATTCACGGCAGAATCTAGAAAATGGTGTAGAACCCTCCCAGTTGCCTCAATTCACAGCTGGGAACAATTCGTCAAGGCTTTCATTTGTAAATTTGATTGTTATGACTATAACCAGGTATATGATGAAATTGATTATCTACGGAAACAAGATGAATCTGTTAGGGATTTTAATATGCGATTTCATCTTGATTGTTTAAAATATGATCTTGAAAATGAACTCATGGATGAAGAATCTTCAGTTTATGCTGAGCATTCCCTGCCTCCTATGTCTGATCCAACAAAAATTAGTCCAAGCTTTGTCTCACTTTATTCTAATATGAATGAGAATTCCAATTTGAATATACAAATCAGCCATGATGAAGAAGGTTCCCAAAGCCTAGGAGACATGCATGCTCTAATGCAAGAGGAAAAAAGCGAGAATGTTGGAGGAAAGCCTGCCTTGGAACCAGGAGATGACTTTCATACAAGGTCAGATAATATCATTGCAAGTCAACAAATGCAGATGCCAAGGTTAGAACAGCAAACTAATTCTCTTTCGAAAAGTATCAGTACACAAAGGTATGATCTAAAACCCGATGTCTATGATGAATCTGATGAACGAAGATTTTTCCACGATGATATTTTCAAATGCATTGTTCCACAATCACATTTTTCTCTTTATCCTGATGTTTTTAGTGATGATAATTTTTCCCCTCTCAATATTAAAGATATCTCAAAAAGTACAGAGAGTTATTCAAGTGAGTCATCATTAGGTTTTCAAGATAAAAAGACAGCTATAGAACATCCTTTGATCATTTTCAAACAAGAACCACTTGACCTTCCTTGTCTGAAAATATTGGATAAAAAAGAGAAATCTAGAGAAACCTGTAAAGTCATTTATGATAGCTACTTTGATGATGATGATGTTGATTTATCCCAAGTAACTCAACAAAGCTCAGATAATGAGAGATATTCTAATTCAAGAATCATATCAGACAATCCTCATTTCAAAGTAAAGGATCATTTGCATGATTTTACTATCCAAGACAATACCCCGATCTATGATTCATATCATGAGGAAACCCCCATGCCTATTCACAATCATAACTTGTCTTTTGATTCACAATACAGAATTCGAAATTTCTCGGATCCCATAATTCTGGCCAGTTCTTGTGAAAAAGAAGATATTTCAAGTCAATCCCAGTTGTGCTGTAACATTATTTGTACAGATAATCATTTCATTCTTTCTCACTTGCACTCATTTTGTACAAAATCGGATTGTGTTTTAAATTTTCAGACTTTTGATAAATTAAAATGGTATACTGAGCACCTTATTAAAGAACATTCAAAAGATGTGCTACCATTTTGGAAAACTAGATTGTGTCAAGGAAGTATAGAACATTTTCAATTCCAAGATCAATCGATATCAGACTTCCTTAAAAAACTTCTATGTCCTCCAAGACATCATCGACGAAAGAAAGTATTTTTGCAAAATTGCCAGCAATTCGCGTTAATAGATAAATCTCTTGTCAGAAATTTCTATCTATTCCTCATTGATTTATTTAGTGATTTATATATGGAAACTTTCCTTTTACAAGAAGTTGCTAAAAGCTTGACTTTAACACATAATGGATTACAGGCCATAAAAACTAAAAAATCATATTCGCAACCTGGCTTGTCATCTTTCCTATTTCGTGATCACCAATCCATAACAAAAATTCACCCTGATTTTTATGATCCAATAGGTATCCAGTTGGACAAAAGATATCATAAGAAAGAAATTTCAGGCAGAATTCCAACTGAAGTTACACTTTCTAATCCTACATCCAATATTCACAGTCCAAGAAAAGTTTTATTCTTAACGCTAATGTTTAAAAGGTACATACGTGTAGGAATAAAAATGAAAAGATGGTTCCACTGGAAATATCATTTCACCTAGCTAATTCTTCTGTGTATAGTTAGAATAGGAGTAGGAGTAATTTATCTAGGTTATTAGGTTGATAATTTACTTTTAATAGTTGGTAGGAAAAATAAGAGAAGAGATTATCCCTATTATGTACATAATCCTAGGGAATTTCAACCTCTCATTTCTTTAAATGTTTTTGTTTCCTAATAAAATTTGTTGTGGTTAATAGCATTTGACATTTACTAAAGACATCGTTTCTCTATCAAGATTTTGAACTTATGCTTCTATAAATAGCAAATCTTTTGGAAACTTGATCTTTATTATTAATAGATACAGTTTAAAAAAACTTTAACCCTGATATGATACTAGTTTCAACTTCAAGAAATTTGATGAAAGCAATCTTAGTGAAGAAATTGTTTTATATCAAGTACAATGAAAGGTATCAATAACAAAATAAGGATTCCTTGTAGAAACAGCCATTTCCAAAAAACTCTATTATTGTTGTCTAGGGCTTTCTTAAGGAAAGCGATGATATCCTCCTTGTTAGAGAAAATCGCAGCATTCAGAGAGACAATCCAAGAAACACTATATCTCAAAGAATAAGAGGTCTCATCACGAGCCGACTTATCATAATCACAGATATTATAAACTTTGCTGACTTTTCCATTACTGTCCACCAAAACAGGGCAACGACTCAAGATTATTGAAATCACAAGACAAGGGGTCTCATCACGAGCCAGCTTGTTCAGCAAAAGTGTAAATCAAGTGAATGACTGTGTCGTAATTTGGCTACCAAACCAAGACATTGTTCTTTAAGAATAAAAAAGGAAAAAGCGTTAATCTGGATTTTTCTTTGAAAGTTGTAGATCATCTTAAGCAGGATAAAGGATCATTACTGGGTAATAGGTAACCCTGTCGAGGCTATGGATGCCTGCTGGCAGCAGAGGCTCTACCTGCGACAAAGGAGCATATTTAAAAAGCTGCTACACAGGGAAGACTTTATTTTATCTTTACAAGACCAAGTAATGGCTGATGTAAATGCAAGGACAAGCTGAGGAAACAAACAATTAAAATAGAAAGAAGTTGAAACAAAATATCATTGATAGTTTGGAGTATAATATGCTTTATCTTTTTATAATAAAGTTTAATTTTCTGAAAAAAATTTCGTTGTTTCGGAAGTTTAAAAAATTCAATAGAAAATGCAGAGATAACTGGTTCTCCCAAGTGAATCGCCATTTTTGTGGCCACCAACAACCCCCCTCTTTGTTTAGTATTAGCAATAACACTAAGCAAATGGGGACCCTTAATATAAAATTCAAAAACATTTTTTAAAACTTTTTGTATTATACTCCTTAAAAATATGTCGCATCGCGCGAAGAAGATAAACATTTCTTTACGAGCGTAATAAAAAATTGCGGAAAAAGCGATGCGAAATCCATCGCATCGCATGCATTAAGAAGCGCTCTTAAATGAAGATCTTAAGAAATCTCTGACGGCCGATATGCGACGTCGCATATCGCAATATCGCATAAGCAGCACACAATGATTTAACGACTCGTCGCGATCCACGATCTGCGATCTGCGATAAACGTGATCTGCGATAAACGCGATCTGCGATAGCCTGATCTAAAAAAATTTGTGATGACACATCTAGGTAATTCGATGACGCGATGCTGCTATCACCCATCGCAAATTTCCTCGGCTCATCATTCAAGAAAAGCTGTCTATAAACCAAAATTAGGCGCGCGCCTTAAAGGAAATTAATGAACATATGCCAAAGTGTCAGTGAAGGACAGTTGTGTGTTTTTCGAAGAGTCAGTTCACAATGGGTGTCATGATTTTACACATTCATAGAGGTTAAAGCTTTCGTATCAGTATTTATTATCATTACTATTTTCCTTTGCGTGAACTGCAAGAATGAAAAACAGGAAACATCTAAGAAAAAGGGGAAAGCATCAATGCTCGGAGAACAGAGAAGAGATGCCTTCATAAACAAATGCCGCATGCAACAGAACCACAGATTCCAGAGTGTCACTCAATAGATGCTAAGGTCAATAGGTGATTCAACATTTAGGGTCAGAAAGCTCACAAAAGCAGCATGTTTACGAAAAATCCCGAAACTTCTACCCAGTGAAGAAAAAAGCGCTAAAGGCGGAAAACGCACGAGAAAAGCCCGGATAAAAAAAAAGAGGCAGTTTCGATTGCGTTAGGCGCTAAGAAAATTGTTCAAAAAGCAAAGTCCCTAACTTGCTTAGTCATTCGCAAGTTCGGAAACCGAAATAGCAAAAGAAGAAGCAGTTTGAGAGAAATTTGGGTTTTTGCCAAGTATATACGCAGTGAATTCGCCCAACCAGAAGATAATTCTCAAAAATATCTTCTAGTGTACTAAAAAGTGATGCCAACGCTTGCCATTTCTGTTTGCGTAACTCAAACAAAAGCAGAAGGCAACCAGCCAACTCTTCCCAGGCGAATGTTGAATGCTCGCAACATTTAAGGAGCAAATGTAGAAATAGTTAGGAATTAGATTCAGTTTTTAGAAATAGTTTTGCTTTAGAAGAAGGGCGGTCATTTAAACCGTATCCTAAATTTATGTAATTAAGTTATTTAGTTAGCAGTATTTAAACCCTTCTCATGCATTTGGAGAAGGGTCCAGAAATTTGTCAAAAACTTGTCCTCAGAACATGCACTTCTGCACCCTCAGAGGAGGTTTTGATGAATGGAGGGATTGAGGTTTATCAATGTTTGCATTTGATGTCTGCTACTGATGTTGCACTTTTGTACTCTTAGTAGATGTTAGAACAAGTAGAGATAAATCATTTTTGCTTGAAGCTTATGAGTAGGACCAGTCATAAATGGTACTTTTATCTCTTGGCCATTTCTGCTTATATTCTTAAAGTGATATACAGTTTTAGTTGTTTATATGTTATTGCATGAATGTGTGAGTTACCATTTGGCACTTTTGTACGGTGGAGCCATTTATTTATGTCTGATATATGAATAACTTATTATGCGATATGTTGTTCACAACTATTTTGCCTAACTTTTTATGCAAAGTAGTTCATCCTAATTGATTTCTATTCTTATGATAGTTGAATGATCTTTATTACCAGTTATTGTCTGAAATATTTTTAGATCGCATAATAGAAGAGATACACCCCTGCTTAGCATAGATTAGATGTGCTGTTTTTCATTAGATTACAATATCATAGAGTTAGTTTAAAAGTTTGAATTAGATTAGCTTTAAGTATTCTTAGATCAGCAACATCCAACTCTGCACACACACTCACACACACTTAGATTGGGAAACTGGTCCCATTATCCCCAGTCGGACCCGCTATACCAAACGGATAAGGAGCTGCCAACCAAGGTCTGGACCGGGTGGGTATCCCCCTTGTTGTCGACCCGATTTTCGAGGCTTCAACAGAAGGAAATGTTGGCAATACTACATGCACTTAAGGAATGGCGACCCTACCTAATGGGAAGACACTTCAAGGTAAAAAAAAATCATTATAGTCTTAAATACTTTTTAGAACAAAGATTATCCTATGAAGAGCAACAAAAAATGGGTCACAAAGATGTTGGGTTATGACTTTGAAATCATCTACAAAAAATGGAAGCTAAATGTTGTGGAAAATGCACTCTCAAGAAAGGATGAAGATGTGGAAGCATTGTTGTGCGCCATTTCTATTATCCAACCAGATTGGATAAACGAAGCAAGGGAGGAATGGAAGAATGATGAAGAAGTGTGGGCACTCATTAAAAAGTTACAACAAGACCCCAGTACATCCGATACATTTAGCTGGAAAAATGATTCCTTATGGTACAAAGATCACTTATACCTATGTAATGATTCCCAACTCAAACAAAATATTCTTATGGAATTGCACACTTCTCCCTTAGGAGGGCACTCAGGATTTTTAAAAACTTACCACAGGGTTAAGAAGGAATTTCTTGGGATGGCCTTAAATCGGATATTCAAAAGTTTGTGGTGAAATTTTTGGTTTTTCAACAAATTAAATTTGAAACAATTAAGACCCTAGGCCTATTACATCCTTTATCCATTCCAAGCCAACGTTGGGAGGAGGGTTCAATGGATTTTATCATAGGTTTACCCAAGTTTGAGGGAAAGAGTGTCATCATGGTGGTAGTTGACGGACTTACCAAGTATGCACACTTTTGTGCATTATCACATCCATTTAAAGCCAGTACATTTTCTACTGCATTTATGGAAACAATTCAAAAGCTACATGGAAACCCAAAGATTATTGTAAGTGACAGAGATCCCATTTTCATTGGAAATTTTTGGACAAAATTATTTTCTTGTCTCGGTACTCAGTTAGCTCATATCTCATCTTATCATCCTCAATCAGATGGGAAAACTGAGATAGTAAACAAATTTTTGGAAGGATATCTTCGTTGCTTTGTATCTGATAAATAGACACAATGGGTCAAATGGTTGCCTATGGCTGAATGGTGGTCTAACACTTCCTTCCATAATGCAGCAAAAATGACCCCATTTATGGCACTTTATGGATATCATCCACCATCCATCACATCATATTCAAGAGAAAATTCTAAGGTTCAAGCAGTGGAACATCACGTCGAGCATCAACAACAAGTTCTCCAACTCTTAAAGGATAACCTCACATTGGTACAGAATAGAATGAAACAACAAGTAGATCAACATCATAACAAAAGAAGTTTTGATGTAGGTGACTTGGTATTCCTATGGCTACAACCATATAAACAAATTTCCCTCAAGAAAGCTAAGAAGAATAATAAATTATCACCAAAGTATTATGGTCCGTACAAGGTGTTGCAAAAGATTGGTGCTATGGCATACAAATTGGAGCTTTCTGCAGCTTCCCAAGTACACCCAGTTTTCCATGTTTCATGTTTAAAGAAGGTAATAGGTGACAAGATCCCAGTTCAAACAATATTGCCAGTACTTTACAAGGAAGAAAAAATCATATTGGAACCAGAAGCAGTCACAGAAACAAGAACTCGATAGCTATGAAATCGATCAATTTCAGAGTATCTCATTAAGTGGAAGAACCTATCCGCTGAATATTCCACATGGGAGGATGATAATTTTATACAGAAGCATCTAGAACTAATCAAGCATTGAGGACAACGCTTTTTGGAATGAGAGGGGCATGTTAGGCCCCTATAATACCAGTGATTACCAGATTACTATTGTCATTGTATCCCTTATTGTTATTATTGTGCCCCTATTGTCCCCATATTGTTATTAGTATGCCCCATAGAAACTCACTATTGTTATTTTTGTGCCCTTATGTTATTACTGTTATGTCGTCTTGATTATATTGTGACCCCTTGGACTCCTATATGTAGAAGGGAGGTTTAGCCATTTGTGTCATCCAAGAATTGTTCATTTGTGTAATGTAAAAGAGGTTTCCCCCTCGAAGAGGCTGAATTCTAAGGCATTGATTTATCTTTTCTATCTTTTTCTGATTTGGTTTCCTAACACAGCAAAACCACCCACACCACAAAAGTAGTGCGAGGACCCTTAAAACTATCTCCCCGTCATTCCGATAAACCGCTTATCCTCCGTAAATATGAATTTCACACCATATTCAAAAGTTTCTGTTAAAGACTTTAAACGTTGAAAACCTGTGTTTTCACGCCTTTCGCCCGTTTAATAGTGTAAACCCATAAAACCCTTCAGCGCCACTATGAACCTCTGCGATGCAATTCCACCTCCATTTATGTCCAAAACACTGCCACGACCCCTTCCTGGGGCATCCCTGTGCCAGAAAGCTGTCAAATCTCCTATCAAGCCGACTGATGTTTTCTTAATTATTGTTGAATTTTATAGATAATCATTTGAAGATTGGAGCTTGGATAAACAATTTTGATACTAGTCACAGAACCTAATTACTCCAAGACTCGACCAAGAAACCTGTTAAAATCCTAAATTCAGAAGAAGAAGACCAATTATACAAGGAACAGAAGACAATTACACATAGAGCCGAGAAGAGGACAACTATACAGAACACGGATAGTCAAAACAGAGGAACCAGACCATAGATGCAGTTAGAAGACAAGTGAACAAAACATACTAAGACTTGATCAAAATCCAATTCCCAATGCTGATACACATAAAAACAAAAGAATTTACTATTGAAACACACAGTAAAAGGTTAAATGTGCAGTAAAAGGAAAGACACATAAAGGATAAAGATAGGTCATCAGAGTGAAAGAGTGACAGTGACAGAGAGTATCAGATGAAATCCAGAAGTAAATAAAGCCTCCAGTGTAATGATTCAAACAACAAAGAGCATAGAGAGCTAAAAACAAACCATAACAACCAGCAATACAACAATAAAAGGGACAACATGAAAGTCTTCCTGTGAGAAGATATTTGTATTTCCTAGATTAAATCTCAAGTCAGATTGAGATATTTGTAATAAAACCTTAGTATAAATACTTCACAATTCGAAGTACATAGTGTGGATTCTTAGACATTTCTATAGACTTCTTAATCAAAAGACTCTAAATCCATTGGAGCATTAACTGAGGGCAACAAGCTGCATTGATGAATAAAGACCAGATATTTCAAAGGATTCATGTGTAGAGCGAAGTGGAGACAAGTATTTTCTCACGTTGTTGTTATATCTTAAAGTTTTTCCATAATGTTTATTTGAATCTGAATGCAATAATTGGAATATTGTATCAAAATTTGTTTAATTACACTCTGCTATAATAGTTAGACAAATACATGTTTTCTACAGATAATCTAAGTTAAGTAATCCTTAATTTCTCCTTAGTTTAGGTTGTTTCCTTTTAATCTATAGCAAAGGATTCTTAATTGCCCTATGTTTCTGATTACCCTCTAGTCCTCGTTTCAATCCTAGTCTGAGAATTCTTAATTGCTCTCTCACCCTAGTTAAAACATTTCCATCCCTCTGGCCTAAAGACCTATACTCTACTATGCTATCTTGCCCTTTGAACATTCCCTTTAGTGAGTTGATCCAGTCCTACTGCTGTTTTGTTGACTCCATAGCCCAATGGACTAGAGAGATCATCCTATCCATCTGTTTCAAGATTCCCACCACCCAATCTTCAATACAAATCAAAAACCCCTTAAACATTAAGAACTAGCCTAAAATCCCAACAAAACAAAGCTAAATCATATAGAGAGAGCCCTCTCTGGACTTAGGTTGTCTAGAGCCTATACCCAAAAGTTGTTTTGTGGTTACCTCGGTCATTTTCTTTCTTCTAATATATTCTAGATAAAATTTTGAGTGATAATAAGGCCCCCTCAACAAGATACATAGCTCTTTGTTGTACGGGTTGCAGATGATCACTTTATTGATATAATTCAGTTTCTAACTACTCGAACATCCCCGGAAGGATATTCTACTTCGCAGAAGAAGGAGTTGGTGGTCCACATAGCTGACTTCTCTGTGATTGCGGGACACTTGGATACGATGGGCACTGATGAAACACTACACCAATATGTTCTAGAATTTGAACGATCAAGTATCCTCACTGAAGAACATGGAGGAGTGGCGAGACAACACTATGCAAGTAGAGCGACTGTGTAGAAGATTCTGCGTGTAGGATTATGGTGGCCAATGCTACATAAGGATTTTAAGGCATATTGCAAGGCATGTGATGTGTGTCATAGGATGGGAAAGCCATCACGAAGGGATGAATTTCCTTTAAATCCTCAGATTTCACTACAGGTGTTTGATAAATGGGCTATTGACTGTGTGGGTCTGATGCAGCCCTCGGGGAAAAATACTAGTGTGTGATATATTATTACTACGACTAAATACTTAACAATTTGGGAAGAGGCATAATTGATGAAATACTGTACCATTGCTATAGCCACGACATTCGTATATGAGTATGTCTTGAGAAAGTTTGGGTGTCCTAAGATACTAATGAGTGATAGGGGTACGCACTTTCTCAATGAAACTATTTCCGTGATGCTCGAATAATGTTAGGTTTATCATCAAAATAGTATGCCCTATCATCCTCAAGCCAATGGTATGGCTGAAGCATTCAATAAAATCTTGGAGAACACATTGAAAAAGGTCTCAAACGCACAGAGAAATGATTGGGATGTGCACATACTAGTGGTCCTATGGGCATATAGGATGACTTGTAATAAATTGACTCAACAAAGCCTGTTCAGAATGGCCTATGGGATAGAGGTTGTGATGCCTATGGAATATATTGTTCCAAGTTTATGAATTGTAGCATTGACTGATATGACGGATCAAAAGACTATGGAGGAGCACCTCGCACAGTTTTTGGAGTTAGAAGAAGATAGGTTTTTAGCAGGATTTCACTAACAAGTGCAAAAGGAATGTGAAAAAGGCATGGCATGATCGACATATTAAGTTATTGAATTGAGGCTTCTGTGATCCATATCAGGTTTACGCGAGATTTTTTGGTGTAAATCACAAGATCTATCATTTGTTGACGTGTTTCAAACCAACCAGTGTGGTTCATTGTCAGGACAAGTTGAAGAAATAGATCCAACTTTGCATGTTAAATAATTTGAGCAGAGCCTCCAACGGGTAACTTGACCAACAACTAATTTTGACTATGGGACCAGAGTCATAATTTTTTTTTATAATTTAATGGAAGTTAGTTATATTAGGGGACCATTCCCTTAAAATATATATATAATAATTTTAATTGGTGTTTAAGTTAATAGTTAGTTAAAACGGTATTATTTAATAATTAAAAATTATAAGTTATTTAGTAATTTAAATGGAAGTTAGTTATATGAAGGACCTTTCTTTTAATATAAATTATATGTATATATAAATATATAAATATATATAAAGTAATTTTAAGATAATAGTTAGTTAGAATTAATAAATACATATTAGAATGACAAAAAAATATTAAGTTAAAATTAAATATCTAATTAAATAATAATAATAATAATAATAAATAAATAAAAATAAATAAATTTAATTAAGAACGTAGTTGGTTATAAAAGGTAATTAATTTAATATTGTCTAACAGTTGAAAAATAAATAAATAAATAAATGGAGCCAAAAAACGAGGAGGGGGGGTGGAAAAAATGACTAGGAAGAGAGTGCTAGGACCCAACACCTACTGATTTTCTAGCCATCCTCTCTATTGAGATTGCTCAGCCTCTTTTCAATCTCAAGAGCTTGCCTCAATTTCCGATGATGGAACTACGAAACTCTAGCAATAACACTAGCCTCCTCAATGCAAACATGATGATTGGTTTTTTCTGCATGCTCAGCTAAAGCGGAAGACTTTGCTCTCCTATGCTTAAGGTCAGCTGCGTGCTCACTAATCCTTTGATTAATGGAGTGACCAGTCTCACCAATATAGGGGGTCCCATAGGAACAAGGGATAATATATACCCTTTTCATATCTTTAGGGTCGATAGGATCCTTCATTGATCTAAGGGACATACGAATGGTGTTAAGGGGCCTAAAGGTCACAGGGACACTATGCATCTTGAGAATCCTTGCAATCTTATCATTAGTCCCCTGAACAAATGGAAGATGGACACCTGGAATCTGTTCCTTTGGTTCCCTTTACAAAGCAGTATCTTCATGCTAGTTCCCACTATTTCCCGGCTCAAAAGATGGGTGTTCTCAATACCCTTGATATTCGGGCCCTAAGGATCTTAGATAAAAAGAGTTTTGAGAAAGAAAAATCCCATCTCCTTGATGTCTTTGTTGAGAACGGTTATAGTAGATACATGGGTCAGAAGGCTTTCCTTAAAGCTTCCAAGAATTATCTGGCTAAAAGGGAACCGAAGGAACGAATTCCAGGTGTCCATCTTCCGTTTGTTCAAGGGACTACTGATAAGATTGCAAGGATTCTCAAGATGCATAGTGTCCCTATGACCTTTAGGCCCCTTAACACCATTCGTATGTCCCTCAGATCAATGAAGGATCGTATCGACCCTAAAGATATGAAAGGGGTATATATTATCCCTTGTTCCTGTGGGACCCCCTATATTGGTGACACTGGTCGCTCCATTAATCAAAGGATTAGTGAGCACGCCGCTAACCTTAAGCATATGAGAGCAAAGTCTTCCGCTTTAGTTGAGCATGCAAAAAAAACCAATCATCATGTTTGCATTGAGGAGGCTGGTGTTATTGCTAGAGTTTCGCAGTTCCGTCATCTGAAATTTAGGGAAGCTCTTGAGATTGAAAAGAGGCCGAGCAATCTCAATAGAGAGGATGGCTGGAAAATTAGTAGGTGTTGGGTCCCAACACTCTCTTCCTGGTCATTTTTTCTGCCCCCCCTCCTCGTTTTTTGGCTCCATTTATTTATTTATTTTTCAACTGTTAGACAATATTAAATTAATTACCTTTTATAACCAACTACGTTCTTAATTAAATTTATTTATTTTTTGGATAGGTTATTTATTTTTTTTAATTAGATATTTAATTTTAACTTAATATTTTTTCTCGTTCTAATATTTATTTATTAATTCTAACTAACTATTATCTTAAAATTACTTTATATATATTTATATATTTATTATACATATAATTTATATTAAAAGAAAGGTCCTTCATATAACTAACTTCCATTTAAATTACTAAATAACTTATAATTTTTAATTATTAAATAATACATTTTTAACTAACTATTAACTTAAACACCAATTAAAATTATTTTAGATATATATATATATATATATATATATATATTAAGGAAATGGTCACCTAATATAACTAACTTCCATTAAATTATAAAAAAAAATTATGACTCTGGTCCCAAAGTCAAAATTAGTTGTTGGTCAAGTTAGCCGTTGGAGGCTCTTCTCAGATTATTTAACATGCAAAGCTGGATTTGTTTCTTCAATTTGTCCTAATGATGAACCACACTGGTTGGTTCGAAACGAGTCGACAAATGATAGATCTTGTGATTTATGCCGAAAAATATCTTGTAAACCTGACATATTAAGTTGTGAATGTTCAAGGTGAATGATTTAGTGTTACTTTATGACAAAAATTTCACGAAGTTCCCTGGGAAGTTTCAAATGCACTGGTTGGGGCCCTAAGTAGTCAAAGAAATTACAGATGGTGGTGCAGTTTAGCTCGTGAAGTTGAATGGGGAAATATTTCCGGGAAGAGTCAATGGTAGTAGACTAAAGTTATATCAAGGGGATCCTGCCTCTGCACGATGACTACATGATGGCAAGATAGTCTTAGTACTCTAGGTAGTTGCAAGGAAGTATGGGACTCTAAACTACACTACCCGAAGAATGGGAAAATGACATAAGTATGCTGCACGAGGGAAGCTAGAAGTGCACTAGGAGGAGCTGCACCAAGAGGGTTGTGCCATGGAGGTTGTTTCCACATAGATGGGTCCAAAAATAGTCGTTGGGTTCATTGTAGCTGATTGGATGGCGAAAATTCCATTAGGAGGAGTGGGTAGGAAACATTTATTGCACAAATCTTTGGCAATCTGCTGCCAAAGATGAATTTATGATAAGATTTTGGAGGGAACTTCGGATTTGAATTCAAAATTACCTATAAATATGGCATGTTGGCCTGTAGTAGAACACTTTTCCTTCTGAAAATTATTTGTAAGCTCTGTTGTCTGAAACCTACGAACCGAGAAGATTGGGAGAAACTTGTGTCACAGTTGGTGTTCGCAAATTATCCTGAATGGAACCATGAGCTCATCCTTGAGCAAATAATTGCAACTAATCGCACAGAAGCTGTTGTCTCTGAAGCCACCATCTCTGATGTTGAAGCCCTTGAAATTGCATCGGCAAGGGAAGCTACACCATCTGCTGCTAAGGAAAAACAAAAGAAACCATAGGTTGTACCAGTGCAGCTATCACTGAGGAAGAACCCTATGGAGCTTTGGTAGAAAGGGAGGATGGAAAAAGCAAAAAATCCATACGAACCCCTAGATATAGACTAAGAGGATCTTCACGACGGGGTCGAAGAATTGGATGCTGAGGAGGGCGAGCCTATCACTAGGCTCCCGGATTGTATCCCTCCATGAAAGGGAAAAGCGAAGATACCCAAGGATCCAGATTTTGGCAAGTTTATGGTCTCTACCCCGTTATTACCAAAGAAATTTTCATTTGAAGGCATGTAGTTAGGATGCATTCCCACCATCAAAATGTAAGAATGGGATCTAGTTGATCACGATAAATTCCCACACTTGGCAATAAACAAATATCTAGCAAAGATATACTATTAGAGGACTTAACAGTCACGGGAAGAAACAAATATTGAAAAAAAAATCCTGTCTAAAAATCCCGATATCCTTCTAATTCAAGAAATCAAACTTGAGTCAATTCACCCTTCTCTCCTTCTCAACTCCTGTTTTAAGCCTTACAGCTTCTTAGCTAACTTAGCCAGAGGTTCGATAGGAGGGATAATGACTCTATGTAAAAACTCTAAGTTCAACCTCATATGCTCTTTGGCCATTCATCATTCTATAACAAGACTCAGAGGCTTTCCTTACAACCATAGAAAACCTCAATCTCATAGACATACCCACCAACAATGGAACTTTCACCTGGAATAACCGAAGAGGATGAGATCGACAAATTTCCTCTCGACTATATCGCTTCATCTTATTGGAGGAAACTTATCTTACCTCTTGGGAAACGAAAGCATGAATTCTCCCGCAAGCAAGTTGATATCACTGGCCTATCTCTCTCAAGATTCACATTTCCAATTGTTCTAAAAATAAGCCTTTCAGATTTGAAGCCTTCTGGTTTGATCACCTGGATTTCGTGGATAAAATGAAACAATGGTGGACCAACCCTCCCATAATATCCAACAACAAAATGTACACTTTCCAACAAAAGCTAAAACATATCAAAGATGAACTCAAGAAATGGAATAGAGAATCATTCGACAATATCGTCACAAAAAAAAAACAAACAAAAGAAAACAAAACAAAAAACAAAACAAAACAAAACAAAACTTGGCGCTCAAGTTGAACCTTCTCCAACAAAACATTATTGAAGAAGATCTCATAGAAAGAAGCAAGCTAGAGGAACAAACATTACAACAAAATTGGGAGGAAAGAGCCATCCAAGAAGAGAGGTTGTGGCAACAAAAAACTAGAATCAATTGGCTGAAATGTGGGGAAAATAACAGTGATTTTTTTCCTAAATCAATGATACAACACAAGAGAAATAACATAATTCTGTCTTTGAAGAACTGAGAGGGACAAATCATTCACTCTCAAGATGAGTTGGAGGCAGAGCTCACTCATTAATTCAGCTCTCTTCTCAAAGACCCAAGCAATGACCAGGATTAGGATATTAAAAAAATCACCAACCACATCCCCAAAATCCTTATTGAAGAGCATAAAAAAATTCTCCTATGAAAAGTGTCACTCCAGGAAGTGGAAGAAGTGGTTATGGAGATGCCCAATGGGAAAGCCCCTGGCTTAGATGGTTTTACCATAGATTTATATAAAGCTTGTTGGTTCATCCTTAAATCAGGAGTCCATGCCCTTTTGGAAGAATCCCAAGTTCAGAAGTCTGTCCTAAGAGCCCTCAACTCCACATTCCTAACCCTGATTCCCAAGGGAAAATCAGCTGACTCCCTGGACAAATTTTGGCCTATAGCCCTCTGCAATGTCATTTACAAAATTATCTCAAAAGTCCTTTCCAATCGGTTGAAATCCATCATGCCTCTCCTTATCTCTCATCACCAATCTGGTTATGTGGAAGGTAGAAAAATCATGGATAGTATCATCCTTTCTCACGAGCTCGTCCACTCTCTCAAAATCCAAAAGAAGCCCTGTATGATGATTCAATTAGACATGCCCAAGTCTATGACAACATTAGTTGGGATTACATGAGACAAGTTCTGGTTGCATTTGGTTTCCTCAAAGATAGTCTCAAATGGATCATGGCAATGGTGTCAGGAGCATTCTTCTCCATCCTCATGAATGGCTCCCCTTCGACACCCTTCCATCCTTCCAGGGGTATCAAGCAAGGGGATCCTATCTCTCCCTTCCTCTTTGTCATCATGGTTAAAGGGTTAAGCCTCTCAATTGTTGATACTTTGCATGCTAACAAACTCTCAGGTCTACATCCCCACGCCTCGACTTCCCCCTCCACGCATGAGAAATTCCTGGATGACACCCTGCTCATGGGGCTCCCAACCATCAAAGAAGCTTCCTCTTTCAAGTCCATTATGCTCAACTTTTCTGCAACCTCTGGCACTACCATCAACCCTGAGAAATCCAAGTTGTTATTCTTTAACACCCCTCTGCCTATCTGTAGGAACATTGCTAGACTCCTTGATTTCCCCATTAACACCCTCCCCTCCATCTACCTTGGGGTCCCCCTGACAGATAGGCCACTCTCAGAGGCAACTTGGGAAGAATTAATCAATAAGCTGGAAAAAAGAATTTCTAATTGGACTTTCAAATCTCTCAATCTGGCTTGTCGTCTCGTCCTTGTTAAATCTGTTTTACATGCGATCATGCTCTACTTGTACTTGGATTTGGTAGCTCCAAAAGCAATATCCATCAAAATCAAAAACCTACAGAGAAATTTCTTATGGATAGGCGCAAAGGTAAAACAAAAATGGGCTCTTTTTGCTTAGGAAAAAATTTGCAAGCCCAAAAAAGATGATCGTCTTGGTCTCAGAGACACAGACCTCCTGGGGAAGGATCTGTGAGCCAAAACTCTATGGAGATGGATTGCAAACCCCAACTCCCCCCTTTGGAACCCTTTGGAAAGATAGGTATACCCATTCAGTCTCATAGGAACAAATTATCAGGCTAAATGGAAACATCAAAGGATCAGGGATCTGGAATCAAGCATGGGAGAACAGGGCTATAATTCAAAAACATAGTTTCTGGGAGATTGGAAATAGAAACAAGGCTCTCTTTTGGGAGTATGCTTGGCAACAAAGGTGTGAACTCGATCAACATCAATACCAACAAATCAAGATTGATATGAAAAATAAAGGGAGGACTAGAGTTAGCTAGTATTAGAAACCAAGGGCGAACAATGATAGATGGAGAATCTAGTTGGATCAAGGGGACTAGGCTCCCCACATTAATCCTCAGGCTTGGTCTGATCTCTCATCAGAACTTCAAAAAAGACAAATCCTCCATGACTCCTCAGAGGATAAAATCCAATGGGGAAAATTTCAGCAGGTCTCTTTAATTGAAGAGAAGGCTATGGATACATAACCAAGCTTGATCAACTTCAACCAGACCCAAAATGGAATTCTATCTGGGATAGGAAACACTGGCCTAAAATTTCAATCTTTCTATGGCTTGTTCTGTAAAGGAAGATCCTTACTTGGGACAATCTAAGGATAAAAGGCTTCATTGGCCCCTCCAAATGCCATATTTTTCATTTAGAAGAATAATCCCCCAATCATCTCTTGAATGAATCTCCATACACGTCAAAAATTTGGAATTGGGTTTCCCTTGTATTCAATAGTTTGGATAGGGATCCCTCCTCCATACAAAACACCATCGTGAACTGGAGACCTTCTTTCTCCTCTCATCCTTTGGTTAATCATGCATGGCAATTAATACTAGGTCTAGTCTGCTGGGAACTATGAAAGGAATGCAATGCCAGAATCTTCTGAGGCATCTCTACTAAGGAGGAAATTATATTATTGAAGATCAAAAGCATTATTCGGGAAACAATGGTATCTTCACCCACTCAGACTTCCAATGCCCCTCCCACCAATTAAAAAGAAAGAATTCTGTTTATGTTGGACCTTCCCTAGATCAGAGTTCTCAAAATCTCCTCCCCCTCCAGGAATGATAAACAGAAAGAAATGTGGATTCTGCTGGAGCTGGTTACCGTAAATCTTAACTACGATGGTGCAGCTAAAGGTAACCCAGGCCAAGTCAGTTTTGGAGGTGTCTTTAGGAACACAAAAGGAGAAACAATATGGATTTATGAGGGAAACATAGGTTCAATAAAAAACAATTCCGCTGAACTTCATGCTCTGGAAAATGGCATTACCATCGCACAAAAGCTAAAGATCAGTCCTTTGATTGTGGAAGGGGACTATACTCTAGCCACTCAGATTGGAAAAAAACTTCAGCAGGGTATCAAGGTGGCTAAAGTTTAAGACAACTATCACCTAAACAAAATTATTCAGAGAATTAAACACAAAATAGACATCATGGCAAGCCTACACTTTCAGGCCATTAGAAGGAACGATAATAAGCTCGTAGACAGATTAGAAAATGAGGGTACAACGGGGACCCTTCAGCTGAACTCCAGATCATGGAATGACCTGGAGGATAGTGATCTTCATCAGCACTGTGTAGCCATCAATGACAAAGACAACCAGACTACCTAACAATAATTGTACATGTACTCTCCATCAATTCAAGGATGATTCTAAGTACCAGAAGAAGGAGGACACTGCAGCGCACACACCCAGACCCATCCTTGGCATGTTAGATGTGTTGGAACACGCATGTGAAACATTCATGGAAGCAAAGAAGAGCTTCACTGAGCCCCCCACCTCAGGGACCAAGGATAAGCCTAATCAGGAGATGAACCCCTCTATGCTTACAACCTTCCTGGAGGCCTACATGAAGTTACTCCACAATAGCAAGGCTATGAAGTGGTTATAGGATCTCGTAAATAGATGTGCCAGAAGCACTCCAAGTGAGCTATGTGTAGTACAAAAGATTGGAAAGCATAAAACAAGGATAGGATGGGATATGAGACTGACCGCATAGATAGGAGAGTATGAGATGGATCAGGTTATCTTGGACCTAGGGTCAGACGCAAATGTCTCACCAAAATAGACTTGGGAGCAGATGGGGAGACCTGTGTTGCAATGGTCTCTGATTCATCTAAGGATGGCGAATCAGTAGAAGATCATCCCCATGGGGCGACTGCAAGGGGTGACTATAGATATTGAATATACGAGCGTGCTGGCTAACTTTGAAGTAATATAAATCGTGGATGATAGCAACCACTACCATGCGCTCCTTGGAAATTATTGGGCTAATGATATGAACAGGGTAATAAACTTAAAGAAGCGGAAGATGATATTTGAGAAGAAATTGCTCCATGTAATAATGCCTCAGATCTTGCTGAAGTATCGCGTTATACTGAACTTCTCTATGATTATGGGAGCGATGACGATCTGGACTGTATCTATAAGATGACAGCGAGAGACCAAGATTGGGTGAATCCAATGGCGGATGGAAAAATTACATGGTATTGCGAGAGTTCATTCAGCTTAGACTCTAATGAAGAATTAGAGCACTGGTAGAATTGGTTACATGAAGTAACTACATTGAGTTGTAACACGATGACCCGGTCGTGGCACTGTGTGTCATTGTTGGGCCTTAGTTTTGGTCTTATTTTTGCTCTAAGAAACTTACTAATCCATCTATTTGCCATCCATTTTCCCTTTATTCCCATTTTGATATATATTTGATATCCATTCAGGTATTTAATTTTAATTTTTCAATTTCTAAAGTTTTTATGAAAGTTTGGTTTTAAGTGCAAAATTGGCAGATTCAGAAATTCCCGTAATAGCTCTATGGTTGATATGGTTGCAGGACACTTGGGCACGAATTGAATGCATGGATGGATAGCTTGGGAACTAGGACTAAGCCAGCTATGCTTAGCTCGAACAGAACAAGCTTTATTAGGCCCATTTAGTGCTAGTCAATCATGACTAGTCATTTAGAAATCCCATAGAAATAGGGCAGTTTTGAGATTCTATGGGATTGATCATATCTCTTGGGATGGGAGTGATGAATTCGACTTAGATAGATGGATAAGAGTAGATGGGTTTGTTTGAATGAATATAGATCAGTTTGTTTCATGAGACTTCTATTTAAGAGCCAAGACTTTGATGGCTTATGTATTGACTTATTATACTTTTATGCTGAGACACTTTTGGATTGGAGAGTTAATTTGAAGACTTGTGCTATTATTATTTTGCTGTTCAATGCTATGGATGTGCGACTTAATTTGAGCTTCTGATATCACTCTGCAAGTGTGCAAAGCAAGGGTGGAGGGCCCCCATTCCAAGCTAAGTACACTTCCTTGTTAACTAGTTTTATTTCTTGTAATCTGGTTATTGTAGAACTGGTTTTTCATGCTTTATTTCAGATTGCTTTATGGTTGATGTATGGTGATTGATTTCATTAGATATTATCTTATTCATCATTTTATTGAGTTGGAAAAACAAAGTGTTCAAGTTGAGCACCCCTTCTACTAATATGATGAATTGTAACTAGTTTCCTTTGATTGCATGCAAGTAGTTTCTTTATGTGATTTTGGCATTAAGGTGAATGAATTATGATGAAACACATTATGTGTCTCTTAAGTTAGGAGCCTTCTTTCATTAATAATTTATCCATCTTAAGTTCTTAGTTTCAATCTCTGATTCATTAAGTAGTGATTGAGGTAGAAGTGGACTTCTTGAGTTAAGAACCATTTCAGTGTTTTCCCTCTTTTCAAACCAAGTGAATTGGAGTTGTAGTATGTATTGCTTGAGTGTTTTGGAAAACTTATCTTTTAAGGTTTGATTATAGCTGATATTCATACATAGTGAACTTGCCTCAAAGTGTTACCAACCCGGATTGATAAGAAATATTTGTGTTAATTTCGGTAAACAAAATTAGCTCAACATTTTGGCGCCGTTGCCGGGGAGGCAAATATCGGCATAGTCAATAGGAAGATAAAATTCAAATTTTTCTAAAAAAAAAAACAAAAACATTAGTTACATTCCTTTTTAGTTATGTTTCTTTATGCCTAGATATAGATATCCTCAAGGTAGATTTGTCAAACCCCCCCACAAGTAGAGATAGGATCATCAAACACCCCAGTTACTGGTAATCCAATAATTGAGGAATTGGCAGAAAAACAAAGAACTGGACAAAGGTTAAATTTGATCGAGAGGCAAACTTTGTTAGCTTGGGAAGCAAAACAAAAACAACCCTTAACTTCAGGAAAACAAAAAGAAATTATCAAAGAAAAACAACTTGTCTTTCCATCTATAAATCAACCTGTCTATCAACAACCTGAAGCTCCACTCAAAATTGAAACAACTAAACCAATGGTAGAAGAGGGACATGGATCTGTTATTTTCACTCCTGAACAACGAATTGAGTATGAAAGACAACAAAGAGAATGGAGAAGAAAAAGAGAGGAGGAGGCAAAACAAGAAAATGATAGGAAGATAGAAAATGATCGGAAAAGACAAGAAGATGGTCATGATCAAGAGGCTACCTTTGGCTTTCCAATAGTAGACACAAGTGCAATATTAGGAGAAGAGGTGAAAATGAAAAATATTCCACCTTCTGTATTGCCAAATTTTTATGGAATGTCAACGGAAGATCCTGATGCTTTTATGTTTGAATTTGATATTCTATGTAGAACATATGGATACACTGATGACATTCACAAACTTCGTCTTTTCCCTGCTACATTAAAAGCAACAGCTTTAAAATGGTTCATGGGTTTAGGAGAACAAACAATAGCTTCTTGGGATGATATGAGATCAGTCTTCCTTAAAAAATATCAAGCTTATTGTAGATCTAGAGATTCAAAGGAAGATGTTTTCAGAATGACACAACAAGAAGATGAAAGTTTAGAAGAATATTTGGAAAGATTTGCATATAATCTACAAAAATCTAAACAACACTCTCTAAATCAAGAAACCATTCGAACAATCTTTCTCAAGGGTGTAAGGGATGAATACCTTGACATTTTGAATGTAATGGGTAAAGGAGACATTTCAAACCTACCATTCGAAGAAATTGTTGAGTTATGTCAAAAATATTCTAGAGGAAGATCAAAAACTGGAAAGAGAGAAGCAAGTTCAAAAGCAGCAAAGTCAGCTGCAGGAGGGATAAGAAGAGTGGAAATATGAAGTTTATTGGAAAACTTCAAAAAATACCTCTTAAGTACATTAGGAATACAAGTAGATGTTCTAAAGGCAAATAAGAAGAAAGAAGAACAAGAGCAAGCTCTAGCAATATTTTGTTCCAAATGTAGAAAGAAACATCCATTGAGAGAATGTCCTTTGGATAGTATTCAGGTATGTGGTCTTTGTACAGAAAATCATTCCACAGAAAATTGTCTCAGATTGAAAGGATTACAAATGAACTCAATGGAAGAAGTGCCAGGAATAGAAGGTTTTTATTATGTAGCACCACCAAGACCATGGCAACCTAGGATGCCTCAACAAAATCCACAACAATTCCCTCAACAAAATTACCTCTATCCACCTCAAAATCTTTGGAACCCTCCAATGCCATGGCAAGCTTGGCCTCCACAACAATATCCACAACAACCTGCACAAGGTTGGAGAGGATATGGTTATGGAAACTAGCCACCTCAACAGTATCAACAACAATACCAGTAACAATACCGACAACCATTTTCATATCCACAATATCCTCCGTCCATACCATTTCTGCAACAAAATTTTACATATCCACAAACCATGCCATTTCCACAGCAGAATCCACCACCATTGTTGACTCAACCACAACAGTTACAGTTACCCTCAAATCAACCCAGACCAACTCAATTACCAGCCCAACCAATGGCAAATCCGAATAATAAAGTGGACAAATCCGCATACACTGTAGAGGAAGCAGCATGTTTTCCCACATATTCTATTCTTCCTCTAAATGATGTCCATCTAAGGTCTGGAAAAGTGCTCAAAAAGGATTCTCCTCCAATTATAGAAGAGCCAACTGAACAAGGAGAATCACCTGAAACATCACAAACTGAAATACAAATTCAGAAAGGGAAAACCATTACAACTCAAACACCGCCTTATCCTGAAAGGTTAGTGGAACAACAAAAAGAAATGACCCTTCCTGAATTTGATATTTTAGATGAATTAAAAAATGCTTATGTAAAAATTCCTTTGTTGAAGGCAATTAAAGAAATACCGATATATGCTAAAACAATAAAGGAATTGTGCATTAAGAAAACAAGAAAAAAGAAGAAGGATCCTACTACAATCCAAGTCATTGGTAAATTAGCAAGGCTCATGTCTACACAAACCATTGTAGAGAAATATATTGATCCTGGTATCCCTATGGTTACTATATCAATAAATAATTTCTCAGTACCAAACACATTAATAGACTTGGGAGCAGCTATAAATGTAATGACAATGGAGACAATGAAAAATCTACATTTAAACAACATTAGATCAACTTCTACAATTTTAGAACTAGCAGACAGATCTAAAGTGGTTCCGGAAGGAATATTAGAAGATATCATAGTCTCTTTGGATTCATGGGAGTATCATGTTGACTTCCTTATCTTGCAACCAAAAACAAATTTGGGAGGACATCCTCTAATCTTTGGCAGACCATGGTTAGCTACCGCTGATGCCTTTATAAGATGCAGATCAGGAAGCATGATTATTTCACATGGAGATGAAAGGAAACACATTGCTCTTTATTCACCTGCACAATCATCTTCTTTAGAATCAGTACTTGAAACTCAAGAAAAACAGCAAACTAAATCAGTTTTAAGTATAAATCAATTCTTTGACTTTAGAGAAGAAGAAGATAATGAAGACTTAATGGATCTTTTCATTTCAGAACCAAGTATTTCAGAGTAGCTTAGAGAGGTTCAATATGAAGCTACAAGTAATCTTTTGAATCAATGCTTTCAGGAAACTTGTACTGTTTAAACTTTGCGGAATTCTTTTATAGACATCTTTCCTGTAAACACAATCTCCAATCCAACAATAAAAACAATTGAGGTATATCCTGGAAAACATTTGAACATTGGAAACTAGTTGCAATCAACACAAGAACAAGAGGTAATTGCATTATTACAGAAATATTCAAAAGCTTTTGCATGGGATTATACTGACATGCAAGGAATTCATCCTAGCACATGTATCCACCACATCTATATAGATGATCAACTCAAACTTGTAAGGCAACCTCAAAGACGAATGAATCCCATGATGAAAGAAATAGTGAAAGAGGAACTGCAAAAATTGTTAAATGTTGGATTCATGTATCCTATTTCAGATAGTCAATGGGTATCTCCATTGGTTATAGTACCAAAGAAAAATGGAAAGTGGAGGGTATGTGTGGACTATCGAGAATTAAACAAAGCCACATTAAAAGATCATTTTCCCCTACCATTCATTGACCAGGTGTTAGACTCATTAGCTAGAAAGAAATTTTTCTCCTTCCTAGATGGGTTTAGCGGGTACAATCAGATTAGAATAGAAACAAAAGACCAAGACAAGACAACATTCACTTGCCCATAGGGAACCTATGGATATAATGTTTTGCCATTTGGTTTATGCAATGCACCTGTAACCTTCCAACGAGCAGTGCTTGCAATATTTGCTGATCTAATTCACAAATGTGTAGAGGTTTATATGGATGACTTCACAGTTTATGGAAACACATATAATGATTGCCTCAACAACCTTGAGAATGTCTTGAAACGATGCATTGAAACAAATTTGTCATTGAGCAATAAGAAATGCTATATGATGTTGACAGAAGGAATAGTTTTGGGACACCATATTTCCACTTCAGGAATTAAGGTGGATCCAGCAAAAATCCAAGTCCTAATCAACTTAATGCCTCCTACAACACAAAAAGAGGTAAGAAGTTTCTTGGGCTATGCAGGCTACTATAGACGATTCATTGAAAACTTTAGTAAAATAGCCCAGCCTCTGTTCAAACTATTAGCAAAAGATATTGAATTTCAGTGGACAAATGATTGTCAAAATGCATTTCAAATACTAAAAGAAAAATTATCAGTTGCACCCATTCTCTGTGGGCCAAACTGGTCTTTGCCCTTTCATATTTCAACTGATGCATCTGATACCACGATAGGTGCCTCTCTTGGGCAGAAAGAGAACCTGTTCAATTATGCAATATACTTTATAAGCAAGAATTTAACACCTGCAGAATTGAACTATACAATCACAGAAAAAGAAATGTTAGCCGTAATACATGCAGTAAACAAATTCAGGCACTATATAACAGGTTACCAAGTTTTTATTCCTACAGATCATTCAGAAATAAAATACTTGATGAATAAACCCATCACCGATGGGAGAATAACAAGATGGTTACTGTTATTGCAAGATTTTAATATCACAATACAAGACCGGCCAGGCAAAGAAAACTAGGTGGCTGACTTTCTGTCCCGCATAAATTCGCCCAACGATCCAATCCAGTTCTAGACAACTTTTCGGATGAACATCTGTTTGCAATAACAGTGAAAACACCATGGTTTGCAGACATAACAAATTATTTATCTTCTGGAAACTTTCCAACACAATTCTCTAAAAAGCAGAAACGAAAAACTGTTAGAGAAAGCTCTAGGTATAGTTGGGTAAATGGTGATTTATTTTTTATTGGTTCAGATTTGATGATTAGAAAATGTGTGCGAGAAGATGAAATATTAGACATCCTGAAAGCATGTCATGATGGACAATGTGGTGGTCATTTTGCAGACAAACGAACAGCATAGAAGGTGCTGCAATTGGGCTATTACTGTCCATCCATCTTCAAAGACTCCAAGGCATATGTCAAGCAATGTGACAGTTGCCAAAGAACAGGGAGACCAATCATACAAGATGAGATGCCGCTCAAGCCACAGGTCCTCATCGAACCATTTGAGCAATGGGCGCTCGATTTTGTTGGACCTATTAATCCACCATCAAATGGAAAATGGTACATCCTAGTATGTACAGATTATGTCACCAAATGGGTGGAGGCCAAAGCAGTAACTAGAGCAACAGAAGATACAGTGGTTACCTTTCTATTTGAAGAAATCTTTGTAAGATACAGAGTACCCAGACAAATTGTAACAGATCAAGGAACACAGTTTACTTCAAAGATGGTACGAGATCTAACAGAGAAACACAAGATCAAACATAGGAAGTCTACACCATATCATCCTCAAGCAAATGGGCAGGTTGAATCAACAAATAAAGTCCTAGAAAATATCATGACTAAAACAGTACAGCTAAACAGAAAAGATTGGTCTGAAAAATTAAATGATGCATTATGGGCCTACAGAATCACATGGAAGAATACAATTGGCTTTAGTCCATACCAGTTGGTATATGGAAAAGAGGCCTTATTGCCTATAGAGTTTCAGATACACACATACAAACTGGCAGCTGAACTAGGACTAGACCTGTCTGAAGCACAACAGTAGCGGATCATAGAATTGAATCGACTAGATGAGCATCGTCAGCAAGCCATAGAACATACCACATTGGTGCAACAACAAAGAATGAAGTGGTATGACAGATTTATCAAAACTAAGACATTTCACAAGGGAGACTGGGCATTACTGTTTGACTCCAAATTCAAAGACTTCAAAGCAAATTTCACAACACACTGGCTAGGCCCATATGAAATCGAAGAAATCTTTGACAATGGAGCAGTAAAGATCAGGACAATCGACCAGGACTCCACCTAATTTTTAGTAAATGGACATAGGCTCAATGTTTATAACAGGCCTATCAGTAAGGAAGCATTTATGAAACAACTGGTAGAAGATACAGAACTGGAAATCATGGCACAACAGGCTCAACCATCTTCCAGTCTTGTAGCAGAATAATAATAATTATTAATAATAATAATAATAATAATAATATAATAAAAAAATCATAAAAAATAATAAAAAATAAAAAATAAATTGTTTGCTCATGAAAACCAGGAAACTGGCACCAAGCAAACATGAATTCATAGGGGAAAACCAAGGCAACTTGGACTCTATGAATTCCTTATTCTTGTTCTACTGTTCTCACAAAAATTCAATGCAGGGCATTCTCCACACACATCTGACTTGAGGACAAGTCACATCTTAAACAAGGGGGAGAATTGCACAAGAACTTTAGCTGTATAGCTGAAGTACAGATGGAACTTGTATTGTCAATAGCTGGGACCTGAAATAATATCAGAGGGACCTGAAAATATCAAAGCAACATGTACATATTTCATAAGCATAACAGAGGGACCTGAATCAAGAAATCATTACAGAGGGACCTGAACAACAGTCAGCAATTCAAGAACCAGAGCATGCAGAACAAGGAGCAGCAATAAATTTTACTTTTCAATCCATCTACAACATTTGATCAACTGATTTCATCCCACTTGTACAGACATCATCCAGGGGAGTATATGTATAGTCATTTTGTGCTTGAAAATTCAAATTTTTCTTAGAAATTTTTAGTCTTTGTTAAGTTGAAATTAGTACCTGAAGATATTAATTATCATTCCATACCCTATATTCCCTATACATACCCTATAACCCTTACACATCCTATTCCATTTCATATCCATAAATATCCTATCCCATTTCATGTTCATTAACCCCTAAGTATTTTTCTTTAGAAGCATAAAAAGACCAAACTAGGACAACTTTTTAACCTGCACATATAATTCAATGATTAGCAATGGTGATAATTTTAAATATGACCCAAGATGGTCATTTTAAAATTATAATAAGGATGTGCATATAACTTTGGAGGTAATGCGCTATATGTAAATCTATTCGAATATATGCAATATGAAAAGCCACAAACGAATATGTAATATGCAATATATGCGCTATAAGCAATATGGATGAATGAATACATGATATGCATATGCAATAAACTTAGGATATAAGGCACAAGGCAATATGCATATAGCGCATAGAATAAGGAGACATGACCGCATGCAATACAAAGTCAAATCTATACGTGGCAGCAGGGTATTGCATATTGGCAAAAGGTTATTGTAAGTTGCACATCGTCCAAAATTATTGCATATACGTGAATGAGTGCCAAGCAAGTTTATAGCACACGATAGTTTATATGATGGTCCTATGTAGTGCGGAAATCATATAACATGCAGCTAAGGTAGAGCAGGTCATGAGTATAACGACAATCCACCCGAGCTCCAAACCAACACATCACACAACGCAGGCCAGCACACAGGTACGGGGTAAACAACGTGGCATGGCGACCATTTCCCATTGGACTATGCACTGCGTAAGGAGTTATGCGCATACGTTCAAACTACAAACATAATTCGGCCATCCTCATGACACAGTCGGGTGACTGGTCAATAGGACCACCATACGTTGAAGCGCCAATAAGAATCAGTGCACAGTACACCCATGAAACGGTCATGAACTGACCGATGGTTTCCTGCACTGTTTAAAACCAATTCCTCATCGCCGAATAGCTCAGAACGATTGTGTTTGAGAGCTGCGTAGTTGCAAGCTAGTAAAGGGGAAACTGAAGCGGATTTGTGAAGATATAAGAAGGAAACTGTCCCGAACGTAACGCCGAGTGATCACTGAACTTTCGGGATCTATTCAGGTAACGGTGTGATTTGTTTAGTTTGGCAACTATGAGATGTATTGTATACTGCATGTGATTTAATGACCAATGCACCTACTCTTGCCACCAGTCAGCCGAACGCAGCTATAGGGATTCAGAGCGCCATTTAACACTCCTCAGCGCTCGTTGACAGCCAGGTAAAAACACTGAAACTACGCATTAACTCCAGAAGTAATAACTTTAAGGTCGGTTGACAGCAGTTTAATAAATATGAGGCTTGGCGATAAGATTCATCGCGTGTATCACGGCATAAACACTAGGGAAACAGCGCAGCAATTTAGTTCTATCCTGTTGCATGTATAACACGTCATTAGCATGGGCTCACATGTGTAGTTTTGCAAATCAAAACAAAGTTTATAAAACAGAGGAGGCAGAGTCATAGTTTCTAGTGCCGCATATGTGAATTTTTTGTGATGTGCTTGTATAAGTTGATTTTGTTTCGCGTTGTTGGTTGATTTTATTGTTTATATGCCTAATATATTGCATGCCTTTGAATGGAAACGGCCTGTAATGCGAACAAACACGAAGAATGTGACTTTTTTCTGGTTAATACAATGGATTGGTATGCTATAGTAAAGTCTGTGTAGGCCGAGCCATTTAAATTCTGTACCATTTAAATGTGCTGTGTGATGTTCAAGTTTTTATAGGAGGCCGAGCACTAATTTTCAGAGAGATAAAGGTCGAGCCATTTAAATTCCATCTTATTTAAATGTGCTATTTGGTTTTTCAAAGTTTTTATATTTGAGGCCGAGCGCTGTTTGATTTTCAAGTTTTTATATAGATAAACAGGCTGAGCCATTTGAGAATGCACTGTTTGTTTTTAAGAGATTGTATATACACAGTAAATACACTGTTTGTTTTTAATGACTGTATATACATAGTAAATGCGCTGCTTGATTTTGGTGACAGTATATACAGTGCAGGGTGTTAGGCATATATGGAACGGTATAAGAATAATGCCTAAACAAATACATTAGAAAACCAAGGACCCATTATGGAAATGTTGTTTTCATATGTATTTTGTTTACCAGACAAAATTTAGCATATTGCCAGGGATATACAGGTGTTTGATTGCTTGGACAGGGATTTAAAATAGTGTTGCTGCAGAGAAAGGGTAAATAGAGGCTGAGGAAATCGAATTCAAATTGTTGTGAAAAAGCAGGTAAGCTTCTCTGCTTTCAGAATTTCATTTTGGAAAGAACAGTAGTCATAAATTATTATTGTTAAGATGAAATTAATGACAACAAAAGCGTATATCCACTGGTTTTCAGAAACAATGTCAGCCAGAGTAGAGCCAAAATTTCAAATAGAGAGCTGTAGGAAGGAAACTATAGAAAAACTTTACCAAGAAGGACTGATAGGCTTTTTGCAAAAGTTTGATGGCCACTCTGAAGAAATAACCAGGGACTTTATAAACAATTACAGTCAAGACCAGACACGGGTAGGAGATGTTATTATTCCTGTGACTCAGGAATACATTTCCCAAGCTTTAGATCTTCCAATGATAGGTGAAAAATATCACAAAGGCCTGCACTTCAAGGAGAAAGCATTGACTTTCTTCCTTGAAAAGAACCGGAAAGGGACTTTTGATAGAACAAAGGGGATACCAAGGGAATGGTTCAATGAACCATGGGGTGAGTTGGTTCTGGTCATCCAGAAGTTTTTGACTTGTGATAGAGGATATAGTGTTGCCCACCTATATCATGTCCGACTTCTACAACATATTAAGGGAGAAGATAGGATTAACTTGCCATATTTCTTATTTAGGAGCCTCTTGAGAATGATTGAAACAATGAGACATGAACACAGGCCCAAAGCAGGACAGATTTACCCCCAGGGATTGATCAAAATCCTGGTTGAGTATCAAGTGAGGTCATAAGGCATAGTATGGAGGGAGTTCATCTCTAGAAATCAGTTTACTGAACAGATTAATGAAGTGCAGGATAAAGTAGAGCAGGAAAACAGAGGATTGATGAGTTCACCCTTATATCCCAGAACAAGAGCTAAACAGCAAAATAACATGGCCATGTAGGAAAATGAAACATCTGTTATGTCTATTCCTAGAAGATTTAGGAATAAAAGTCCCATTAACTTAGAAAAGGAAGTAGATACATATTCTCCAAGAAAACAGGTAGAAAGTGACATTGCACAAGAAGTATTTGAGAGGGATTCTTCATATGATGATGCAGCAGCAGCATCACTAATCAAAACAACACAAGATTTTGAAAAAGAAATCAATTTGGGAAGAATCAGGGACTTAACTGACCAACTAGAAATTAGTAAAATCCTGGAAAAACAATTAAAAGAGGAAAACAAGGCAAGTAAGAAGGATAATACTAAGTTGGTCAAGGCAAATGAAAAGCTAAATGAAGAGCTAGGGAGACTAAAACAGAAAAATGATCTACTTTCTAAGCAAGCATTTAAATGGTTAAAGGAAAAGAATATGTGGCAGGCAAAGTATGAAAAACAGAAGGTAAAAGCAGCTTTGTTCAGGGAAAGACATGACTCAGGTTTGGATTGTTTGGTCAGGGCAGCACAATAGGAAGCATCTACAGGTACAACATCTACTACAGAGAGAAGAAGATCAAAGAGGAGTAAGCAAGCATGGGGACATGCTTGATGATAAGCAAGGGGGAGATGTTGGGCCTTAGTTTTGGTCTTATTTTTGCTCTAAGAAACTTACTAATCCATCTATTTGCCATCCATTTTCCCTTTATTCATCCCATTTTGATATATATTTGATATCCATTCAGGTATTTAATTTTAATTTTTCAATTTCTAAAGTTTTTATGAAAGTTTGGTTTTAAGTGCAAAATTGGCAGATTCAGAAATTCCCGTAATAGCTCTATGGTTGATATGGTTGCAGGACACTTGGGCACGAATTGAATGCATGGATGGACAGCTTGGGAACTAGGACTAAGCCAGCTATGCTTAGCTCGAACAGAACAAGCTTTATTAGGCCCATTTAGTGCTAGTCAATCATGACTAGTCATTCAGAAATCCCATAGAAATAGGGCAGTTTTGAGATTCTATGGGATTGATCATATCTCTTGGGATGGGAGTGATGAATTCGACTTAGATAGATGGATAAGAGTAGATGGGTTTGTTTGAATGAATATAGATCAGTTTGTTTCATGAGACTTCTATTTAACAGCCAAGACTTTGATGGCTTATGTATTGACTTATTATACTTTTATGTTGAGACACTTTTCATGGATTGGAGAGTTAATTTGAAGACTTGTGCTATTATTATTTTGCTGTTCAATTCTATGGATGTGTGACTGAATTTGAGCTTCTGATATCACTCCTCAAGTGTGCAAAGCAAGGGTGGAGGGCCCCCATTCCAAGCTAAGTACACTTCCTTGTTAACTAGTTTTATTTCTTGTAATCTGGTTATTGTAGAACTAGTTTTTCATGTTTTATTTCAGATTGCTTTATGGTTGATGTATGGTGATTGATTTCATTAGATATTAGCTTATTCATCATTTTATTGAGTTGGTAAAACAAAGTGTTCAAGTTGAGCACCCCTTCTACTAATATGATGAATTATAACTAGTTTCATTTGATTGCATGCAAGTAGTTTCTTTATGTGATTTTGGCATTAAGGTGAATGAATTATGATGAAACACATTATGTGTCTCTTAAGTTAGGAGCCTTCTTTCATTAATAATTTATCCATCTTAAGTTCTTAGTTTCAATCTCTGATTCATTAAGTAGTGATTGAGGTAGAAGTGGACTTCTTGAGTTAAGAACTATTTCAGTGTTTTCCCTCTTTTCAAACCAAGTGAATTGGAGTTTTAGTATGTATTGCTTGAGTGTTTTGGAAAACTTATCTTTTAAGGTTTGATTATAGCTGATATTAATACATAGTGAACTTGCCTCAAAGTGTTACCAACCCGGATTGATAAGAAATATTTGTGTTAATTTCGGTAAACAAAATTAGCTCAACAATCATCAGTGGTAAGAAATCTTCCCACTTATAGTAACTAAATGGATATTCAAAAACAAGATGAATGAAAATGGAGAAGCAATTAGAAACAAGGCTAGACTTGTTTGTAAAGGGTATGCTCAACAAGAAGGTATATATTTTGAAGAAACTTTTGCACCTGTTGCTAGACTTGAAGCCATAAGGATGTTTCTTGCACTTTCTAGCTTTCAGAAATTCAAAGTATACCAAATGGATGTAAAATCTACTTTCCTTAATGGAGATTTAGAAGAATAAGTTTATATTGAACAAAAACAAGGATTCATTCTTGGAAATGATGCAAAACTTGTATGCAGACTCAAAAAGGCTCTCTATGGTCTGAAATAGGCTCTAAGGGCCTAGTATTACTATCTTGACAAATATCTACACCAACAAGGTTTTTCAAAAGGTTCAGCAGATAGAAATCTATATACAAAGATTGACACTAATAAATTGCTAATTATTGTTGTTTATGTTGATGATATCATTTTTGGTAGCAATGAAGAATCCATGAGTTAGAATTTTTCTTCAATAATGCAACAAGAATTTGAAATGTCCTTGCTTGGTGAACTTACCTATTTTCTTGGTCTACAAGTTCAACAAAATAAAGATGGTATTTTCCTTTCACAAACCAAATATCTCAAACAGATCTTGAAAAGGTACGGCATGGAAGATTCTAAACTTGTATGTACCCCAATGGTAACAGGATTCAGTTTCAGCTCAAATGATGAATCAACAGTAGCACATCAACCAACTTACAGATCCATGATTATTAGTTTTCTTTATCTAACAGGTACTCGACCTGACATCATGCATGCAGTAGGAATAGTTGGAGGATTCCAAGAAAATCCAAAGGAATCACACCTTCAGGCAGTCAAAAGAATTTTCAAATATCTTCAAGGAACATAGAAATTTGGTTTATGTTATCCTAGAGATACAGATCTCACTCTTCATGCATATATAGATGCAGATTGGGCAAGAAGTGTTGATGACAGAAAAGCACTAGTGGTGGTGCATTCTATATGGGTTCTAGGTTAGTGTCTTGGTTCAGCAAGAAACAAAGTTCAATTGCGCTATCTACAGCTGAAGCAGAATATGTGGTTGCTGCATCTTGCTGCACACAACTCTTTGAATCATGCAAACCTTGTAAGACATTCAAATCACATATACTCAACCCATCTCCATTCTATGTGATAATACAAGTGCAATCAGTATTTCAAAGAATCCAGTTATGCACTCCAAGACCAAGCACATACCCATGAAATACCATTTTCTACGTGAACAAGTGCTTGAAGAAAAGGTCAAATTGGAGTATGTTCCCTCCAAAGAATAGGTTGCTGATATGTTCACTAACCACTACCCAGAGAGACATTTGAATGTCTCAAACAAAAGCTGGGAGTAGTTGCTGCATCATCCTGCTGTTAAATCCAACTTTTTTCAAAAAAAGGCTATTATATGCATGTTTCATGAAGTATAGTCGCGTACACACATGGGTTTATATGGGTAAAGGAGCGTATATGTGTTTCAAACAAGAAAAACAGTGGGGTAGGATCTCATATTGCTTCTCTGACTGATATTGATGATTAAATGATCTATTCATTAATTTTATCTGACTGACAAAGATGCCTTGATCATTGACCTGTTAACAATGCACAAGTAGCACAGGTTCAGGGGGAGCATTAGCCTTTCATGTACATTCAACATTGTTGGCATTATGGTTGTTGAGTCCAGCTATCGCTCTACATATTTATACCATTTGTTACTCAAGTCATGTAAAAGTCTAGGAAGTGATATGAGTCCTCTTGGACAAATGATGTAATATTTCTTGTTTCTGTCATGTATAAAAAATTGGTATATCCCCACTCGGTTGGAAGATGGATGTATGTATGAGTAATTGGTGATAGGAAGATCATCCTCACATAGTTGAGTTATAGAGTCATGTTATTCTTTTAGAAAATATTTTTTTGTAGACTTTGCCTATACTCAGGAAGAGCATGGATGGTTTCAGTGCATCTCAGCATGTACAAAAGGGAAGGTCAATCAAAGATTTCAGCATGTACTCAGGGGGAGCATGACCAGCAAAATGTATGTCAAAGGGAGAAATGATCTTGGTCCACACTTTGCCCTTGATGTCAAAGGGGGAGAGTGACTTGGTGTTGTTGTTGCCATCAAGTCCAAAGGGGGAGATTGTTGGCATTATGATACAAGTGTTTTCCTTGATGGCAATTCACTCAGATGAAAGATCACAGTGCATCATGTCAACAACAAAGAGTTACAGATCAGACTACAAATAATGAAGAAAGAGAGGTATACGTAGGTTCACTGAACACAAGTAGCGTATACATACACATGCAGTTTCACAAAAGGAAAAGCGTGTATATGTTGGAAAACTAAGTTTTTGGTCTAAGGTATTTAGTCCAAGGTATTTTGATCCATGGTATTGGTCCAAGGTATTTGGTCCGAGGTATTGACCCTAGGTATTGGTCCAAGGTATTAGTCCTAAGTGGTTTTGATCCATGGTATTGAGAAAGGCCTAAAACTATATAAGGAGGAGAAGATCATTAGGCCAAGGTGTGCAAGTATCGAATATTTGATGAAGCGTGAGATCTAGTATGCAGGTTATTAGCTTATGGTGCTTTGCTTGATCTAAACTAAGGATGAACCTTAGTGGTTGATGAGGGATAAGATCTAATGATGGATCGGTATCTTAAGGCTTGAAATGAATTATCATTATATGGTTTGATCATGTATAGTATAGATCTGAATATTGACGCATGTGTTATTCTGTAAATGTTATGATCTGTGTATAACTGAAGTCTGGAATAGCTTCAAAATTATGAATTAATATTTACAGATGTGTACATTGGTTGGATTTGATAAAAATGTGTATACACGCTGGTTCAACACATGGAAGTAGCGTATACCTTATGAAGTATGTTTCAGTTGTTTCTATTTGCTGTTGCAGAGTTCTGGGTTCTTCTTTGGGTTCTGGTGACTGTATTCTGGTGACAGCGTTCTGAATGATCAAATTCAGGCTATGATGATTGAGTTTCAGTTAATGGTTGATGTAGATGATTGAATTGCAATTATGATGTTGTTAATGGGTCCAATATGAAAGTTGAATGAAACGTGGCCTTCAAATTGTGGTGTTGTGTTCTAGGAGTATCCAGTCTAAAAATTCATGAAATGTGGTCCCTGGTTGTTATGAAACCAACTCACAAAAATATAGAAAAGATAGATCAGTGCCTTAGAATTAAGCCTCTTCGAGGGGGCATCCTCATTTACATTACACAAATGAATGATTCTTTTATGATTCAAATGACAAAACCTCCTTTCTATATATAGGAGTCTAAGGAGTCACAATATAACCCAGCTAACCTAACAATATTAATATAAAGGCACAAAAATAACAATAGAGAGATTTTATGGGGCACAGTAATAACAATATGGGGACAATAGGTGCACAACATTATTAATAAGGGATACAACTACAATAGTAATGGGGTAATCACTATTATTATAGGGACCTAACATGCCCCTCTCCTTCGAAAAAGTGTTGTCCTCAATGCTTGAGTAGTTCTAGATGCTTCTGTATAAAGTTCTCATCCTCCCATGTGGAATCTTTAGTGGATAAGTTCTTCCACTTGATGAGATACTCTGAAACTGATCAATTTTGTAGCTGTCGAGTTCTTGTTTCTGTGACTGCTTCTGGTTCCAATATAATTTTTCCTTCCTCGTCAAGTTCTGGCAATATTGTTTGAACTGGGAGCTTATCGCCTATAACCTTCTTTAAACATGAAACATGGAAAACTAGGTGCACTCGAGAAGCTGCAGGAAGCTCCAATTTGTATGCCATAGTACCAATCTTTTGCAACACCTTGTATGGACCATAATACTTTGGTAATAATTTATTATCCTTCTTAGCTTTCTTGAGGGACATTTGTTTATATGGTTGTAGCCGTAGGAATACCCAATCACCTAAATCGAAACTTCTTTCGCTGCAATGTTGATCTGCCTGTTGTTTCATTCTATTTTGCGCCAACATGAGGTTATCCTTTAAGAGTTGGAGGACTTGTTGTTGATGCTCGATGTGATGTTCCACTACTTGAACCTTAGAATTTTCTCTTAAAGATGATGTGATGGATGGTGGCTGATATCTATAAAGTGCCATAAATGGGGTCATTTTTGCTGCTGTATGGAAGGAAGTGTTATACCACCATTCAGCCAGAGGCAACCATTTGACCCATTGTGTCTGTTTATCAGATACAAAGCAACGAAGATATCCTTCCAAAAATTTGTTTACTATCTCAGTTTGCCCATCAAATTGAGGATGATAAGATGAGCTATGAGCTAACTGAGTACCGAGACAAGAAAATAATTCTGTCCAAAAATTTCTAGTGAAAATGGGATCTCTGTCACTTACAATAATCTTTGGGTTTCCATGTAGCTTTTGAATTGTTTCCATAAATGTAGTAGAAACTGTATTGGCTTTAAATGGATGTGATAATGCACAAAAGTGTGCATACTTGGTAAGTCTGTCAACTACCACCATGATGACACTCTTTCCCTTAGACTTGGGTAAACCTGTGATAAAATCCATTGAAACCTCCTCTCAATGTTGGCTTGGAATGGATAAAGGTTGTAATAGACCTGGGGTCTTAATTGTTTCAACTTTATTTTGTTGGCAAACCAAACATTCCACCACAAAATTTTGAATATCCGATTTAAGGCAATCCCAAAAAAATTCCTTCTTAACCCTGTGGTAAGTTTTTAAAAATCCTGAGTGCCCTCCTAAGGGAGAAGTGTGCAATTCCATAAGAATCTTTTGTTTGAGTTGGGAATTCTTACAGAGGTATAAGTGATCTTTGTACCATAACGAATTATTTTTCCAGCTAAATGTATCAGATGTACTGGAATCTTGTTGTAACTTTCGAATAAGTGTCCACACTTCTTCATCATTCTTCCATTCCTCCCTTGCTTCATTTATCCAATCTGGTTGGATAATAGAAATAGCACACAACAATGCTTCCACATCCTCATCCTTTCTTGAGAGTGCACCTGCCACCACATTTTGCTTCCCTTTTCTGTAGATGATTTCAATGTCATAACCCAACATCTTTGTGACCCACTTTTGTTTCTCTTCAGAGGATAATCTTTGTTCTAAAAGGTATTTAAGGCTATCATGATCCATTTTTTACCTTGAAGTGTCTTCCCATTAGGTAGGGTTGCCATTTCTTAAGTGCATGCAGTATTGCCAACATTTCCTTCTCATTAATAGCTTTGTGTAAAAACTTTCCCTTGATTGGATGACTTTCAAAAGCAATGGGTCTTTCATTTTGCACTAAAACAGCACCAGTTCCATTTCTTGAAGCATCACATTCCATAATAAAGGTTTTTTTGAAGTCTAGTGTAGCTAAGATCGATGCTTGTCACATTTCCTCTTTAAGATGTTCGAAGGCCTTTGTTGCTTCTGGAGTCCACGAAAATGCATCTTTCTTCAATAATGTTGCTAGAGGTGCTGCTATTCTCCCATAATTCTTAACAAACTTGCAATAATACCCTGTCAACCCAAGAATTCCTCGCAAATGCTTTATGGATATGGGGATTTCCATTCCTTAATGGCTTTAATTTTGCTAGGGTCTACCTTAACTCCTTCATGAGATACAATATGACCCATATATTCCACCTCTTGTACTCCAAAGAAACGTTTGGATCTTTTTGCATATAATTGTTTCTCCTCCAATAGTTGTAGCACCCTGTCAACATGTTCAACATGATCCTTCCAAGACTTGCTATAGATTACTATATCATCAAAAAATACTAACATAAATTTTCTAAGGAAGGGTTTGAAAATGGAATTCATCAAACCTTGAAATGTAGAAGGTGCATTGGTAAGGCCAAAAGGCATGACCAAAAATTCATAATGACCCTCATGAGTTCTAAATGTTGTTTTTGGAATGTCTTCAGTATTCATTCTGATTTGATGATATCCTGAACGAAGATCCAACTTGGTGAAGTAAATTGATCCATGCAATTCATCCAGTAATTCATCAATGACAGGAATGGGAAACTTATCTTTAATAGTGAGCTTGTTGAGCTACCTATAATCTGGACACATGCGCCATGATCCATCCTTCTTGTGCACCAATACTACTGAAGCAGAGAAAGAACTTTGACTAGGTTGAATTATACCAGCCTCTAACATTTCTACAACCATATGTTCAATTTCACTCTTTTGGGCATAGGGATATCTATACAGCTTGATGTTTTGAGGAACACATCCTAGAATCAGATGAATAGCATGATCATGATCAAGAATAGGTGGGAGACCTTTGGAAGTCTCAAATACCTTGGAATGATTGTCCAAGAATTTTTGGAGATCTGGAGAAATAGATGATTTCAATGTGGAAACATCTAGCGAACATAATTGTGCAATTACACCTCTTTGTTCCTTTCTTAGAAGCCTTGTCATACCATTAGAGCTGATTATATTTCCCGGTTTCCCTGCAATACTCCTTAATTCAACTTCCTTTCCTTCCACAGAAAATTTCATGAAAAGCTCTTGAAAATTAAAAGCTATTGTACCCAAGGATTGTAGCCATTGGACTCCTAGTACAACATCAGCACCTCACATTGGAATGGAAAGCATTGGGCTTGTCAATACATATTCTCCCATGGATAGCTTTATATTATGGCACTTTCCAAAGCAATTTTTTGTTCCTCCATTTGCAACCATCACTTGACACTCTAGTGCTGGATATAGGAAGCAATTCAATTCTTTTGCTACCTTACAATGAATAAAATTGTGGGTACTTCCTAAATCAATCAACACTATTACCTTTTCCTTCTTGATTTGTCCTTCTATATTGATGGTTTGAGGAGTGGTAATTCCAGCCAATGCATTACAAGATATGGTCAGATTCATTTTTTCTTTATCTAGGCTTTGTTCCTGGAGTATATCCTCTTCTTTTGAGTCATGCTAGAGCTTTTAGGTTGCTTACTAGGTGTTTTCATTTTCTTTCCTTGGGGCATCAGTTACCGATAATAATGCTCTACTATGCCCTTTGAATTCCTTGAAAGATGGAAATGTTATGCATGTAGATGGTTTAAAGCATAACGTGTTGAGTGTCAATCAAATGTGTGATCAAGGAAATGAAGTGGTGTTTCGATCAAATGGATGTGTCTTTCGTGAACTTGATACAAGGGAGATCGTGATCAAAGGTACAAGAACTCCAAACAACTTATACATACTCAATGGAGGACAACAACAGTGTTATCTAAACAAAAATGATGAAAACTAGCTGTGGCATAGAAGATTGGGACATCTAAGCTTTTCTCAAATAAGAAAAGCATGCAGATTCAAGGTTGTTCATGATCTTCCAGATATCAGCATCGCTGAAAATACAATATGCAAACCATGTCAGTTCGGTAAGCAAAACATAGCTCACTTCATTTGAAAAGAAGGGTTAGCTAGCAAGCCTCTTGAACTTGTTCATACTAATTTATGTGGACCATCAAAGAAAAGTTCACCTCGTGGAGAAGAATACTTTATTTTTTTCATTGATGATTTTTCCAGAATGTGTTGGACAGGTCTGCAAAAGCATAAAGATGAAGCATTTGAAAAGTTCCAAGCCTTCAAAGCTTTGGTTGAAAATGAATTAGATTGAAAAATCAAATGCCTCAGATCTGATCGAGGAGGGAATTTACCTCGGATGAATTCTTTGAATTTTGTGAACAACATGGGATAAAAAGGCAATTCTCCACTGCAAGGACTCCTCAACAAAATGGTGTGGTAGAAAGAATGAACAGAATTGTTCAACAAATGGCTCGAGCTATGCTAGATGAATCTAGAACTCCTGCAACCTTCTGGGGTGAAGCTACATTCGCCACCGTAACTATTCTCAACCAAGCAAATGTTCAGGTAAATAGCACTCAAACTCCACATGAACTTTGGTATGGTAAGACTCCTACTGTAAAATACTTTAAAGTTTTTGGAATCAATTGTTATATCAAAAGGACTGATGAAAAACTTGGTAAGTTTGAGCACAGAGCAGATGAAGGTATTATTCTTGGTTACTCTTCTCGAAGTAAAGGATATAAATGTTATAATAAAAGGCTTGGGAAAATTGTTGAAAGTATTGATGTTGTAGTTGATGAAGCATGCAAAAATCCAAAACAAACAATAACAAAAGATTATCACAATGAAGAATATGGGGAGTATTTTCCCACATCAAATCACGATGATATTGAAGAAGAAACCAATGAAGCACTAGAAGAAGACATAACGGTAGAATAAAAGTCTCCCTCCAGGTATGTTCAGAAAAATCATCCAGAAACTCAAATTTTAGGGGAAAAAGAGGCAGGTGTATAGACAAGAAGAACTATTACAAAAACCTCAAGCTATCTAGTATTACTATCCTCCACCAAACCTCAAAATGTAAATGAAGTAGGCAAACATGAATGATGGGTCAAGGCCATGAATGAAGAACTTGAGCAAATTGAAAGGAATAATACTTGGGAATTATTTCCTAGATCTCATGATAAAAATATTATAGGAACTAAATGGATATTTAAAAACAAGCTGAATGAAAATGGAGAAGTCATTAGAAACAAGGCCAGACTTGTTTGTAAAGCGTATGCTCAATAAGAAGGCATAGATTTTCAAGAAAATTTTTCACCTGTTGCCAGACTTGAAGCCATAAGGATGTTTCTTGCACTTTCTAGCTTTCAGAAATTCAAAGTATACCAAATGGATGTAAAATATGCTTTCCTTAATGGAGATTTAGAAGAAGAAGTTTATATTGAACAACCAAAAGGATTCATTCTTGGAAATGATGCAAAACTTGTATACAAACTCAAAAAGGCTCTCTATGGTCTGAAACAGGCTCCAAGGGCATGGTATTACCATCTTGACAAATATCTACACCAACAAGGTTTTTCAAAAGGTTCAGCAGATAGCAATCTATATACAAAGATTGACACTAATAAATTGCTAATTATTGTTGTTTATGTTGATGATATCATTTTTGGTAGCAAAGAATCCATGAGTCAAAATTTGGCTTCAGTAATGCAGCAAGAATTTGAAATGTCCTTGCTTGGTGAACTTACCTATTTTCTTGGTCTACGAGTTCAACAAAATAAAGACGGTATTTTCCTTTCACAAACCAAAGATCTCAAACAGATCTTGAAAAGGTACATGGAAGATTCTAAACCTGTATGTACCCCAATGGTAACACGATGCAGTCTTAGCTCAAATGATGAATCAGCAATAGTACATCAACCAACTTACAGATCCATGATTGGCAGTCTACTTTATCTAACAGGCACCCGACCTGACATCGTGCATGCAGTACGAATAGTTGGAAGATTCCAAGCAAATCCAAAGGAATCTCACCTTCAAGCAGTAAAAATAATTTTCAAATATCTTCAAGGAACAAAGAACTTTGGTTTATGGTATCCTAGAGATACAGATCTCACTCTTCATGCATATACAGATGGAGATCGGGCAGGAAGTGTTGATGACAGAAAAAGCACTAGTGGTGGTGCATTCTATATGGGTTCCAGGTTAGTGTCTTGGTTTAGCAAAAAACAAAGTTCAATTGCGCTATCTATAGCTGAAGCAAAATATGTGGCTACTGCATCTTGTTGCACACAACTACTTTGGATGATGCAAAACTTGCCAGACATTTAGATCACATGTACTCCACCCATCTCCATTTTATGTGATAATACAAGTTCAATCAGTATTTCAAAGAATCCAGTCATGCACTCCAATACCAAGCACATACCCATCAAATACCATTTTCTACGTGAACAAGTTCTTAAACAAAAGGTCAAATTGGAGTATGTTCCCTCCAAAGAATAGGTTGCTGATATATTCACTAAACCACTGCCCAGAGAGACATTTGAATATTTCATACAAAAGCTAGGAGTAGTTGTTGCATCATCCTGCTATTAAATCCAATTTTTTTCAAAAAAAGGCTATTATGCATGTGTTTCATGAAGTATAGTTGCATAAGCACGCAGGTTTCTATGGGTAAAGGAGCGTATATGTGTTTCACACAAGAAAAACAGTGGGGCAGGATCTGATATGGCTGCTTTGACTAATATTGATGATTAAAGTCTTTATTCATTAATTTTATCTGACTGACAAAGATGCCTTGATCATTGACCTGTTAACAATGCACAGGTAGCATAGGTTCAGGGGGAGCATTATCCTTTCACGTACATTCAACATTGTTGGCATTATGGTTGCTGAGTCTAGCTATGGCTTCAGATATTTATACCATTTGTTACTCAAGTCATGTAAAAGTCTAGGAATTGATATGAGTCCTCTTGGACAAATGATGTATATTTTTTGTTTCTGTCATGTATAAACAACTGGTATATCCCCACTTGGTTGGATGGATGAGTCAAATTTGGTATATCCCCACTCGGTTGGGAGATGGATGTATGTATGAGTCATTGGTGATAGGAAGGTCATCCTCACATAGTTGAGTTATAGAGTCATGTTATTCTTTTAGAAAATATTTTTTTACAGACTTTGCTTGTACTCAGGAAGAGCATGGACGGTTTCAGTGCATCTCAGCATGTACAAAAGGGAAGCTCAATTAGAGATTTCAGCATGTACTTAGGGGGAGCATGACCAGCATAATGTATGTCAAAGGGAGAAATTATCTTGGTCCACCCTTTGCCCTTGATGTCAAAGGGGGAGAGTGACTTGGTGTTGTTGTTGCCATCAAGTCCAAAGGGGGAGATTGTTGGCATTATGATACAGGTGTTGTCCTTGATGGAAACTCACTCAGATGAAAGATCAAAGTGTAGAATGTCGACAACAAATAATTAGATATCAGACTACAAAGAATGACGAAAGAGAGGTATACATAGGTTCACCTTGACCAAGCTGCATATACATGCAGGTTCACTAAACACAAGTAGCGTATACGTACACATGCACTTTCACAGAAGGAAAATCGCATATATGTTGGAAAACTAAGTTTTTGGTTTGAGGTATTTGGTCCAAGGTATTTTGATCCATGGTATTAATCTAACGTATTTGGTCTGAGGTATTGACCCTAGGTATTTGGTCCTAAGTGGTTTTGATTCATGGTATTGAGAAAGGCCTAAAACTATATAAGAAAGAGAAGATCATTAGGCAGAGGTGTGCAAGTATTGAATATCTGATGAAGTGTGAGATCTAGTATGCAAGTTATTGGCTTATGGTGCTTTGCTTGATCTAAACCAACGATGAACCTTAGTGGTTGATGAGGGATAAGATCTAATGATGGACCAAGACCTTAAGGCTTGAAACGAATTATCATTATATGGTTTGATCATGTATACTCTAGATCTGAATATTGATGCATTTGTTATTCTATAAATGTTATGATCTGGGTATAAATGAAGTATGGAATAGCTGCAAAATTATGAATTAATATTTACAGATGTGTACGCTGGTTGGGTTTGATAAAAACGTGTATACACTCTAGTTCAACACATGGATTTAGCGTATACCTTAAGAAGTATGTTTTAGTTGTTTATGTTTGCTGTTGCAGAGTTTTGTGTTCTGCTTTGGGTTCTGGTGACTGTATTCTGGTGACAGTGTTCTAAATGATGAGATTCAAGTTATGATGATTGAGTTTTAGTTATTGGTTGATGCAGATGATTGCATGAAAATTGAATGAAATGTGGCCTTCAGATTGTGGTATTGTGTTCTAGGAGTATCCAGTCTGAAAATTCATGAAATGTGGTCCCTGGTAGAAAAGTGGAGTTTTTCTGTAGGCTGGCACCTACGTACTAGTAAACATATTGGCTAATACAAGAGCTAGGGGTTGTAGCTCCATTCTAGTAGTATCTGGGGAATGAGAGAAGGTTGTAGCCTTCTGCAGGTGGGTGCCTGTGTACTGGTATGAGTCTGAACCAGTACAAGATTGTAAACAAATTTTCTTATTGTTAAAAGAAGACAGAGATGACAGCAGCAGGTGGATTTTACCCACATTGGGTTTCCACCTTATATCTTGGTGTTCATGTGTGTTGCTTATGTGTGATGGTTTATTCTGCTTTTACTGCACTGTCTAATAAATCTATGATATACTAGTTAAAGTTCAATACATGATAAATTGTCTAAATCAAAAGTTCTTTGCATATGCGCTGGTTGCTTTAAGTACAGTCGCATGTACATGCTAGTTTACTTAGCTAAAGTAGTGTATATAAATCTGTTTGGGAAATTAAATTATTGATCTAATAATACTTATTCATCCTGCTCTCAACATTATTTCCAACAGTCTAATGGTTACAATATTTGGGTATGATAACTTTTAATTTTCAAGAACTTTTCTTGGAATTGTTTTGGGAAGGAAAGGAAGTTGAATTAAGGCGTATCACAGGGAAACCAAGAAAGATAATCATCTCTAATGGCATGAAAAAACTTCTAAATAAAGAATAACAAGGCATAATTGTACAATTATGCCCACTAGATATTCAAACATTGAAATCATCTATTTCTCCATATATCCAAAATGTCTTTGCTGGGATAGGGTACCTGGGCTCAATTTTGTATTATTTCTTGTAGGGAATGTAGGGTCTTCGTGAAATGTGGAAAGCAGATCGTGAAGCTAAGTAGAGTAAAAAGGTATTAAGTACCTTAGGTGGGTAGGTGATAGAGCTATTTTGAGACCCTCCTATGGTCCACAGACCATGGTATTGTAAAGAAAATGCTATAAGTAGTTGAGTCATAGCAAGTCTAGAAGATAACTTGAAGTGAAGAATCATTGTAAGGATAATGTGATAAGACAGGAAAGGTTTGTTTCCTATACTTAGGCGAAAGGGGAAGGCTCCAAAAGCTGAGTTCACGGAGACCTTGCTAAGTCTACAAGTTGAGTGCGCGGGCCCCTGTAGCTGAGTGTGTAGGGATAAAAAGTCTGTATCTGAACATTTACATCTAATAAACATTGTTTTGGGCTGAAATTGATGCATCTATGTTATTTTCTTTAATTCTCCAATGTTTATGCATCTTCACTCTGTAATCTGTTTTATATGAATGAATGCTTATTTACTGTGTGGAACTGGTAGATCTATAATATTTAGGCATAATATGACCAATTAAGTACCTTCATGAAGATTGAAAGGTCATTTAGATAGAGTTGTAGTAGTTATATGTCACAAGGATTAGATGTGTGCGAAGGTATATCTAAGTCATAAGAACTTTAGGAAACTATCACACAGGCCTCTGGATGTAGAAACCTAGTTCTAGCATCCCCCAATACTACTTCTGGTAAGACTGTAGCCCGCGGTACATAGGTTATTGCCAAAAGGGCCAAAAATTAGGGCTATTTTGGTTGGCATAGTTAAAGCAGAACCTGGGCCAGGCCAACTAGGATCTATCTGAGGAATGTGTGATGCTGAACAAGTGGTTCCCTACTAAGAAAGAAAGCAAAAAGTGGCTCGATTGGAAAGAACATGCGTTTTCATCTTAGGAGAACAGAAATTTGTGATTATCCAAGGAAGAGTGTTTGAATAGATACTTGTACAAAGATGAAACTGAAGCTTTTTTTTTTCTTCCTCAGCAAATCGAATGAGTGGTTGTCTAGATTAGTGGACAATTAGGGTACATGGAGACTTGATGACCATATTGTGTGGACTCCTGAGCTGGTGAGGCACCTGGAAGCTTCAGGAAATAACATCGGGTGAGTTTTTTAACAGTAGATTAATCGTATCATAGGAGGATTCATCACTAAGCTTGCGATTCATACGACCATCAGCTATAGCGAACCAGAGCAGAGGCTCTTCAAAGGACCGCAAGGTAAGTATTTAAAATCTCTAAAAACTTGGATTAAGATTCTGTTGTGTGAAAAATAGGTTATGCCATTACCTTGACGTTTAGGACTACGCAAAGTGGAAAACCCTTCAGAAGGAATGGAGAATCGTGCTCTGAATATAGTCTGCTATTGGGATCCTCTTCAAGTGACTATGAAGGAACTATTCTACATACACCGTGAAGTGCGCTACAGTTGGTAAGTCAATGTATCCCAAGGATACCTCATCCATCCACTCCACCTCCACCTCCACCTCTATCACATACACCTACATCTTCACCTCCACCTCCACCTCCACCTCCGCCTCCATCATTGAACATGGAAAATGCAATGAAGATGTTTATCTTTAAAGGGGTAGGGAGCGAAGACCTAGATCAATTCTAGTTTTTTGCAAATGTTATGTGGACAACGCAATAGATCGCTAATGATAACCTAAAGAAAACACAGCTGGTTACATCACTGCAGGATAGGGTGCTAACTTGGTATATCAAGTTCTGTCAAGATAGACCTGGCGTGACATTGGAAGAGACTTAGCAAGTGTTGAACAACTAGTTTAAGAAGCATAAGTCTCAGGCGCAGTCTGTCACAGAGTTTAAGGAGATACAACAAAGGGTAAATGAATCCTCATGGGATTTCGATCAAAGGCTAAAATTCCTGATCTAGCAAGCTAATATGAACATCACAAATGATCAACACAGATACTAGTACATTTCTTCATTATTGCCTCAGCTAATATTACCATTATCGTAGTAGAAGATAGCAATGCAAGCAGAAGCTGTGGAGATCATGATGACGTTGGAAGCCTTGCCAGTATAAGATACAAACATAGGAGTACAACAGATTCACTTGTAGCTAGAAAGTCTGCACCTAGAGTTGTAGAGCCTAAAGAACGGAAAGGAAGCCTAGCTTGAGGTTTGCGCAAAAATTTGGTGATTGAAATGCAAGGGCCATGGTCATGATAAGGACCATTGCCTAGTATATGAAAATTATCTTATTTGGGGGGGGGGGTTGTCCCCCTGAAGCCAGAAAATAATGTTGGCCTGAGCACAAGAGTAGTGTCCTGGTGCGCTATTTGTCAGGTTACAAGACAACATACGACAGACAATTTTCATCTACTATAGAAGTTTGTACAGACCCCCCAGCAGTTTTTTTGCAATTTCTACAAATCTGTAGGTCATGATGAGTGCCATTGTCAAATTTATGCATTAATGATGGATAGAACCCATACATATCAAATGCAGGTGGAAAATCGGCCTCAAGATCAGAGTGCAGGTACAACATGAAGAGGATTTCAAGCCTGTGGAAGAGGAAGAGGAGTAGGGATTGGTAGAGGTTGTGGACAAGTTATTTGTTATAAATGTGGAGAAGCTGGACATTTTGCACTCAACTGTTAGAACCCGATGCATCCATATTTTCAATATTGCATATAGTTTGGTCATGTGATATAAGATTGTCTGATACTTATAGAAAATATGCAAGAAAATAAGTCGCAGACCCAACGACCTACGCATAATATCCCGATGATGAGGGTGGAGCCTCGGGAAGAAGACCATAGTATTAATATCATAATGCGTAGTGGTATGGCCACAAGAGAAGGTAAGGGAAAGAATCCTGAAACCAAAGCATGGGTGCACAAGGCTACTGAAAAGGATGTCTAGATTCACCTCAATTGAGCTAAAGAAAAATTTATGGAGGCTAATAATAATTTTGCTGAAGCTTCTATGTCTGGGATTCAAGAGAAATCAGCTAGAAACAGTGAAGTGCAAGATGTGGATCCCTCATTGTTGGCCACCATTCTTAAAACTTGAAATAAGTTGTTGAGGGATCAAAAGGTGGTAGAAGGGCTTCAGGATCTAATCAACAATTTCATGGGAAAAATTAAGAAGTCGTGAGGGAACTAGGTAAACATAAGAAGAAGACTTGGCGCAAGATGAGGTTAACTGCGCAGATCGGGGAGTATGAGATGGATGAATTCATCCTGGATTTAGGTTTTGATGTGAATGTACTACCTAAGCATACATGGGAAAGGATGGGGAGATTTGGGCTACAATGGTCTCCTATACAACTACGTATAGCCAATCAGCAGAAGATCATTCCTATGGGGCGCTTGTATGGGGTAACTGTGGACATTGAAGGAGCAAGAGGGTTGGATGACTTTGAAGTAATTGAAATAGTGGATGACAACAATCCTTACCCTGCACTACTAGGAATTGATTGTGCCTTCAACATGGATGCGGTGATTAATCTGAAGAAGAAAAATATGACATTTGAGAAGAAGGTGCTCAGGGTTATTATTCCATTCGATCCTGCTGAAGGAGCACGGTAAACTAAACCGGTCTGCGACTATGAGGAGGATGATGATTTGGATAAAATCTACAAGATTACTACACGCGATGAAGATTAAATCAATCCCACTATAGATGGGCAGATCACGTGGGACAGAGATAGCTCCTGTACCTCATAACCAGAGGAAGAGCTCAAACACTTGCATAATAGGTTGCATGAGGTCTCTACGCTACATTGCAATATGATGAAAAATACTTGCGGTGTGTATCTATGGAGGTAAGAAAAATTCCGCATTATGATGGCTTAAATGATGTTATTTTACTTTTAGATGAGTTTGAAAGGGAAGTGCCTGAGGAACATTGATTCTAGGCACTTGAATTGGTGTTGCATGCTACACTTGCCCATTGCTCAGGTACGCATAAGGAAATCTTCGATGACTGGAGGGAATACAAGTTAATGATGAAGCTGAGGTTTGGATACAACAATACTTGGATGACTGAGAAGTATAGCAGAAGGGAAGATCCACATGAGCACTTCGCATAGTGGACTAAAGCTTGGGGAGAAGATCCACATCTAGAATAGGTACATATCTTCTATCATACCCTCGATACTATCCCAATGAACTGGTATTTGGAAACAGATCTACACCATGGGACGACCGAATCGGACATATTGAGGGAGAGCTTCTTATTAACTTTAAGCTTTGAGGATGGATTCGAATGCATTGATGAAGAGCTCCAGGAAATTAAGGCTGCTATCTTTAGAATGATTAAAGAGCCGGTAGAATGGGTTCAACCACACTGGAGTACACAGTTGTGCCATGCACTAGAGTGCTACAATGTGACTGCAAAATAAGAAGATGATGATCCATGAAAAATCAATATTCCAGAGGCTGAAGGGAAGTGTGAGGTTAAAGGACCTAAAATAGAGAACCCTGATATATCAAAACCTTTGAAGACTAGGCAAGTAAACATTGGATCCGATGCACAACCTAAGTTTGCAAAAATAGGAGATTATTTGGATGAAGATACAATTGATAAAGTTGAAGAGCTACTACTCGAATACGAGGACTTGTTTCCTACCAAGTTCTCAGATCTGAAGGGAATAGTTGGGGATCTGGGAGTGATGAAGATCACTTTAAAGCCCGATACAAACCTCGTAAAACAGAGACCCTACTGGTTGAATCTGAAGTATAAGGATAAGGTGCACCAAGAGCTAGACAAAATGTTGGAAGTTGGAATCAGTGAACCAGTAGAAGAATCTGATTGGATCAGCTCTATGGTTGTTCAAGAGAAGAAGAAACAAGGTGAAACCAGAATATGCATAGACCTGAGAAAGCTCAATGATGCATGCATTCATGACCCATTTCCAATAGCTTTTATGGATGAAATCTTGGAGAATGTTGGAGGACAGGAAGCTTATTTGTTCGCTAATGGATTCTTAGGGTACCATCAGATTAAGATCATGTCGGAGCATCGCAACAAGACAACCTTCGCAATAGAGTGGGGATGCTTCCAGTACATAGTGATGTTGCTTAGTCTAAATAATGAGGCTACGATCTTTTCAAGAGTTGTAATTGCAACATTCAAATTACTCATCCATAAATTATTAGAAGCGTATTTTGATTACTAGACTGTGTTTGGGTTGGTAAGACTCCATGTTGCAAGTCTACGCCTTATGTTGGATACTTGTCGCAGATACCAAATTTCTCTAAATTTGAAGAAGTGTATCTTTTGTGTGCGTTATGCTATACTACTAGGTCAGGTGGTCTGCAAGTAGGGATTAATGGTATACCCTGTGAGGATAGTAGTGATTGTCAATTTAGAAGCTACGAGGAATGTAAAGCAGTTGCGCATGGGGCACATTGGTTACTATAGAAAGTTCATCAAAGATTATGCATAGATAACCATGTCAGTGGAGAAATTATTGAAGAAGGATGCAACATTCTACCAGGATGAAGAGTGTCAGTGCAGTCTTGGGGAGTCAATCCTTCAGTTTGTTTATTTGAGATTTCCTAGTTTTGTGTGAACTTTTCTAGTTCCACTTTTTCCCTTTGGTTCTGTTTGTTTTCCTTTGGTTACTGGTCTGAGTTTGAAATTCATAGTAGCAAATCTGGTCCCAGCTTTAAATTTTTTTGTTTTTTTCTTGGCTTCCTCACTCAGTGTGCTTAATTCGCTGACAGTCATGTCAATCAGTGCGATATGCTAAGAAACAGTTGCGTCGACCTCCCTTTGGTGCTTGTTGTTAGTTAGGCAATTGTGCCGACGCCTGTAAGTGAATATTAGGGTCTGTCTCCAATCTTGGTCAATGTGTTTTTCTCTCATGATTTCAACCCAGTAAGCCTTTTAGACTGCTTTCTCCCTGACTAGAAAGATGCTTTTTATTTGGTTTTGTTTGCTTGTTGGTTGGTCATACTTCCACTTGATTTCTTGGGTCATTAGGTGGCTAGTGGCACTAGGTCTTCTAGATTGTCATCCATTCAGCTGATTGTGAACTCATTGAGTTGAGTTGTTGGTGCATTTACTCACATTTCATTTGCGGTCCTGTTACGTCTTTAACCCCCATTACACAAGTTTGAAAATTTTTCCTTTACTTGTCTAAACATTTCTTTTCTAGCTTGGATCACATTGCTTGTCTTGTTTTTGGTAAAGTCAATGTTTCATTAGTCTAAACGAGTTTCTCTTTTCGTGTTTTCATTTGCTTGAAGAGCTAATTGTCTCAAAAAAAATTTCATTGAAGTGTTGTATGCAAAAAATTCATTTCATCGTTTCATGAAAAAGCATGAAATTCTATTTTGTTGCATCAGTATGCTATGGTAGTCAGCATCATTAAAGACTAGGAGTGCATTGGCATTTGAAAAGAAAAAGAACTCTGTTTGCTTTTGGAAGGACCGTTAGAAATGTACTTTTTAGGAAGTGAAGAATTGGAATGTATTTTTCATTAGTTTATTTTCTAAAAAAGTGAAGTAGTGAAAAATCATTTTGCTTTTAGTTGCTTGGTTGTTTGCATTTGATTGTGTGTTTTCTACCCTCTCCAGTGTAGACAATTCATCGAATTCAAAGGGTCTTGACTCATTTATTTGCATTTAATGTTTTTTCCAGTCACATCACTAAGGCCTGAAAACTGAGACATAACTCAAGATAAGCATTAAAATGAACTCAATTAACCTAAATCACATTTGAAATCTAATGATCACATCTAAATGGTCTAGGTTAGAAACATGTTCCAGAGTCTTTAAACCTAGAAGTTGTCATTAGCTTTGGCATTAGACAACACTATTATAGATTTGTGCTCACTGTACCATCGAGTATATAATGGGAGACCCCTCTAGGCTGCAATCCTTTATCCATAGGAAGTTGAGTCGACCACCTTGCAAGCTTGATACACCGAACACAGCATTCAGGGAGATTTCTTGCTCGTACTTTTCGGTTTGCTAGGAGGTATTCTACAATTCATGGTTTCCTGGTACTCCTTTTTACCTAGATCATTCATAGTAGCCATTTGATTTTTTTTCTCTTTAAACTTAAAAGATCATTTGAGCATTTGTCCTTTCGAGCTCGTTCCCAATCGAAAGCGATAGAAGCATCTTTGTTTCTTTCTCGACTCTTAAAACATGAAAGAGCACTAGTCTATTCATGCATCTTAATAAATTGATTTCCCACAATATTATAACATAATGTTAGTCTTTATAGACCAAATCATGAGTTTCCCTTAAAGAAATTTTTAAATACTTGAAGTTTATATCTCTCTTTTCTTGTTAACTAAGACAAGGTCATCTTGGCTGAACCATTTGGTTCACCTAGTTCCTCTTCCTCTCCTCTGTCTAAAAGATTTCCTGAGGATCTACTTCCAAAATTACCAGATTCACTCGAGGACCAAGGTGTTGAACTTGGAATCGTTCTGAGCATTCAACCTTTGTCATCACATCCTCTACCTACTTTAGATACTAGGTCACCTGTTGATTTTGGCCTGAAATCCCTAGAAAATCCCGTTCAAACTCCTAAGAGTTTGTTGACCACTGACGGTTAGCTTAGACTGGTTATTTATCCTTTGAATCCTTTGTTTGACCCTGTTGTGATGTCACCGAAGCATCCGTACATTATGTACGATCAGCCGAGTATTCCTTTGGAATTATCCCCTCATACTTCTTCAGTCGTCCACCGTCATTTGTTCCCAGATATGGAACCCAAAGGCGATTCTCCTGTCACCTCTCTGGATGAGTCATAATTTTCTACTCCACACACTGTTGAGTAAGAAGAACATCCATTTCCTCTTGAAGGCTTCCCCTATACAAGGAGAATTCCCATCAATGCATATCGAGAATTGTCGCCTAATTATGTATCCTTGGCACAATTGGTTTTACATACACCTAGTGCCTCATCACTTTACCATAACCCTATTTGGGTGTCCGACACCATGCCTACTACAGGTTTGTTCATTGCAAACTCGACCTCCTAACAGGCCCTTACCTCAGTCCTAGTGCAATCTCTTGTTCCAAACCCTATTGTATCATCCATCCCAGTCACCCTTCTTGTTCAACCAGTGGTCTTGAAGAATATCTCTATTAGTTTTTCAATCCCTCATGTCAATTTCCAAGCTGTGCCACCGCCTGGGGGGCAGAATATGAATGTTTCTATGGTTTTAGGCGCCACCAATGTGAGTGTCTCACATGATCACATGCTTGGTATGAACCAACCCTTTCCTGGTGTTATTCAAAACCCTGCCAGTCCTACTCGATCAAGCAATGTCCAGTACCAATAGGTTCAAAATCCCGTTGGTCCATCTGGGACAAGAAATGTCTAGTATCAGCAACCTTATGAGGCTCAGGTCCAATACCAAACTCCTTACATTCCATATGGTTATCAAGGAATGGTTAATCCACCTTACTTCCCTTAGTCTGGGCAATATGCTCAGCTTGGCTCATCCACCTTCCAGGGTGGCTATGGCCAAATTCAGTTCGGAAATTTTCTGGGCACTATTCTACAACAACAAGGGCAACCTTTATTACAACAAGGGAAACCTTTGTTGTAGCAAGGGCTATCTGCGCAACAGAGAGGGAAAATTATCTTGCAACAATGTCAACTACAACAACCGGAGGGGAAACCCTCACAACCATTGCAGCAAACCATGTAGAAGCAGATGCAGTATGCTCCACAAACCTCCCAGCCCATGTCCTCGCAGGGCCAATGTTTGCAGCCCCAGGGACAAATTTTGCAGTCGTAGGGCCAACCCTTATAGCAACAAAACCATCCTAGGTAGCAGAAACCCTTATATACATATCAATATGATCAACCCTTGCAAGGGTAAGGCCAGGGTCAAGTCCTGTAGTAGTACACCCAAAATCCTAATGTCCTAGGTCAACATCTCTAGAATCCTTTTGGCTAAGGACAACAAGTATAAAACCCTAATGCCCTAGGTAAACAGGTACATAATCCTTTTGGTCAAGGGTAGCAAGTACAAAATCCCTATGTCCAAGGGCAAACAGTGTATAATCCTTATTCCCAAGGGCACTAGGTGCAAAATCCTCTTATTCAGGGGCAACAGGTTCAATATCCATATGTCCAAGGTCAACAGGATCAATAGCATCTTAGCCCATATGTTGCTTATTAGCAACCTATGACTGTATATTTCCAAGGTATTCAAGGTAAAAATCCTCCCTCTGGCCAAGGTAACCCACAATGGGGGCAGAATCAAATGACATATGAGCAAAACCCCCCATTGTGGGGCAAAAATCCCCCACTATGGGGTCAAAATCCTTACCAGCAAGGATGGGCTCCTCCGGTTGGACCCACTTACCGACCTCCAATTCCTTTCAATACTCAATTTCCATTCTTGGCCACACTAGAGTTGCCAGATGTGTCTCACCTTACGAATTTTCTAATTCTTCATTCACCATACTGGCCTTCGGTTCTATCCAAGATCCCGAGCGATTACCCGAAATTCGATGGGAAAGCAAAAGAAGATCCTCAAGCCCACGTGATGACATATCACCTCTGGTGCTATTTGAATTCTTATGTTGATGATTCCATTCGTCTCCGTATTTTCGAACGAACCCTCACAGGTGTTGCAGGCAAGTGGTACATTGAGATTCCTCAAATTACTTACCATGAATTAAACTCTTTAGCCATGGCTTTCCTCACGCATTTCCAACTGCTGGTTCGCTATGAAACTGGCACCTATTTACTCACATCGCATAAGCAAGATACTACAACACACATCTCCAATCACATCCATGAATGGAGACATAGAAATCGCCTAATCAAATTAGATATTGTTGATCAGTTGCTCACTGAATGGTTCACTAAGTCATTTGTGGCCCCAATTTCTCGTGATATAGCTATGGGTGGGTGTGTTACTGAAGAACAAGCCATTGCTCATGCCCAGTACTTAGATCTAGTTTACTCTCAGTCTGGCACTTTGTATGAGTTATTACCTGATGCTCCATGGCCATCATCTGATCCCATGGCATCAAAGTCGCAGGCTACACCCCCCGTTGATGGAGTCATTGGTTCAATGTTACAGATCCTAAATCTTTGTCCAAATAGAAGTTGGTATCAAACACTGCTTCCAATAGTTCTTCCTAGAATCCACCAAGCCCTAGTAAAACCTCAAAGGTCCACGTTGTCCAGTCTACCATAGTGGACAAATCCTCAAAAGGTAATAAGAAAGGAAAAGGCAAGGGTAAAGTTGATGCCCCAAAACAAGGTCCTCCTAAATCGTTTGCTGGTGATTCTTCACAACAGAAACCTAAGTACCCTTGCCTCGTTTGTGAGGAAGATCACTATACCAAGGATTTTCCCTGACGGTCCAAAGTTATTTGTTTGCTCAAAGGGACCCCTGCTGTCCTATAAGAGCCATTTCCATCTCAGCAAACCCAAATGGTAGACCAACGTCAATCTTCTACTTCCTCAGGATCTTAAGTGTTCATGATGAATACGCCTATTAATTTGGCTACTAGATCAAAATATTACCAAACTCTTGCTTTGATAGTCGGGAAAAAGAAAGAAACCACCCCTTCTTCTTTTGCCCTGAGTTTTGGCCCTCTTCATATTAAGTGCCCTAACCCTGATTTCGCTATACGGCCACCCTCTCGAGGTGTGCTAAGGAAATCCTCGTACAATCCCAATGCTCGAGTTGCTTAGCACTATAGTATTGTTGAGGACTTGGCTCAAGTGCCATCATCTATGTCGGCTCTCAAGGTGCTCCAAAGCTTCCCATCACAGTGGAAATCTTTATTGTCGACTATCAAGGATATTGATCCTAATGATTCCAATTTGATATGTTTTGATCTAGAGAACCGTGTTCCGCGCCTGCCTCATCAGATTGCCTTTCTCATTCAGGTAATCATCAATGAGAAGACCATCCACAGGACTATCATTGATGAAGGTTCTTCCACCTGCATCATGTTAGTCGCATGCCGGAAGGCCATTGGTTCTCCTACTTTGAACCAATCCCAAAACACTTTGGAAGCTTTCAATGGGTGCGATTCGCGACCATTCAGTGTCTTACCTAACCTTGCCATTACTCTAGAGGGAAAGACAGAATAGGTCGAGGTAGAGATTGTTGACGTTAATCTCAATTATAATCTTCTAATCGACGAGAGTTGGACCCATGCTATGCATGCTATAGCTTCCTCCCTATTCTGTGAGATTCATTTTCCCCATCAAGGGAAGATTGTAACTGTTGATCAATTGTCCTTGTTTTCCTCTTCCTCCTCGAATGGTAATTTTCCATACATCAATCACACTGGTGCTCCCTATGAGAGTGTGGGGGTAGGTCTTTTTAAATATTCTCCCTTAATGGGAATTTTTCCGCTCCCACCTCCTCATGTTGCCTCTTTCAACATGATCTCGATCAAATCTGACCCTTGGGTCATACCTTCTCCAGATCTTGTTGATAGCTGGGCGAGGTTATGCCACTTAGTCCTACCAAAATTAATAATGTGGAAATTATTTCGGCCTCAAGTTCTGCATCCTCTAATTCTTCTGTTTTGAGGACCTCTCTTGATACATATTCTCAATCCCCATGGCTTGGTGCTTTGGCATATCTTGATCCCTTAGCCGAGACTTTTCTTGCTGACGAAGGTATCATTGAAGTAATGTCTCTCGAGGAACCACATTGGACCAATACTCATCATTGTTCCTTGTTCCTGCCTCGCTCGGTGGTCACATCTACCAATTTCGAAGAGTTATCTTCTCCATTTCCTTCCCTCCTACTTCTGCTACTGATCATGACTCATGAAGTATGGTCGGAAGGATATTCAGGTAATATTACCCAAACGATGCCTATTGATATTTACATCAAGCCTGGTATCATTGAACATATCCATATCGGGTAACTTGTTCTCCAGATCATATGAAGACCTATATTCGTCTATTTCAAGAATTCCATGATGTGTTTGCATGGTCCTACAAATAAATGCCTAGCATTGTTGTGCACTAAATACCAACTTATCCTCACACAAAGCCCATTCGCCAACGGCTCTGCCCAGTGCACCCTAGGAAGGTCACTACTATCAAGGGTGAAGTTGAAAAACTTCTCAAATTTGGATTCATTTATCCCATCCCTCTTAAATATTAGGTGTCCAATATTGTCCTGGTGATGAAAAAACAAGGCACAATCCACGTTTGTATTGATTATCATGATCTCAATTGTTCCTATTCTAAGGATAACTACCCTACCCCCTTCATTGATCAGATCATTGACGAATGTGCTGGGAGTGAAATTTTTTCCTTTATGGATAGTTTTTCTGGTTACAACTAGATTAACATTGCACCAGTCAATCAAGAAAAGACAACTTTTATCTATCCATGGGGTACATTCACGTACAAAAATCTCCCTTTCGGACTCAAAAATGCTGGGGCTACATTTCAGCGGGCAATTTCCTATGCATTTCACAATATTCGCAACATCATCCAACCTTACTTGGATGACCTTCGTTCTCATTCTCATAAGCGCCAAGATCATCTTGACCATCTTCGGTAGATTTTTCTTCGTTGTAGACACTACAACATTGGGTTAAACTTGCATAAATGTGTTTTCTGCGTAGAATCCGGACGCCTCCTTGGATTTATCATTTCCAAGGATGGTATTCGACTTGATCCACTTAAAGTCAAGGTCATTGTAAATTTACCCCCTCCATCTTCATTGCACCAACTCCAGAGCCTGCAAGGAAAGGCAAATTTTATCCATCGTTTTATACCCAATTATACTAAGCTAGCTACAGGATTTACCCGGTTGCTCAAACAAGGAATGCCCTTTATCTGGGATGAGGTTGCCAAAAAATATTTTGATTATCTTAAGGCCATCCGCATAAATGTTCCTTTGCTACATCCCTCAGATTTTCATCGATATTACATCCTTTACCTAGCCATAGCCCCTAACACCATTGCTATGGTCTTGGTCCAAGACGATGATGAAAGCAACGAACATGTTATCTACTACCTTAGTCGTAATCTCCTCGACACTGAAACGCATTATGCCTGTGTCGAGAAGTTGGTTTTGGCTATCATCCAGGCTATTCAACGCTTTCGACACTACATCCCCTTATGCACTACCATTGTGATTTCTCAATGCAACCCCATGACCTACATCCTAACTCATTAGTTGTTGTGGGGCAAGTATTCTAAATGGATTTTTATCCTACAAGAATCCGATTTGGTATTTACTACTTCCCAATGTAAGAAGTCACTACTTTTCACCAAGTTGATTTTTTCCCTTCCTTCTACGTCTCTCCCTACTGGTGCATATGAATAGCCTTCGAACAAGACTCTTTTCCTGATCAGTACCCTTGATCCATGGTACAGTGATATCATCGTGTATCTCCAGACATCCATGTTCTAGTCTGCGTTGACTAAGGATGATCAGCGACGGATTCAACATCACTCCCAATCTTACTGTATTATTGGCGATACTTTATACCATGCCGATGTCGATTTAGTTCTTCATAGATGTCTTACTCTCGAGGAGGCTGAGAGAGTTCTCAATGATTTCCACTCCAGGGCATGTGGTGGTCATATGTCCGGCTATGTTGCCGCTCAAAAAATCCTTTGCACTAGTTATTTCTGGCCATCCATTTTTAAGCACTGCATAATTCCTATTCACAAGTGCCATGAATGAAAAATTTACCAATGCAAGATGCGCGCCCCACCCGCTCACCTCACCTCGTCATTACCATTGGTCCTTTTCCCAAATGGGGCATTGACTATATGACATGTAACCCTCATTCAACTGGGGGGCATGGCTATATTATCGTTGTTGTGGATTATTTGACAAAATGGGCCAAAGCGATGCCTACATACTCTACAGATAGTAAAAATATGGCTCAATTCCTTTTCAATCATGTTATTTCTAGGTTCGACATACCTCAATCCACTTTCATAGACCATGGCTCCCATTTTAGATATTACATGATGGCTGAGCTGACATCTGCATTGGGTTTGCGCCACGATGGATCAACCCCATATTACCCTCAGGCTAATGGCCAAGTTGAAGCCATGAACAAGATCTTAGTTACAATGCTTCAACGTACTATTGGGATGCACAAGTCAAATTGGTATCTCATGCTCTTTTCAACTCTGTGGGCTTACCGAACCTAGACCAAAGATGAAACTAGTTTCACACCATTCTAGCTAGTCTATGTTCTGGAAGCAACATTATCGATTGAATGCGAGATTCCTTCACTCAAGCTAGCTATCAAACTTCTCCCTAAAACATCACCTCAACAAGAGTGCCTCTTATATTTAGAACGACTAGATGAGACTTGCTGTCTCGCTTCTTTGGTTATTGAGGAACAAAAGAAATGAGTCAAGTCCCATTTCGATTAGTCAGTCTCCCCTCATGCATTCTCTGAGGGTGATTTTGTTTTACTATACGACCAAGCTAATGATAAGCTTGGAGTAGGCAAGTTTGAGCCCATGTGGCATGGGCCCTACATTGTGAAACATGTTTTGAAAAAAGGGCCTACGAGCTTATTGATTATGAAGGTAATCCTCTGGATAAGCCTCGAAATGGGATTTACCTCAAGAAGTACTATGCTTAGGTCATCTTGCATAGTTACATGTGTACATTAGTGTGTCATTCATTTTTGTGTAGTGTGGTTTGGTGTGTTAGTTTTTAAATAGCTTTCCTGTTTACTATGCGTTAGAGCCTAGATCAACCTCACGCTGAAGGGAGGCAATCTTAGGATAACCACAAACCAAGCTTAACCTGGTAGCAAGCCCTACTGGGTCAGGAGAGGGCTCTCTCCTTGTCAATCTCAGTTGAGATGATTGAATTAAATATGAATTTTAGGCTAGGTATAGTAGCTATAGGGTTTTTGGTTGATTTTGAAGGTTTTGTTGCTGGATCAAATGGAGTAGGTAGCTTTGGGTCCAGGAAATCAATTCAGAATTGCAGGGTGTTCTGTGGGGCGAGGTAGGTAGGTATTTTGGCACTTGGAATTAAGTGAGATGGTAGGTCTAAGACTGGTGAGGAGCTGAGGAGGGCATGCAAGGATCATGAGTCCTCTTCAGATAGCTGAAAACATAAAAAATTAAATGTATTCCCAAGGCAAAGCACTATTACCAATGTATTCTACCTATCTATCGTGATTTCATTTAGTTAAGAAGAATGAAATAGATTTTGGCACATTAAACATGAGAAAAACTAATGACAGAAGGAGAAACAATGAAAAAATAGATTACCACAAGAATCCCACAAAAATAGCTGCAAATCCTGGTTTATTTCCTTGCCAAACTGCTGTAGAGATGTACAATGTAGCTCAAAGCATCCACAAGAGTCCAACCTTTACTAAGGACTGAAAAAATACATAATATAGACATCAAACCACCTATGCTAGCCATCAGGGGTCGAATCCATGAGAAAAGGGGTGGTTTCAACCATTTCTAAACTAAGAAAGGGAATATAGGCAGTGGAACAACTGGCCTCTATAACCATGGAAACTGATTCATTTACCCCTCAACCACCTCAAAATGATGAATCTACCCTCTAAGGTCATTTTTCAATCACATTTATATAGAAAAGAATCATTTACAATCATAAATTCATGCATGATGAGAGAAAAAGTCAATCTGTAAAATAACTAGGCGAAAACTAGATTTTTGATCAAAACTGGCAAAATTTATCCTATGCGCAGTGCCACTATTCCTATCCGCATCACCGCTTCAGACCCAGTTTTGGAGGCCTTCCCATTGAGCAAATTGAGCCCAAGATAGCTTGTTGGAAAGGTATTCCTGTCTGGTTTCTGGAACATCTTGAATGTTTGCATTTGGAGGTCATTTCCCCCCTCAAAAGTGGAATGTCCCAAGGCTTCTTACTGTGTGTCCAAAAAGAGGCAGAGAGGTCATTTATTGATGGTTTTTTGACCTTTAGGTGACCAAAATTTGCTCCAAATTTGTTGAAACCTTCAAGGATTGATGTTGTCATCATGCAGAATCTAAATATGCAAGCCATTATTTTAAAAAGTGTCTCCATCAAAAGCGTGCCAAATTCCTGTGTTGCAAAATTTAAATTTTGAAAATTGCAAAATATTACCAAAATTTCCCCAAAATTGGCAGAAGGCACCCTCATCCACTACTTTGATGAGCTAATGAGGCATCAGATAGGATTTCCAACTTGTCTTACTCCTTTTTTCTTCTCAAGGCCTTCCTCAACCTTGCCTTGAGCTTCCTCATCCTCATATTGCATATTTTGTTCTGGGTCATATAGTGATAGGCCATGTGACGAAGCATCTTCTTTTCTTTATTGGCCTTCTCAAGCAGCTTTTGAAGGTGCATGTTGACCCTTTCAATCTAAGTTTCCCTGTCATTCTTAATCTCTTGCTCAATGGAGGTCATCTTGACCTTTGCCTTCTTTTCCTTTTTCCAGTTCTCCTTGATCATTTGCAACTCCATGAGGACTTGTTTGTCAGTCAATTGCTTGTTTTCTTGCTGAAGGTAATTGATGATCCACTTTTCCCTCTATAAATTGACTGACAAGGCTTGTATATTAGCCTATTTCTCTTTAATGATCATGTCTTTAGTTATCTTCGTACCTTGAGTCTCCAAATCAATGACATCAACTCCCTGTGTCTCGTCATGATCAACTAGGTCAAAGTCCCTCTCTTTCTCATCACTGGTATCCTTCTCCTGCATTTTTCCTTTTCTTTTACCTTTTCCCTTGCTGTGCTACCCACCCTATACCTGTTTAGCTGAAGAGGAAGGTAAAGCCCCTTCCACTCGTTGTGGACATAGCATTTTCCTGTGGCCTAAAAATGAAGGTGAGACCCCTTCCACACCTTGTGGAGATAATACTCACCTAGCAGTTGCAAAATGTTTTCTAGTGCCTCTCTCATAGGTCACAAACATTGGCACTCCCATAGTTTTAGTCTCTTGGACCTTTTGTTGTCCTAAAGGCCCACCTTCTTCTTGAGGCACTAATGAAAATACTTGAGGGCCTTTGAACACTTCATGAGAAATGAAGGTCTCCCATGGTATGTTAAGTAGATTCAGTTGATGTAAGACAATGATTTTAATCACAGAGAAGTGGTAGATGCTATTTAACTATTGGAGATATGGCTTCTTCTTGACATAGAGTGCCATTTTCTCAATATTTCGAAACATGAAGTAAGGAATATTCATCATCCTCGCCCTAGTAAAATGCATCAACAATCTAATGTGGTAGGCATACAAGCGAGAAAACCTACCTTCACAAGTAAAGTATTTGATGATTATCTTCATAAGTGGAGCAAGCATGTCCTCCAAGAATTTGAAGGGGAACACTCTCTTCAATTTTCCATGGTATTTAGCCTTGATGTAAGGCTCATAGTACTCCCTGTAAATATACTGTCCTTTGTTCCATTTTTCACCTACATTTGGAATGCCTGTAGCCTCTAAAATAATAGCAGGTGAGAAAGTGAACGTAACACTAGCAAGGTTTACTTCATTGTTGTCCAGATGTGTCACAAACAACCTTTCTAATTCATGATGAAACTTAACCCTCTCCACCATTTCACAAAAACCAAAACATGACTGATGTTCAAAACATGAGATGGAAAGTGGACAAGCAAGCAATTCCCTCAAACTAATGGGCTCCTCCCTGATGATCTTCCCCCTTTCTGAGGCTTCTTCTGCTGCAAATTTCTTTCCATAGAACTATCACTATGTGTCTCTTCCTCCATTTCATACTCACTATCCCTCTCCATTATTGTATTGTTGTTTGTCTTTATGGTCAGTGACGAGTGATGGATTAGTGAATGGGGGTATGATGAGTATGAAGAGATTTTAGATAGGAAAGTTAATGAGGGTGCACAAGAATGGGATAGGGGTGTGGGGAATGAGTAGGTTTTGGGAGTATGATAGGGTTTAGGGTATTTGAGCATAGGTTTTGGGAGTGTGATATGGTTTTGGGGAGTATTGCAGGAAAAGTCTAGGGAGGGGATTTATGTATGGGAGGATGAGTTGTAGGGAAACAATGAAGATGATATAGGACAACAACAATAATAATTGTATTTGAAAAACAACAAGAATTAGGGTTTAATGATATGGACAACACAATTAGGGTTTAACGTGTAGAGAGACAACACAACCCAGAAATTTAAGCAACAACCCTTGTCTGCAAGGAAAGTGATATTACTTACTTGAGAATAGAAAAATTTGTGTTTGAAAGCAATTTGATGTAATTAGTAGCAATTGCCAGTTCATAGGACAGGCATGCAGTGCCTATCCTGTGCGTAGCGCCCGTTTAAAAATGCACAATGGAGAAAACCCAGGTGCGCAGCATCGGGATTAGGTGCGTAGCACCAGGAAATTTTTCTCCAAAACACAACAAACTGCTTCTCTTTGCTCACTATCACCTTAAATCGCGATTTTGCTCATAAAATTCAACTTCAAACAATTAATTAACTTGAGAATGAAATGGATTTTATGTGGCTTGGGCACTTTTTAATTTTTCACTCTACAAAACCCACTTTATAATGTCCTTTGGCTTTTTCATATGCTCTATTTTTTGATGCTTGAATTTTTGCTTAAAATAGGTGAACTAATGCTTGATGATCTTTGCTTTTGTAGTGGCATGTACTTGGAGATATCAGCAGGTGACCAGGAGCAGCATGAGACTTAATTATTACATATAAGAAATGATGAAATTACATGAAATTACAAATAAATACAAATGCTATGTTTTTCACCTCAAACTAGTTTTGAGGTGAGAAACTTATTTAATTTACAAATTATGATTTTAAAGCTTTCATGATGGTTATTGTCATCCTCATGTGTCTGCCGACCCTTATTGATCAATGGTTACTGGAAATTTGACATGGTGAAACCCTAATACCTAATGAAACTGAAACCCTAAGATCTAAGACCTATTTGATGAAATAAACTGAAAAGGAAATTGGACTTGAACCATTTATTGAATCACACATGAAAAATGGTCAGCAGATATGTTCACGAGGGAAAAAATCGAAATGTGCCTACCATCAGTTGATCCATGACCTAATGGAATGCAACTCATTGAGAATGGGACTCCTAATATGAATGCAAAAGAGTGAATAATGATCATTGATGACAGTGTGAAGACACTAACACTAACATTGGCTCCAATGGGGGTGGTAGCTCCTTGGAGGTGCCAAGAACCATAGATCTCTGGAATAAGTAGACTAGTGCCTCTTCCATTGGGAAATATGGTCAATATACTTCAAAAACTGAAACTGACACTATGAAAATGGACTTAAGACTCAAACTGACTCAAAACCCAAAGACTGACTCAAGACTCAAAGACTGATACAAATCACTCAACTTTATAGCCTTCACCTCGGGCCCCAAGCTAAAATGAATTGTAACTTTTGAACACTTGCAATGAAAGGAAAATGATATGTACAATGATCACTTCATGACTTCAGAAATCACCTTAGAAGAAGTAGCGCTTCAGGAGCCTACCATTGAATGGTCCTCCTGAACAATCTTGACCATCCATCTCTTTGAGCAAGAATGCATTTTGTCCTCTGTATGCAGCAATCTTGTAGGGTCCCTTCCATAAGTTTTCAAACTTGCCATGCTTTCCTTTATCTTCATTCCTAGCATCCCACCGTAACACCACATCTTCAAGCTAGAATTTATCTACCTTAGTTTTCTGATCATAGATCTTTTTGATTTTCTCCTGCAATCTAAAAGTATTTTGGAAGACTTCCTCCCTTGTCTGCTGTAAATGGATCATCTAATTGATTCTCCACTGAAAATCATCTTCCTCACTGCCAGCCTCTTGTAAAAGTTTCACAATCGGGACTGCTAGAGATGTCAGAAAGACCGTGTCAATGCCATATACTATTTCAAATGGAGACATACCGATAAACTTCTTTTGGCTCACCCTATCCGCCCACAAAGCATTTACTAACTTTTTATGCCAGCCTTTCTTATTTGTTTCCAACAGTTTCTTGATGATGTTCACCAATGACTTATTGGAGGATTCGGCCAAACCATTACCTTGCAGATAATATGTTGTGGAGTGACCCAAGGTAATCTTATACTTGTTGTAAAAATCAATCATCTTCTTGGATTTGAATGCAGCTGTGTTATTTGCGATGATTTTACTAGGACAACCAAAACGAGATAAAATATTTGATTCCAAAAATTGAATGATTACCGTGTTTGTTGCCTGTCTGGTTGAGATTGCTTCAATCCACTTGGTAAAATAATTAGTTGTTGTTAGGATCCATTTGTGCTGGGCCGATGATGTTGGATGGATCTCCCCGATAAAATTGATTCTCCACTACTGAAATGGTGCATTGACTTAAACTGGTTTTAGAGGAAGGGGCAACAACTTTCTTTTCCCCTAAAAGACTTGACATTCATGACAACTCATGAATATTTTATAGACATTTGAAAATAAGGTTGGCCAGTAATAACCTGCTCTCAAGATTTTGTTTGCTATTGCCTTCCAGAACAAGTGACCACCACAATCACCCTTGTGAAAATCACTAATCACCTGCTGGGTTTCATCTTCAGTTAAACAATTCAGTAAAACACCTCTTGGATCCTTCCAATAAAGGGCATTATTCAAAATGCAGAATTTAGCAGCTTTAAGTTTAAGAGTTCTACCTTTGTTTTTGACATTTTCGGTAGTGGTGAGAGGTGCTGAAGTAAATACACAATATCTGAATACCACAGGGACTAAAGGAACATTTCAGACACTTGAATCAGGGAGCTTTCTTCTTCATCTTCGGACATGGTAGCAATAAGATTTATATCTAACACATGCAAATTTGACTCCGCCATCAACCTTGCCAGGCCTTGTCCTTTGATCAACTTTGTAGGCTTGATCTCCAAATCGTATTCTAACATTGTTGCAATCCATTTTCCCCGCCTTCCTTCTTGATCGGTTTGTACCAGCACATCCTTAACTGTTGTGTTAGGAACATATGCTATGATGTGAGAGTGCAGAATATACACTCAAAAGTCCTTCAAAGCTTTGACAAGAGGAAGGGCCTATTTCTCAATTATGTTGTACCTCAAAGCTGCATCTCTAATGGTTCTGCTGAAGAATGCAATGGGATTTTCTAGCTGATCTCTCTTTTGCATTAAAACTGCGACCATGGTATGCTCAAATGCAAAGGAAAGTAAAATGAAATCTTGTGTATAATTGGGACTAATCAAAGCTGGAGCTATAGATAAAGCATACTTTACCAAATTAAAAGATTTCATAGCATCCTCTGTCCATTTTACCACGCTATCCTTCTTTAACATATTAATAATTTCTCTCAAAAGCTCTGCTAGATTGGGTATGAACCTTTGTAGGAAATTCATCTTACCATTGTATGCTTGTATCTCCTTCTTGTTCCTTGGAAAATCGATCTTCTGAATTGCTTCTACTCTTCATGGATCAATACGGATGCCTTCCTTCGAGATAATATGGCCAAGCAGCTTCCCTTCATCCATGGAGAAGAGACTTTTCTTCAGATTGAGTGATATCCAAAATTTTCCACAGCACTGAAACATAATCCTCAAATGGTGAAAATGCTCATCGTCTGAACTTGAAAACACTGTCAAGTCATCTAAGTATACAACCAGAAATACATCCCTTTCGTTGGCAAAAGCAATATCCATTGCACGCTAAAATGTTGCTCTGGCATTTTTCAAACAGAATGGCATTTTAGCATAATGGAATGTTCCCCAAGGGGTGGTGAATGCAGTCTTATCACGGTCATCTTCATGCACTAGAATCTAATTATATCCATAATATCCATCGAGCATCGACATACATGAAGCTCCAACCACTCTCTGGAGGATGTGATCCATCTTTGGCAGCAGGTAATTTTCCTTCAATGACACTTTATTGAGATTTCTAAAATCAATGTACAATCTGATCTCCTTGGTCTTTTTTCTCACAAGAACAAGATATGAAATCCAATCAGAAAATATGATTGGGACAATTATACCAGCCTTGTACAATCGGTTGACCTCTTTTTCAATTGAAGGCATCAACTTGGGATTTATTCTTCTCAGCTTCTGACGAAATGGATTCTGATTTTGCTTCATGGGAATCGTGTGCTGAATTATGTCTTTGTTATGCACCCTTAAATCTAAATAATCCCAAGCAAACACATCAACAAATTCAAACAATAATTTGATATATTTAGACTTTACCTCTGGTGACAATGTTTTGGACAGTTTCACAAACTTGGGCTTGTCAGTTATTCCAAGATTCACATCCTCAACACCTTTGTTTGTTGGCACCAAGCTTGGCATCCTAGCCACATCATCTTGATCAAAAAGTTCTTCTAAAGGTATGAGACCTTTAGGAATGACATTGTCTTTTAGCTACAATATTTCCATCTAATTCACCTCAATTTCTGGTTCATTGGTGTCATAATCAACATCTATGGATGCATCTTTGTAGTTTCCTTCATTCTGCAAGAAATTATTGATCTCCTTATCATCCCAAAACACCTGCCAATACCTTAGATTGTTGGGAACAGCTGGACGATGCTTGACATGGATCTCAAATTTGTTGTTGGAATTCATCGGGATCTTCAAATTACTTGCAGCAGTAGCAAGTGAATCTGCAATTACATTCTGTGCACGAGGTATGCATGTCAAGGTATAGTCTGGAAACATCCTTAAGATATCTAACACTGCATTACTGTAGGCCCTCATCCGAGGATGTTTGGCTTGATATTCACCCTTAACTTGCTCGATTATCATCTCATAATCTCCATAGACTAATATCCTTTTTGCATTTAGCTTTTTGAGAATTTTCAAACCTGCAATCAGTGCTTCATATTCAACTTCATTGTTAGAACAGTCAAAGGACAATTTATACGAAAAAATTCTAACATTACTAGGGAATTTATTTGGCTGGAAAATAGGGCTGCGAATCCAAATCCCTATGTCGACACCATCCTTACCCACAACTCCATCAAAATCCATGCTCCATAGGCCTGCTTCTTCCTCTAAGTGCTGAAATTTTGTTTCATCCTCTTTCTTACCTTGAATGATCTCTTCAATTTGCTGCTATTCATTACCTTTCTGCCGCTGCCGAAATGTGGACTACTCAGAGGTACTTGCAAGTTTTTGTCTTTCTTGATCAAGGACTGCTCTGAAATTTTTTGAAATCTCTAGCACGTCTTCTACTTCAACTAACTAACTATCACTATCATTCAAACCACTATCAGAATATAATACAAATGACTCTAAATCTGTATGTACAACATTAATTGGATGATTAAGTGGTTTATCCTTGCTTGTGATCATGTACTTCATTTTCTTCTCCCTATATAATTTTCTCAATTGGCCAAACACAAGAATAGTAGCATAGGAGAAATCCAGTTGTAAAGTCCCTTTAAGCTTTGCACCCCACGATCTAGACAAAAGCATACCAAACTATGGTGGAATGTCTGCAACAACCACATCCATGAGAACATTCTTTACTAGAATTTGGTCTAAAGACATGACCAAGTCTTCGATAAGACCAATACAACAGACTCTACCCGAATCAAAAGAATACATGTCATGATACTTTCAAGTAATGTCAAGGTCCAATTTCTCCATAATGGCTTTTGGCATCAAATTATGGGAAGCTCCATAATCAAACATGGCATTATGGAGGACAAACTCATGTAATCGAAGGCTTATATAGAATGGAGGCACTTCACTTTCCTCGGACTGACCTTCTAAAGCAGGGCCAAAGATGAGCTCAGGGCGATCATCATCTACATTGACCATATCAGATAAAGGATCTATGTTCAAAATTTTGGACACTTGGTGTTTGTAACCACTGTTCTTCATCAACTCAGTCAAAGGGATTGAAACTTTTAATTTAGCAATCTCATTTTCTAAACTAAAAGCTGAAAATTTATCTACCTCTTTGACTGGAGGGTCCTTCTTTTCAAGCTTTTCCTTTGCTGCACTTTGCTAATTGGTCTTCTCATTTGTAGATGGTCCTTTGCTGGAAGTTGGATCAACAGGCTCCTTCCCCTTCTTCTGAATGTTCGAGGAGTCATTCTTAAGTTGCGCTTCCTTTCTCTTTTGAAACAGGCTGATTGGTACATCTCTGCTTCTCAATGAATATTTTTTCTGCTGTGCTGTCAATGCATTCATATATCCATGCTGATAATCATCTGACTCATCCTCCAAAACTGCTTCATTTGCCAATATATAATCTTCATTCTTTTGCACATCAGGGATTGTTACATAGTAATTTCTCACTGTCTCCCTGTCAGTCACCCTACTGTGTCAGGAGCTCACAATAATCAAGTTCATGCTCTCTGAACTGGCCAAATAACCCACTTTTCCAAAGTTTTCATCATCAGCGCGACTGTTATTAAAATAACCGCGCTGACTGGTGCTTCATAACGGATCACATGCGCTGCCAGCGCGGAAGCACACAACTTTTCCGCGCTGGTCGAATTTCATGACCAGCGCAGTCTCCGTTTGTATTAAGTCGCGCTGACATGGCCCTGTCTATTATTACTTTGCGATGTCAGCGCTCCAGTCCAGTTATGCACCCATGCTGATCCAGTTTGGGCGAATTTGTTCCAACAGCCAGCCTTCCAGATAACTCCAGACTTGGTTGTTGGCCTTGTGAGTATCGCCTCCCTTCTATGGCATGTCTGTTCGTCATTTGAAACCACCTCCCTTGAAGATAAGCTCATCCTTCCACCATTCATGGAGACTCCTTCTCCTATTTAAACCTCTACCATTGCCATGAGCAGCTAGTTTGGATTGTGTGGAGTTTATAGTGCTCAGATTGCTGCTACTATAGGTAGTTGGTGTGATAAGTGTGGAATTGCTAGATAGCTTAAGGAAGGTTGTGGAGTGTTGCTTGTGTGAGAGAGAGAGTTCTTGTCTTGGGAGATCTATCTCTAAGGGTGAATGCTTAAGAGACTTGCTGGCTGGACCCTCTTGAGAAGGATATCGACGTCAGAACATTTGGTTGTACTCTTCTCTGTTATTGATTAATAATAGATGACTACTATTATGGTTCCATTCTCATTTGTCTCTATAATGGTTAATGTGAATTACATCTTTTCTGACTGATGTATGATTGCTTTTATTAGATTTCACGCTTTTGTTTGTCTTTCTCTTCGTGTGTGCAGGTATCTATTCACGGAGATCGCGGAGGATCGTGACCAGCCAGAGCGAAGGAGCGAGAGCGGCATCTCTTCATCAAACAATAGCGTTGGAATCCAAGTAGGTGTCCATTGCCTACCTTTTAATTGTAATTAGGAACTTGCATAGTAGCATTGACCGATTGTTGCTAGACCCATTCTGGGCTAGTAGGGATTGCCTCTATCCGTAGAGGGGATTTACCTCACCAACAATTTGGCGACTCCACTGGGGAGCTGGCCTCTGTCCCTTTTCATTCATTCTTATTTTGAGCTTGCTTGATTGCTCTCTCTGTGAAGATTAGGGGTTAGTCTTTTATTTCCTGGTTCAGTTTGGGAAGTGCTTTAATTGTTTGAAGAACCCTTGCCTTGGTTTGGGAGCTTTTTGTTTGATTCTGCTTGTTTTTTAGCCTCAGCGCGTTTTTAATTGAAACAGTCGCACTGACATTGCTTGCCTGTTTCTTGAGTCTCGCGGTCATCGCGCTTTCTCATCAAACAGTCGCGACGGTTCTAAAATCGAACCAGCGCGGATAACCCATGTCCTTCCGCGCTGACAGCGCATTGTTGCTATGCGTGAACTCTAGTCAGCGCATTGTTGCTGAGTTTGACCCGCGCTGATCCTGCAGAATTCAATTTGCTTCAAATTTGCCTCCTGAGCCTGTTGGTTTGACTATCCCTTACTCTTTCCACTTGGTTTATGGCTTGTTTTTCATTGTTTGAACTGTGAGACACTTGCTTGCGAAGTCTTGTCGGGCGGATTTTGTTTCGTGTCCGGTGACCTAGTCTTGTCATCCCGTTTTCGCTGGATTGATTTTGTTTTATCGCTTGTTCACGAAGATCCGTTGCTACTTGCCTTTGCTTTTGCGAAAACCTTCCTCTTTTGCTTTCTTTGCTTGGTTGTTTAGGTGATTGTCCTCGAACCAGTCCTTCGGTTGTTTCGATTACTTCTCGCCACCCAGACATAGATTACAATTGCTTGGGTTCAACCAGCTCTTTTCACGCTTGTTGTGTTTTTCATTGAGTGGATTTGTTTCCCTTTACTCGGTGTTGCTGTCTCTCAAAATTCATTGCAAGTGCATTGTGCCATTGAAAAAGAAATCGAACTAATATCTTTTGCATTCAATAGTTGATGAAAGGAAGAGCATTTTATTGATTTGCATTCTCAAAAGAAAAGTCTCGTTTCTTCGCCATTAGCTGCATTAGATTGTTTGATTGTTTGAGTTCGTTTTGTTTGATTGAAAACTCTTAACCCTCTCATAGTTAGAATTCATCGAACGAAATGGTGTTCTTTGGCATATAGCTTGCATTTAGGTAATTGTGAGAGATCACACGATAAGGCCTGAAACCGAAACTTAAATTCAAGATCAACCATAAAATAAACTGAATAAATCTAAAAATGCATTGGAACTTAACGCAAACATCTAGAGGTCTAGGTTAGAGACGTGTTCTGGCATCTTTAAACATAGTCACTGTTGTTTCACATTATGGTTGGGTGATTCCTCCTTCTGTGACTCGATAGTGGTCTAACACGGACTGTGCTCCCACGTATCGTCGTGTATATAGGGAGACCCCACTAGGCTTTTATCCTTGATCCATAGGAAGCCGAGTCTGCCGCCTTGTGAACCGTAACGCACCGAACACAACATTCGGGAAGATCGACTGCAGTACGGAAAGTCCTTGGTTCTCATATGATTGCCAAGGTGTATAAGCAGTTTTACGGATTGCTTGGTAAACCCTTTACCTAGAGTCTCCAGAGCAGTCACTTTTGATCCTTTTTGGACTCCCTAAAAGAAAAGGTGCCAGTGAGCGTCTTGTCACTTCGTGCTCATTAAACATTCGAAGGAGACTGGAGTCATCTTTTCGTCCTTTTCTTGACTCTTGAAACATGAAAAGGCCAAGTTTGGTTCCTGTGTCTTAAAAATTTATTCGGCCACGATAACGTTACCTGGTTAGATTTTGTGTGCGCTAGTTTGAGTAGGGTCTTTATGTAGTTTCCTTTAGGTTTTTTGTGGGGTTTTGTCATCCTGGCTGACCCGTCAACTCCCGGTCCAAGTGATCAGGGTTCTCCATCTTTTGTTGCTCCTGAGGTACCTGTTGTAAGCGATACTCTTCCTGTTATCCTGAGTATCCAGCCTATCAACGTACGTGCCCCGGGCGACGAGGATTACGAAGAAGATTGGAATCCTATCTGGGAGCCTGATGAAGACGATATTCCTCTTACCCCTCCCGGTATGTCGTCTCCGATGTCCACTTCCCACATGGATGAGACATCTCCCAGCACAGGTGAGACACCCGTGGTGTCAAATATTGAAACTCCCATTCCGGCTACTTCTCCACTCCCTCCACGATATCAGTCGATGAGGGATAGAATAGCTGCTAGAAGTCCGTCTACGACTATATGGGATCCTAGTCTTATTCCCACCACAGGACCCTTTGTTTCACAACCCCTTAATACGCCTGTTACCTTGGTTCCCACCAATCCAACCATTTGTGTAGCGTACTCGACTCCGGTCGTTAGTGCCGTGACAGCGTCTTCATCTACGAACGTTGGTGCTGGCCCTTCTCAAGGTCAAGTGAGTAATGGCCAGCCGGAACTTTCATCTGGAGTCATTAATCCTGCACAGAGTTCTCAACCCTCTTCTGGTCCTGCTCCAGGAGGGGGGCCGTACGATGCCCAGGGGCAACCCATTGTGGACCCGAATTACCAACGTCCCCTCTTTTATTATGACTCTACTGGTCAGTACCTCTAGTTCGCTCAATCCGCGCCTCTTCAACATTTCATTGAAGTCTCGGTACCGTTATCCATCTCTTACGACGCCAGTACTCATACTTTTCGTGGGCGCCAGGTAATCCCTGGGCAGCCTCAAGGACCGCCAAATCAAGGCCAGCCACCTTATGTGCAAACCCCTCAAGGGCAGCCACTTTATGGCCCGCCTTACCCAGGACAATCTGGGGACCCGCAAGGACAACCCTACCCGGGACAACCTTCGGCCATTAGTGGTCCGTCATTTTCATATCAGAGTCAACCTTCTGGTTACCCAGGGCAACCTGGTACCCAGCAAGGTTACTCAACTGGACAACCAAGGCAGCCTTATATCCAACAAGGCCAACCTAGTCTCCAGCAGGGTTACCCATCTGGATAAGCTGGGCAAGTCTATGCTCCCCAAGGTCAACCAGCAGTCCAGCAGGGGTATCCTCTTGGGCAGGGGGGGCAACCCTACATACAACAGGGTCAACCTACTGCCCAGTCTGGTCATCTTTCTGGGCAAGGGGGGCAACCCTACGTACAGCAGGGCCAACCCACTGCTCAATCCATGCATCCTCCTGGGCAAGGGGGGCAGCCTTCTATACAGCAAGGCCAACCCACTGCTCAGCCTGTGCACCCCTCAGGGCAGACGGGCCAACCTTCTATACAGCAAGGTCAACCCGCTGTCCGCCCTAATCATCCATCTGGACAGGCTGGCCAACCTCAGGGTCAACCAGCCGTCCAGCCGGCTCAGCCATCTGTTCCGCAAGGACAACCCTTGGTGGTTCACGGACAACCTGGCACCCAGCAAATTCGTCCTTCTGGGCAGGCAGGTCCATCCCAAACCCAACCAAGTCAACCTTCCGGCCAGATGATCCAAGCCCAACCGGTTCAAGGACATTATTCTGGGCCCCAAACTCAAATGGGTTATCAAATGCAAGGTGGGCCACGGCCCCAACCTTCTTACCAAACGCAGCCTCCTTATCAGGCTCAGTATGGAGCTCAGCAAATGTATGGCTACCAGCAACCCCAGGGGCAAACTCAGTTTACTCCTTATCAAAATTATCAACAGATGCAGGTCACTCCTTACCAAAATTATCAGTATGCTGCACCTGCAGGACAAGTTGCTAATACATGGGGAGCTGGGGGGCAGACTTAGGGACAACTGTCCGCATATGGCCAGAGTCCGTATGGACAAAACTCCTATGGGAAAGGTCCCTATGTACCAGGTCCTTTTGGGCCGGGTCCATCTGGACAGAGTCCGTGAGGGCAACCACCATCTGGTTGGAACCCTAATACTGCCTCGAATCCGCAGCCACAAATGTCCTTTAACCCTCAGTTGCCTTTCTTAGCGACGTTGGAACTTCCGGATGTGTCCAAGTTGACAAATGATCCTATTTTTCATAATTCGTATTGGCCACCAGTTCTAACCAAAATACCAGGTGATTGTCCAAAATTTGATGGCAAAGCTGGTGAAGACCCTCAAGCCCATGTCATGACCTATCACCTTTGGTGTTCATCGAACTCATGGCTTGATGATTCTATCCGGCTTTGCCTCTTTCAGAGAACTCTCACTGGTTCAGCCACTAAGTGGTATATTGAGCTGAATCGTGGCACGTTTCAAGATTTCAACTCGTTGGCTATGGCTTTCTTAACTCATTTTCAGTTACCCATTCGGTACGAGATGGGGACACATCTCCTCACGTCTCTCAAATAGGACACAGCTACGCACATATCTGATCATATACATGAATGGAGAAGGCGTCATCGCTTGATCAAATTCTGGATTCCTAATCAACTCCTGACTGATTGGTTCACGACTTCCTTTGTCCCTGCAATTGCACGGGACATCGCCATGGGAGCTTGTGTAACTGAAGAGCAAGCGATCGCGCATGCTCAGTACCTCAACTTAGTGTACTCTCAGTTGGGTACTTTATATGACTATTTTCCAGATGCCCCAAGGCCTGGACAGTCCAAGGCTCCACCAAAGCCATCTGTTGATGGAGTCATTGGCTCTGTAAATTCGTCATCGAATAAATCGGCCGCGAACCCTGGGAAGCAAAAATAGAACGCTTCTAATGGAAATACTTCTCAGGGCCAATCTAATTTTGGGAGTACCTCTGAGGTAAACGCCGTTCAGTCCACCACGGCGGATAAATCCTCAAAAGGGAAAAAGAAAGGGAAAGCTAAAGATAAATCTGGACAGCCCAAGCAGGATCCCCCTAAGCCTCCCTCCGAGGAAGGAGCTAAACGAAAACCTAAGTATCCTTGTCTCATCTGCGATGAGGATCACTACACTAAGGACTGCCCAAGGCGGTCCAAAGTTAGTCGACTTTTGAAAGGTGCTCCTGGGCCTCCTGCTGTGCTTAAAGAGTCTTTCCCTTCCCAGCAGACTCAAATGGTGGCAGACCCGTCTCAATCCTCTTCCTCGTTCGGTTCTCAAGTGTTCATGGCTGGAACGATTCTCATCCATGTTTCAACTCGAGCAGAAGATTATCCATCTCATGCCAGGAAAGAGCCGGAGGTTCCCTCCAGTGCTCCTCTGTCCAGTTCTGGTCCCCTTCACATCGAACGGCCCAGCACTGAGACGATCCCCCGACCCCCTCCAAAAGGTGTACTCAGGAAGTCATCTTATAACCCTAATGCTCGTGCTGCCCAACATTATAGTATTGTTGAGGACTTAGCTCAGGCTCCGTCTGCTATGTCCACGTTAGAAGTCCTCCAGAGCTGCCCCTCCCAGAGGAAGTCCTTGCTATCAGCTATTGGTGGCATCGACCTGGCAGATTCAGATTTGATTTCTTTTGATCTCGAGGGTTTTACACAGAGACTGCCTCACCAAGTGGCTTTCCTTATACAGGTCATCATCAATAGCAAAATGATTCATCGTACAGTTATTGATGAGGGTGCCTCAACTTGCATCATGTCTGTTGCTTGCTGGAAGGCCATTGGTTCTCCTACGACCCTGGAAGCCTTCGATGGAAGAGAATCTCGTCCCTATGGTATCCTCCAACGCTTGCCCATTTATTTAGAAGGGAAGACCGTAGAAGTGGAGGTCGAAGTTGTTGACGCTAATCTCACCTACAACCACCTCCTTGGACGTAGCTAGACATACGCCATGCAAGCCGTGGCTTCCTCCCTGTTCCGTGTCGTTCGTTTCCCTCACCAGGGGAAGATTGTCACGGTGGACCAGCTCTCCTTTTTCGCTTCTTCTTCTGAAGGTAATGTGCCATTCGTGGAGCATACCTCCAAGTCATTAGTGAGTGTGGGTGCCAGACTTTTCAAAGATCCCGCTTTAATGGGAGTCTTTCCCCTCCCACCTCCGAATCTCGCCCCTATCAACATGATCTCAGTACGTTCTGATCCATGGGTTCTTCCTCCCCCGAATCAGGAAGACTCTTGGGGTGATATGATGCCGTTGAGTCCTGCCGAGCTCAACTACGTCGAGATTGTCGCTGCATCGGCTCCCCCTCCTGAACCTGCTTTTCCAAGCAGTGTTCCCGATTCATATGATCATTTCCCTTGGCTGGGTGATGAGGCTACTTCGGATCCACTGAAGGAAACATTTCCCTCCGATGAAGCCATCATAGAGACCATGTCTCTCGAAGAGCTCCCTTGGTCAGATCACCACCATCGCTCTTCGTTCCTCCCTCCACATTCGGAAATGGTCGCATGTCTCGAGCGGTTTGCTTCATGTGTCCCATCCCCGCCCCTCCAAACACCTGTTCAGCTGTATCAAGTGTCTTCTGAGGGCAATATGGGCAACATCACGCAAACCCAACCCATTGACATCTCTGTCAAACCAGGGGTTTTCGAGAGCATTTACATTGGAGTCACGTGTACTCCTGAGGAGGTTCAACTCTATACTGCCTTATTTCGCGAATTCCGTGATGTCTTCGCATGGTCCTACGAGGAAATGCCCGGCATCGACCCTAGTATCATGGTGCACGAAATACCAACATACCCAGGGGCTAAGCCTATTCGTCAGCGCCTACGCCCAGTGCACCCTCGAAAGGCCGTAGCCATCAAGGCCGAAGTTGAAAAACTTCTTAAAGCTGGTTTCATTTACGCCATTCCCCTTACGGATTGGGTGTCTAATATAGTCCCTGTGAATAAAAAGCAGGGCACTATCCGGGTCTGTGTTGACTATCGCGATATCAATCGTGCCTGTCTGAAAGATAACTTCCCTACGCCCTTCATCGATCAGCTAATTGACGACTGCGCAGGAAGTGAGATTTATTCGTTTATGGACGGCTTCTCCGGCTATAACCAGATCAACATAGCCCCTGTATACCAGCATAAGATAGCTTTCAATTGTCCTTGGGGCACCTTTGCCTATAAGAAGCTCCCTTTCGGTCTCAAAAATGCCGGTGCCACCTTCCAGCGTGCGATGTCATATGCTTTTCATGACATTTGACACATCGTACAGCCTTACCTGGATGACCTTCCAGCTCATTCAGCTAAGCATCAGGACCACCCATCTCATCTACACGAAATTTTTCTCCGCTGTAGACACTACCGAATTCGACTCAATCCGCACAAGTGTGTCTTCTGCATAGAATTTGGCTGACTGCTCGGGTTCATCGTCTCCCGAGAAGGCATCCGTCTGGATCCCCTCAAAGTCGAGGCCATCTTGAATCTTCCTCCCCCTGCCTCTTTGCAGCAATTGCAGAGCTTGCAGGGCAAAGCTAATTTTCTTAGACGATTCATTCCGAATTATGCCGAGGTGGCTAAGGGTTTCACACGGTTATTAAAGCGAGACACACCCTTTCGTTGGGATGCTATCGCCCAGGAGTCTTTCGAGCGACTCAAAGACCTCCTTGTCTCGGCTCCGCTCTTAAGACCTCCGAACTACCACCGTGATTATACTCTCTATCTAGCTGCCGCTGACACCACCATCGGCATGGTTCTAGTGCAGGATGATGATGACGGCACCGAGCACGTTATCTATTACCTTAGTCGCAACCTTCTGGATACGGAAACTCGCTACGCATATGTCGAGAAGTTGGCATTGGCAACTGTCTGCGCCATCCAACGTTTCCGGCACTATATCCTATTGCGCACAACGACCGTGATTTCTGACTGCAACCCAATGACCTACATTTTGTCGCATCAACTGCTGGGGGGCAAATACTCGAAATGGATCGTAATCCTCCAAGAGTTCGACTTGGAATTTACTGCGGCCAAGTCTAAGAAGTCTCTGGTCTTTGTTGAATTGCTCTGTTCCTTGCCCTCTCATTCTGCACCATCTCGTTCGGAGGAGCATATCCCGGATGAAACATTGTTTCTCATCAGCACCCTCGACCCATGGTACGGGGACATTATAGTATATTTGCAGACGTCTTCCTTCCATCCCAATGTATCGAAAGATGCTCGACAGCAGATTTGTCACCAATCTCAACCCTATCGCATTCTTGGCGATACCCTGTACCGCCTCGACGTTGATTCTGTTCTCCGCCGATGTTTGACTCTTGAGGAGGCTGAGCGGGTGTTGAATGACTGCCACTCCGGTGCTTGTGGCGGTCACATGTCCGGATATGCTACCGCCCAGAAAATTCTCCTAGCTAGTTACTTCTGGCCTTCTATCTTCAAAGATTGCATTCTTGCCGTCCGTGCATGCCATGAATGCCAGGTTTACCACCGGAAAATGCGTGCACCTCCTGCACCACTGCACCCTGTTGTTACCGTAGGTCCATTTGCCAAATGGGGCATCGATTATACGTCCTGTAACCCTCGTTCGGCCGGGGGGCATGGGTATATCATCGTTGCCGTGGATTATTTCACCAAGTGGGCCGAAGCGATGCCTACACTGAACGAAGACGGTTACACAGCGGCGCAGTTTTTGTTTAATCATGTCATTACTCGTTTCGGAGTCCCTCAGGCTATCGTCACGGATCACGGAAAACATTTCCGTAATCACATGATGACGGAACTAACGACCCAACTAGGCTTGCGTCAAGATAGTTCGACACCGTACTATCCCCAATCCAACGGTCAAGTCGAGGCTGTGAACAAAGTTTTGATCACCATGCTTCAACGCACCGTCAATACACACAAGTCTAATTGGCATCTGATGCTGTTCCCTGCCTTGTGGGCCTACCGGACCTCTGTGAAGGACGCCACCGGTTTCACTCCTTTTCAGCTTGTTTACGGACTGGAGGCCACCCTTCCTGTTGAGTGTGAGATTCCTTCGTTGAAATTAGCTGTCGAGTTGCTTCCCAACACCACTCCAGTGGAGGAACAGCTTCTTTACCTAGAACGGTTAGACGAGACCCGTCGTTTAGCTTCTCTGGCTATCGAAGCGCAAAAGAAGAGAGTTAAGGCTCACTTCGACCATAATATTCAACCTCGTTCCTTCGTTGAGGGAGATCTAGTACTGCTCTATGATCAAGCTAAGGATAAGCTGGGGGCAGGAAAACTCGAATCCATGTGGCTAGGTCCCTATATTGTGAAGAGAGTTTTGCAGAAGGGCGCATATGAGTTGATTGATTACGAAGGAAACCCTCTCGACAAGCCCCGCAACGGGCTTTATTTGAAGAAATATTATGCATGATTTCGTGCACCTAGCTTGTACATACGCGTGTTTTAGTGTGTTATGTGTGCATGATTTCACGTTTTGCTTTGGTGTGAAGGCGTGTTTGCCTCTTATTGTGTTTTCTGCTTCTTGCGCAGATGCCTAGTGCACCTTATGTTGGTTTCGTTGATGGCGCCTGCCGTAGTACTTGCAATTTTTCTTCTACGGCATGGGCAATCTATGATCCTCACGGAGAGTTGCTAGACCTTCAAGGAGTCTGCCTGGGTCATACCACTAACAATGTTGCCGAATACAGTGCCGTAATTGAGTTACTAGCCGAAGCAGTTGATCTCGGCATTCGTGCAATGGTGGTAAACCTGGACTCTCAGCTCGTCGTCCATCAACTCAACGGGCGATATTCCGTCAGGGACCAATGCATTCTAAGGTTGTATCTACGTGTCAGATTGTTAGAAAGAAATTTTGATTATATCACATATCAACATATTCTGAGACGATTAAACACGTTGACTGATGCATTGGCAAATCGTGTGTTGGACAGGCATTTGCGAAATAGATAAACATCATACAAGAAGACATAGAAAGCATAATAAGACCATAGAGTAAAGCATATGTAAATAAAATATTTTTCCAAGCATAGTTTGCATGCGTGTTGTGTGTGCTTTTAAGCTTGCATTTAAAAAATTAAAATATGTGGGTCGTGTGTTATGCAACTGATACATAAGATTACATTTGTATTGAACATTTGCATAGCATATAAAAAACATCATCATATGTAACAAGATCCATCCAAAATCGGTATGTCTATATATATCGTGTGGCGCACGAAGGCGCTCAAAAATAAGTGTATATGTCAAAAATAAGGCCGATGTCCTTAGTACATCTGAGACACGTGTTTCTCAAAAATAGCAGTGGAAATAAAACCTAGGTGACTACTGTGGTAGGTTATGCTCTCTATAGCATACTACCACCCGTGCCACCCGCCTCAAAAGGTGGTGCATCCTGGGCTCTACTCCCACTGTGTGAATTTGGGATGCTATGGGGACCTCTTCGATCCCCTGGTAATCTGGGACTCCCTCCAGTAAGCCCTCGAGGTTCTGCACTACGATCTCGGGCGTGTTGACTCCTGGAGGAGCCAGGGCCAAGACTCCGTCACCCTGCGCCTCTCTCCTCGCATCTGGAGCCAAACCAAGGGGTCTCACTGGTCCTACATCTGCATATCATAGCATTTATTGTCAAGGCATGTACATGAAAAATCAAAAAACATTACAAAACATAAAAAATTAAAAAGAGATCGAGTGACTTACCACCATCGTCCCACTATTCCCCTGCAGGCAGTGGCATGTCTGGGTCACCTCTGAAATCAATCCCAGCATATGGCCAGTCCTCTACAAAGATCACCTGGCGATCCAGCCACTCTCGGAAATAATGCCCCCATGCCACTGGGCGGCCGCCACCTCCTCGCGGCATGATGTGGCCCCACCGACTGGCCCTCGTCTCTCGGGGACCCCTGGGTGGATCAAGGGCCATGTCCTGCAGCTGTAACGCTGGCACCCGCTCCAGCATGAGTGGGACTAGAATGGACCCATAACCAAACTGCTTCGACTCCCCGCGTCGGCAGTTGCTCAATTGTCTCTTCATGCTCGCGGTTACCGCTGCCGCCCAGTTGAATATGGTGGGTTGCAGACACTCGAGAGCCAGTAGTAGATGGGTCTTTGAGGCCTCATGATTGGCCAAAGAGCCCGCTGCCCGGGTCACCATAAACAGTATGCTCCGAAGGATGATGTCGTCCACTGACGGAATGGACACCTTTCCACTCCGTGTTTTGCGTGCCCGTGGGCACACCCGAGCCATCAATAGATCCAAGGTCTCACCGCTAGGTCGCTGCCCCTCCAGAATGGGCATCTCACCCCGGCGAGATAATCCAGTCAAGAAGTAAATGTCCGTGGAATCGAACTCGATGTCACGGCCTCGGATTGTGAACTTGCCATCAACTGGGTTCCAGGCTCTGATCAGGAACTCCAGAAGATCAGGTTGCGCCCGTAGACGCGGAGTCAGGAAGAATTTGAGAAATCCGCATGCCCGCATGGCATTGCGGCTCCCAGCATCGGCATACGCGGCAATATCCTCGTTATCGTGGGCTCTCTCTTGCCACACAAATGCCATTTTGTCCTGCATGGCCATTAAAAAACATTAGAAGCTTGCCTACAAAAGTTCACACGTTCAAAATTGAAAAAATAATTCTTTGCGGCGTCAGCGCGGCTGTTTTTAAAACAGTCGCGCTGACCATGGCGGACCTGTGTTTTTTCCACTGGGTCAGCGCGGAAGCACACGTGTTTTCCGCGCTGACCCGGAGGTGGTCTGTGTAATAATTTATCGATCAGCGCGGACCCGATAGGGATTTCCGCGCTGACCGAGAGCGCACCAACGCTCCAAAAATTCGCCCAAATGGCCAAATCCCACCGTTAAAATGCTGAAGAAAGGACTCAAAATGGAGCGTAGGGAGAGGAGAACCTACCTGGAACAAGTTGCGGGATGAACGGTGCCCGAACGGGATGGAATTCGCTCCGTCAACTTTGCAGCTTCTCAACGTTCTCCACAGCTCAAATGGTAACAATGGTAAAAATAGTTCATTTACCCCCTATTTATGGTAAAAAATCTATATTTGACTATGGTAACTCATAAATGTGGGTTTTTGATGAAATTTTGCCATATATTTCATGCTTATGTCGCTGTACTATGATTTTCTACATGTTTTACTATGTTTTTAACATGTCGAACAGGTTTTACGTGGGTAGTGTTCTTGTGCAGGTTTCCGTCTTGGTGGAGTTATAATAGCCCTATTCACACTTGATCTCGCGATGTCGTCTTCATGCTCTTTTCTGACATAAATCAAGAAAAGATTGCCGGGTTCCCTCTCGACTCGTTAAAAGGAACGAGGGGCGGCCGCTTTTAAAGCTCTTTTTTCGACCATTTGACTTAAAAAGATTGCCGGGTGTTTGTCGTTTCGCACTCGTTACTGGCCCCAAAACGACGTACTTCTGACCGCTTCTTTACTTTTTCGGGTCGAAGTTACTATTTATGAAAAGTACTCCTCGATCATATTGATCGGGCGGTTCTTTCGAGTATTGTTTTATACTTTTTCGGGCTCGAGAGACACAACTTTACGAAAAAGGACCCCCCTGGAGTTTTCTTTTCCGCTGTCTTTTCAGACTCTCTAAACAAGAAAAGACGCCGAGTTTTTCCTTTGTCAGGCTCGTTAAAACTTCATGACATCGGGCATTGTCGAAATGACACTCTCCAAGCATATGCTATCCCCGTCAATCTTGTCATCCAAAAAATAATCAGTGTACCTGCCAGAGATGGTGGGGAAAATGGAACTGTAATAATTGTCGTGTCGGCAGTATGTCGCTCTTGAACATGGCACTGTTTTGCATTCGTGTCGGGTGGGGATTTCTCATCTTGTTTCACACTGGCCTCCGTGGGTGCGGGTTATCCTATTTGACCTCTCATTCGCTCATTGCCTCGTCATCATACCCTCTGCTCATTTGATGTCAGATACTGCCAAATCCACTGTCGTGCCGCCGATATGTTCAAGAGAAGTTGACCTCTGCAACAGTGCAACCTCCTCTGATGTCTCACACAAAACATTTTACCTCTGTCTCGTGTCGATGATGTGGGAAACATTATGGCCCACCTTCGATCAAGGTCACTTCCTGTTGACTTCAGCTCATTATCCAGGAAGGTGACTTAGAGACTCCCTTCAGGTGCCTTGGAGCCTGCATGCCTCAATGGCAGGTTCTTCGTGTTCGACGCGAGGTTCTCATCATTGGCCTCCGATCGAATGATTCTGCGGGTGTTCGACACCAGCTCATTGATTCACACGCCGCGGATTGTACCTATAGTACCTTGAGGACCATTGTCATTATTGGTGGTACCTCTCGCGTCTGTTAACAGTTTTCATCATTGATTGGTAATCAGACGATGTTCACGCATGTTCGACTTCAGCGTATGTATTCACATGCTTGGACTTGTACTTTGTTCGGGTCGGGACGGAGCGCAAGACCCTGGATCTCTGTCTGTTGTGGTCCAGGCTGCGGTTTTGTGGATGATCATTACATGACTCATTGATGGATGGCTGCGCCCATACCTGAGTCTTCATGGATGGCTGCGACCATACCTTATCATTACTATGGTCTCTTTAGCTGGGTGGCTGCGTCCATTCCACAGACCTTCTTCATGTCTTTTGGATGGCTGCGCCCATGCCTAGACTACATGTACTTGATTATCAGAGATATTCGGTCCTTCCTGGTGGTGTTCCAGTTCGGCGAGTTTTGTAAAGCATTTCACCCCTCCCACTCTCTCGGTCTTCATGCTTTAGGGGGCATCTGTTACACAGTAATTTCTCACTGTCTCCCTGTCAGTCACCCTACTGTGTCAGGAGTTCACAATAATCAAGTTCATGCTCTCTGAACTGGCCAAATAACCCACTTTTCCAAAGTTTTCATCATCAGCGCGACTGTTATTAAAATAACCGCGCTGACTGGTGCTTCATAACAGATCACATGCGCTGCCAGCGCGGAAGCACACGACTTTTCCGCGCTGGTCGAATTTCATGACCAGCGCAGTCTCCGTTTGTATTAAGTCGCGTTGACATGGCCCTGTCTATTATTACTTTGCGATGTCAGCGCTCCAGTCCAGTTATGCACCCGCGCTGATCCAGTTTGGGTGAATTTGTTCCAACAGCCAGCCTTCCAAATAACTCCAGACTTGGTTGTTGACCTTGTGAGTATCGCCTCCCTTCTATGGCATGTCTGTTCGTCATTTGAAACCACCTCCCTTGAAGATAAGCTCATCCTTCCACCATTCATGGAGACTCCTTCTCCTATTTAAACCTCTACCATTGCCATGAGCAGCTAGTTTGGATTGTGTGGAGTTTATAGTGCTCAGATTGCTGCTACTATAGGTAGTTGGTGTGATAAGTGTGGAATTGCTAGATAGCTTAAGGAAGGTTGTGGAGTGTTGCTTGTGTGAGAGAGAGAGTTCTTGTCTTGGGAGATCTATCTCTAAGGGTGAATGCTTAAGAGAGTTGCTGGCTAGATCCTCTTGAGAAGGATATCGACGTCAGAACATTTGGTTGTACTCTTCTCTGTTATTGATTAATAATAGATGACTACTATTATGGTTCCATTCTCATTTGTCTCTGTAATGGTTAATGTGAATTACATCTTTTCTGACTGATGTATGATTGCTTTTATTAGATTTCACGCTTGTGTTTGTCTTTCTCCTCGTGTGTGCAGGTATCTATTCGCGGAGATCGCGGAGGATCGTGACCGGCCAGAGCGAAGGAGCGAGAGCAGCATCTCTTCATCAAACAATAGCGTTGGAATCCAAGTAGGTGTCCATTGCCTACCTTTTAATTGCAATTAGGAACTTGCATAGTAGCATTGTCTAATTGTTGCTAGACCCATTCTGGGCTAGTAGGGATCGCCTCTATCTGTAGAGGGGATTTACCTCACCAACAGGGATCTCTGAATATTCTTCATCTTCCGTGAGATAGATAGGTAAACCATCAGCAGTAAATAAATGATTCGCCTCAATGACCAGATAATCATCATCTTCACTCTCCATTCCATGTACATAGTTTTGCTGCAAAGGAGTTTTGACTTGCTGCTGTGATGACTGATCTTGTGCCTTTTTCTCCCTTTGTTTAATCCTGAATTGAGGTTGCTGCTGTCCTCTGAAGTTTGGATTTCTGATTGTGGTTTCAGGCTTGTATGCAATTGTTAACCGATCAAACATCTTCTCAATTTTCCGGAGTATATGATCTACCTTAACATCTGAGGAAGATTCTTCTTCCTTTATAGTCACCTTCTTTTCAGTTTTCGTCCTTGCTCTTTTGGCCAACAGATTTGCCTCTACCCTCACTGTGTTCTTTTGCATATCCTCAAGTGTGGTAGGATCTCTTTCTCTCAACTGATATGCCATATTAGCATCAAAACCTTCGGGAAATTTGATCAATGCTAACCCCATCGGTGGCTTAATGTCAACTAGAATAGCATATAAACTGTATTGAACCTTACACAGTAATCTTGGACACTTTCACCTACATTCCTTTTTATATTTTGATACTCAGATAGAATTTGGAGTGGATTTTTCTTTACCTCCCATCGGTCCAAGAATTGTCTATGAAGAACTGGAAAAGTATTGATAGATCCCGTTGGTAATGATTTGAACCGATTTCGAACCTTGCCTCCAAAACTCTGCAGAAATAACCTCATGGACACATTTTCAGCATTTACCTCATGAATATCAAAGAAGTCGTTCATCTTATCAACATGTTGTTGCACTGTGATACTTTGAGTGGCATCGAACAGAGGTATTTTACATTGGTAAGCAAGCATATCATCCAAATTCTGAGGCAGAACGAGGGGTGCCTATCTGGCAGCCATGACTCGAGGTGGATTTGAAATTGGTCTCGGGGAAAGAGGAGGATTTATGACAACAAGAGCTGTTGATGTAGCAGAAGTAATGGGTATTTGAGGAGTAATGAGAGGTTGATGAGGGAGGGAAGGTATAAACGAAGATGTCGAATTACTTACAGGAATATGGGGAATTGATGATGAAGCAAAAGATGTTGAAGCCGAGTCAGAGAGCTCAGGAATTCGATCAGTGGTGACAAATGACTGAGGAGAGTTTTGAAGATTTTGGTTACTTATCAAATTGGCTCGTTGGATTTCAAGCTCTTTGGTGAATTCGGGGTCTGTGACTATGTCCAGCAATTCAATATCAGATGTGGTTCTAAATAGGGAGAGACCAAAGTATTCATCAAAAGGAAAATCTTCAAGGAACAACCACTCTACCGAGCATGAATGAGATCTGAAAACGAGTCTAGGACTTGATACACTTTCTTGTCTGAGTATCCGGGGAATAAGATTAGGATTTTCAAATACGGGAGGAGGATCGGGATCAGGATTGGACCTGGTGTATCTTCTTGAAGTGAGTGTGTTCAAAGTTCTCAAAAGTTTGATATTGCTTTACAACTTTCCACTATTCAGCCCACTGAATTCTAAACTTTAGCATCCAAATGTTTAGAAATTCTCGATTGTATTGGGGTGATTTGTATTTCTTTCCCAGTATGTCCGCCACTATGTTAGAGCCTAGATCAACCTTAGGCTGAAGGGAGGCAATCTTAGGATAACCACAAACCAAGCTTAACCTGGTAGCTAGCTCTACCAGGTCAGAAGAGGACTCTCTCCTTGTCAATCTCAGTTGAGATGACTAAATTAAATATGAATTTTAGGCTAGGTATAGTAGCTCTAGGTTTTTTGGTTGATTTTGAAGGTTTTGTTGCTAGATCAAATGGAGCAGGCAGCTTTGGGTCCAGGAAATCAATTCAGAATTGTAGGGTGTTCTGTGGGGCGAGGTAGGTAGGTGTTTTGGCACTTGGAATTGAGTGAGATGGTAGGTCTAAGACTGGTGAGGAGCTGAGGAGGGCATGCGAGGATCATGAGTCCTCTTCAGACAGCTGAAAACATTAAAAACTAAATGTATTCCCAAGGCAGATCACTATTACCAATGTATTCTACCTATCTATCTTGATTTCATTTATTTAAGAAGAATGAAATAGATTTTGGCACATAAACACATGAGAAAAACTAATGACAAAAGGAGAAACAATGCAAAAACACATTACCACAAGAATCCCACAAAAATAGCTGCAAATCCTGGTTTATTTCCTTGCCAAACTGCTGTAGAGATGTACAATGTAGCTCAAAGCATCCACAAGAGTCCAACCTTTGCTAATGACTGAAAAAATACATAATATAGACATCAAACCACCTATACTAACCATCGGGGGTCGAATCCATGATAAAAGGGGTGGTTTCAACCATTTCTAAAGTAGGAACAGGAATATAGGTAGTGGGACAACTTGCCTCTATAACGATGGAAACTAATTCATTTACCCCTTAACCACCTCAAAATGATGAATCTACCATATAAGGTCATTTTGCAATTAAATTTACATAGAAAAGAATCATTTACAATCATAAATTCATCCATGATGAGAGAAAAAGTCAATTTGTAAAGTAACTAGGTGAAAACTGGATTTTTGAGCAACACTGGCAAAATTTATCCTATGCGCAGTGCCACTGTTCCTATACGCAGCGCCACTTTAGACCCAGTTTTGGAGGCCTTTCCATTGACCAAATTGAGCCCAAGATGGCTTGTTGGAAAGGTCTTCCTATCTCATTTCTAGAACATATTTAATATTTGCATTTGGAGGTCATTTTCCCCCTCAAACGTGGAATCTCCCAAGGCTTCTTCCTTTGTGTCCGAAAAGAGGCAGAGAGGTCAGTTTTTGATGGTTTTTTGACCTTTAGGTGACCAAGATTTGCTTCAAATTTGCTGAAACTTTCAGGGATTGATGTTCTCATCATGCTGAATCTGAATATGCAAGCCATTATCTCAAAACGTGTCTCCATCAAAAGCGCAATGCCACTGCCAAATTCTTGTGTTGCAAATTTAAATTTTGAAAATTGCAAAATCGTACCAAAATTTTCCCAAAATTGGCACAAGGCACCCTCATCCACTGCTTTGATGAGCTAATGAGGCATCAAATAGGATTTCCAACTTGTCTTGCTCCTTTTCGCTTCTCAAGGCCTTCCTTAACCTTGCCTTGAGCTTCCTCATCCTCATATTGAATATTTTGTTCCGGGTCATATAGTGATAGGCCATGTGATGCAACATCTTCTTTTCTTTATTGGCCTTCTCAAACAGTTTTTCAAGGTGCATGTTGACCCTTTCAAGCTAAGTTTCTCGGTCATTCACAATCTCTTGCTCAATGGAGGTAATCTTGACCATTTCCTTCTTTGCCTTTTGTCAATTCTGCTTGATCATTTGCAACTCCATGAGGACTTGTTTGTCGGTCAATTGATTGTTTTCTTGCTCAAGGTAATTGATGATCTACTTTTCCCTCTCTAAATTGACTGACAAGGCTTGTATATTAGCCTCTTGTTCTTTGATGATCATGTATTTAGTTATCTTTGTACCTTGAGTCTTCAAATCAATGACATCAACTCCCTAAGTCTCCTCATGATCAACTAGGTCAAAGTCCCTCTCTTGCTCATCACTAGGATCCTTCTCCTACATTTTTCCTTTGCTTTTACCTTTGTCCTTGCTGTGCTGCCCAACCTGTACCTATTTAGCTGAAGATGAAGGCAAAGCCCCTTCCACTCCTTCTAGAGATAGCATTTTCCTGTGGCCTGAAAATGAAGGCGAGACCCCTTCCACACCTTGTGGAGATAATACTTTCCTAGCAGCTGCAAAATGTTTACTAGTGCCTCTCTCATAGGTCACAAACACTGGCACTCCCATAGTTTCAGTCTCTTGGACCTTTTGCTGTCTTGAGGCCCACCTTCTTCTTGAGGCACTGATGAAAATACTCGAGGGCCTTTGAACACTTCATGATAAATTAAGGTCTCCCATGGTATGCTACGTAGGTTTAGCTGATGTAAGACAATGATTTTAGTCACAGAGAAGTGGTAGATGCTATTTAACTATTGGGGATATGGCTTCTTCTTGACATAGAGTGCCATTTTCTTAATATTTCGGAACATGAAGTAAGGAATATTCATCATCCTCACCCTATTAAAATTCATCAACAATCTAATGTGGTAGGCATACAAGCGAGAAAACCTACCTTCATAAGTAAAGTATTTGATGATTATCTTCATAAGTGAAGCAAGCCTGTCCTCCAAGAATTTGAAGGGGAACACTCTCTTCAATTTGCCATGGTTATTAGCCTTGATGTAAGGCTCATAGTACTCCCTGTCAATATACTATCCTTTGTTCCATTTTTTACCTACATTTGGAATGCCTATAGCCTCTGAAATAATAGCAGGTGAGAAAGTGAACGTAACACCAACAAGGTTTACTTCATTGTTGTTTAGATGTGTCACAAACAACCTTGCTAATTCATGATGAAACTTAACCTTCTCCACCATTTCACAGAAACCAAAACATGATTGATGTTTGAAACATGAGATGGCAAGTGGAAAAGCAAGCAATTCCCTCAAACTAATGGGCTCCTCCCTGATGATCTTTCCCCCTTTTTGAGGCTTCTTCTGCTGCAAATTTCTTTCCCTAGAATTGTCACTATGTGTCTCTTCCTCCATTTCATACTCACAATCCCTCTCCACTATTGTACTGTTGTTTATCTTTATGGTCAGTGAGGAGTGATGGATTAGTGAATGGGGGTATGATGAGTATGAAGAGATTTTAGATAGGAAAGTTAATGAGGGTGCACAAGAATGGGATAGGGGTGTGGAGAATGAGTAGGTTTTGGGAGTATGACAGGGTTTAGGGTATATGAGTATAGGTTTTGGGAGTGTGATAGGGTTTTGGGGAGTATTGCAGGAGAAGTCCAGGGAGGGGATTTATGTATGGGAGGATGAGTTGTAGGGAAACAATGAAGATGATATAGGATAGCAGCAATAATAATTGTATTTGAAAAGCAACAGGAATTAGGGTTTAATGATATGGACAAAATAATTAGGGTTTAATGTGTAGAGAGACAACACAACCCAAAAATTTAAGCAACAACCCTTGTCTTCAAGAAAGTGATATTACTTACTTGAGAATAGAGAAATTTGATGTAATTAGCAGCAATTGGCAGCTTAGAGGACAGGTGCGCAGTGCCTATCTTGTGTGTAGTGCCCATTTAAAAATGCACAATGTTGAAAACCCAGGTGCGAGCGCTGATCCTATGCACAGCGCCAGGATTAGGTGCGTAGTTCCAGGTGATTTTTCTCCAAAACACAGTATTCTCTTTGCTCACTATCACCTTAAATCACAATTTTGCTCATAAACTTCAACTTCAAATAATGAATTAACTTGAGAATGAAATGGATTTTATGTGGCTTGGGCACTTTTTAATTTTTCACTCTACAAAACCCACTTTATAATGTCCTTTGGCTTTTTCATATTCTCTGTTTTTTTATGCTTGATTTTTTGCTCAAAACAGGTGAACTAATGCTTGATGATCTTTTCTTTTGCAGTGGCATGTACTTGGAGATATTAGCAGGTGACCATGAGAAGCATGAGACTTAATTATTACATATAAGAAATGATGAAATTACATGAAATTACAAATAAATACAAATGCTCCGTTTTTCACCTCAAACTGGTTTTGAGGTGCAAAACTTATTTAATTTACAAATTATGATTTTAAAGCTTTCATGATGGTTATTGTCATCCTCATGTGTCTACCGACCCTTATTGGTCAATGGTTACTGAAAATTTGACATGGTGAAACCCTAATACCTATTGAAACTGAAACCCTAAGACCTAAGACCTATTCGATGAAATAAACTGAAAATGAAACTGGACCTAAACCATTGATTGAATCACACATGAAAAATGGTCAGCAGATATGTGTCACGAGGGAAAAAATTGAAATGTGCCTACCATCAGTTGATCCATGACCTAATGGAATGCAACTCATTGAGAATGGGACTCCTAATATGAATGCAAAAGAGTGAATTTTGATCACTGATGGCAGTGTGAAGACGCTGACACTAACATTTTCCTTGCTTTGCAGATGTCTGTGACTCCCCACATCGGTTTTACTGATGTTGCTTGTTGTAGTACTCGAAACCTATCATCCGCAGCATGGGATATTTATGACCCTAACGGTGATTTGATTGATGTTCAAGGTATCTGTTTAGGTTGCACAACTAACAACATTGCTAAATACAGTGCGGTCATCGAACTATTGTCAGAAGCCATTTCTTTGACATTCAAGATTTGGTTGTCAACCTAGATTCACAGCTTGTCGTCCTTCAACTTAATGGGAAATATTTTGTCAAAAACCTCAAATATTGAGAATGTATCTCTATATTTGTTGGGTCCCTATAATACTAGTGATTACCCCATTACTATTGTAGTTATACCCCTTATTTATATTGTTGTGCCCCTATTACCCCCATATTGTTATTTCTGTGCCCCATAGAATCCCTCTATTGTTATTTTTGTGGCTTTATATTATTATTGTTAGGTCGGCTGGATTATATTGTGACTCCTTAGACTCCTATATATAGAAAGGAGGTTTTGTCATTTGTATCATCAAAGAATTGTTCATTTATGTAATGTAAAGGAGGTTGCCCCCTCGAAGAGGCTGAATTCTAAGGCGTGGATCTCTCTTTTCTATCTTTTTGTGAGCTGGTTTCATAACATTTGGTATCAGAGCTTTGGATTCTAGGGTTTCGCTGCTCCAAACAGGTCATCGTGGCATTTTCGCTATAACTTTTTTTCTGTGACGTTTCAGAAGTCGCAAAAAAAAACCCATTTGAGAAGAATTGGCGCTGAACCTTGGGTCCAAATTTCAGAGCTTTTCTCGCGATATTTTCAGAGATATGATCTGAGGAAGTTGGTCTTTTTGCAGACTCCTGAATTACATTCAAAACAGGTGACCTGGGGAAAATCGTCATAACTCTCTCTCTGAGGATCGGATTGAAATTTCGTAAAAAGGTACAGAAAGAGGACGGACTGTAGTTTCTTTTGTGTGTGTTTCAGATTCAAAAGTTGAAACAGTGACTCGTGGCACGTCGTACAAGTTCGCTCTACTGAACCAGTCTAAAAGCAAGTCACTGTGGGAGATTTCACATAACTCTTCCTTGGAGAATCCAATTTGGATCAGACTTGTGGCATTGGAAAGAGGACGCAGAAGGCTACTACAGGTAGCAATTTCAGAATTGGATGATCCGAAATTACAGAGATACATCAGATTCAATATCAGGCTTCTATAAAGTGAAAAAATGTGTGTAGTTTTTTTTAATTTTTGTGTAAGCTTGGTTTAACGGAATTCAAAGGGCATAGTAAAACATTATTATCGGTAACTGATGCCCCGAGGAAAGAAAATGCAAACACCTAGTAAGGAACCTGAAAGCTCTAGCATGACTCATGAAGAAGAGGAAGAAATGCTACATGATATATCAAAATTACAAGAACAAGTGCAACAAATGTCACGCTCACAAAAGCTAACAGAAGCTAAGATAAGTGGCGTGGAATCTAAGTAAATGGCATGGAATATAAGATAAAGGGAATGGAAGCTAAGATGGATGGCATGGAAGATAATATTGACGCTAAAATTGATGGCATGGATGATAAGATGGATGAATTGAAGAAGTTGCTACAAGAAAGGGTCACTAATGGTGAAAAGGTAGTAAAGGAAACTCATGATGAGAATAAAAGAAATGTTAATCATGATTCCATAGACTCTAATGTTGGATCGAAGACTCACCATGTTCCAAAAATCGATATGAGGAAGTTTGATGGCAAGGATCCCGCCACATGGATATTACAGATGGAGCAATTCTTCGATCTCAATAATGTGCAAAACACACAAAAGGTACGTATGGCAACTTTATATTTGGAACCAAATCAGTTTGTATGGTATCAATGGCTTTGTTCTCGTAAACAATTTATCACTTGGGCAATTTTTACGGAAGAATTGATAGCACATTATGAGGATACAAAAAGCAACACTTTTTTTAGCCAATTGATAAGTCTCAAACAAAAGGGTTCAATAATGGAGCACATTGAGGAGTTCCAAAAATTGAACATAAGGGTAAAAGATATTCCAGAGGAGCATAGGATTGATGTGTTCATAGGGTCTTTAAAGGATAATATCCAACATGATGTGCGCCTTTGGGAACCTGATTCATTAGAGAAGGCATTCAGGTTAGCAAGAAAAATGGAAAGCAAAATTATGGCAACTAGGAAGCATACCATTCACAACTATAAAGACGGAAGTGTTGTTGCCCATAGTCTTCCACAACCTACAAGGTTGACACCACAACAATTGGAAGAAAAAAGAGCAAAAGGGCTTTGTTACAATTGTGATAGCAAATACACAAAAGGTCATAAGTGTGCTGAGAAGAAATTATTCTACATAGATTGTGAAGAGGAAGAAGAAAAGGAGCAAGAAAGGTCAAAAGAAGAGGATATATTCCAGGAACAAAGCCTAGATGAAGAACAAATAAATCCGACCATATCTTGTAATGCATTGGCGGGAATTACCACTCCTCAAACCATCAAGATAGAAGGACAAATCAAGAAGAAAAAGGTAATAGTGTTGATTGATTCAGGAAGCACCCACAATTTTATTCATTGTAGGGTAGCAAAAGAATTGAATTGCTTCCTATATCCAGCACCAGAGTGTCAAGTGATGATTGCAAATGGAGGAACAATAAATTGTTCTGGAAAGTGCCATAATATCAAGCTATCCATGGGAGAATATGTATTGACTAGCCCAATGCTTTCCATTCCAATGGGAGGTGCTGATGTTGTACTAGGAGTCCAATGGCTACAATCCTTGGGTACAATAGCTTTTAATTTTCAAGAACTTTTCATGAAATTTTCTGTGGAAGGAAAGGAAGTTGAATTAAGGGGTATTGCAGGGAAACCAGGAAAGATAATCAGCTCTAATGGCATGACAAAGCTTCTAAAAAAGGAGCAAAGAGGTGTAATTGCACAATTATGTTCGCTAGATGTTTCCACATTGGAATCATCTATTTCTCCAGATCTCCAAAAAGTCCTGGACAATCATTCCAAGGTATTTGAGACTCCCAAAGGTCTCCCACCTATGCGTGATCATGATCATGCTATTCATCTGATTCCAGGAAGTGTTCCTCCAAACATCAGGCCGTACAGATATCCCTATGTCCAAAAAAGTGAAATTGAACGTATGGTTGCAGAAATGCTAGAGGCTGGTATAATTCAACCGAGTCAAAGTTCTTTCTCAGCTCCAGTAGTATTGGTGCACAAGAAGGATGGATCATGGCGCATGTGTCCGGATTATAGGGAGCTCAACAAGCTCACTATTAAAGATAAGTTCCCCATTCCTGTCATTGATGAATTACTGGATGAATTGCATGGATCAATTTACTTCACCAAGTTGGATCTTCGTTCGGGATATCATCAAATCAGAATGAAGATTGAAGACATTCCGAAAACGGCATTTAGAACTCATGAGGGTCATTATGAATTTTTGGTCATGCCTTTTGGCCTTACCAATGCACCTTCAACATTTCAAGGTTTGATGAATTCAATTTTCAAACCATTCCTTAGAAAATTTGTGTTAGTATTTTTTGATGATATACTAATCTACAGCAAGTCTTGGAAGGATCATGTTGAACATGTTGACAGGGTGCTACAACTATTGGAGGAGAAACAATTATATGCAAAAAGATCCAAATGTTTCTTTGGAGTCCAGGAGGTGGAATATTTGGGTCATATTGTATCTCATGAAGGAGTTAAGGTAGACCCTAGCAAAATTAAAGCCATTAAGGAATGGAAAATCCCCACATCCATAAAGCATCTGCGAGGATTTCTTGGGTTGACAGGGTATTATCGCAAGTTTGTTAAGAATTATGGGAGAATAGCAGCACCTCTAACAACATTATTGAAGAAAGATTCATTTTCATGGACTCCGGAAGCAACAAAGGCCTTTGAACATCTTAAAGAGGCAATGTGCCAAGCACCGGTCTTAGCTACACCGGACTTCACAAAAACCTTTATTGTGGAATGTGATGCTTCAGGAAATGGAATTGGTGCTGTTCTAATGCAAGATGAAAGACCCATTGCTTTTGAAAGTCGTCCAATCAAGGGAAAGTTTTTAAGCAAAGCTATTTATGAGAAGGAAATGTTGGCAATACTCCATGCACTTAAGAAATGGCGACCCTACCTAATGGGAAGACACTTCAAGGTAAAAACGGATCATGATAGCCTTAAATACTTTTTAGAACAAAGATTATCCTCTGAAGAGCAACAAAAGTGGGTCACAAAGATGTTGGGTTATGACTTTGAAATCATCTACAAAAAAGGGAAGCAAAATGTGGTGGCAGATGCACTCTCAAGAAAGGATGAGGATGTGGAAGCATTGTTGTGTGCCATTTCTATTATCCAACCAGATTGGATAAACGAAGCAAGGGAGGAATGGAAGAATGACGAAGAAGTGTGGGCACTTATTCGAAAGCTACAACAAGATTCCAGTACTTCTGATACATTTAGCTGGAAAAATGATTCGTTATGGTACAAAGATCGCTTATACCTCTGTAAGAATTCCCAGCTAAAACAAAAGATTCTTATGGAATTGCACACTTCTCCCTTAGGAGGGCACTCAGGATTTTTAAAAACTTACCACAGGGTTAAGAAGGAATTTTTTTGGGATGGCCTTAAATCAGATATTCAAAAGTTTGTGGCGGAATGTTTGGTTTGCCAACAAAATAAAGTTGAAACAATTAAGACACCGGGTCTATTACAACCTTTATCCATTCCAAGCCAACGTTGGGAGGAGGTTTCAATGGATTTTATCACAGGTTTACCCAAGTCTGAGGGAAAGAGTGTCATCATGGTGGTAGTTGACAGACTTACCAAGTATGCACACTTTTGTGCATTATCACATCCATTTAAAGCCAGTACAGTTTCTACTGCATTTATGGAAACAGTTCAAAAGCTACATGGAAACCCAAAGATTATTGTAAGTGACAGAGATCCCATTTTCACTGGAAATTTTTGGACAGAATTATTTTCTTGTCTTGGTACTCAGTTAGCTCATAGCTCATCTTATCATCCTCAATCTGATGGGCAAACTGAGATAGTAAACAAATGTTTGGAAGGATATCTTCGTTGCTTTGTATCTGATAAACAGACACAATGGGTCAAATGGTTGCCTCTGGCTGAATGGTGGTATAACACTTCCTTCCATACAGCAACAAAAATGACCCCATTTATGGCACTTTATGGGTATCAACCACCATCCATCACATCATATTTAAGAGAAAATTCTAAGGTTCAGGCAGTGGAACATCACATCGAACATCAACAACAAGTCCTCCAACTCTTAAAGGATAACCTCGTGTTGGCACAAAATAGAATGAAACAACAGGCAGATCAACATCGCAGTGAAAGAAGTTTTGATGTAGGTGATTGGGTATTCCTACGGCTACAACCATATAAGCAAATGTCCCTAAAGCAAGCTAAGAAGGATAATAAATTATCACCAAAGTATTATGGTCCGTACAAGGTGTTGCAAAAGATTGGTACTATGGCATACAAATTGGAGCTTCCTGCAGCTTCTCGATTGCACCCAGTTTTCCATGTTTCATGTTTAAAGAAGGTTATAGGTGACAAGCTCCCAATTCAAACAATATTGCCAGAACTTGACGAGGAAGGAAAAATTATATTGGAACCGGAAGCAGTCACAGAAACAAGAACTCGACAGCTACGAAATCGATCAATTTCAGAGTATCTTATCAAGTGGAAGAACTTATCCGCTGAAGATTCCACATGGGAGGATGAGAATTTTATGCAGAAGTATCCAGAACTACTCAAGCGTTGAGGACAACACTTTTTTGAAGGAGAGGGGCATGTTGGGTCCCTATAATACTAGTGATTACCCCATTACTATTGTAGTTATACCCCTTATTTATATTGTTGTGCCCCTATTACCCCCATATTGTTATTTATGTGCCCCATAGAATCCCTCTATTGTTATTTTTGTGGCTTTATATTATTATTGTTAGGTCGGCTGGATTATATTGTGACTCCCTAGACTCCTATATATAGAAAGGAGGTTTTGTCATTTGTATCATCAAAGAATTGTTCATTTATGTAATGTAAAGGAGGTTGCCCCCTCGAAGAGGCTGAATTCTAAGGCGTGGATCTCTCTTTTCTATCTTTTTGTGAGCTGGTTTCATAACAATATTCATCTAATGGAAAGGCATTTTGATTGCATTACATATCATCATATTCCTAGATGCATGAATACATTGACAAATGCATTAGCTAATTATGTGTTTGATAGACATTTATGAAACATGTGAAAGGATAAAAAAAATCATTTGTACCATAGTAAGAAAGAAAATACAACATATATATATATATATATATATATATATATATATATATATATATATATATATGGTGATAATGTTTGATACGTCAAAACTCCAAAAAATAATATGTGTGTCCAAAATAACATCAGCGGTTCACAGGCCTCATATATAGGTGGCACGCGGACCTCAAAAAATGTAAATGCTGGACCTAGGAACTAATCAGCGTAGTGATCGTGGTAGCATGACACAGCTCGTGCAACACAAGTCAACAATCGGTGAATCTAATCTGATACTCCCACCATGTGTCTCTGGTACTGATGAGGAATGTCTCCCACCTCAGCATACTCTGGGATACCACAAGTCAGCCCCTCAAGGTTCCTCATGATCTCATCCTTGTTGTCACTCCCCTCTTGATAAGAAGCGACAACATCAAACTAATGGGTGATGCACCTGGATATTGGGGACATCCTCGTATGATGCTCTAGTCCAACATCTGCATTAGCATAGAGAGATGTTATAAAAACATATATATAAAAAACAATTAAAAAATCACAAAATTAAAAAAATTATTTTTAACCTTCATCATCAAAATCCTCTCCATCTAGTAGAAGCATGTCTAGATCTCCACGGAAGTCAGTGCCACTGTATGGCTAGTTCTCCATGACGATCAGTTGTTGTTGTAGCCATGAAAAGAAGGTAGGCCTATATGACATGTGCTAGTCCCTAGTGATCTTGGGCATCAAATGACTCCAGCGGGCCATCCGCGGGTCACGTGGCATGAGAGGATCTACCTCAGTCAACTGTTACTGGAACAGTGGCACCCATTCCAAGAAAAAGATCACTAGTATTGACTCGAAGCAAAATTGCTTCAGATTCCCTGCCTTAGCTTTGGTCAGCTGGTGTTTTATGTTTATCTTCATGGCTTCCACCCAATTGAAGATCATCGGTGTTGTGTAGTCGATGGCATATAGGAATATCGACTTGTTATTCTCATGCACTACGTGGGACCCTACCACTCTGTTGATATTTAACAGTATAACTCTCAGTGTCAGATCTCGGATGGTGGCAATCTCAATCTTTCCACTCTTGTATTTGAGGGCTTCAGGGAAACGTTCAACAAGCAACATTGATATGCTTGCCCCAATCGATCGTGGCCCATATAAGTTGATTGGTTCCCCTCTCCGGGACAGTCCTATGATGAAATATATGTCTAAAGTTTCTAACTTCAGCTCCTTGTCACCAATGACGAATATTTCCCAATTTATTTCCCAGAGACTAATCAGGTATTGAAGCAACTCAAGTTGAGCCCACATCGCTGGCATGAGAAATAATTTGAGGAGCCCACAGTCCCTCAAAGTGTTAAGGCAATTTAAATCATTTGGTGCTTGGGTGTCCACATCCTTGTGCTCATATTCTTTCCACTCTACCATTTTCAACAATTCTTTCCTACAAAAACCATAGATTTAAGTGAATAATCATTTTTGACCCATAAATTTCAAATTCCAATGGTAGTTTAAAGGGGAAATTGGTATTCTCCCTATTCACGATGCTAGTGCACCTATTTTAAAAATAGTTTCATCGATGGTGTGATAGGCCATTCTAATTACCCTCGACCAGTGCGATTCCATGCCCAGAACTTGCGCCGACCAAGGGTGAAAAACTTTTGACAAATCCTCCCTCAAAAATCCCAAAAATAGTTAAAAACATGAATAAATGGTATGAAAATGAAGCTTAGGGCTTTGGCTCTTACATGTAACTAGCGGCTTGGCGAATGACCTCCCGGATCTCCCGCAGTCTGCTCCAGAACAATTAGGGAAAAAGTGAGTAAAATGGTAAAAAATATTTACTTTTCCTCCCTTATATTCAGTCTTTCATGAAATATCATGTTTTGCAAATATTTTGACCTATTTTTCCTCAAGGATTGGATAATGCACTTTACCTCTTTTGTGCAGTGACAGATGATGGTTGTTCGGTGATGATGCCAAGTCACGTTTCATCGCTTTTCTCGACTCGTTAAACTCATATAAAAATATTGCCGAGTATTTTTCCCCTTTGACTTGTAAAAGAGAATAAAATGGGGGGTCTACTTTCAAGCTCTTTTTTGTCCCTTTAAAAGAGAAAAGATAGCCGATCCCTTATAGTTTCGAACTCATTAACGGATGTGAAACTTCATGTGCCTAGTATAAGTTTACCCCTTTTTCAGGCTGGGATGCACTATTTATGAAAGGGGTACTCATCGACTAAAATGGTCAAGTGGTTCTCTCGAGTATCGTTTTCTACCTTTTCCAGCTCAAGAGACACAAATGTATCAAAAGGGACCATGTGAAGTTTTATTTTCCATGTCTTTTTCAAACTCTCTAAATATGAAAAGATACCAAGTTACACCTTTGTCGGAATCATTAAAATAATAAATGACATCAGATTTGTCACCATGACAAACATGAGCTTCTCCTTCCGAGCACTCATTAAACTTACTAAGTCAGATTCGTCTGAAGGATGAACTTACAGTGAAAGCATATTCTATCCCCTTCAAGATTGTGACTAAAAAGTAATTGGGCTACCTATCAGGAATGGTGGGGAGAAAACTTGGAAATCCAATCAGTTGTGTCGGCAGCTCACTCTTGCACATGACACTTTCTTCTTCGTGTCGAGTTGGGATATCCTCCTTTTTATTGTTGACCTTCGTAGGTGGGCTGTTCTTTTTTTCCTTCCATTTGATCTCTACCACATCATCATGACCACCAATACTATGGATCCAAAAGCTACCAAACTTCTGGTTGTGTCGCTGATATGTTCAAGAGTTTTCCTTCTGCAATTACACTTACCTCTAATTCTCTGTATCATCCAAAATCATTTTGCATCCTTTTGTCTCATGTCAATGATGTGGGATACATTATGGCCCTCCTTCAACATAGACACTTCCTGTCGACATTAGCACATTATCCGGGAAGTTGACCGAGAAACTCCCTTCTAGTACCTTAGAGCTTGCATGCCCTAATGGCAAGTTCTTTGCACTTGACGACAAGTTCACATCATTGGATTTCGATCGAGTGATTTCACGAGTGTTCGACTTCGGCTCCTCTATTCACATTCCATGGATTTCACTGATAGTACCTTGAGGACCATTGTCACTATTGGTGGTTTATCTCGCACTTGTTAACAATTTACATCATTTACTAGTAATCAAGCGACTTTCTAGCATGTTGGATGTCAACACATCTATTCACATGTTAGAATTTGTACTTTGATCAGGTCGTGTTGGAGCGCAAGACCCTAGGCTCAGATTACAAAAGTCTAGATTGTGAAGCGGTGTGACATGATTATGTTGATATACATGTCTCTCTCAAATGGATGGCTATGACCATACCATGAGTTATCATATGTGATCCTTCTCATTATTGGATGGCTGCAACCATACCTTAGTTTCGATATGATCCTCTTTATAGGATGGTTGCACCCATGCTTGGATCCATTTACATGATCATTCTCTGGGTGACTGTGTCCATACCATGATTCATGTATCATTTGATAGAGTTTTCAGTTATGTATATGTACTTTCCTGTAGGTTTTCCAATGACAGACTCTGGTTCCCCACACTGATTCATAAAGCATTTCATCCCTCACTCTAGTTCAGTCTTCACACTTTGGGGGGCATCTATTAGATAACATTTTGTCACTGTCCCTGTACTCCCTGTTCCTTGATCCTAGAGGACCTCTATAGTGAACCCTACATGCTTTCCCTTCATGAAGAAACTCCCATTGTGTCCCTCTTCATGAGCAGAACAATTCCCTCTTGCACCATTTCCCCAAAATCTTCCGTTTTCACCCGTTTACAAGACTGGCGCTAATGACCCTTGTCCTCCTCACACTGATATGTAGGGATTAACACTATCCCTAGTGCTGATCAGAGCGATTGAGCTTTGTTCCAATCATGCTGGTCCTATTATGGAAAGTGTTTTTAAATAATGAGACAAAGCTTCTAGCTCTAGAAGCTTCGTAATGGAAGTCTGGTAAATGGTTTGGCCGAATGGGGTTGAGGATGTCAGTTTGGGCTCCTTTGCCCTATAAGGATCGAACTAACTGAAGATATAAGACCTTCTCCCATGAGAAGGGATCCATCTACCATCCATTCATGCTATATGTTAACACCCAGGTTGTTCCCTTTGACTCCTGAGGGAATACGGCCGGGGTAACCACTAACCAAGCTTTGGATTACAGGTTCTAGCCAACCTGTAATCAGAGAGGGCTCTCTCTTTTAGTTTTAACTTTGCTCTTTGAGGATTTTAGGCTAGTTATGAGGTAGGAGTTTTGATTTAAATTTTGGTTGAGTGATGTCTTCCAGTATCTAAGATGAGATCTTCAAACAGCTTCAGTCCATTGGGCAATGGAGTCTATGATTATGGATTGTTTGAGGTATTGAGTAAGATTGCTAAAACTGCAGGGCCATTTAGATATGTCATGAAACAAACTTAAAATTGTGATGATGAAATATGTTTAGCCAGTGAAAGGAAACTAAGAGTTTTTCACTAAGCTGGTGATGTGAGAAAGAGATATATCACCCAGGAGCAGATTTGAATTCCTGAATAATAGTCACCGTGAAGTTTTAGTCTGAAGGTGAAGCAATTAAGAATTACACTTTCATAACTAATACTGGAGGAAAACATTCATAACAGCATAGATTGAGTTCAGGGTATTCAATGAACAAATCCTGAAACTATTCTTTTTCTGTGCTATTTAACTGTGAAATACAGAGCATGAACGGATTATGATAGAATGAAACACATAACAAGAAAGGTTAAAGAAACTTATTGTGCCATGAAATATGCAGGAATCCTGTAGCAGTAAGCAATCACACCACAATGCATCAAAACAACTCAGAACTTTGGAAATTCCATCAGCTCCCTGTATTAAACTCTGAAATTTACAGCATAGGTTCCTTAGAAGAGAAAATCAACAACCCCTGCAAGCTTATGCAAGGGGATATATATACAATCAGTTTTTACAAAATATCTGAATGCTGAGTCATTTGCTTAATAACTGCGTTCACCAACATTCAGAATAGCAGATAAGAAAGTTATTGCTATTCTAAATATACAATGAATACCCTTTGGTTCTGTCAGAAACCTTTTTGACTTTGGAGGCCACTGAGTCGGTTGAGCGCTCTGCATTAATTCTGAATGATATGCCTTTATGGCTCTGTCGTGCTGTAGCTTTCTCGGCCCTGTCATCCACATCTGTCAGTGTTGCTTTAGTGGCCAAATTGGTTTGCTGAGTTGGCTCAGTCCACTCTCTTACAGTCATTGTGAAAACTTGATGAAGACGTGTTTGTTTACAGCAATGTTTGTATCATGCTGGTCCACCATTCCTGTGTAGGCAACTGATGTCTCAAAATTGTGCCTAGTGTTTCATCTGCCTCTATATATTTGTAGTAATTAGGAGGCACTTCAAACAGATGTCTGATTTCATTCATGATAAAAAATAAATTTTCTATTTTCTCATAGAGGCTCTGCCCAGATGCAGGCCCTGCTTCCTCTGGGGTACTTGATCCTGCAGTGATCTGATTTGTGGCAAATGTATTCACCCTTTTTGCATAGTTTTCATGGGACAGCAACCTACCTACACTGTTTAGTAGGCTGGGAAGGCCTCTGCTATGCAATGCTGTGAATTTATTTGTGAACTTGTTCACCTCTGTTTGCATTTCCTGGCACCTTCTATCCAATGTCTGCACCAGATATCTCAAAGTGAGGACCCTCTTTATCAGTAAGATGGTGTCAGTTCTATTGGTGATTCCTATTGCTGCCAGCTGAGGGCCTGTGCGGTTATTGAGGACATTGATCATTCTATTGGCTATCTCAGGCATAGTGCCTAGAGATGCCCTTGCTCTTTGGCTTTCCTTGTGTGCCCTGCCTATGAGCTCCATGTGCTCATGAATGGTTTCTATGTACTGCCATTGATCTGTTATTGATTGACCAATATTGGCCCATAAGACTTTCTTGATCTCAGCCACAACCTTGTCAAGAGAGAGCTCTTTCTCCAGTTCTTTTATCTTCTTCTCCAGAGCTCTTACTTCCCTTGTTCTTTCAGCTACAGTTTGCTTAGATTTATCATATTTTTCATTAACTGTGGCCAATTTCTCCTTGGCCTCATTTAGCTCTGCCATTTGGGCCTCTAGAACTTGAATCTCCTTCATCATCTTCTACATATCCAGGCTTGGAGCCTATTCTGATGTTGCTGCTGGTGCTGATGTTGATGGGCCTGTTTCAGCTGTCTGCCCTGTGGGAGGAGTGATAGTTTGAGGGGGCTCCTCAAGGTTTATAACTTGCTGAGGGGGCTGAGATTTCTGGCCTCCCTCTTTCTGCTTCAGGGCTTCCTGTAACGTAGCCTCTGTTTCTACCAGCTTCCCTTCTGTTTGTACCAATTGTTTATGCAGTGTTAGCAGCATGGCTGCTACATCCTGGTCCTTCCTCTGCTGAGCAACATCTTCTGTTTGAGGGTGAAGGGTTGCTGGAATCTTTACCATCTTCCTCAAAGCTGCAATATCTGCCTCTTTTTCCTTTAATAGTGCCTGTACAGCTTTGGGATCCTTGGGATCATGCCCAAGCTCTATAATAATATCTTCCAAAGACCTGATTCTATTGTCTTTGGCTTGTGAAGATGCCTTCTCCAATTCAAGTTGGGCAGTTGTATTATGGAGGCTATTTTGCAACTTGTGTGCCAGGAAGGTCTTGTCTGCCAGAGTTGAATAGACCATCTCACCCATTTGCTTATGAAGCTCTATCTGGTCCATAGGGTGGATGTCTTTTGCAAGAACCTTAAGGTTGGTCCTTATATAATCTGCAGCTGACTGTGGCTGCAGCATAGTGGGCATGAAATGACTCATAGTCATTTTCCCCTCTGTTATGTCATATGCTGACATAAGCCTCTGTTGGTTTGTGGGAGCCATTTTTAGCAAGTGATTATACAACTAGAGTCTAACTGGCTCATTTCTCTTCTTGATGTCAATGAATTGCTCCTTTATACTGGACTCTGCCCTCCTCTGCTGGCTTGAGGAGCTGACCTCTCCTCCAATTGTCCTTTCTTGTTCCTGCTGGAAGGAACTGGCAGATGCTTCCATGCTAGGTGGGCCCATACCCAAGGATTGCCCAATAGGCATCTCTTCTTCAGAAAGGGGATTTATTCTCTGCCTTTTCTCCCCTAGTTGACTTGTTGATGTGGTGAGGGGAGTTTCCTGCTCTCTATCCCTCTTTCTGGTTCTTTCTTCATTTAGTGGAGTTTGGAGCATCGAGGTCTCCACTATTGTTTCCTGCCTTGGAGGCACACTCTCTTGAGCCTGCTGCTCTGTAGATATGGGAGCTTCAGCTATTTCTTCTTGCTGTTTGGGCTGCTCCTTCTGCTATTCTGCTATAGGGGGTGGCTGCTCCTTTTCCATCTCTTTCTCTTTACCTTTGCTGGCTGCTTGTTGGGTAGTTTTAGCTGCCTGCTGGGGGGCTGCAGAGGATGAGGCAGCTGGTCCGAGTTGCACTTGATAAGAGGAGGAAACCTGCCCACAAGTTTCCAAGTCATCCTCTTTCTCAAGATTCTTTGCTTCTTTTTGTAGAATTTCCTCTTTTTTACTTGCTTCTTCTAATGTGCCCTCTTTCCATCCTAACAAATTGGCATATTTTTCAATATGGGGCAGCCTGACATGATCATAGCTAGCCAATTTATATTTGACCCTTCTAAGGCTAATGAAGTGATTTGGATCATAGGGTATCCAGAGGAAACTAGTTTGCAATCCAAGGCGTTACAGGATCTTGTCTGCTTCTTGCCATGCCTCTTCTCTTTTATTATAGATGAATGGGCCTAGCTGATTTCTGACTTTCAGCTGTACCTTCTTGTTTTTGCTGTGGAAATGGACCATGTCTGCATTTCCAAACTGCCTGAAGTACTCTAAGGCAAAGAGTCTCATAGGGACATACCTTGGCAGCCTATATGGGGCTAGCTCAAAGCCATGTATTCTGATTACTGTATGGTTTTGGTAAAAGTACCAATCCCCGATGCTGTAGGCCTTTGAGAGCTGGAGGATCCTTTGCATCTCATCTGTTAATCTTGGAGGAGGGGCACTCAGCAGCAAGGACATGGCTGGATGAATGAACAGGTCTATGAATTCACAGTAGTTGTATGGTGAAAAACATATCAGATGGAAAACTGAGGACCAAAACACTACAGACCTTGGGTTCCCTTGGACATCAAGCTTCTTGAGAGTAACAGGGAAGCTATCAGGCTGATAGAATAGAAACAGGTGATAGATATAAGAAGTATACCTAAATATTCTTTCACTCTCTAGATTCATCAATTGTTCATGAATCTTATTGGCAATGTAGGCAGCATAATCATAGTGCACAGCAGGAGGCTTTCCAGGGGAAAAGATGGACATCATGGCCAGAATGGTTTCATCGACATCCTCAGCTGTTCTGTATCCCAGGACATAACTGACCATATCCACAAGCATTTTGCCCAGCTCATTTAGGTATGCATTTCCAATAGGGGGATACCTCACAGTTTCAGAGCCTGATTGAATGAATAATTGATTGATTTTTACAATTTGAGCACTGGACAACTTACCTCCTTCCTTTATCAAATCCATGATGGAGAGGGGAGTCAATGGCCTTGAAGAATGAAAGTGTAGCATCTCATTCATGGCCTCAGGGGTGACATGAAACAAAACTGAGCCTGAGGAATTGAGGACAGCTCTCTGACAGGGGTCATAATTGGCACTGCATCTGTGTATCAAGTCTGGGAGGATATTGACTTGAGGGAGATTGAAAATGGGCAAATTGGAGTCCCAAATCCCTAGGATATCATTACCACTGAGATGTTTGGCTTTAAGGTCATTGAGTAGATGGATGTTATATTTGGTGTCCATTGAGGGTACTTCAGCCTTCTGGTAATCTCTGTCAGCCAGGTCCTGCCACTCTAGCTCTCTTTGTGGGGCATTAAGAGGTGCAATATTCAATGCAACTGGTGCCTCCATGGTTTTTACTGCTTTGTATGGTATTTGAACTTGTTTTTCTGGGTACAACAATACAGAGTAATGAATTCTACAGAAGTAAGGCAATTTACAGGGGAAACAAGGTGAATTTTGGTGAAAACAAGGTGAAATGCTCCTGAAAAGGTTTAATGAGCAAATGCTAGGACTTAAGAGCTGTTTTCCCGGTAAGCTAGTGCAGCAGAAGTTTTAGTTTGCGAATGCGCAAACAGGCTGTAAATTTATGGAAATTTGGCTCAATGTGGACTTCTGTAGGTGAATTTGACCTTATAGCTGAAGATAAATGGTGGTCACATAGGATTTGCTGGTAATTACAGTGATTTCTCTCTCTTTTCTCACTTGTTTTGGTGAATTATACAAAAAACCAGGCGCGGAGGGGAAACTTGGATAAATACCTGGTGAACTCTGGCAATGGTGGCAAATGCAGGCAAATTGAGAGCGCCCACGGTCTTTAAATCGATTTCTGTAGGTTGGCGGCGAAATGGTCGTAAATTGCATGCAGAGAGCACAATAGTTCTTTTGGTAAAAATGAGAAAAAAATCAAATTTTGGCGAAAATATGGACTTTTTGGGCTATTGGCGCATATTTTGGATGATGTCAGCATGACATCATCAGGTGGGGTCGGGTACGACAGGGTGACGTGGCGACCTGTGAGTGGTCCACAGGGACTGGCGAGGTGGTGGACAGAGTGGAGCAGTGGCAGGCTTGGCACTGACGTGGGCGTGATGTGGGCGTGACGCGGGCAGGCGGTAAACCAAAGCGGTAAGTGGTTTCATCGGACCGCTTATGGTATGGGGGCGGTATTGGCAGGCGGCCTCCCGATACGATTTGGGAGCGATGCGTGGCACTGCCCTCACGTCATGGTCTGACATGTTTCGGGAGGTAAAGTACCGCCATAGGGGGCGGTCCGATATCAATATGGGCCGTCGGATGGGAAAGCCCAGATCCGACGAGCGACGGGTTGTGAAAATGATAGGACGATACGGCGGGGAGGCGGAGAATAAACAATTGATTTTTATGGAAAAGTGCGCCTGGGCGGGACTTTGGAAATGAAAGAAAATATGGGTTTTTGCGGCATTTTATAGGCAAAATGGGTTTTTGGCATTAATTTCACAAAATGGGGTTAGGGCTATAAATCAAGCGGATCTTGATTTAATCCCAAAACATTATATTAGCGCTGTTTTGCCTTTAGCGCGTTGACTTCTTTGCACTTTAACCCTTTAGGACTATTAGGCTATATTGCCTAAGGGAAAGGGAATATACATATTTTTAGGGTTTTTATACACAATAGTGTTATAGTAATAGGGAAAGGGGAACATAGGGAGTTAAGCATAGATAGAGTTAGTAGTTAATGTGGGATGGAAGATATGGAGAAGAGGGAGCAAAGACTAAGTTTTATAGGAAACAAACTTAGTTAGGAGAGTAGATCAAAATGAAAAGATTTTTACACAGGAAATGTGGCTCTTTATGCAACAAGGATCAATCAATGAGTTTGTTTTCTCTCATGAGCAAAGGTGGTATTGGGATGTTAGCAAGGAATGTGATGGGGGATGATTGGGAAGTTAGACATGCTTCATTTTGTTGCTGCAAAACTGCTGAATAAGAGATCTGCACTGGCACCATGTGTTTCCTTTGCTTAGGCCAGTGATATGAAAGAAATCATGCTTCTGCAACCCCATCTACCTACCCACTCTATTGCCTAGCATTTTTTGTTACTTCAAAGAGGGTGCACTTAGACTTGCAAACCCTTATGTGCCTTTTCTTTTCCTTTGGCTTTTTCTTTTGATTTTCTATCTAAGGCTAGCCTTATTACTTCCAAGGCCCCAGATTAAACAGTTGGGAACCTTCATTCTCTACCTAGCTACTTATCTGCCAAGATTGAACAGTTTGGACAGATTTCTTTCTCTAGTCTACAACAATAAATTGAAATATGGCATGACCCAGCTTAGACTGTTGGATCACCCATTCAAAAGTAGGACAGCATCAACCAACTGTAGATATGTGTTTTCCACAAAAATATGAGATCTTTGCATCACCAAAGTAGATCATATTGGCACTTCCCCTACCAATCATGAAAAATGAAACCTATTGGTATAGGTAGCTAACACTATATAAACCTCCCCTTTTCCCAAGCACAAGCTAGTGTTAAGGTTGGTGTGCTAGTGCTAATTAAGTTTGGAGTAAATAGCAAGCTATTTATAGTTGTAGCTCTCTAGTTGTGTGAGGGAGAAGTGTGAATTTGGTCTAGTGTGAAGCCTAAAGGGAAGAGCCTTAAAACTATCATTGTTGAGGCCATCATGGAATGCTAGAAGAAGTATGTGGGAACCTGGTTTTGTCAGAGGAGAATGGAAACGTCAAGACAATGGTTGTAATCTCCTCTTAACTCATTATATATGCAACTATTGATTGATTTCAAACATGATATGTCATCTTACATGTTCATGGCTTAATGTTTCTTAACTTGTTGTTGGGCACATGATCTGCCAAGGATAGTTTTAGGGCTAAAAGCCTAGGTTTTGGGTCGAAATTTGTAATGAACCTGTAAAGTCTCCACATTTTGTAGTCGCGGAGTGCGAAGGTTTCATGAGTCATAAACGATCGTTTGCCCTTATTTTTTTTAAAGTAAAGTTGGTTGTAAAAGATCTACCCATGGTCTGCAGACCATGGGATTATATAAAAAGAGCTAAGTAAGTAAGCTCTAAGTAGCGATAGGAGTCAAATGGTCATAGTTTTGAAGTAAGAAGTCTAAGTTTTAGGTCGTCGCATAGGTAGAGGCTCTACTACTGAGTGCACAAAGGCCCAGGGTAGAATTCCACAGCTAAGTGCACAGATGCCTATAGTTATGTGCACAGGGCAGATAGAGTCTGTAATCATCTAAAGATATCAATAAAGAGAAGCATTCTATGAATTCTATGTATTTTTTTTCATGTTAATGCATCTTGACATGTTATGTATGAATTTCATTTATAATGCTTATATGATGCATGAATATATGTAATTACATTGGTAAAGTGAACACAAGTAAGAACATCTTTTTCGCAGTGCTAACCGTGATTATCTAATAAGATAAGTAAGACACTTAAATAGCTTGGGAATCTTCATAGTACGTTTCCCTAGCAGCGCAAAAGTATTTGAATTGAAGGGTAAGACTGCGTGAAGGTCAGTCATACCCTTTCATGGTGGTATCAAATGGAGGAATAAGGGGCTAGGTAGACAGAGCTCTAAAACTTAACGACCTACATGAAAGTAGGAATAAAAGGAATAAACTGACATCACGACCATCTAAGGGTGTAGAAACTTGGTTCCAACATCACCCCATACTGCTTCGAGTGAGACTACAGTCCGCACTCCATGCGCTGATGTCGAAAGGGCTAGTAGTGTAGGGATTTGTTTGGTTAACTAACGGTAAACCTGGGTTAGGCTCCCTCAAGCCAACAAATGGTTTCATTGCCAAGACTAGAATCTACATAAGAGATGCATGATGTCGTATCACTGGAATCCAACTAAGAAAGAGATCAGTGACTGGTTGGATAGGAAGATCCAAGAATTCGTAGTGCGAGAGAACAAAAGTCTGTGACTAACAAAGGAATAGTGGCTAGACAGGTACCTATATACAGAGATCCACGAGATATTTTTGTGTTCCTTTCTAGTTGAGCTATACGAGTGGATTGGGAAGCTAATAGATAGGCAAGGAAGGTGGAAACTTGATGGTCCTATTGTTTGGACCCCGGATCTAGTACAGAAATTGGAAGCATCTGAGGATAAGATTGCCTGCACTGTCGATCGTTGGCTCAATTGCATCATATGGGGAATTGTAACTGAATCCGCGGTCGACATCTCAGTTAGCTACAGTGAGGCAGAGTGGCACTTTTTCAAAGGTCCATGAGGTAAGTACTTGAAATCTTTGAATACCTAGATTAAAATGTTATTGTCGGGAAAACAGGTTATGCAGCAACTTTGATGTTTGGGGCTACATGAAGCAGAAAAACTTACAGGAACGAAGGGAGAAAGGGTCCTGAATATAGTCCATTAATTTCACCTCCATGAGGTGATGAAGAGGGAGTAGCATAGGCTTCTTCGCGAAGTTCTATCTAGTTAATAAGACAAGGATTCCCACAACTGCCACCTCCACCCATACCACCTCCAACTTTACCACCATTGCCTACGACTTCACCCGTACCACCTCAACCTCCACCATAGTTCAGTATGTTAAATTCAGTAAAGCTTCCTTTGTTCAAAGGATTTGGACATGAGTATCTGGACCAGTTCTAGTTGATCATGAAATCTATATGGGAAGCTCAGGGCATTACAGATGATCGCATGAAGAAGGCAACACTAGTTAGTGCTCTGCAGGATCATGCGCTAACCTAGTACATCAAGTACTGTAATGATAAACCAAATGTTGGAGTGGCAGACATCTAGACTGTGCTGAAAAAAGAATTCAGTAGGACTAAATATGAGGCACAATCGATTGTGGGGTTCAAGGAAATCGCGATGCAACCAGGCCAGACCCCTTCGGAACTAGATCAAAGGTTGAAGTGTAAAATCCATGAAGATAATATGAATGTAAAAGACAGGTAGCACCGCGAATGGTTCGTGGCTTTGCTCTTGTTGCACCTAAGGGCTGCGTTGTCACAACAGAAGATAATGACTTAGGTAGAGGCCTTGGAGATTGCAATGAGACTCCATGAAACACGGATGCAAGATCAAAATCTGGGGGTTCACCAGATCCATGCGCAGTTGAAAAGTATTTACCTTGAGATGTAAATCTTGAATTAGGACAGAACAATTTGACCAAAGGTGCGTGAAGAGGTATGGTGCCTAAAATGCAAGGGTCAAGGGCATGACAAATACCATTGCCTGGTCTTTTCAAACTACCTGGAAGGAGGAGGACTAATGCTTGTGAGGCCGGAAGCTCTAGCAGGACCAAGTGCAAGACCTAAATTATGGTACGCTATATGTCAAGTAGCGAGAAAACATGCAAAGGATAACTATCATTTGCTGTAGAAGTTTGTACAGACACTGCAGCAACTGTTCTGCAACTTTTGTAGGTTGGTAGGGCATGATGAGCACAACTACAGAAGCTATGAATTGATGATGGATAGAACACCTGCCTATAGGGTACAGGAAAAAACACGCCCCCTGACCAGAGTGTAGGGATGGTGCGGACAAGGTTGAGGTAGAGGAGGACCTGGCAGAGGTCGGGGACAACTAATATGTTACAATTGTGGAGGACCAAGACACTATGCCCATGATTGCACTAACTCAATGCGTCCATCGTGCAAGTATTGCACTATGTTTGATCAGGAAATAAAAGAATGTCCTACACTGATAGAGAGGATATGTGACAAAGGGACGGTACCACCTCAGCCGACTCAGAACCTGCAAATAATGATGCCTGCGCTGCGTGAAGAGGATCCAAACATGAATATAGTGCTCTGAAGTGGAATCACAATAGGAGATGACAAGGGGAAATAGCTCGAAGATAGCACATGGGTTCGCAAAGCTGGCTGAGGTTGATTTGGAGCATGCACACGAAACATTCATGGAAGCAAAGAAGAGCTTCACTGAGGCCTCTAGCTCAAGGAGCAAGGATAACCCTAATTAGAAGATGGACCCTTCTATGCTTACAACCTTCTTGGAGACCTACATGAAGTTACTGCATGATAGAAAGGCTATGAATGGTTTACAGGAGCTCATAAATAGATGTGCTGGAAGCACTCCGAGTGAGCTACCTGTAGTACGAAAGATTGGTAAGCATAAAACAAGGACAGGATGGGAGATGAGACTGACCGTGTAGATAGGAGAGTATGAGATGGATCAGGTTATCTTGGACCTGGGGTTAGACGCGAACGTCCTACCAAAATAGACTTGGGAGTGGATGGGGATACCCGCAATGCAATGGTCTCCGATTCATCTAAGGATGGTGAATCAGCAAAAGATCATCCCCATGGGGTGGCTGCAAGGGTTGACTGTAGATATTGAAGGTGCGAGTACATTGGCTAACTTTGAAGTAATAGAAATCTTGGATGATAGCAACCACTACCATGTGCTCCTTGGAAATTATTGGGCTACTAATATGAACGGGGTATTCAACCTAAAGAAATGGAAGATGATATTTGAGAAGAAATCACTCCACGTAATAGTGTCTCAGATCCTGTTGAAGAATCACGCTATACTGAACCTGTCTGTGATTATGAGAGTGATGACGATATGGACTGTATCTAAAAGATAACAGCGAGAGAAAAATATTGGGTGAATCCAACGACAGATGGATGAATTACATGGGATCGCAAGAGGTCATTCACCTCAGACTCTAATGAAGAATTAGAGCACTGGAGGAATCGGTTACATGAAGTTGTAACATGATCACCCAGTCGTTGCGCTATGTGTCATCAGAGGTAAGAAATCTTCCCACTTATGATGGCTTGAATGGTGTGGATATATTTTTGGATGCATTTGAGAGGAGGTACTAGAAAAGCAATGCTTATAAGCATTAGACTGGGCACTGCGCACTACGCCCATAAGATGGTGGGGTACGCACAAGGTAAGTTTTGATGATTGGTGTGAATGTAGGAGGGTGATGAGAACACACTTTGGGAAGTCGAAGGTACAAATACAGAGAAATATGATGGGCAAAATGGTCTGCGCGTGCACTTGGCCAAATGGACTCAGGCTTATGGAGAGAATCCCCAACCTAAATTGGTGCACTTGTTTTGTCACACCTTGGATGTTGTCCCGATGAACTGGTACATAGAAACAAATCTCCGCCATGGTACAGGTGAATGGTATATTCTATGCGAAGGATTCATAACGACATTCATCTTTGTATATGGGTTTGACTGTATTGACGAGGCACTAGAAGAGGTGAAAGCAACAATTTTTAGGATATCGTAGGATCCTTTAGACCTAATTCAGCCTGATTGTGCTACTTAGTTGAGTCACGTGCTAGAATGCTTTAATGTAACCGCTGAAGAAGAGGATGAGGATCGGTCACCATGAGGTTTAAGGACCACAGATTGAGAAACCTGATATAACCGCGTTGCAGAAAATGAAACAAGTAAACATTGGTACGGAGGCAGAGCCCAAATTCACGAAGATTAGAGATTACTTGGATGATGTGACGGTGGATAAGGTCGTTGAATTTTTCCACAAATACCAGGATTTGTTCCCTACCAAGTTTATAGATTCAAAAGGGATAATTGGGGACCTAGGTGTTATGAAGATTACGTTCAAGCTCGACGCGAAGCCGGTTAAGCAAAGACCTTACCATCTCAATCTGAAGGATAAGGAGAAGGTCCACTTAGAGCTAGAGAAGATGCTTGCTGCAGGCATCATTGAGCCTATGGAAGAATCTATCTGGGTAAGCCTAATGGTGGTATAGGAGAAGAAGTAGAATGATGAAATAAGGATATGCGTGGATCTCAAAAAGTTGAATGACATTTGTGTACATTATCCTTTCCCAACTCCATTCACGGATGAAGTGTTGGATAATGTAGGTGGCAAGGAAGCATATTCCTTCTCTGTTGGGTTCTCTGGCTACCATCAAATCAAAATTGTGTCAGAGTATAGGAGCAAGATGTCCTTCGTGACTGAGTGGGGGTGTTTTTAGTACACTGTAATGCCGTTTGGAATGAAGAATGCGCCTACGATTTTCTCGCACGTAGTCATTGCTGCATTCAAGGAGTTTATTCATAAGTTCCTAGAAGTATACTTTGATGATTGGACTGTGTTTGGGTAGGTGAAACACCATGTAGAAAGCTTGCACCTAATGTTGGATACTTGTAGAAGATACCAGATCACGCTCAATCTGAAGAAATGCCTTTTATGTGTTCGTTTTGGGACCCTGCTAGGTCATGTGGTTTATAGACAAGGACTGATGGTAGAACCCACAAAGATCATGGTGATACTGAACTTGGAAGTGTCGAGGAGTGTGAAACAGTTGTGTGCTACACTAGGACATACGGGATATTACAAAAAGTTTATCAAAGGCTATGCTAAGATCACTGCACCCATGGAGAAGTTGTTGAAGAAGGATGTCACATTCTGCTGGAACGAGGACTGTAAGAAGAGCTTGGATGTATTGAAAGAAAAGATGGTCACCGCGCCGATCCTACTCTTCCTGGATTGGAAGGAGTTTCATGTACATGTCGATGCATCATGTATAGCACTAGGATCAATACTAACATAGGCTAGCGGAGGAGACTTGGACCATCCTATAGTGTTTGCAAGCAGAAGGTTATCCAAGGAAGAGAGGAACTATTCCACCACCAAGGGCGAAGGGTTAGCCATGGTATACGCGCTCCAAAATTTTAGACACTACTTGCTAGGTGGCCATTTTAAGATGTATACAAATCACTCCACACTGAAATACCTGGGTAATAAGCCTGTGTTGGTGGGGAGAATCTGCAGATGGTTATTATTGTTCTAGGAGTATGATTTTGAAGTTATTGTGAAGCTTGGATGACTAAACACAGGACCAGACCATCTGTCACGTATCGAAACAGGGGAAGAGCCCATGAATTTGGAGGAAGGATTTCCTAACGCGCAACTATTTGCAATGCGCATCGCGGATGGTAATTTTGAAGATATCATACATTTCCTAATGACAGGAGTTGCCCTAGAAGGATACACCTTCCAACAAAAGGAGTTAGTGGTTTGCGCAACAGAATTTTTTGTCATTGCTAGGAATCTGTATAAAATGGGGTCAAATGAGATATTGAGATGATATGTACTAGATTTTGAAAGAAGCAGTATCCTCGTGGATGCTTATGGGGGTACCGCGGGAGGACATTATGCAAGAAGAGTGACCACGCAGAAGTAGGGTTGTGATGGTCAACCCTCCATCAGGACTTGAAAGCTTACTGTAAGGCATGTGATGTGTGTCAAAGGACTGGTAGGTCATCGCAAAGTGATAAGATGCCTCTGAATCAATAGATGACATTACAACCCTTTGAGAAATGGGTGATCGATTTTGTGGGACCCATCCAGCCCCAAGGAAAGACAAGAGCAAGGTACATTATCACCTCAATAGAGTATTTGACTCAATGGGAAATGGCACAGCCTGTAAAGGATTGTACAAACGCAATTGCTGTGAAGTTCATCTTTGAGAATGTATTGACAAAATTTGGTTGTGCGATGATTTTGATGAGTGAACGCGGAACGCACTTTCAAAATGAGACGATCAGTGCGCTAACAGAGGAATTTCACGTATATCACCAGAAGAGCATGCCTTATCACCCACAGGCTAACGAGATGGTGGAAGCATTCAATAAAGTGTTGGAGAACGTGCTCAGCGAGGTTTGCAACGCTCAGTGAAGTGATTAGGACCTACGCATACCCGCTATACTATGGGCCTATTGAACGACATGTAAGAAGCTGACTGGACAAACACCCTTTAGGCTTGTATATGGTGTTGAAGTAGTGATGCCCATGGAATACATTGTGCCTAATTTGTGCATAGAGGCACTCACAGGTATGATGGATCGCAGAGCCCTGGAGGAAAAACTCGCGCAGCTAGCTGAGCTTGAGGAAGAGAGATTTCTAGCTGGATTTCACCAATTGGTCCAAAAGCAGTACAAAAAAGCATGGTATGATCAGCACACATTTAAGGTAAATGACTTGGTTTTGTTATATGATAGTAAGTTTGATAAATCTACAGGGAAGTTCAGAATGCACTGGTTATGACCCTATGTCATTAAGGAGATTACCGATGGAGGAGTAGTACAACTGGTCAAATTGAATGGAGATCCCTTCCTAGGAAAGGTGAATGGTAGTCAATTGAAGCCATACACTGGTGGTCCATCCATGTGACTACATGAAGGCAGCATAGTCTTAGCGCTCTAGGCAGCTGAAAGGATGTGCAGGACTATAAACTACACTGCCCAGGTTGGGATGCTGCGCGATTAGAGGATTGCGTGAAGCAAGGAAGTACCTCAGGGTTTGCGAAAGCACAAAGGGAGTTGCGCTACCCAGGGAGAAATCGCGTAGGTCGGCTGAAAAGTGACTGTTAAAGTCATTGTTCATGATTTGATGGTAGAAATGTGGCCAAATGGAGTGAGTGGCCGGCATTTAAGAGGAAATTTATGACTCAGATCCTTGAAAATTTGCCGCCAATCTGGCATTGATGAGCCGAATTTGGGGGGGGGAATGGTCATATTTGAATTCAAAATGCCCTAGAAATTACAAGTGGATTCTAGTGAAAAACAACTAGCATTTTGAGAATTGAGTTATTGAGCTCTCAAGTGCATATGAACCATGATCACTATGAACTTCTGATAGCTAGTAGAGTATTTGAGACATTGTCGAAGGAAACACAAGGGTTCTTGCAAGAAATCATGTCGGTTTCCACAGAAGCTATAGATACCAAAGTGGAGGAGTCGGTGTCGGAAATGGAGATGGAGGTAGAAGTAGCTGCTCTAGAAGTGGCTGAATTATTAGTAGAAGTCCCTAAATCACCGAGGATGCTGAGACCAAAGCTGACCCCAACCAAGGAGAGCCCGAAGGATAAGAAGGGAAAGTAGCCTGTAATACTGGTGTGCTCATGGATGAGGAGAAACCCACCAAAGCCCACCGTACAGGAGAAGGGAAAAGCCATTAATTTAGAGCCGAAGGAGGAAGAAATTGAAGACATCCTGATGGATGACGAGGATGTGGGAGTCGAAGTGGAGGAAGTTGAAGCCTAGGGTGTTGACCCTATCATTCGGTTGTCTGAGTATGTCCCTCCACGCAAGGGCAAGATCAAGGTGCCAAAAGACATCGATGAGAGCAAGACCCCCTTGCAAAACCCTCTGCTTCTAGATGAGATTGTTTTTGAAGGACTACGCTTGGCGTAGGTGCCGCTGCTAAAACTTGAGGACTCAAACTTGGTTGATCATGAGAAGTTCCCACACCTAGCGACTGAGCATCTAATGTGCCACATCATCAATACAAACACCGAATGAATGCATTGGAGCCATGGAGGTGGCTCAGAGGAGTAGATAAGGCAGAGTTTCTCAACCTGCTTTGGGTGCCACACTATAACCACACCCCGGTTACTGCATTGGTCATCAAGTAGCTGCTATGCTTGGTGAATGATGGGTTTCTCTGGTTGGAGGAGCCAATCCCCATTATTGATAGGTTGATCCATAGGACCAAGCAGTTGCCTTACACTGGAGAGAACCCAACCATGATATCTGGTGAAAAGGTTGGTGAGCAGGACCTCACGAAGTCCATGAAACAAAAGTTTAAGCTGGTGAAGAAGCCACGTGGTTATGCTATATCTAGCATATGCGACCCTACTGTAAAGGTAGCTACGCAGATTTTAGCAGGGAAAGTGACGAGGAAGTGTCACGCCAAGGAGGTGTCGGTGCCTTTCGTTAGGCTAGCTACCCAGTGTGCCGAAGGAGTCCAGTTCAACTGATTAGACTACCTTCGCGGGGAGTTCCTCGCAAACTATCACGAAGTGCATGACCTTAGCAAGACATTCCAATACACGTGGCTTTGTTGTTAATTGCATTGGTACCATGGGAGCTGCTAGAGGACAGTCAATTCCCTTCAGTCACACGAGACCTACCATAAGCAGTGAAGTACGTTTTGTTGCGGGTGACTAAGGACGTGTAGCACATCAAGGACAACAAGATCTTCTAGATCTTGATGGAGATGAACATCTGCATGGCCATCAATCGCAAACTACGGTTGTCACCTACAGTGTATGCCAACCTGCAGGGCTATGCAGAGGCTAAAGCAGACGTTCACCATGTGTCCATCATGGCATAGAAGGAACCTGCACAGAAATGGTATGACTTGCCTTACCTGGCAACAGATGACACCATTGATGTAGTACTTGATCAATGGCCGGCAGAGTGGCATGCTACAACAGACTTGGCAGTGGGAGGGAGCAAGTCTGCCACGCAGAGAAAGGAGGAGGTCAAGCTTAAGATAACAAAACTGGCCGAAAAGTGGAAAGAGGAGGCCACTAAAAAGACCGAGGCAGAGCGTGATGTCACTCAGCAGACAGGGAAGAAAACAGGTGGAACAGACCGGGGCTTTGACAAAGGCGTGAGGTCACCTTCACCTGAGAGAGAGGAAGAGACAGATGAGCAGGGAGAGTAGCATAGTGTGGACCCTCAGGCAACATCCGCTCGCATCAAGCATCCTAGGGAGCAGGAGAAAGGAGGGTCTAGGAAGAAATCAAAGGCTACTAAGACATCACTGGACCCTATCATGCTAACAGAAGGCAATCTGCACAACATCGGTGAGATAGTGCAAGATTTCACTGCGGAGGCCCTACAACATTTTGAACAGCAGCAAAAACTAGTATTGGGGGCTATCCAGACATGTCTGTAGGAGCTGCAGACCCACATGGCACAGGCTAGCATGGTATTTACCAGCCTTACTACCAGCACTTCAGAAGCTGCTGACATGATGCACGCAAAGGCCTCCAGCGCGATAGTGTTGCCTGATGGAGCACTGACCATGGAGAACGAAGTTGACAGGCCCATTTTCAGTGCCCTAAAGGGGGTAGGGTTGAATCTAGCAATGCTCCTTCATGAAGCGTTCCACCTCTTGCAGGATGGAGTGATTTCAGAGATGAGGGCCTGTAAGCACTGTGCCCTGCAGGTGATTAGTGAACAATGGATTAATAATGAGCAGATGGAACTACAACGAGACTCTGCAATCACCGTTGTGACCGAGGTGACTAATCAGAACAAGCGTATTATTCAGGTCATCGAGGAGGCATGCCGAATGGTCCCAAAGTTGGCCATTCTGTTGTGGGGAAAAATGCCTATGCAGGACGATCCTATCCACCTAAGGTGTGACAGTGCCTTAGCAACAAACAGAGATAGCTATTCTAGTATTCTTCCTTTATGAATTTAGAATGAAGAGAGATAGATGGACTAATTGGCGTCTTCCGTTTGTCCTTCGATCCGGTCTCTCTCCTCTTTGGGTGTTCACAGCTACTTGCCTTCTCGCTCGCCCAGCTTCAACAGGTTCCTGCAAGATCACAAGAGAACAGCTACTTGCGACAAGAGAACAGCTACTTGCGACAAGAGAAGAACACTACACAAAGACAGATATTCATATTCATAACTGATTCAGGATTAGAAATAAACCAAATACACTAATGCAATCATACATCAAAGATACATCAATATATAGGAGAAAACCAAGATAGCTTTATTGATGAATAACAAGGTTCAGGAAGAGATACAACCCAAAGGGCTCCAATCCAGCATCTCCTTCCCAGCAGAATGGAATTCCTATCTTCACCTCCCTTCAAAGCATTAAGCACCCAATGATTCCAGTCTCAAACCAACAACAATTCTTTGCAATAACAAAATTCCAGCCTCCTAGATCTCATGGAGGAGAGATCTATATATAGATGTTTTGGAGAGAGGATGAGTCAGCTTGAGATCTGACTAGTGTCCTCTCCCTCTGTCAGTTCTTGATTCCACTTGGAGGTTCTTGCTTCCACTTGGAGATTTGGAACCTCTTACTCATCACCAGTCGAATTCCCTGAGGCAAGTGTCATTTTGGAAGCTTCCTGGGTTTTGACACTTTGAGAAATGAGCCTGCCACATGTCCTCTCCCGCTCAGCGCAAGTAGCCAGTGTTGGCTTTGACATTCAGCGCAGGTAGCCAGTGGAGCCATTGACATTCAGCGCAGATAGCCAGTGGAGCTGTTGACATGATCCTGAATTGACTTGTTTTTTAGCAGTTTCAGGTGGAGAACTTCTGTGAATTGTTGTGGTTTGTTAGCCTTGTTCCTCTAGGGGTAGGAACAACATGTTTAGGGACTTTGGATCCCTTAGATTATGGACATTTCATGCTCAATGCTGTAAGGCACAAAAATGTCTATAACAGTTGCCCCCTAAAGTATGAGGCCGTTTATCGGGTGAAATGCTTTATCCAGGAGGGTCCGAAGTTCATCTAATTGCTGGGAGGAGACCTATAATAAGATGCAATACAATACATTATTTTTCATACTACTTTCATGATCTAGCTGAGGCGGGCATTCCCATGCTCAGCTTTATAAATTCATTTTCTGTACATAGAACAGACAATCGTCTGATGGTAGACTGATAATTTTGATGAAATTATCATCCTTTGAGTAGGATGATCATCTGCTGCAATGATGTACATGTCAAATGTCTTTATCTTTCCTGAATATATATCGCAGCCCGGATGGATGAAACTAGATCCGGGGTCTTAAAACTCGTTCGATCTTCACTCTAAGTACAAGTCGATCCATGTGAGAATTGTTCTGAAGTCGAACATGGAAAGACATCGCTTGATTACCGGTCAATGAGGTAAACCATTAACAAGCGTGAGAGGAATCACCGATAATGATAATGACCCTCAAGGTACTGCAGTACAATTCACGTGGTGTGAATAAAGGACTTGGCATCGAACACCACGCAAAATCTTCTGGTCGAAGGTCATTGATGTATACCTGTCGCCGGAAGTGAGAAACTTGCCATTGAGGCATGCAAGCTTCAAAGTACTGAAGGGGTTGTTCCTAGATCAACTTCTTGGATAATGAGCTGATGTCGACAAGAAGCGATCTGTCAAAGGAGGGCCTTAATGAATCCCACATCAGTGACATGGAACGGAGCTAATGATTTTGATGGAGGTGAAAACGATCTGTGACATATGATTCAGGGTGGCGGTCATGAACGGATGAAGGATAATGTATGGCAGTGGATGGGACACGGTTGACTCTTTCTGAATGACTTCTCTTGAACATATGGTGACACTGATGTGATGGATCGGTAGCATTACCCCAATTATGGATGGTATGGCGAGACCATGGTGATGTGACCGGTGAATGAAACAACCCAACCCGATTGTGGTACGGAGGAAAAGTGTCATGTTCAAGAGCGACTTGCTACCATCAAAGTTTTCTTTAGTTTCTCCCAATTTTTCCCCAGTCATTGCTGACCAGTACCTCTTTATTTTTGTCAAGCTTGAGGAGGATAACATATGCTTGTTCTATAACCTGCCCTTCAGGCAAGCCCATCGCTACGTTTTAACGAGCCTAGAGATAGTGAAACTCGTTCTCGTCTAAAGACAAGTTTGTCGCTATTTAGTGATTTTAACGAGTCTAACGACAAAGATAACTCGGTCCTTTTCATTTTTAGAGAGTCTGAAAAGGTACATAAAGTTAACTCCAAAATTCCCTTTTTCGTCATCTAATCCCTTAAGTCCGAAAAATTATAAAACAATACAGAAGGGATGAGTTTTCGATAGTTTTAACGAGCCGAACAAAACAAGCGCTCGATCTTTTTGTGCAATAATCCCTGAGGTCCAAAAAGATTAAAATCTAGAGGTGGGATAGCACTTTCGGTCGCTTTAACGAGCTGGAAGGCCAAAACTCGGCAATATTTTCATATTTTACGAGTCAGTTGAAAAGAGCTTAAACAAGACTCGTCTTTTGAGGAACGAGTGATAGACAGGGTTAGCAGCTGATTCCAGGTACAGGTTGGAATTTTCCAATCACAGCAGTGTCACAAGGATGGCTAGGTGAAATCACTCTTCGCAGTTGTTCCTCAAAATGGGTAAACAATCATATGGAGGTGAACGATCGGCCAAATGAAAAGTGGAGGTGACGGTGCAAACACGACCAAGGCTTTAATGGCTGATAAGGTTACATTCATGGTGGTTATTTACCGGGATAGGTTCATTTTTTAACGAGCTTGAACGCGGAAAAACACTGCTCAAACTTATGTTTATTTTTTAACGAGCATGAACTATGCGCTAAAACTGCTCTGATCTTGCGTTTATTTTTTAACGAGCATGAACTGTGTGCTAAAACTGCTCGATCTTGCATTTATTTTTTAACGAGCATGAACTGTGTGCTAAAACTACTCGTTATATGGTCAAATTTTGATTTTTTACCATAACTAGTTTTGCTCTTTTCAAAGATAGTACTGCATTCTCAATTGCTGCATCAAACTTAGTTAGAAATGAATAACATTTGTTTGAAAATGAGATTAAAACCCTAGTATTTCGCTTTGAACTACGTAAAAAGCAATTAAAAGGTGTTTTTACCTCTCGTTTTACCATTTCATGTGAACTTGTTTTGTTGGAGCTTTGGAGGTGCCTCTTCCCCCTTGATTTTCACCAGCTGATTTCGGGAGATTCTGTGGACGATTCTCGGCGCCGTCTGGACCAGGTAGGAGCTAAACCCTAGCTCTTTCTTTTCATGGTTTCATTTTTCCATTCTGTGCCTGTTTCCCTGTCTCCCTGAGCACCTGGGGTTTTGTTAGGGCGCCCTGCCATCAACGCAGGTGGTTCACTCGAAACCTGCGTTGAATGTCAAGCTGCCTTAAGGCAGTTTGACCTTCAACGCAGGTGGAACACTGTCTACCTGCGTTGGGCACAGAAAACTGGTTTTGTTGCACAGTTTTTGATGAAATTTTGCCAGTTTCTCATCAAATCCAGGATCTTACTCTTTCTCTTGTTTGTTTTGCAGGGACCTTTGAGCAAAATGTCCCTTACATGGCAAGAACGAGAACATGAAGAAGAAGACATGATTGCCCTCCATGACCCTGTCACGGTGAACGTGCTGCGGAACTGTGGCCTGCTGAAGTTTTTCCGTATCTCTAGCATGAGAGCACAGATCTCTTTACTGCAGTATATGCTTGATGCTTGGGATCCCATCAACCAAGTATTCTAGATTAGGGGCAAATCCATCCCCTTGACCATAGTGGACATTTACTTCTTGACTGGGTTGTCAAGGCGGGGTGCCCCCATTTCTTTGTCAGGTTCGGCCCGAGGGAATGACTCCGTGAGAGACTATGTCCGCCAGTATTGTAGGGAAGGATCTCAGCCGAGCAGAGACGGCAAGGTCGTTATCCGTGAGATTACTGATAGGTCTCTCAGGTCCATTCTGTATACTATTGGTAGGATGGCCGGTAGTGCATCTCTTCATGTTGCCAACAGATCTTATGTGCAGCACGCCTTGGAGTGTCTCCAACCGAAAGTATTCAACTGGTGTGATGCAGTACTTCTTCAGATGAAAAGTCAGTTGACCAAGGTAAAGGACGGGAAGCTGAAGAACTTTGGATTTGGTTCTATTTTGACTGCCTTTGCCTTGGAGAAAATACCACTGATGCAGCCTCAGTATATTGCACTCGACTTGCCTTCTCCCACCGAGCCACGCATGCAGAGATGGGTTGATCACATGTCTAGGCATGCTGGTCAATCTCAGATTACTTTCACTGATACCTTCTTCAGGTGGTTCGAGCGTCAGGAGATGGTCTATTCCGAGTATCCATATGTTGGCATGGATTTCCGAGGTGATCCGGATTTGGTGCTACCAGATGGCGAATAGTGGGGCGCTATTGGTAAAAATCTTCAACCATGTCACTGTTTACTGTTTTTATTCATAATGTTTTTGTGCTTTACTCTATCAAGACTTTAATCAAACTCCTGTGTGCATTGCAGATGTTGGTCCTATTCGTCCAGCAGTTCGCCCGAGAGCGCCAGTCGCTGCCCCAGCAGGGGAGCCTGCTGGGAGGGTTATTCTTCGCGACCTTGACATGGCCGAGACCCTTACAGCTGTGCAGGAGCAGGTTGAGAGCCTTACTCTCGGTATTCCGGATGTACGGATTGATGAGTTACCTTTACAGTTGCAGCGGCATACTACTGGTGTGCCTAGACGATGGACTCGTCTCTTGCGCATGATTGCACGGGCCGTGATGTGCTATCATGAGCATCACTAGGCTAGGGTGCCCCCTAGCATTTTTGAGTTTTTGGGTCATGCGACCAATTTTGTCTTGGTTACAGAATATTATGTGTAAACAGCTTTTATATATATATTTTGATTTTCGGGGTTTATTCTGGTTGAGTTATATGATCCACTTGTACAACATTGATGATGCATTTCTTTTTACAAATGTCACAAATGTCTATCTAACACATAGTTTGCTAATGAGTCGGTTAATGTGTTTAAGTTCCTGGAAATATGTTGGTACTGAATTAAATCAAACTGTCTTTCCAAAATCTTAACCCTTAGAAACATACGATAAATAGTTGGATTGCGGACAGAATATATACCATTGAGTTGTAGTATCACGAGTTGTGAGTCTAGCCTGACGATCAGTCGGCGTATACCATGGGTGATGGCATCAGAGAGGAGTTCTATCAACATGCTATACTCAGCGATATTATTCGTTGATTGCCCAATACACACACCTCTGAAACTCACTAACTCGCCGCTTGGATCAAAAATGGCCCAGGCCGCGGAGGACAGGTTCCGCGAACTACGACTCGCTCCGTCAGCATATCCCACACATGTCTCAGAAAGGTTCGACATCTGCAATAAATGTAAAAAAGGTGGATTACTCGACCAAAACAAACACTTTAGCGAAAACAAAATACAACAAAAGCACACAGGTTACTATTTAAGCATAGTAATGCTTGAGGTACAACCCATTGCAGGGTTGCGCCAGTGGAATTCCGTCATAATCCATTAACTCGTAGGCTCCTTTTGCTAACACTCGTTTGACAATATAGGGGCCCATCCATAAAGAATTGAATTTACCTACTCCCAATTTGTCGGATTCTTGGTCGTAAAGCAAGACCAAGTCACCTTCTGAGAAGACATGGGGTTTGACATTTTTGTCGAACTGCGCCTTGACTCGTTTCTTATGGGCTTCGTTAGCCAAAGCGGCGTCACGACGGGTTTCATCCAATTGGATTAATTCCAAGAGACGGGCTTCTTCTTCTGAAGTTCCGGGGAGGAGGTCGATTGCGAGTTTAAGAGACGAAATTTCACACTGGACTGGTAAGACTGCCTCCAGGCCATACACCAGTTGGAAGGGTGTGAACCCGGTCACATTTCTTACTGAGGTTCGGTAAGCCCACAAGGCTGAGTACAGGATTAGGTGCCACCTTCTTTTGTGAACTCCGATCATCCTTTGCAACATACGCTTCAGGAGTTTGTTGATCGCTTCAACTTGTCCATTGGCTTGCGGATAATACGGGGTAGAGCTGTCGTGAGATAGCCCTAGCTTGGCAGCTAATTCAACCATCATGTGATTGCGAAAATGCGATCCATGATCTGTAACTATGGCCTGTGGTACGCCGAACCTGACGACTACATGATTGAAAAAGAAAAGGGCAGCTGTTTCACCAGTGTTATCTAATGTAGGCATCGCCTCGGCCCATTTGGTAAAATAGTCAACGGCGACTATAATATACCCATGCCCCCCGGTCGAGGTGGGGTTACATTGCATGAAATCAATGCCCCATTTGGCGAAAGGCCCAACAGCAACTATTGGCTGCAAAGGTGCGGGTGGTCTTCTGGTTTTCCTATCAAAAATTTGACAAGCATGGCAACTTCTGACTGCGATTATGCAATCTTTGAACATGGTTGGCCAGAAGTATCCTGCTCGTAATATTTTTTGCGCTGTTGCATATCCAGATTGATGCCCCCCACACGCGCCTGAATGACACTCATTCAGGGCTTTTTCGGCCTCCTCATGGGTGAGGCACCTCCTCAGAACTGTATCGATACCACGACGGTAAAGCGTATCACCGACGATCATGTAGTCTTTCGCTTGGTATCGTATACGTTTCTGTTCAGAGTGAGAGGTGTTAGGCCTGAAATTTTGGGTTTGGAGATAAATTATGATATCTCCATACCACTCATTGCTTGTAGATATCAGAAACAAATTCTCGTCCACGATTGATTCTTCGGATGTTTCATCGTTGGACGACGATGGGAGATCACACAATAATTCTGCGAAAACTAGAGCTTTCTTTGATTTGGATTTTACAAATTCCAGATCAAACTCTTGAAGGATCACTATCCATTTTGAATATTTGCCCCCCAGCAACTATCGCGACAGTATATAAGTCATGGGGTTGCAATCTGATAAAATGGTAGTTTTCCGAAAGAGGACATAATGTCGAAATCTTTGAATCGCTTGAACAGCTGCAAGCGCTAGTTTTTCAACATAAGAATATTTGCTTTCTGTATCATTTAATTTCTTACTTAAATAATATATAGGATGTTCAATTCCATCGACTTCTTGAACTAAAACCATCGCAATGGTCGTATCTGCTGCAGCCAGATATAGGTTAAAATCTCTTTGATAGTCTGGGGCATACATTAATGATGCTTTTACTAGAGAATCTTTCAGAGCATCAAAGGAAGCTTGCGCCACCTGATCCCAGACAAAAGGTACATCCTTTTTCAAAAGACGAGTATAACCTTTAGCAAGTTCTGCGTAATTTGGAATGAACCTCCTCAGAAAGTTTGCTTTCCCTTGGAGTTTCTGAATCTGAAGCAAATTTGAAGGTGGAAGCAAATTAATGATTGCCTGAACCTTGCAAGGGTCGAGACGAATCCCATCCTTAGATACTACAAAACCAAGTAAACGACCAGAACCGACGCAAAATACACATTTGTGTGGATTGAGTCTTATCTTGTAGTGTCGGCAACGTAGAAATATCGCTCTTAAATGCTGCAGATGATCAGTTCGCTTTCGCGAATGAGCCGAAAGGTCGTCGAGATATGGTTGAACGATGTTCTTGATGTCATGGAAGGCATAATTCATTGCCCTCTGAAACGTCGCCCCTGCGTTCTTTAAACCAAAGGGTAATTTTCGATAAGCGAATGTGCCCCACGGACAAATAAATGCAGTCTTTGACTGGTCCTATGGGCGGATATTTATTTGATTATACCCGGAAAATCCATCCATAAATGAAAAGATTTCACATCTGGCGCATTCATCAATTATCTGGTCGATGAAGGGTGTAGGGTAGTTGTCCTTCGGACAAGCTTGGTTTACATCCCTATAGTCGACACACACTCTAATTGTCCCTTGTTTCTTCATGAGAGGGACAATATTCGATACCCAATCGATTAGAGGAACCGGGTAGATGAAACCAGCATGGAGAAGCTTTTCAACTTCTGCTTTAATGGCAGCGGCTTTCTTGGGGTGCACCTGCCGAAGCCGTTGTCTTACTAGTTTGACATCAGGATACATCTTAATTTCATGTTCAACGATACTCGAGTCAATGCCTGGCATTTCATCATATGACCAAGCAAAGACATCTCTGAACTCGCGAAAAAGAGCGTTATATATTTCTAGTTCTGAAGGAGAACAACCTTTGCCGACATAAATATTCTCTACAACATTTGTTTTAGTCAAGATATTTATGGCTATAGTCTCTTCAATATTGGATAAGTTTTGCTCGGAATCCACCGTATTTACAGTATTTGATAGGAATTCAAAAACTGAAGGGTGATAAAGGTCATGTTGAGTATCTTCTTCATAATCCGGAAGAAGGGAACGATGGTGGCAATCATTCCATGGTGTCCCCTCAATCAACATTGATTGTAGGATTCCTTCGTCAGTTCCATGCACTTTCGACCAAGGATCTAATGGGGTACCATATTCTCTAGACCTATCTACCCAAACGCTTGATGAGCGTTGATTTGGGTTCGCCTCCCATGCCTGAAACATTGATTGCTACAATATTTATATTGGGCTTGGGGGCAAAACCATTGCATGATCCATGTCGATATCCTCTTTTGCGATCTTCGTAGAAGAGATCATGTTGCAGGCTGCTACCGATGCTATTTCTCCTATATAGATGGGAGGTGGAAGCGCGAAAGTTCCCATCAATGTGGGGTCTTTCAGTAGGCCTACTCCGATATCTTGAAGCAAATGGTTGCTTCCATGGATCATGGGAATGCTTCCAGTAACTTGTGAACCATTAGGGAGGAAGTTTTGTTGGTCGACGACCGTAATCCCTCCTTGAAAAGGGAATGCAATCTTCCTAAAATAAGTCGATACTACAGCTGCCATGGCATATATCCACGGTCTTCCCAGTAGGATGTTGTAGTCAAGATTCCCATCGATGACTTCAACATCTATTTCTACTGTTTTTCCACCTAGTTCAACCTTCAAGTTATTTAAGATACCGTACGGGGTGTACGTCCTTCCGTCGAATGCTTTTAGTGTCGTCAAAGACCGCGACAAGGTTGGAGACCCTAAAGTTTTCCAGCAACTCATCGACATGATACATGTAGATGCCCCCTCATCAATAATTGCTCGGTGAACTATTTTGTTGAGGGCTTTCACTTGAATAAGGAAAGCTAGTTGAGCTGGTAACTGTGGATCGTATCCTTTGTGGTCGAAGGATACAAGATTGGAATCCTTAGGATTGACCCCACCAATAGCCGATAACAACGCCTGCCTTTGGGATGGGCAATTTTGTAGTACTTCAAGAGTCGACATAGCGGATGGCGATTGGGCCAAATCTTCCACTATGTTATAATGCTGCGCCGCTCTAGCACGAGGATTAAATGTCAACTTATGTACTACCCCCTTTGGCGGTTTTATTGTTAATTCAGGAATGATGGGTGGTACAACTTCTGTCGAAGTTGTTGTCGAACTACTTGGTTGATCTTTACCTTTGTCGTTCGACAGCTGCGGATTCCCGTAATCTTTGTTCCTCGTCGAAATCAAAGCATCATTCTGTTGCTTGGAGATCGACAACATTAGCACTTGCGACGGGGAAGCATTTCCACTATCAACCGGATTTTGACCTGGATTGGGAAACGGATCAGTTAACACAGATGAGGTTTTTAGACTCTTAAAGAATCTTTTAATCTCAAATTTGTACGGACATTCTCTTGTCCGATGATCCTCATCACATATTTGACATGGATAATTTAGTTTCCTATTTCCAGGAGGGCTTGAAGAAGTTTTTTCAGGAGATGACTCACCCTGTTTCTTCTTCTTCCCTTTGTTTTGCTTCTTCTTGCTTCCTGGTTGATGGGTTTCTTTGCCTTTATCTGCTGATACGGCATTTACTTCCGAAGCAAGAATTTCTTCTTTCGCATTTTGATCCGAATTCTTACGGGCTTTCTTAGACGAAGCCTTTGTCGGTTTCGCGTTTGCCGTGCCAATCACACCATCGCCGACATGAGAGTCACTATTTGATTTAGGAGGAGGAGGAATTGAGAATTCCGATCTAGGGGCGTCAGGTATTTTGTCGTAGAGCGTGCCAGTCTGAGTGTATACTAAGTCTAGATATTGTGCACGAGCAATGACTTGCTCCTCTGTTACGACTCCCCCCTTGGCCACATCTTCTGTTATGGCAGGAAGTAACGAATTTATAAACCATTCAGCTAATAGCTGATCAGGAACGTAAGTCTTTACCATCCTGCGACGACGACGCCACTCATGTATATGATCGGATATATGGGTGGCCTTCGTCTGCTTGAAGTTGGTTAAGATTTCTGTTCCCGTTTCATACCTTATCAGTAATTGAAAATGGGTTAAGAAAGTCGTGGCTAGGGAGCTGAAATTGTCGAACGAGGCTCTGGGTAATTCAATATACCATTTAGCCGCTGGACCTGTTAATGTCCTCTGAAAAAGGTGAAGCCTTATCGAATCATCGTTCAGGGTGTTTGATGAACACCACAGATGAAAAGTCATTACGTGATTCGATGGGTCTTCACCTGGATTTTCGTTGAATTTAGGAATGTCCGATGGAAGTTTGTGAGGAATCGCTAGCCACCAAGGGGCGTAAGCAATTGGATCGTTTGTTAATCGGTGTAAATCGGGTAACTCTAAAGTTGCCACGAATGGTAAGTGTTGATTTAGGTTAGGTGAGGCATACCCAGGGTACGATGGAATTGCCTGAGCAGTGGGCCTTTGCATACCAGCATAATGTAATTGATGTTGGTATGACTGATACGGTTGGTGGACTTGACCACTATAAAGCGGTTGGTTTTGACCGTTTTGAATATACGGTTGTCCACTGTTCGCAAAGATCTGCTGCTCAGAACCTTGGTACACTTGCTGGAATTGTGGTTGTTGGTATTGCACCAGCCACGGTTGTGAAGCCATGTTCTGCTGCGCTATACTAACCGACGGACCAAGATGTGGGGTAATTGTACCCGTTTGGACCTGTGTCACCCCACCAGTTGGCGATTGTGGTTGTGTCACAGGGTCAAGGGGCTGTTGCATTACAACCTGAGAAATCTGAGGCTGACATACAACAGGCATCGTTTGAACTTGCGACACTGTTACAATAGCTGGTGTTGTCGGGATGTTCGACATAGGTACACATTGTTGCATAGAATACACAACTCTTGGTTGTTGGGGTAGCATAGGTACCCAACCACTTGTCGTAACTCCAGTATAACCTGAATACTGTTGAGAACTGCCGTATGGATATCCTCCCGGAGGGGGTAATGAAAGGGCATACTGTCCCCCATACGGTAGCAATCCGGAACTCAAGGTGATTGTTTGCCCTTGGGGATTGGATGGCCCAAATTGACCTCTATAGGGATCAACTTGTCGAGTTTCAACATAAGAGTTGTCGGATATTATTCCGGAGGAACAAACTGGAACAGACCACACTGTCGAAATAGTCCCTGGGTGGACTCCTTCTAGCGGTTGCGAGCTAGTTGGGACAGATGGTACGCCGGCAAACATCGTCGGAGTGACGGCAGGAAGTTCTGCTGTCACTGTGTCATTCGACACAGTCCTAGATGTCGATGGTTGCTCAGACATTTTGAGTCTATCCAATAGATTGCCTAGTGATTCTACAGGAACTTCCACTGGTGATGGACTAACTTCTGATGTAGAAGGAAATAGAGTGACCCCTACTCCAAAATGGGTTGGAGTACTTGCTTGCGGGTCTTCTACAATTTCCTCTATCGCAATCAAACCAGGTGGAAGAGGAAGACCGTCAGGTCCGTAAAATATTTCTGGTGCCAAAGAAGGGGTTGAATCGACAGCGACAATTTTTTGAGGAACAAGACTCTCTGGACCGGTTACAGATGGAACTGGTTCAGTAACACAAGTATTTGTTCTCAGACTAGGATCAGTATCATTGTCCCTCTGTGGCTGTTGAACTTCTTCAATAGAGGCAGGGTTTCCAGAAATGTTTGGAGTAACCGGAATCTCAGATGTTGTTGGAACACTTGTTCTAACTTTGATAGGAGATTTCGAACTGGTTAAATGAGTTCGCTTTGTCCGTACTGTTTTCGATTCCAGAGACAAAGACGGTTGACTCGTAAGCCTCTGCGAACGACGGGGTTTCAATTGACTTTCTTCCACGATTGCGGATTACTCGATCAACTAAAATACAAAAGGGGAAAGTGTGTTTCCAAAATGAATGAATTTTTTAGATGCTTTAGACACAACTTGCTTTTTCACTTTTAAAGAGTCGAGAAAAAGCTAAAGATGACTCTAGTCTCCTTCGATGTTTTAATGAGCCCGAAGTGACAAATGCTCGGATGGAATTTTTCTATTATAGAGTCTGAAAAAGGCAAAAAGAAACTGCTTTGGAGTTCTAGGCAGAGGGTGTGCCAAACTTTTCGCAAAACCGCAGAATAATTTTTAAGGTACGGGCGGTCGATCTTCCTGAATGCTGTGTTCAGTGCATTGCGATCAGTAGGGCGGCCGACACGGCTTCCTAAGGATAAAGGATATATGCCTATAGGGGTCTCCCAATATATACGCGACGGTACGTGGGAGCACAATCCGTACTGGCGCTATCGTCCCTCAGGAGGAATCACCCACCTTCCACGAGATCGACAATCACCAGGCTTAACGACGCTGGAACACGTCTCTAGCCTAGACCTCTATGTTGTGCGTTATGTTGCAAAGCGTTGTTAAGTTCATTCAGTTTATTTTAAGTTGATCTTTTTAGAAGTTTTCCTTTTTGGATCACCACGAGATGTATGGTACAATTCCTAAATGCAGTCTAAGATGATAAGCAAGCTTTATTATCTTTTCAACTTTGAAAATCCTAGCTACTAAGGGAAAAGAAAGACACCATCTTTTCTCAAAGAGCAATCAGCACCCTCTAATGCACTGTTCCTAAATCAAGCATGCAAACTTATCAAAATGCAAATGCACAATGCAGGTGTTTGTTTTCCGCTTTCTTAGTATTGATGCCTACAAAGAAATCTTTTTGTACAACTTTGAATTTGCTTTTAAATGACAGATACAAACAAGTTTACTTTTTTCGAAATCAACAAGGGTAGAAGAGATTACAACACTTTGCGACTTTCAAAATGAACACTTGTTTCGACACTTAAAAGAGACAAACTCAAACCAATAAGCAGAAGAAAATGTATAATCAACTGTAAACAGCCAATGAACTCTCTCCTAAGATCACAATCAACAGATCTGAATCAAGGGCTACAGGATGATTATTTCACTTATGCAAAGGAAAACTGCAAATGACGCCACAAACACATAAAAACACTCACGGTCTTTTTGTACAAAAAGAGGCGGAATCTAAGCAGAGAAAAGGAATTATCAGATTGGTACCTATGCTGGTTACAGGCTGCAAAAAACAGAGATCAAAATAGGGCAACAGAGAGCAGAGAACCCCAGCTACACAAGGCCAAACTGGTTCAGCGCAACCTCACCACTGTGGTTTTGACATTCAGCGTAGGTAGCCTTCACGGGACCTGCGTTGAAATGCAGAATGCCTTCACAGTGGCTGCGCTGAAGGAGAAACTCTCGTTTCTCACTGGGTTCTGGGTCACAGATTGCTCAATAATCAACGATTTCAGGCCAAATCAAAAACACAAACAAGGTACAATCAAAGGGATGCTTTGAGGGGCTACTAAGATCTATCACAAAGGATCATCAAATCATTTGTGAGTCCATTGTTCAGATCATAGACAAATCCAGTGATTGAATCAAGGCAGCAACTGTCTACTTTGCAACTGAGAATGGCAGAAGCAGTTCGATTGTTGTTGTTGAGTCTATGAAACAAATAATGATAGAAACACAAATGAAATGACTAAAACAAATCTTCCCCAGTGGAGTCGCCAATTTGTTGTGGGGAAAAATGCCTATGCAGGACGATCCTATCCACCTAAGGTGTGACAGTGCCTTAGCAACAAACAGAGACAGCTATTCTAGTATTCTTCCTTTATGAATTTAGAATGAAGAGAGATAGATGGACTAACCGGTGTCTTCCGTTTGTCCTTCGATCCGGTCTCTCTCCTCTTTGGGTGTTCACGGCTACTTGCCTTCTCGCTCACCCAGCTTCAACAGGTTCCTGCAAGATCACAAGAGAACAGCTACTTGCGACAAGAGAACAACTACTTGCGACAAGAGAAGAACATTACACAAAGACAGATATTCATATTCATAACTGATTCAGGATTAGAAATAAACCAAATACACTAATTCAATCATACATCAAAGATACATCAGTATATAGGAGAAAACCAAGATAGCTTTATTGATGAATAACAAGGTTCAGGAAGAGATACAACCCAGAGGGCTCCAATCCAGCATCTCCTTCCTAGCAGAATGGAATTCCTATCTTCACCTCCCTTCAAAGCATTAAGCACCCAATGATTCCAGTCTCAAACCAACAGTAATTCTTTGCAATAACAAAATTCCAGCCTCCTAGATCTCATGGAGGAGAGATCTATATATAGATGTTTTAGAGAGAGGATGAGTCAGCTTGAGATCTGACTAGTGTCCCCTCCATCTGTTAGTTCTTGATTCCACTTGGAGGTTCTTGCTTCCACTTGGAGATTTGGAACCTCTTACTCATCACCAGTCGAATTCCCTGAGGCAAGTGTCATTTTGGAAGCTTCCTGGGTTTTGACACTTTGAGAAATGAGCCTGCCACATGTCCTCTCCCACTCAGCGCAGGTAGCCAGTGTTGGCTTTGACATTCAGCGCAGGTAGCCAGTGGAGCCATTGACATTCAGCGCAGATAGCCAGTGGAGCTGTTGACATGATCCTGAATTGACTTGTTTTTGAGCAGTTTCAGGTGGAGAACTTCTGTGAATTGCTGTGGTTTGTTAGCCTTGTTCCTCTAGGGGTAGGAACAACATGTTTAGGGACTTTGGATCCCTTAGATTATGGACATTTCATGCTCAATGCTGTAAGGCACAAAAATGTCTATAACACATTCCTGAAGAGAAACCGGTTGAGGTACGCGTCTACAAGCTGGCCATAGGGGTGTGCGACGCTCAAACAAAAATGGCAAGGGTTCAGTTGGCATTGAACCTGTAGATCACAGAGTTGTAGTTGAAGGCCCAACCTTCAACTCTACTAGAAGTAAAGGAGTAGTGAGCAACCACTATCACAGAAGCAGTAGTGGCGGGGATAGTGCAATGGTAGACTGCACGCAACTTTTTGAGTAGATGTTTGAGGTCCTAGCAAGCTTGCAGGAGGACCCCAATGTATAAAGACTAGAGATCAAAGCACGTGAGCTACAACAATGCTATGATGAGGTCAAGGGCACCACGTGAACTGTCACGCTGACAGAAAGACTAGTAAAGTTGCATGAGGCCAAGTAGTTGAAAGAACAGGTAGATGCAGCGTTGCACAAGGAAGCAGTTCTGAAGGCAAGGCTGAAGCCCTCGCTGGATGAGGCTTACATGGTAACAGGCTCTATTGAAGGAAAACTTGTGACTCTACAAGCAACTCAACAAAAGCTTCAGGCTGACAGTTCAGGAGCAATGATCGAGTAGATGGTTGAAGACGCAATGCAGGCGGCATATCAGTGCACTGCCGAAGTTGCAGTGATATGGGTCGAGCTGGAAGGTCTTCGTGCTAAGATCTCCACACCTATTGAGTGAATCGAGGGTGAGTCACGATGTTTGTGTTGCGGGCCTGTTGGGAATAGGATCCCCCAAGGATAGTTTTGGGGCTAAAATCCCATGTTTTGGGTTGAATTTTGTAATAAACTTGTAAAGTCTCGACATTTTATGGTTGCGGAGCACGACAGTGTCATGAGTCGTAATGGGTTGTTTGCCCTTATTTTTGTAAAGTAAAGTTGGTTGTAAAATATCTACCCATGGTCCACGGACCATGGAATTGTGTAAAAAGAGTTAAGTATGTAAGCTCTAAGTAGCGATAGGAGTCAGATAGTCATAGCTTTGAAGTAAGAAATCTAATTTTCAAGTCGTAGCGTAGCTAGAGGCTCTACATTTGAGTGCATAGAGGCCTAGGGTGGAAGTTCACATCTGAGTGCATGGACCCTTGCAGCTGTGTGCACAGGGTGGATAGAGTTTGTAATCATCTAAAGATATCAATAAAGAGAAGCATTCTACGAATTATGTGTATTTGTTTCCTGTTAATGCATCTTGACATGTTATGTATGAATTTCATTTATCATGCTTATATGATGCGAAAATATATTTAATTACATTGGTTAAGTGAATGCAAGTAAGAACATCTATTTACGTGGTGCTAAATTTGGTTATCTAATAAGATAAGTAAGACACTTAAACTAGGTTGGGAATCTGCATGGTACATTGTCCTAGCACTGTGAAAGTATCTGAATCGAAGGGTAGGGCTGCGCGAAGGTCAATTGTACCCTTTCGTTGACGTATCAAATGGAGGAATAAGGAGCTAGGAAGATAGATCCCTAAAACTTAATGACCTGTGCAAAAGCAGGAATAGAAGGAATAAACCGACATCACGACCATCTCAGGGTGCGGAAACTAGGTTCCAGTGTCCCCCCATACTGCTTCAGGTGAGACTTTGGTCCACGCTCCACAGGCTGATGCCGAAAGGGCCAGTAGTGTAGGGATTTCTTTGGCTAACTAACATTGAACCTAGGTCAAGCCCCCTCAAGCCAACACTCTTTAAGTAGGTTGAATTACAATTTGTCTATTATCATGTTTGTAGTTTGTTGTTGTCTACTTGTTTTAGGTGTTCTAAGAAGGAAATGAGAGATAACTGGAGCGAGCAAGCAAAGTCATCCCCAAATGGGATAAGTGTACTAAGAGGTAGGCCCTCTTAATTGGTTCTAACCTAAGGAAATATTCCATAGAATGTATCAGTTGTGGTTAGACCCATTATCGGGTTAGAGGAATTGTTTGTCTCCGCACTCATGATTTTACTTCACCACAATGTATTAAAGGAAAAGATGGTGATTGTACCTATTTTGGTGTTTCCCGTTTGGAAGAAAACGTTCCATGTGCATGTGGATGTCTCTTGTATCGCGTTGGGGGCAGTATTGACCTAACCAAGCAAAGGTGAGATAGATCACCCTATAGACTTCACGAGTAGGAAATTATCAAAGGCCGAGAAGAACTATTTGACTACCAAGCATGAAGGATTAACGATGGTCTATGCGTTACAAAAGTTTCGACATTATTTTCTAGGCACACATTTTAAAATGTATATAGATCACTCCACTCTCAAGTACTTGGTCAACAAACCTGTTTTGGGGGGAGATCTGCAGTTGGTTATTACTATTTCAGGTCTATGACTTTGAGGTGATTGTGAAGCCTAGACGGTTGAATGTGGGACTAGATCATCTATCTAGAATTAAGACAGGAGAAGAACCAACTAGTTTGGAACAAGTGTTGCACTTGCCTCCTCTGATACAATCACTATTCTGACAACCAACAAGTCAGTGAGAACTGTGGTATAGGGTTCTGCTGACATAGCAGCATTGCAAGTCAAGTTCATTGAACTCCACAACAAGATAGAGGCATCAGCTGAGTGACTCGAGGGTGAGTCACCATATTTGTGTTAGGGGCGTATTGGGATGGGGTCTCCAGGCTCAATTTGGTTGAGTTTTGAGTCAATTTTGTATTATTTCTTGTAGTGAATGTAAATTCTCTGTGAAATGTGAAAACTGGAGTGCAAATCTAAGTAGAGTAAAAAGGGATTTAGTCCCTTAGGTGGGTAGGTGATAGATTTGTTTTGAGACCCACCCATGGTCCATGGACGATGGTGTTGTAAATCAAATTTTATAAGTAGTTGAGTCATAGAAATTCTAGAAGATAGCTTTAAGTGAAGAATCATTGTAATTACATGGTGCTAAGATAGCAAAGGCTTGTTTCCTATACTTAGGCGAAGGGGAAGGCTCCTACAACTAAGTGTGTAGAGACCTTCATAAGTCCGCAAGCTGAGTACGCGAACCTCTGCAACTAAGTGCACGGGGATAAAAAGTCTGTATCTGAATATTTACATCTAATAAATACTATTTTGGGCTGAAATTGATGAATCTGTGTTCTTTTATTTACTTCTACAAAGTTTATGTATCTTCACTATGTAATATGTTTTATATGAATGAATTCTTACTTACTATGCAAAACTAGTAGATATGTAATATTTAGGCATAATAAGTACAATTAAGTACCTTCGTGAGGATTAGAAAGTCATTTAGATAGAGTTACAGTAGTCATCTGTTAAAAGGATTAGATCTGTGTGAAAGTAGATGTAAGCTGTAAGGACTTTAGGAAACCATCAAACAGGCCTCTGGAGGTAGAAACTTGGTTCTAACACCCCCCAATATTGCTTCAGGTGACACTACAACTTGCGCTTCGCAGGTTGTTCTCGAAAGGGCCAGCAGTTAGGGATTTGTTGGTTGGCGTAGCTAAAGCTGAACCTAGATAAGGCCTGTTAGGTTCCTATACCAATAGGATTCATAATTTTGAATGACTAAGGTTAAGCCTTGTAATATTGTACATGCCTTTGCTTTCTTCAAATGTTTTCCATATTATAAAAATACAAAAAGAAAAATGTAAAGAGGGTATGTCCTAAAAGAAAAATCAAAGGAAAAAATAATAAGGTCAAAAAAGAAAATGAAAGTATATGAACCCAAAAAACAAAAAGACAATGAAAGTGTGCAAGTCTAAATGCCACTACTATTTACTTTTATGCATAATAATGATTTTGTGAAACTTTTTATTCATGACAAAGTCCATGGTAATCAAACTGTTTAATCTTGGTTATTCCATGCTTTGAATTTTATGTTTATAGATTAGAGAATAAAATCTGACCAAACAGTTTAATATTGGCATATCATAGTTAGGTAGGGAAAATAAAAGGAGCTCATAAGCTTAATCTGAGCCCTTGGATGATATAAGGTTAGAAATATATAGATTAATTTTCAAAAGAAAAATATATGAATAAGGGTTTGATATCCTAAATGCACCCAAAGAAATGAAAAAAATATGTTAGAGGTAAGAAATGGGTAAGTAGAAGAAAGGTTGCTAAACTACAAAGTTAATTAGATCAAAGCACATGCATCATGCCTAGATACATATTTCAACATGTATGGTCAACTATGGAAGAAAAGGCAAACGTTTACAAGTTCATTTGATTAACTCCCCCTCATTCACTTTTCCCCTTTACTTACTAATTTCCTATCTACAAGTATGTTCAAAGTACTTTTAATCCTACAAGTCAAAGAGGCTGAGAGCATTTCTCTGACTTTTGGTAGGACCGGACCCTCGGCTCATTGACTCATGTACATAAGTACTAGAATCCCCTTGATAAAATTCATTCCCCCTTCATAAAACCCATTTCCCCTCATTACCCTAAGAAAATCCCTATTCCTAAGGTTTAAACACAATTTGTCTAAGAAAAGTGAAAACCCCCCATATAAATCCCTTTACGCTCAAAAAACTGACAAAAAGCCTTTTATCCTAAGTATAAAGCTAAATGCACAAACGCATACCTTTTACACTTTTACTAAGGAAAAACCCACTCCACCATCGCATTTCAAGTTAATTATTATTTTTATTAAATAAATCCCGATACAACCATTTTCCCGTATATAAGTTAAATCCCTATTTAGATAGCCCATCCCTTAGTTTTAATAAAAACTATATGAATTACCCATATCTCGACCGAACCTTACTTAATTTACCTAATCCCAGTAAACCTAAGTTAATCTCGCCATTAACCTCACCTGGTCGCCTAACCCAGGATTAATCCCTAAACTAATCCCAAACCATCGTGATTAAACCCCTCCCCCCCCCCCCCAACTCTCATTCATTTCCTCCGTGTAGCTTCTCCACCCAACTACCATCAAATCACAATCGCCTAGATCTAACAAACCACAACCATATTGGTCTAGCCCGATAGCTTACCTTTACCCACTCGATAAGGCAGTTTTCCCCAACCCCCCAATGGCTACATGTCATGCTCTAACAAACATCGGGTGACCCCTCCGAAAAACCACCCACACCATAAAAGCGATGCAATAAGCCTTAAAACCACCTCCCCGTTGTTTTGATAAATAGCCTATCCTCTGTAAATATGAATTTTGCACGATAGTCAAAAGTTGCCCATTAAAGACTTTAAACCTTGAAAACCCGTGTTTTCATGCCTTTCGCCTGTTTAATAGTGTAAACCCATAAAACCCTTCACCGCCACTCTAAACCTCCATGATGCAATTCCACCTCCATTTACGTCCAAAACAATGCCACAACCCCTTCCCCAGGCATCCCCGTGCTAGAAAGCCATCAAAGTGACTTTCAAGCTGACTGATGTTTTCTTAATTATTGTTGAATTTTACAGATAATCATCCGAAGTTCAAAGCTTGGATAAATAGTTCTGATACTAGTTGCAGAACTTGCTTACTCCAAGACTCGACCAAGAAACCTATTAAAATCCTAAATTCAGAAGAAGAATACCAATTATACAAGGAACAAAAGATGAAGACAATTACACACATAGTTGAGAAGAGGACAACTATACAAAACACAGACAGTCAAAACAAAGGAACCAGACCATAGATGCAATTAGAAGACAAAAGAATAGAACATACTAAGAATGGATCAAAATCCAAATCCCGATGCTGATACACATAAAAACAAAAGAATTTACTGTTGAAACACATAGTAAAATGTTAAATTTGCAGTAAAAGGAAAGACACAGAAAGGATAAAGATAGGTCATCAGAGTGAAATAGTGCCAGCGACAGATAGTAACAGATGAAAGCCAAAAGTAAATAAAGCCTCCAGCATAATGATTCAACCAACAAAGAGCATAAAGAGCTAAAAGCGAACCATAACAACCATCAATACCACAATAAAAGGGACAACATGAAAGGAGTTCATTAGCTGCCTCTATCTTCTTGCGAGAAGATATTTGTATTTCCTAGATTAAATCTCAAGTTATTTTGATATATTTGTAATAAAACCTTAGTATAAATACTTCAAAATTCGAAGTATGTAGTGTGTATTCTTAGACATTTCTATAGACTTCTTGATCGAAAGACTGTCAAGCCATTAGAGCATTGACTGAGCTAGCAAGTTGGATTGATGAATAAAGACTAGATATTTCAAATGATTCATGTGTAGAGCGAAGTGCAGACAAGTATTTTCTCACGTTGTTGTTATCTCCTAAATTTTTTTCCATAATGTTTATCTGAATTTGAATGCCATACTTGTAATATTGTATTATAATTTGTTTAATTACACTCTGCTATAACAATTAGGCAAATACATGTTTTCTACAAATCATTTAAGTTAAGGAATCCTTTATTGCTCCTTAGTCTAGGTTGTTTCCTTTTAATCTATAGCAAAGGATTCTTAATTGCCCTTTGTTTCTGATTACCCTCTGTTCCTCGTTTCAATCCTGGTCTAAGAATTCTTAATTTCTCTCTCACCCTGGTTAAAACCTTTCCATCCCTCTGGCCTAAAGACCTGCACTCTACTCTGCTATCTTGCCCTTTGAACATTCCCTTTAGTGAGTTGATCCAGTCTTGCTGCTCTTTTGTTGACTCCATAGCCCAATGGACTAGAGACATCATCCTATCCATCTGTTTAAAGATTCCCACCACCCAATCTTCAATACAAATCAAAAACCCCTTGAACATTAAGAACTAGCCTAAAATCCTAGCAAAACAAAGCTAAATCATATAGAGAGAGCCCTCTCTAGACTTAGGTTGGCTAGAGCCTATGCCCAAAAGTTGGTTTGTGGTTACCTCGGTCATTTTCTTTCTTCTAATAACTTCTAGAGAAAATTCTGAGTGATAACATAGTGGCGACTCCACTGGGGAACCAACAATTCCTCAATCCTAATAAAGCTTTAAGAAAATTTTAATTCTATATTTTGAGCCTCTTAAAGTCATTTGTTAGAAGTTATATTGAAAAAATCTCACAAAAACAATTAAAAATTTTGAAATTCTGGCTTCTAGGAAGACTCATTTTACTAGGGCTAATCCAGATCCCAACCCTCCCCTAGTAGTTGATAATCCCAACCTGGTTTCAAGAAAAAAAGAAGAAGAAGAAAGTTCAGTTAGTCAAACACCTTTAGTTAAATCTATTTCATGTCCTGATGAGTGATTATTTTTAGAATATCTTCCCTTTGATGAAAACTTTGGTCTTTCATTATTGAAAACAAAATTTGAAAGTGAAATATATGGAACTGTTCTAGATCTTGATTTCATTGCAGACCTTGAAGTCCAACAAGCCAACAGATCAATTGATGAGTATATTCTAAAATCTCCACAATCATCCATTAATACTACTACTATCCATGAGTTTTCTGAACAGTTCTCCACTACTTTGAGTTCACCATTATCCCCTTCGACTTCAATACCTTTTGAATTCCACACTGCACCACCATTTACACCTCCACTCCCTCACCAGCCTATCATTACTCATTCACCACCTACTAGTCCTGGTTCTTCATCCACTACTGCATTAATCCCAATTATATCAACCCCACATCTTATCCCCTCCCAACCAACAACAATGGAAAACATATATGCTCCTCTTGTTTTACCTTCCCAACTTCATGCTATGCCTGTAGATTATTAGAGTAAGATTCCCTTGTTTGATGCTATTGGTCACTACACTGCCCAACAACATGTAAACAAGATGTCTGACTTCTTTGAACTACATGAATTAGATGAAGCCAATGTCCAGATGAGACTCTTTGCCCAATCTTTGACTGGTGATGTCAAGAAGTGGTTTAAAGCCTTTCCTACCAATCACATAGCAAACCTAGAAAATTTCCAAAGGTTGTTTATTGATAGGTGGGAAAAGAAAAAGAATCCCTTACAAATCCTTTCAGAATATGAGAATATTAAGAGAGGACCTAATGAAACTGTTCAAGATTACTGCACTAGATTCAATAACATATATAATGCAATCCCAGTTAACCTTAGACCCCCACTTGACTTAGCATTAATAAAGTTCCCTGATGGTTTTGATACAGATATGTCATACCAACATAGGGAAAGAAATCCCCCAACATTAGAAGAAATGCAAAATGTAGTTGTTAGCGCAGAAGATAATTTGTTAGCTAAAAGGGCTAGAGTTAGAAATGGAAAGAAAACTTCCAAGGAAGAAACTTCACCATCTGACCTTAAAATAGATAACTTGGACAAAAACATGGAAAGACTAATGGAGAGAATAGGTAACATGGAAAGGAAACCCCAATGGGATAACCAACAACCACCTCCAATTAGAAACCCAAATTTCATAAATAACCAAAACATAGGGAAAAACGGACCAGATCAGAGCATAAGGCCTCCTTTTCAAGAAAATTATGTAGAGATATCCCAACCAGAAAATCTAGAACATGATACACAAATTAACCTAATGGGAGTAAATGGTGAAGACATTGTTTTTCTAACCCAAGATGGGTAGGAACTGTATATGCTGCAGCAATTATAGGTACAGTCTGGTGAATCATTTGATTATAAACAAGGATATGACTCTACCATTTTCAAAGTCCACAAGCAATATAATTTAAGAATAAAAGGGAATGATAATGTCCCTGACCAAACCAAGAAAATAACACAAAATCAACCCAAGAAAATAAAAGAAGCCCCTGTTTCAAAGATCCTCCAAATTCTCCCTAGGCAGAACCCAAATCCTTCTAGCCCCACAATTGTAGATATAACCTCTGATCAACCTTCTACTGATCAACCATCCACTTCAATTCCACTTGAAAATCCACATAAAGAGATCCCAAATAAAGAAAAAGAAAACAGTCCTACTCAAATCGCTGTTGCTAAAACTCAAAACCTTCAAACAGAAAAAGCCTCTTTGATTTTTCAATTTAGGAGCAAAGATAGCAAAGCTGAAGATTCCAGTCCCTTTAACAGAACTAATCAATAATGAACCTTACAAATCACAGATAAACCAAACCTTAAACATTGCTGAAAATGAGGATTCAATTAACTTGTTTGATGATAAACCAGAACTCATATTCGGTCCAGATGTTAATGGCAAACCATTAAAAGGAGGAGTTCCACCTTTTTACATAAGCCTTAGTATCCATGACAAAATTCTACACAATGAAATGTTGGATTCTAGGGCCTCTCACAATTTAATGCCCGAATCAGTAATGGAGAAATTGAACCTAGACATTACTAGGCCTTACAAAGACTTATTCTCATTTGACTCTACTCAAGTAAAGTATCTAGGATTGATCAAAGACCTATGCGTTACTTTAGTCCAATGTCCTACCAAAAGCATCCTTATGGACATTGTGGTTGCTGACATCCCACCAAAGTATGGCATGTTGTTATCAAGATCATGGGGAGCCAAACTTCAGGGATCTCTTCAACTTTATATGTCATATGTAACAATCTCTGTTTTTGGACAACCTAAGAAACTATACCGAGAAACCTTAATGAAATATGTGGTAAGTAGCTAGGATCGGCCTTAAAACTTTCCCATTTACTCCATACACTCAAACATTGATTCCTTTATCTTGTATAATGCTGATCAAACTCAAGAAACACTTTTAGATAGTATTAATATAGAACCAAAAGAAATTGCAGTGTCTACACAAAATTAAATTAACCAGACTACAGAGCTATTCAATGAACAAGAAGGTATAATTGCTGTAAATGATGAAAAGTTTGTTCCACCAAATAGTGAAAACTATGATCATGAGATATTATGGCACTTAGAAATTGATGGATAAGTAAATAGGTTAGGAGCAGGAGCAAGAGTATGGATATATAGTTTAGAGAAGAATTACTCAGAAGGCCATGAATATAGATTGAATTTTAAATGTACAAATAATATAGCTGAATATGAAGCATTAAATTTAGGTCTTAAGTTAGTTAGGAATTTAGGAGCTAAAAGAGTTTATGTTATGGGAGATTGAATTAATTGTAAAATAGATTGATGTTGTATATATGACTAAAGACCCTAAATTAAGTTACTATAGATATACTATTGTAGAAACACTTAACACTTTCTTAGAAACAAAGCTTGCAGGAATCCCTAGAAAACATAACATGCAAGCCCATAGTTTAGCAATGTTTTCCAGCACTTGTAAATTACCCTTCCAACCTAACTATCAGTAGATTGTTGAATTTAGGCACAGACCTGTATTTCCAGATAATTTGAAGAACTGAAAAATATTTTCTAGTGACAAACAGATGAATAACTTTTTACTTTCAAAAGAAGAGTTTGTAAATAATAATATAGATACTGATACATCCATAGATCTTAACACTAAGGATAAGATAGAAATAAATGAGATAGAAGATAATAAAATAGATAGACTTAACCCAACTAAATTTACCAAATCAGATGTAGATAACTTAGAGCTAATGGAGATTGATGAAATGATCAACGAAGAAACTGAAGTAATTAATCTCAAGGATAACTTCTTACCAAAGGGATTAACCCCTCTGGAAGATTTATTTGATTCAAATGATGTTCCTAGGAAACCTAAGATGGAGCCATTAAGGTCCGATATAGAGAAATGTAATATAAGCAATAATGAAAATCCTAAATTGGTCAAACTTTCAAAGTCGTTACCTCCAACTGAAAAAGTCAAATACATTGAGTTGTTGAAAGAATATAGGGATGTTTTTGCTTGGAGTTACGAGGACCTTAAATCCTATGACACCAATATCATCCAACACACAATTCCTATTAAATAAAATCAAAAGTCTTTCAAACAAAAACTAAGAAGGATCAATAATGTCTTACTACCTGCTATTGAAAAAGAAATTTAGAGGATGTATGATGCTAAAATAATTTCACCAATTAGATTTTTTGATTGGATCTTAAACTTAGTGCCAACTAGAAAGAAAACTGGTGAGCTCAGACTCTGTGTGCATCTCAGAAACCTCAATAAAGTGTCACCCAAAGACAATTACCCTCTCCCCAAAATGGATCACATTTTACAAAGAGTAGTTGGATTAACCAGAATCTCATTGTTGGATGGGTTTTCTGGTTATAATCAAATCTTAGTTCATCCAGATGACCAACCCAAAACTACCTTTACTACTCTTTGGAGCACTTTTATGTATGTGAAAATGTCTTTTGGGCTAATGAATGCAAGAGCCACTTTATAGAGGGCTATGGATCTAGCCTTTGCTAAATAAATTCATGATTTCCTTGTAATATACCTAGATGATATCTCTGTTGTTTCAAAGTCTGACAATCAACATTTAGATCATCTAAGGCAATTTTTTATTAAATGCAGGAAGTTTGGAATCTCCTTGAACCCCAAAATGTCCTTGTTTGGGTTAGAGGAAGGAAAGTTGTTAGGTAACATAATTTCAAAAGATGGTATAAGAATATACCCAACAAGAATAGAAGCCATCTTACAAATAAGACACCCCAGGAACATTAGAGAATTGCAAGCTTTCTTAGGAAAATTGAATTTTCTTAGAAGATTTATATCTAACCTAGCAAAATTAATTATATCACTAAACAATATGTTGAAAAAAGACTCCACCATAAAATGCACTATTGAGGCCAATAAATCCTTTGAAGACATCAAATTATCCTTAACTAAACAATTGTACTAATTAGTCCTAAATTTGATATAGAATTCATTTTTTTTTCCTTTGCTTTAGAGCACACAATAGCTGCAGTCCTATTACAGAAAAATGACCAGGTCTACGAACAACCCATTGCTTTCTTTAGCAAAGCCTTGAGAGATGCCCCCTTGAAATACAATATAATGGAAAAATAGGCCTTGGCCTTGGTCAAAGCCATTAAATATTTTAGGGTATACATCTTATATTCTCACATAGTAGCCTATGTTCGTAATTCAGTAGTAAAAGACATCCTAACTCAGCATGGTCCTAATGGAAAGAGGGGAAAGTGGATTGCTACTATCTTAGAATATCATATAGAAATTAAACCTACAAAGTTAATAAAGGGCCAAGGTTTAGCCAAGATCATGGTTGAATCGAACTATCAGACCTTGGATATAAACTTTATTGCAGCAATAGAAAATGAAGAGGAGATGGTGACTCCACTAATCAGTCAGGGCTTTCTTGAATCACCATGGTATGCTAATATTATTTATGTTTTACTTAATTTACAAGCTCCTCTTGAATTATCTAGGACTAAAAGCAGGTTTTTAAAGATGAAATCCTTAAGATTTTGTATATTAGATAATGTTTTTTTTGGAGAGATCATGAAGGTATTCTTCTCAATTTCTTATTAAAAGAAGAAGCTGACAAAGTTTTACAAGAGTTTCATGCAGGTGATTGTAGAGGACACCTTTACTGGAAGACTACTACAGATAAAATCCTTAGAGCTGGTTTCTACTGGCCTACCTCAAATTTTTGAAGGAAATAAAAAACCCTTACCTTTACCCCTCAAGCCAATCTCTGCTGAAATAACTTTTCAACAATGGGCTCTAGACTTCATTGGTAAAATTCACCCACCCTCCTCTGCCCAACACAAATGGATCCTTACTGCCATAGACTACTTTACAAAATGGATAGAGTCCATACATTCAAGGCAAGCCACATATACTATTATCATAACCTTCCCTGAAACCAATATTCTATCAAGATTTGGATGTCCAGCTAAGCTCATTACTGATAATGCAGTAGCCTTTAAATCCAAAAAAATGATAGATTTCTGCAATAAATACCATATCACCCTTTGCCATTCCATCGTATATTACCCTCAAGTTAATGGATTCGCAGAATCCTCAAACAAAACCCTAGTAACTATCATCAAGAAATTACTAGATGACAATAAGAAAACTTGGAATAGAAAGCTAGTAAATGCCTTATGGGCAAACAAATTGACTACTAATAAATCAATTGGTACTTCTCCCTATCAACTAGTTTATGGAATGGAAGTTATCTTCCCATCCTCTTTGGGAATACCAGTAATGAAGATACTTCAAGAAATATAGGTTGAACCAAATAGTATCCAAAGAAGAATCAACCAAACTATTCATATACAACAAACAAGAGAAGAGGTCTATGTCAAGTCTCAAGTTGTGCAAGAAAAGATTAAGAAGATTTTTGATAAAAGAACCAAGGCTAAAGATTTCTACATTGGTGACAAAGTGCTCAAGTGGGACTCAAGAAGGAAAGATAAAGGAAATCATGGGAAATTTGATTTCCTATGGAAAAGTGCCTATGTCATTTATGCTTATAGAGGAAATAATGCTTTCTTCTTGAGAGAAATTGATGGTACAAATGCAGAAGGTGGGCCAATGAATGGTCGAATGCTAAAACATTACTTTTAACCTAATTACTAATTTTCATTTGTATTTATTCTATTTTCAAAATTCTAGTTTGGATTGGATAATGATCTTTGAGGTTGAAGCTCGAAGAGAAAGCCCTAAGCGCTTAAAAGATTCACTATCATAAGTATCAATAATGCAGATTCATAGAAGGACATTTTGCAAGGCAACATCAACAGCAATTCAAAGGCTACTGATCTCTAAAGTTCTTGAAATTTCACAAGGAAATGCCATCCCCAAGTGGCGCCATTGTTAGGTTCCTATACCAATAGGAGTCATAATTTTGAATCACTAAGGTTAAGCCTTGTAATATTGTACATACCTTTGCTTTCTGAAAATGTTTTCCATATTATAAAAATTAAAAAAAAAATTTAAAGAGGGTATGTCCCAAAAGAAAAGTCAAAGGAAAAAAAAGAATAACCAAAGGTCAAAAAAGAAAATGAAAGTATATGAACCCCAAAAACAAAAATACCATGAAAGTGTGCAAGTCTAAATGCCACTACTATTTACTTTTATGCATAATAATGATTGTGTGAAACTTGTTATTCATGCCACAATCCACGGTAATCAAATTGTTTAATCTTGGTTATTCCATGCTTTGAATTTTATGTTTATAGATTGGAGAATAAAATCTGACCAAACAGTTTAATCTCGGCAAGCCATAGTTAGGTAGAGAAAATAAAAGGAGCTCATAAGCTTAATCTGAGCCCTTGGATGATATAATGTTAGAAATAGATAAATTAATTTTCAAAATAAAAATAGATGAATAAGGGTTTTCTATCCTAAATGCACCCAAAGAAATGAAGAAAATATGTTAGAGGTAAGAAATGGGTAAGTAGAAGAAAGGTTGCTAAACTACAAAGTTAATTAGATCAAAGCATAGGCATCATGCTTAGATACATATTTCAACATGTATGGTCAACTATGGAAGCAAAGGAAAAGGTTTACAAGTTCATGTGATTAATTCCCCCTCATTCATTTTTCCCCTTTACTTACTAATTTCCTATCTACAAGTATGTTCTAAGTACTTTTACTCCTACATGTCAAAGAGGCTCAGATCATTTCTCTGACTTTTGGTGGGACCAGACCCTCAGCTTAATGACTCATGGACACAAGTACTAGAATCCCCTTCATAAACTTCATTCCCCCTTCATAAAACCCATTTCCCCTCATTACCCTAAGAAAATCCCTTTTCCTAAGGTTTAAACACAATTTGTCTAAGAAAAATGAAAACCCCCCATATAAATCCCTTTCCACTCAAAAAACCAAAAAAAAAGCCTTTTATCCTAAGTATAAAGCTAAATGCGCAAACACATGCCTTTACTAAGGAAAAACCCACTCTGCCATCACATTTCATATTAATTATTAATTTTATTAAATAAATACCGATATAACCCTTTTCCCGTATATAAGTTAAATCCATATTTAAATACACCAGGCCTTAGTTTTAGTAAAAACTATATGAATTACCCATATCTCGACACAACCTTACTTAATTTACCTAATCCCAATAAACCTAAGTTAATCCTGTCATTAACCTCACCCGATTTCCTAACCCAGGATTAATCCCTAAACTAATACCAAACTGCCATGATTAAACCCCTGGCCACCCCCCCTCAACTCCCATTCATTTCCTCCACACAACTTCTCTACCCGACTATCAACAAACCGCAATCACCCAGATCTAATGAACCACAACCATATTGGCCGAGCCTGATAGCCTACCTTTACCCATCTGATAAGGCGGTTTTCCCAACCCCCCGATGGCTACGTGTCACACTCTAACATACATTGGGTGACCCCTCTGAATGTTAGGCCCCTATAATACTAGTGATTCTCCCATTACTATTGTCATTGTATCCCTTATTGTTATTATTTTGCCCTTATTGTCCTTATATTGTTATTAGTATGCCCCATAGAAACCCACTATTGTTATTTTTGTGCCCTTATGTTGTTACTGTTATGTCGGCTTGATTATATTGTGACCCCTTAGACTCCTATATATAGAAGGGAGGTTTAGTCATTTGGATCATCCAAGAATTGTTCATTTGTGTAATGTAAAGGAGGTTTTCCCCTCGAAGAGGATGAATTATAAGGCATTGATCTATCTTTTCTATCTTTTTGTGAGCTGGTTTCCTAACATTTGGTATCAGAGTTTTGGATTCTAGGGTTTCCCTGCTCCAAACAGGCCATCATGGTATTTTCGCAATAACTTTTGTTCTACGACGTGTCAAAAGCTTAAAAAGAACCCACTTGCATTGCAATCAATGTGAACCTTAGGTCCAAATTTCAGAGCTTGTCTCACTATATTTACGAAGATATGATCTGAGGAAGTTAGGGTGTTTGCAGACTCCCGAATTACATTCCAAACAGGTCACCTGGGGAAAATAATCATGACTTGTGTTTTGAGCATCAGATTGAAATTTCGTAAGAAGTTTCAAAAATAGGACGGAATTTAGTTTTCTGTATATCGGGTTTAGGTGCTAAGGTCAAAACAGTGACACATGGCACATTGAACAAGTTCGCTATACTGAACTAGTTTATAATCAGGTCACCATGGGATATTTGGCATAGATCTTTTTTGGAGAATCCAATCTCGATCAGACTTGTGGGGTTAAAAAGAGGACTCAAAGGGCTACGGTACAATGAGATATTAGATATTTGAGATCCATAGTTATAGAGATACAAGATATTCAATATCGAGCTCTTACAAAGTGAAAAAAAAAAGATGTGTAGTTTTTTAAAAATTTTGCATAAGATTGGTTTGAAAAATTAGTTTGAAGGAATTCAAAGGGAATAGTGAAGAATTATTAGCATTAATTAATTCCTCGAAGAAATAAAATGGAAACACCTAGTAAGAAACATGAAATCTCTAGCATGACTTGTGAAGAAGAGGAAGAAATGCAACATGATATATCAAAATTGCAAGACCAAGTACAACAATTTTCATTCTCACTAAAGGTATAAGAAGCCAAGATGAATGGTGTGGAAGCTAATATGAATGGCATTCAAGTTAGTATGGAAGCTAAGATGGATGGCATGGAAGCTAAGATGAATAGAATGGACGATAAGATGGAAGAATTGAAGATAAATTTGAATAAGTTGCTACAAGAAATGGTCACTAATGGTGAAAAGGTAGTAAAGGAAACTCATGATGAGAACAAAATAAATGTTAATCACGATTTCATAGACTCTAATGTTGGATTAAAGACCCACCATGTTCCAAAAATTGATATGAGGAAGTTTGATGGCAAGGATCCCGGAACATGGACACTGCTGTTGGAGCAATTTTTCAATTTCCATAATGTGCAAAACACACAAAAGGTACGTATTGCAACATTATATTTGGAACCAAATCAGTTTGTATGGTATCGATGGCTTTTCTCTTGTAAACAAATTGTCACTTGGGCAATTTTTATGGAAGAAATGATAGCACATTATGAGGATGCAAAAAGCAACACCTTTTTTAGCCAATTGATAAATCTCAAACAAAGGGTTCAACGATGGAGAACATTGAGGACTTCTAAAAATTGAACATAAGGGTAAAAGATATTCCAGAGGAGCATAGGATTGATATGTTCATAGGGACTTTAAAGGATAATATCCAACATGAAGCTCACCTTTCGGAACCTGATTCATTGGAGAAGGCATTCAAGTTAGCAAGAAAAATTGAAAACAAATTATGGCAACCAGGAAGCCTACCACTCACAACTATAAAGATGGAAGTATTGTTGGCCCTAGCCTTCCACAACCTACAAGGTTGACACCACAACAACTAGAAGAAAAAAGTTCAAAAGGGCTTTGTTACAGTTGTGATAGAAAATACACTAAAGGTCATAAGTGTGTGTTTCCGAGAAAACTAGTGTTGATTCGAACTACTAGTCCCACTAAGATGGGTAGCTATCTTAGAAACAAAAAATCAAAGAAATTCGAGATTTCCTTTAGGTTTGATAGATAAGAGGGAAGAAAAGAGGACCAACCTGGATCTTCTGCTTTGATCCTTCCTTGATTTCTCTTTCCCTTAATAGAAATTGCCACTCTTCTCCTACTTGTCCTGCTTCAAAGAGTACCTGTAGAGTCAAAGTAATAGAAAACCATCAAAGAATATCTATCTAAAACATCATAAACAATGCAGAATCAGAAACACATTAACCATACAATTGCATTCATAAACAATAATATTCACAAATACACGATTATATGGAGGAAAACTCAAAGAACTTTATTAATAGTAGAAGAGAGGATTACAACCCAACTGTCTGATCTAGCATCATCCTCCCAGCATAGAAGCCCTCTTCACCTCATGAAAAGCAAGATCACCTAACAATACAATGTCTCTTCTCATAGATAAACCAACAACACTTCCTCACAAATTACAAAATTCCAGCTTCTAGATCTCTCAGATGAGGGATCCATTTATAGACGTCTTGCAAGGGTATGAGATAGCTCTGGGTTTTTGATTAGTGTCATTCCACTGATTGTTCTTGGTTCCACTTGGAGATTTCATTGATCTCTTACTCATTCCTAGGCGAATTCAGAGAGGCAAGTGTCACAAGAGAAGTTTATGGAAGATTCCATGATCATCCACTTAGCAAACTATCTCTGCCATTTGTCTATTCTTGCTCATGGCACCTTACAGAAGGCCATTTCAGTATGCATTTGTTGGGTCCTGATAATACTAGTGATTACCCCATTACTATTGTAGTTGTATCCCTTATTAATATTGTTGTGCCCCTATTGTCCCCATATTTTTATTACTGTGCCCCATAGAATCCCTCTATTGTTATTTTTGTGGCTTTATATTATTATTGTTAGGTTGGCTGGATTATATTGTGACTCCTTAGACTCCTATATATAGAAAGGAGGTTTTGTCATTTGAATCATCCAAGAATTGTTCATTTATGTAATGTAAAGGAGGTTGCCCCCTCGAAGAGGCTGAATTCTAAGGCGTTGATCTATCTTTTCTATCTTTTCTTGAGTTGGTTTCATAACAGCATCACACCTGGCTAGTGTGGCAGACAGTATGCATCATACCTTGAGCATGGGGTAGTCAATATGGTCCAGTTTTGGCCAGTTCTGAGTAGTTTTTTAGGTGGAACTTCTGGGAAATTATGTAATCAGTTGACCATGATCCTTTAGGGTATGCAACAACACTTTTAGGGACTAAAAATCCCTTGGTTTATGGACAAATGAGTTTGGGGTTGTAGTGCCCAAATATGTCTATAACAGCTGCCCCTTAAAGCATGAGGTCGTAAATCTTCTAATTTTGGGTGAAATGATTTATCATGAGGATCCTAGGTATTCGAACTGGAAGGTGACCTGTATAGGATACAATACAATACATCATCATCATATTATTTTCATGATCTAGCTGAGGTGGGCATTCCCATGCTCAGCTTCATAAATTCATTTTCATGTACATAGGACAGAGTGATTTTTCATATGAAGAGTCATCTTCTTTTTCTTAGATGACTATCTGTGTAGATTCTCTGCACATTTGATGTCTTTATGTTCCTGAATATATCGCAGCTCGGATGGATGAAACTAGATCTGGGGTCTTCAAACTTGTTCAATCGTCGCCCGATTGTACAAGTTGATCCATGTGAAAAGATGTTCTGAAGTTGAACATGGAAAGACATCACCTGATTACGAGCCAATAATGTAAGTTGTTAACAGGCGTGAGAGGAATCACTGATAATGATAATGACCCTCAAGGCACTCAGTACAATTCATGTGGTGTGAATATATGAGTTGATGTTGAATACCACGCAAAATCTTTCGGTCGAAGGTCATTGATGTAAACCTCGCCGAAAGTGAGAAACTTGCCATTGAGACATGCAAGCTTCAAAGTACTGAAAGGGTTGTTTCTAAGTCAACTTCTTGGATAATGAGCTGATGTCGACAAGAAGTAACCTGTCATAGGAGGGCCTTGATGTATCCCACATCTACGACATGAAACGAAGCAAACGATTTTTCTGGAGGTGAAAACGATCTGATGATATAAGGTTCAGGAATGGCGGTCATGAAAAATGAAGGGTGGAGGTATTACAGTGGATGAGGCATTTGCTGGATGGTGAATTCTCTGAATGACTTCTCTTGAACATGTCAGTGACACTGATATGGACTGGTATCATTAAACCCATGGATGGTACGAAAGACCAATGGTGATATGGTGAACGGAAAAACCCAATCCAACTCAATCATGGTGATGGAGTGAAAGTGTCATGTTCAAGAGCGACCTGCTACCAATAAAATTATTCAAGTTTTCTTCCCTTTTTCCCTAGTCATTGCTGACCAGTACCTCTTTATTTTTGTCAAGCTTGAAGAGGATAACATATGCTTGGTCTATAATTTTCCCTTCGGGCAAACCTGTCACTATGTTTTAGCGAGCCTAGTGATAGTGAAACTCGTTCTTGTCTCGATGGACAAGTTTGTTGCTATTGTTTTAACGATTTTAATGACAAAGATAACTCGGTCCTTTTCATGTTTAGAGAGTTTGAAAAGGGACGAAAAAGAGACTCTAGTAGTCCTTTTTCACAGCATAATCCTTTAAGTCCAAAAAATTATAAAATAATACGAAAGGGATGACTTTTCGATCGTTTTAACATGCTGAAAAAAACAAGTGCTCGATCTTTTTGTTTGATAATCCATTAGGTCCAAAAAGATTAAAATGTATGGGAGGGATGGCGTTCCCCTTACTTTAACGAGCTAGAAAGGCCAATGGCTCAACAATATTTTTATATTTAACGAGTCTAAAAAGAGTTTAAAAGCGACTCGTTTTTTAGGAACGAGTGGTATTTTCAGGTAGCAACTGGTTCCAGGTAAGTTTGGAACTTCTCAAAACATGGTAGTGTGAAGAGGGTGGCAATAAGAATCACTCATCGTAGTTGTTCCTCAAAAGAGTAAACAATCAAGTGGAAGCATATGATCAACCAAATGAGCGGAGGTGATGGTAGGAACACAACCAAGGTTCAAAAAGGATGATAGCAAGGTGATCACAATGGTTATTTACCAAAGGTGTTTTCATTTTTTAATGAGCTTGGACCAGGAGAAACTATGCTCAGTGGCAGGTTTATTTTTTAATGAGCTTGAACCTTGCGGGAACATTGCTCTTACCAGTCATTTGAAAATGTCTCTTGGTAGATTTATTTTTTAATGAGCTTGAACACTACTATAACATGTGCTCATTTCCTTTTTATGTAGGTTAGAAACGACCAAGCTACAAAGCTAGAAAACTAAAAAGCTAAAGGGTTGAGAATGCTAAAAAGCTAAAAAACCAAATGGTCATTTTTCACTTACATATAAAGATTTGCATGCCCCTAGGTCTTTCAGAAAAGGAGAGTTTCTAGGTTACCATATGGAAGTTCCTACGGTTAGGCAAGATTGTTCCTGTCGGCAGACAAAAACTCTTCCTTGGCTTTGTCCATTGAAATAGACAAAGGTGAATGGTGTGAGCTTCCAATCACATAACATACAAGGGAATACCTACTTCAGATTGAGCACATATCCAATAAGGAAATGATTTCTTAATCTAATTGTATAACCTTTCAAGAAAGTCTTTCTTTTCCTCCGGGTTCGCCTGCTGAAGCAGACCAAGGTGCATGCCCCCTAAACTTTGTTACATTCACCGAACTACTCACGGTAATTAGGTGGATGGAATGAAGGTTGAAGAGACATTGTTGACATGAAGAGACCATTTAGGGATGATGGTTGATTCATAGTTGTGTTTGAACCAAGAAATGAAAGTTGGTGGACAAGTTGCACCAGTTGGCCTTCATGTGGGAAACACATCACTCGAAAGAGTGTGGAAACAATAGTTTTCATGCTATATATATAGTCACGTCCAAGGAGTAGATTGTAATCTAGAGGCCCTTGAACTACCATCATGTTCAAATGAATGGTTTTCTTTCTCAAAGTGATTGGCAACTTTGGAAGGATCCCTAATGATCGACTGGTTCCTTTGTTGAAGCCTGACAAAATTTGTTTTTCAGGCATAAGCGATGGTGAACCAAGCGCTTTCCAAGCAGTTGAAGAAAGGATACTCACTGAAGCCCCTTCATCTATGATAGTGCCAGACACAATCATTGTTAAGTTATGGTATGTTCTATGCTTATAACAGTTTACTTCTTTTTCTTATTATATTCCACCGATTAGCAATCACATGTACATAAAGTAAAGTGCAGATAGAACATTAAACGATCGACAGAAAACAAGCCAAGACAAGAGACACAAGATGTGGCAACTAGCCAGGGACAAACCCCATAATGTGTGGGGAAACCCTTTGATCAAATCTTCTTTTATCTTCAATAATTCATCAGAGAGAAATAGTACAATAAATCTGATTCATATCAGCAGTAGCAAACCCTAGATGAGTAGCATCAGCATTAGCGGCTTCATTATCAAACTAGGGCAGACATATCTCACAAACCGACAGTCGGATTGACTTCATTCCACCACCAAAAGTTTCGGCTTCCAGAGGAGGTTCAGATGAACCTACAGTGCAGTTCAGATGAGGAGATCTTCTAGGCCACGCATGTCAATCTTTACTTCTGCAGTTGCAGCTTCAGTTTCAGCAATTTCCGGCTTCAAACTAGGGCAGTCGATATCTTGCAAACCGTTCGTCAGATTGACTTCATTCCACCACCAAAAGTTGCGGATTTCAGAGGAGGTTCAGATGAACCTACAACACAGTTCCAAAGAGGAGATCTTCTAGGCCATGCAAGCCAATCTTTACTTCTGCAGTTGCAGCTTCAGTTTCAGCAGTTTCTGGCTTCAAACTAGGGCAGTCGATATCTTGCAAACTGTTCGTCGGATTGACTTCATTCCACCACCAAAAGTTGTGGCTTTTAGAGGAGGCTCAGATGAAGATATAGCATAGTTCCAAAGAGGAGATCTTCTAGGCCACGCAAGCCAATCTTTACTTCTGCAGTTGCAGCTTCAGTTTCAGCAGTTTCCGGCTTCACATGTGTGAGAGAAAGAGACCCATTTCAGCGCAGTAGAGAAGAGACTCATATCTGCACAGTAGAGAGAGAGAGATGTGATGAGATGAGTGAGTCCAAATGAGAAAAATTCCTCTTATATTTATACACAACGTTGGTGGGTGAATAGATGCGACTGTTGGGCTTCTGAGCCTACATGAGTTGTAGGTCGGCTTGATAATAATTCCATACTCAAAATAAATTCATATCTCCATGAATACTTATCGGAATTGGATGATCTTTATATCAATCCTACACCTCTCGACGAGAGGAATCTAATAAAAATATTATTAGCCATGAATAAGATGACCCACATGAAGTTTTGCCCTGGTTGCCAATTTTAACAATCCCTCTCAACCATGGAGAACTTCATCTCCAATCTGTCTATCGGTCGTTACTATTCATCCATCAAATGCACTGCCTTGTACAGCCTGAACCTTACCCTGCTCTAATCTATTTTGCCTGATCTGCTTTGTCTTGTTCTACCCTGCACTGATCTGTATTGTTTTGTTCTGTTCTGCTTTGCTCTTGCATTGTTCTGTTCTACTCTGCTTTTGTCCAAATTATGAAGAAGAAGAAATGATCGAGGATGTATCATACTGACTCAAAGTCAGTCTCAGAGTATGTACCACTGGTCCCAGACCAGTCTCAACCAACCCAAAGTCAGCGTCATAGTGAGTACAACTCCAATGGTCCCAGACCAATATCATCCTCCACTGACTCAAAGTCAGTCTCATAGTATGTACCACTAATCCTAGACCAGTCTCAACCGACCCGAAGTCAGCGTCATAGTATGGTACAACTCCTACCACTGGTCCTAGACCAGTATCATTGAATGGAGGTCATCCTAGCGTAGGGAGTACGGTAGTTACAACGATGCGTCCATCGGTACTACTATGGTCCCTAACTTCATTTCCATGCTCATTGATCAGATGAGAGGTACTTCCCATGAGTCCTAGACTGCATCGGTAGGATGCCTCGACAGGAGAACTAATCAATCCTGTCCTCACAGGAGAACACATCAATCCTACTACAATTTCCATGGAGAACACATCAATCCATGCCCCACAGGAGAACACATCAATCCTGCTACAATTGCCATAGAGAACACATCAATCCAGGCTGCCATGGAGAACACATCAATCCAGGCCTCACAGGAGAACACATCAATCCTGCTAGAATCGCCATGGAGAACACATCAATCCAGGCCTCACAGGAGAACTAATCATCCTGCTACACAGGAGAGCGAATCATCCTGTTCCACAAGAGAGCGAATCATCTTGTCCCACAAGAGAGCGAATCATCTTGTTCCAGAGTGCACCACCAGGGGAGGGTGAGTCACCCTTGTGGTCGTATGTTGCTCCAGTAGGAACCGCAAGCCCTCAGATCTCCCAGAGCTCAATGTATGCAACATGCAGGACCCTTGTACAAGGGTTTCTTGCCGACTCCAAGTCGTTTGGGAAAATCACAGATTAGATCTTTCCTCGGGGCTTTGACAAGGTGTATCAACCTATACATCATCTTAATGTGATGGAGCTTCCTTACTCATCGACTTTACCATATCCCAGATGATGTTTATCTGCTGGAGCAATTGACGAATATGGGATTCCTCAATAATCGAATCCCACCTCTGGTTGTTACAAAGAATCACAGTGGTATCCAATGTAAATCCAAACATCTCACTGAAGAGATTTCGCAACCAGATTGGCTCACACTAGGTTATGCTAGCAACAATATATCCTGCTTCGGCGGTGCTCAAAGTCACCGACTTCTGCTTCCTGCTCATCCAGGATATCGAAGCAGATCCCAAGGTGAAACAACACTTGGAAGTGCTCTTACGGTCCACCACACTGCCTGCCCAATCAACATTAGTATATCCAAGTAGTCTCACATCTCTGGCAGTGTATCTTAATCCATGAGAGAATGTGTCCTGAAGACATCTCAGAAGATTCCTGGCATCAATCCAGTGAGGCTCAACCAAATATGAGCTCACAATGCTAACTGCAAAACATATGTTCAGACGAAGGTTCACCAAGAACATCAATGCGAATGAGTTTTTGAAACTCAGAGGCATTTCCCAAGTCTGGTCCGACATCACTACCATATAACTTCTAAAAGTTAAGATCCTCGAGGTAGTCACAGGCTTGCAGTCCATCATACCGAATCTTTCCAATATATTTACCACATATTTTCCTTGAGATAGGAAAATTTCCCTTGGCTTCTACCACACTTCAAGTCCTTGGTCCTTCATTTCAAATTCAGAAGCCAGCTCCCTCTTACATTTGTGAATGAGAGGGTCTGCACCTGTTACAAAGAGGTCATCCACATACAACACTAGTATGAGAGGCTTGTCATCTTCAACCTTAAAGTAAAGGTTAGGATCAGCTTCACTCCTAGTGAATCCCAGCCTCATCAAGTAGCTATCGATCCTCTCATACCATGCTTGGGGTGCTTGCTTCAGCCCATAGAGAGCCTTCTTCAACCTGCATACATGAGATTTTCAATCATAAATCTCAAATCCTTCAGGTTGCTCCACATAGACCTCTTCTTTGATAGAACCATGCAAGAACACGGTCTTAACATCGATCTGATGTAGGTTCCATCCTTGCGAAGCCACAAGGGCTATGATCAAGCGGATGGTCATATATCTGGAAACAGGTGCAAATATCATAGTCTATACCTTCCTTTTGGGATAAACTACGAGCAACAAAATGAACCTTATACTTTTCCATACTTCCATTTGCTGCATGCTTTATCTTGTAAAGCCATTTTGAAGTAACAATTGTCTTGTCCAGGGTCTGGGAACTACTTCTCAGACATCATTCTCGATAATAGACTCATATTCTATGGTCATAGCATCCTTCCATAGTTAATGCTTGATGACATCTGAGAATGATGAAGGTTCATTTTGTATGATCGTGCTCATGATGGTCAGGTATCCCTGATACCTGTTAAGTTTCTTACTTTGATAGAAGGTTCCTCAGGGTGCAACATGTCCTTCAGCATCATCAAGTATCCCCCTAGGCCATGAAGGCCTCTTCCTAGAAGAGGAAGGCTCATGTGGATGAGGATCAATCGGATCCATGGGTTCTTCTACATCAGGCATTGATTCATCATCCTTTTCTTTTGGTTCCTTGGTGTCGGCTTCTTGAGAGCTCCTCAAAGTCGGAAGATTGATCACCTTGCTGAGAGCCATATCTTTGTCAAAGGTGACATCATGACTAATTATGAGTTCCCTTTGACCGGCTACATAGATTCTATAGCCTTTAGTATTTTCACCATAGCCCACGAAAATTCCCTTCTTTCCAGATGCTCCCAATTTATTTCTTTTCTCTTTCGACACATGAAAGTATATAGGGCTTCCAAAAATTTTAAAATGAGAAACATCAGGTTTCTTACCGGTGATTTTTTCTTCAGGAGTCTTGGAACCCAATGCTTGATGAGGACATCGATTTTGTACATATACGGCAGTGTTTGCAGCTTTAGCCCATAGAAACTTCGGAAGTCTTTGATCATGTAGCATGGCCCGGACAACTTCCATCATCGTGTGGTTCTTCCTTCCCACCACACCATTCTGCTCAGGAGTATGTGGTGTAGTAGTCTCCCTCTTAATGCCAACCTCAGGTATGCCTGAGTAAACCAATTGTAATATATCGGAGGTCTTGCTTTGGCTTGAGGGGAATGGTCCCCTTTTGAGCTTTCCTTTGGCACATCCCGAACATACACCTTCTTTCTCTACTTGGAATTCGGGCATCCCTGTTACCATCTGTCTTACATCGGGTAGAGCTTTGTAATGAAGGTGGGCAAACCTCCGATGCCAAAGTTCGGACTAAAGAGTTGTGTCACAAGACATGACACCTAGCGGACTTCCATCGACCTGATATAATGAATCAACACTAAACCCAAGAGTAAAGGCATATTTAACATTATTTTTCCATATACATACCTTGCCATTGCTGAAGGTTACCTTGTAGCCTCTGTCTTCCATTGCCAAGATGGACACTAGGTTCCTTTTGAGGTCAGGTGCATTATAATACATCCTAGAATTTCTAGCCTTCTTGAATGCTTGTCCTCTTCCTTGATTCCCAGCTCCCCTCTTACCTTTGCTGTTGAATTTGTCATTCCTTTGATTGCCATCAGAGGGATTTCAAGTTGCACCACTGCATACTGTACCATGCTTCTCTAATCATGATTATCATCATGCTACCCATGTCCATGATTTTATCCATCATAATGCTGCTCAAACTAGTGTGCATCATCATCATGCTATCCTATATGTCCATGATCTCATGTTGCCCTTTATGTCCATGATCTCATTCATCATGATGCTATACATAGTGACTTGCTTTATCGCAAATGTAACATCGTCATTTTCTTTTAGCCTTAGGTCCAGCCTTTCCTTTTGATTTAGTCCCGGAATTATTTCTTTTCTTTGCATGAGAAGAAAAGGCAGCAGGAGGACCTTTAGGCATGGGCATTTCTTGCACTTCTTCCCTTGTTTCTTCTTGAATGCATCTAGCCATTAATTCCTCGAAACCAGGAATTACATTATACTTCAAAAGAGTAGTCCTGAACACATACCATTCAAATGGCAATCCTCCAAGAGTTGTGAGTGCCATTTCTCTGTCAGTAATAGTTTCCCCAATAGATAGGAGATCGTTCTTGATCTCGGTGATTCTTAAGAAGTATGCTTGCATACTTTCATCTTTACCCTTCTTGATTTCCCTCAGCTTATTTCTAAGAAACAAAACTTGATTTGCATCATTAACTTTAAATAAACTCACCAGTCTATTGTAGATTTCCTTGGAGGTGTCCAGTTTAGAGATGTAGGCCACCAAGTGCTTGTCGATAGAGTCCCGAATGATCTTCTATTGTTTTGACTTCTCCATTTTTTCATTTGTTCCAGGCAGCAGCGGATGCATTTGATGGAGGCTCAATAATATTGCCTCTCACATGATCCAACACTCCTTGATTCTTAAGGGTTAGATTGATAGACATCTTCCATCCATGATAGTCAGCTTTCTCATGGAGCTTGTCTTCAGCAGGAAAGAGTGTTGAGGACCCCATAGTTCTTTTATGATAGCCTTGCCAATATTCTCTTCGATGATTGCTCTTGCTCTTGCTCGGGCTTTGTCTTCACCTCAGCTCTGATACCATGTTAAGTTATGGTATGTTCTATGCTTATAACAGTTTACTTCTTTTTCTTATTATATTCCAACGATTAGCAATCACATGTACATAAAGTAAAGTGCAGATAGAACATTAAATGATCGACAGAAAACAAGCCAAGACAAGAGACACAAGATGTGGCGGCTAGCCAGGGACAAACCCCACAATGTGTGGGGAAAACCTTTGATCAAATCTTCTTTTATCTTCAATAATTTAGCAGAGAGAAATAGTACAATAAATCTGATTCATATCAGTAGTAGCAAACCCTAGATCAGTAGCATCAGCATTAGCGGCTTCATTATCAAACTAGGGCAGACCATATCTCACAAACCGACAGTCGGATTGACTTCATTCCACCACCAAAAGTTTCGGCTTCCAGAGGAGGTTCAGATGAACCTACAGTGTAGTTCAGATGAGGAGATCTTCTAGGCCACGCAAGCCAATCTTTACTTCTGCAGTTGCAACTTCAGTTTCAGCAGTTTCCGGCTTCAAACTAGGGCAGTCGATATCTTGCAAATCGTTTGTCGGATTGACTTCATTCCACCACCAAAAGTTGCAGCTTTCAGAGGAGGTTCAGATGAACCTACAGCATAGTTCCAAAGAGGAGATCTTCTAGGCCACACAAGCCAATCTTTACTTCTGCAGTTGTAGCTTCAGTTTCAGCAGTTTCTGGCTTCAAACTAGGGCAGTCGATATCTTGCAAACCGTTCTTCGGATTGACTTCATTCCACCACCAAAAGTTGAGGCTTTCAGAGGAGGTTTAGATGGACCTACAGCGCAGTTCCAAAGAGGAGATATTCTAGGCCACGCAAGCCAATCTTTACTTCTGTAGTTGCAGCTTCAGTTTCAGCAGTTTCCAGCTTCACATGTGTGAGAGAGAGAGACCCATTTCAGCGCAGTAGAGAAGAGACTCATATCTGCGCAGTAGAGAGAGAGAGATGTGATGAGATGAGTGAGTCCAAATGAGGAAAAGTCCTCTTATATTTATGTACAACGTTGGTGGGTGAATAGATGCGACTGTTGGGCTTCTGAGCCTACATGAGTTGTAGGTCAGCTTGACAATAATTCCATAATCAAAATAAATTCATATCTCCATGAATACTTATCGGAATTGGATGATCTTTATATCAATCCTACACCTCTCAATGAGAGGAATCTAATAAAAATATTATTAGCCATGAATAAGATGACCCACATGAAGTTTTGCCCTGGTTTCCAATTTTAACAATCATTTTGTAAACTTGTACTATGATTTGGAATGGTATATTAGATGGAAGGCATGGTTTTGTTAGTTGATTCTAATCGAAGAAAACGACTAGACTACTCAGAGGAGGTATCGGATAAACAACCAGATAAATCTCATGAACTAGGGGGGGGGGGGGTTTCTTCCTATGGTAAAGGAACGGGTGGATTTCCCCCAAGTTCATTAGACTCTGTATCGACAAAAATAATTTGAACAGTGTCGTTCTCATTCTCTTTGGTGACATTATCATCCAAAGGTGGTCCTTCTGAAGGTAATACTGGGTTGGCTGCCATCTTGACCAGCTGACTTTGGTTCGGTATGGACTCAGAATGTTCACTTTCAATGATAGGCAATTCAATCGACAATTGAGTTATGTCAATTGGGTTTTCAACTAGCGAAGGAATTGGCAAGAGTTTCTTGTATCCAGGTGGAAGTCACTGCGGTGAAACAGGACGGTTATCCAAGAAACTTTTGGCTTCATCCAAAAAAGGACAATGGTGAAGAGTATGATTACCTTCACATAACCTACATGGAAATCCGGGCTTTCCTTTCTGTTTATTAACTTCTTTTTCACTAGTTGATGGTGTGTTGTCAACCTGACTGCTATAGGTTGATGACACCAAATGGTGCAAATGGGGAGACCATTCTCTCAAGATCCGTGGAATGCAAGGGCAATCTTGATGGTAATGGTTTCCCTTGCAAATTATGCATGGAAATTTTGGTTTGGAAAGTTTAGTGTGCAGATTTTCACCGGATGATGCATGGTTGTTTCCTTGTTTAGCTGGCTTCTTCTTCTTTTCCTTCCCTTTCTTTTTCTTCTCAACTACTTGGTTTTTAGTGTCACTAGTTTCACCAAGCGAAGAGGAAGAAGGGGAAGGAGAAACAAATGAAGTAGAAGGTGAAGGGGTAACTTCAGTATCATCTGGTTGCTGATTAGATTGTTGAGGAATTACGGTGTTTTGAATGACAGAGGTCGAGAAAAGCCATACCGGTAGGCCGATTGTGATTCCTGGAAGGGACAATGTAGCCATATATGGAGAACCAATATCTCCCTAAGAGGAGAAAGGACTAGGATTCCCTCCAAGAGGGATTCCTTGATTGGTGGACTCCATTATCTCAACCTCATATCAATGAAGGAATAGGGATGTTATTCTGATTTAAATAAATTTTAAAGACGCTTTGACACAACTTGATTTTTCAATTTTTAAGAGTCGAGAAAAAGCTAAAGGTGACTCTAGTCGCCTTCAATTTTTAATGAGCTTGAAGTGACAAGTGCTCAGATGGACCTTTTCTTTTAAGGAGTTGAAAAGGAACAAAAGTGACTACTCTGGAAATCTAGATAGAGGGATTACCAAACCAATTGCAAAACTGCAAAACACACCTTGGTGATAAATGATATAGAAATTACCAAAGACTTATGTACAGCAGTCAATCTTCCTAAATGTTGTGTTCAGTGCATTGCGATCGATAGGGTGGCAGACACAACTTCCTAAGGATAAAGGATATCAACCTATTATGGTCTCCCAATATATACTTGATGGTATGGGGAGTACAAGTCCGTACTGGCACTTGTCGTATCAAAGAAGAGGAATCACCCAACCTTCGATGAAATCGATAGTTACCAGGTTTTATGACGCCGGAACACATCTCTAGCCTAGACTTCTAGATGTGTTGCGTTGGGTTCCAAAGCGTTTTTATGTTCATTGAGATTTATTTTAGAGTTGATCTTGCTTAGAAGTTTGTTTTTCAAGGTTCACTACGTGATGTAGATGTAAAATTCCTAAATATGCAATCTAAAATGATAAACAATCGTTTATTTTCTTTTAGCAATGAAAATCCTAGCTACAAAGAAAAGAAGATTATGATTTTTTTTTTCTTTCAGCAGAGAGCGTAGAGCACATACTAAATGCACTTTCCTAAATCATATTCCACATGCAGTCAAAATGAAAATGCACATGCATGTATTTGTTTTATGTTTCTTTAATGTGTGAATGCCAAAAGGGAAAGTTAAGTACAAATCTAAACTACTTTCTTTTAAAGCGACATTTTTAACAATTTCTTTTCAAAACAAAAGGAAGACTAAGATGACACTTTTCGATTTTGAATTGAAAACTTCTTTCGACACTTCAAATACTAACAATTCAAATCAATTACAATGACAAAATTACAATCAACTATCTAGAAGAGGAAGACTTTACGACACTCTTCTTTTGATTCAAAATGACAATTACGACACTTGCATCCAAACAACAATTCGATTAAGCTACTCTTGACAAAGGAAGACTGTAAATGATTTACAAATACACAAAAAAATATTTACAATTCCTAACTAATGGAGGGTGAATAATGTAAAGGAAGGAGGTTTCAGCAAGAAGATACTAATCATAAATAACAAAACTACTGAATAGAGCTGAAAACAAGAAGGAAAAACCAACTTTCAAAGAGAGAAAACAGTGTCACTCAATCATCACACCTGCAACACAAAGAAATACGGATGCATCTCACCTTCAACACACATGAGGTGCGATGCATACAGGTTGCCCAGTTGCAGACAGTGAGATGGACCAGGGAGCAAAACTGAGCTTGGTTTTTTCTCAAAATTTGTAGTTAAGTTCAGTGATTTAGGCTGAGTTATGATGGACAATAAAAACAAAGTATAGGGGTATGATCTTATGAGGTTATTGAGCTACCACAAGGGCACTTAGAATGCTTTGTAAGTCAGATGTTTAGTTCATAAACCAACCCGAAGATTGATTGAAGCAGCATTCATCTACTTCGCAATTTCATAGCAAAGGCGTTTCAAAGGCTAGCTGGATAACTTCAGGCTCCGTCTGTAGTCTATAAAGAAAACAATAAATAAGAAAAACAAACTATTCGATCCCCAGTGGAGTCACCACTTTATTTTAGGGAAAACTAGTGTCGATTCAAACTGCTAGTCCCACTAAGATGGGTAGCTATCTTAGAAACAAACAATCAAAGCAATTCGAGATTTCCTTTAGGTGTGATAGATAAGAGGGAAGAAAAGAGGACCAACCTGGAAATTCTACTTTGATCCTTACTTGATTTCTCTTTCCCTTGATAGAAATTGCCACTCTTCCCCTACTTGTCCAACTTCAAAGAGTACCTGTAGAGTCAAAGTAACAGACAACCATCAAAGAATATCTATCTAAAACATCATAAACAATGCAGAATTAGAAACACATTGACCATACAATTGCATTCATTACCAATAAGATTCACAAATACACGATTATATGGAGGAAGAATCAAAGAACTTTATTAACAGTAGAAGAGAGGATTACAACCCAGCTATTTGATCCAGCATCGTCCTCCAAGCATATAAGCCCTCTTCACCTCATGAAAAGAAAGATCACCTAACAATACAATGTCTCTTCTCACAGATACACCAACAACACTTCCTCACAAATTACAAAATTTCAGCTTCTAGATCTCTTAGATGAGGGATCCATTTATAGATGTCTTGCAAGGGTATGAGTCAGCTCTGGGTTTTTTATTAGTTTCATTCCACTGATAGTTCTTGGTTCCACTTGGAGATTTCATTGATCTCTTACTCATTCCTGGGTGAATTCAGAGAGGCAAGTGTCACAAGAGAAGTTTTTGGAAGATTCCATGATCATCCACTTAGCAAACTTTCTCTGCCATTTGTCTATTCTCTGTCATTGCACCCTACAAAAGGCCATTTTATTATGCATCACACCTGGCTAGTGTGGTAGCAAGTATGCATCGCACCTTGACCATGGGGAAGTCAGTATGGTCCATTTTTGGCCAGTTCTGAGTATTTTTTCAGGTGGAACTTCTGGGAAATGATGTAATCAGTTGACCATGATCCTTTAGGGTATGAAACAATACTTTTAGGGACTAAAAATCCCTTGGTTTATGGACATATGAGTTTGGGGTTGTAGTGCCCAAATATGTCTATAACAGTGTGCTGAAAATAAATTATTCTACATAGATCATGAAGAGGAGGAAGAAAAGGAACAAGAAATGTCAAAATAAGAGGATACACTCTAGGAAAAAACCCTAGATAAAGAAGAAATGAATCCAACCATATCTTGTAATGCATTGGCTGGAATTACCACTCCTGAAACTATCAAGATAGAAGGACATATCAAGAAGAAAAAGGTAATAGTGTTGATTGATTTGGGAAGTACCCATAATTTTATTCATTGTAAGATAGCAAAGGAATTGAATTGCTTCCTATATCTAGCACCAGAGTGTCAAGTGATGGTTGCAAGTGGAGCAACCATAAATTGTTCTAGAAAGTGCCATAATATCAAGCTATCCATGGGAGAATGTGTATTGAATAGCCCAATTCTTTCCATTCCAATGGGTGGTGCTGATGTTGTAGTAGGAGTCCAATGGCTACAATCATTGGGAACAATAGCTTTTAATTTTCAAGAAATTTTCATGAAATTTTGTGTGGAAGGAAAGGAAGTTGAATTAAGGGGTATTACAGGGAATCTGGGAAAGATAATCAACTCTAATGGTATGAAAAATCTTCTAAAGAAGGAACAACGAGGTGTAATTGCACAATTATGTTCACTAGAGGTTCCCACATCAAAATCATCTATTTCTCCAGATCTCCAAAAAGTCTTGGAAAATCATTCCAAGGTATTTGATACTCCCAAAGGTATCCCACCTATTCGTGATCATGATCATGCTATTCATTTGATTCCAGGAAGTGTTCCTCCAAACATCAGGTCATATAGATATCCCAATGCCCGAAAGAGTGAAATTGAACATATGGTTGCAGAAATGCTAGAGGCTGGTATAATTCAACCTAGTCAAATTTCTTTCTCTGCTCCAATAGTATTGGTGCACAAAAAGGATGGATCATAGCACATGTGTTCGGATTATAGGGAGCTCAACAAGATCACTATTAAAGATAAATTTCCCATTCCTGTCATTGATGAATTATTGGATGAATTGCATGGATCAATTTACTTCACCAAGTTGGATCTTCGTTCAGGATATCATCAAATTAGAATGAATACTGAAGACATTCCAAAAACAACATTTAGAACTCATGAGGGTCACTATGAATTTTTGGTCATGCCTTTTGGCCTTACCAATGCACCTTCTACATTTCAAGGTTTGTTGAATTCCATTTTCAAACCCCCCTAGAAAATTTGTGTTAGTATTTTTTGATAATATACTAATCTACAACAAGTCTTGGAAGGATCATGTTGAACATGTTGATAGGGTGCTAAAACTATTGGAGGAGAAACAATTATACGCAAAAAGCTCCAAATGTTTCTTTGGAGTACAAGAGGTGGAATATCTGGGTCATATTGTATCTCATGAAGGTGTTAAGGTAGATGCTAGCAAAATTAAATCCATTAAGGAATGGAAAATCCCCACATCCATAAAGAATTTACGAGGATTTCTTGGGTTGACAAGGTATTATCACAAGTTTTTTAAGAATTATGGGAGAATAGCAGCACCTCTAACAACATTATTGAAGAAAGATGCATTTTCATGGACTCCAAAAGCAACAAAGGCCTTCGAACATCTTAAAGAGGAAATGTACCAAGCACCGGTCTTAGCTACGCCAGACTTCACAAAAACCTTTATTGTGGAATGTAATGCTTTAGGGAATGGAATTGGTGTTGTTTTAATGCAATATCAAAGACCCATTGCTTTCAAAAGTCGTCTAATCAAGGGAAAGTATTTACAAAAAGTTATTTATGAGAAGGAAATGTTGGCAATACTACATGCACTTAAGAAATGGCGACCCTACCTAATGGGAAGACACTTCAAGGTAAAAACAGATCATGATAGTCTTAAATACTTTTTAGAACAAAGATTATCCTCTGAAGAGCAACAAAAATGGGTCACAAAGATGTTGGGTTATGACTTTGAAATAATTTACAAAAAATGGAAGCAAAATGTTGTGGCAGATGCACTCTCAAGAAAGGATGAAGATGTGGAAGCATAGTTGTGCACCATTTCTATTATCCAACTAAATTGGATAAACGAAGCAAGGGAGGAATGGAAGAATGTTGAAGAAGTGTGGGCGCTCATTCGAAAGTTACAACAAGACCCTAGTACATTTGATACATTTAGCTGGAAAAATGATTCGTTGTGGTACAAAGATCACTTATAGATATGTAAGAATTCCCAACTCAAACAAAAGATTCTTAATGAATTGCACACTTCTCCCTTAGGAGGGCACTCGGGATTTTTATAAACTTACCACAGGGTTAAGAAGGAATTTTTTTGGGATGGACTTAAATCAGATACTCAAAAGTTTGTGGCAGAATGTTTGGTTTTCCAACAAAATAAAGTTGAAACAATTAAGACCCCAGGTCTATTACATCCTTTATCCATTCCAAGCCAACGTTGGGAGGAGGGTTCAATGGATTTTATCATAGGTTTACCCATGTCTGAGGGAAAGAGTGTCATCATGGTGGTAGTTGACAGACTTACCAAGTATGCACAATTTTGTGCATTATCTCATACATTTAAAGCCAACACATTTTCTACTGCATTTATGGAAACAATTCAAAAGCTACATGGAAACCCAAAGATTATTGTAAGTGATAGAGATCCCATTTTCACTGGAAATTTTTGGACAGAATTATTTTCTTGTCTTGTATCTGATAAATAGACACAATGGGTCAAATGGTTGCCTCTAGCTAAATGGTGGCGTACCACTTCCTTCCATACTATAGCAAAAATGACCCCATTTATGGCACTTTATGGATATCATCCACCATCCATCACATCATATTTAAGAGAAAATTCTAAGGTTCAAGCAGTGGAACATCACATCAAGCATCAACAACAAGTTCTCCAACTCTTAAAGGATAACCTCACATTGGTGTAGAATAGAATGAAACAACAGGCAGATTAACATTGTAGCAAAAGAAGTTTTGATGTAGGTGATTGGGTATTCCTATGGCTACAACCATATAAACAAATGTCCCTCAAGAAAGCTAAGAAGGATAATAACTTATCACCAAAGTATTATGGTTTGTACAAGGTGTTGCAAAAGATTGGTACTATGGCATACAAATTGGAGCTTCCTGCAGCTTCTCGAGTGCACCTAGTTTTCCATGTTTCATGTTTAAAGAAGGTTATAGGTGACAAGATCCCAGTTCAAACAATATTGCCAGTACTTGACGAGGAAGGAAAAATCATATTGGAACTGGAAGAAGTCACAGAAACAAGAACTCGACAACTATGAAATTGATCAATTTCAGAGTATCTCATCAAGTGGAAGTACTTATCCGCTAAAGATTCCACATGGAGGATGAGAATTTTATACAGAAGCATCCAGAAGTAATCAAGCATTGAGGACAATGCTTTTCAGAAGGAGAGAGGCATGTTAGGCCCTTATAATACTAGTGATTCCCCCATTAATATTGTCATTGTATCCCTTATTGTTATTATTGTCCCCATATTGTTATTAGTATGCCCCATAGAAACTCACTATTGTTATTTTTGTGCCCTTATGTTATTACTGTTATGTCAACTTGATTATATTGTGACCCATTAGACTCCTATATATAGAAGGGAGGTTTAGTCATTTGTATCATCCAAGAATTTTTCATTTGTGTAATGTAAAGGAGGTTTCCCCCTCGAAGAGGCTAAATTCTAAGGCATTGATTTATCATTTCTATCTTTTTGTGAGTTGGTTTCCTAACACCAAAAAACCACCCACTCCACAAAAGTGGTGCAACGACCCTTAAAACTACCTCCCTACCATTCCAATAAACCACCTATCCTCCGTAAGTATGAATTTCACACCATATTCAAAAGTTTCCCATTAAAGCCCGTGGAGGTTTGGTCTCATGGCCAGCGGATGTTCTGCTAAGTCGTTCGTGCCACTGTGCAGGTCACGAGTTCAAGTCTTGTCTTAATCGAGGACCATTCTTGCGGGTTGGGTGGTTCCTCCTAGAGGTTATAGTGGTAGCCGGTGGGATTCGACCCTGTCTAAAACAAGTACGATACCACCGCCGTTGCCAATTCCACTAGTCACAAAAAAAAAAGTTGCCTGTTAAAGACTTTAAACCTTGAAAACCTGTGTTTTCATGCCACTCACCCATTTAATAGTGTAAACCTGTAAAACCCTTCAGCGCCACTCTGAACCTCTGCAATGCAATTCCACCTCCATTTATGTTCAAAACACTGCCACGGCCCCTTCCCCAGGCATCCCTGTGCCAAAAAGTCGTCAAATTTCCTGTCAAGCCAACCGATGTTTTCTTGATTATTGTTGAATTTTACAGTTAATCATTCAAATATTGGAGCTTGGATAAACAGTTATGATACTAGTCCCAGAACCTAATTACTCCAAGACTCGACCAAGAAACCTGTTAAAATCCTAAATTCAGAAGAAGAATACCAATTATACAAGGAACAGAAGATGAAGACAATTACACACAGAGCTGAGAAGAGGACAACTATACAGAACACAGATAGTCAAAACAGAGGAACCAGACCATAGATGTAGTTAGAAGAAAAATGAACAAAACATACTAAGACTTGATCAAAATCCAATTCCTGATGGTGATACACATAAAAACAAAAGAATTTACTGTTGAAACACACAGTAAAAGGTTAAATGTGCAGTAAAAGGAAAAACACATAAAGGATAAAGACAGGTCATCAGAGTGAAAGAGTGTCAGTGACAGAGAGTATCAGATGAAAGCTAGAAGTAAATAAAGCCTCCAGCATGATGATTCAAATAGAAAAGAGCATAAAGAGCTAAAAACAAACCATAACAGCTAGCAATACCACAATAAAAGGGACACCATGAAAGCAGTTCATTAGCTGCCTCTATCTTCCTATGAGAAGATATTTGTATTTCCTAGATTAAATCTCAAGTCATTTTGAGATATTTGTAATAAGACCTTAGTCTAAATACTTCACAATTCGAAGTATGTAGTGTGGATTCTTAGACATTTCTATAGACTTCTTGATTGAAATACTGTAAAACCATTGGAGCATTGACTGAGCCAACAAGCTGGATTGATGAATAAAGACCAAATATTTCAAAGAATTCATGTGTAGAGCGAAGTGTAGACAAGTATTTTTTCACGTTGTTGTATCTCTTAAAGTTTTTCCATAATGTTTATTTGAATCTGAATGCCATAATTGGAATATTGTATCAAAATTTGTTTAATTACACTCTGCTATAACAGTTTGGCAAATACATGTTTTCTACATATAATCTAAGTTAAGGAATCCTTAATTTCTCCTTAGTTTAGGTTGTTTCCTTTTAATCTATAGCAAAGGATTCTTAATTGCCCTTTGTTTCCGATTACCCTTTGTTCCTCGTTTCAATCCTGGTTTGTGAATTCTTAATTGCTCTCTCACCCTAGTTAAAACCATTCCATCCCTCTAGCCTAAAGACCTGCACTCTACTCTGCTATCTTGCCCTTTGAACATTCCCTTTAGTGAGTTGATCTAGTCTGCTGCGCTTTTGTTGACTCCATAGCCCGATGGACTAGAGAGATCATCCTATCCATCTGTTTCAAGATTCCCACCACTCAATCTTCAATACAAATCAAAAACCCCTTAAACATTAAGAACTATCCTAAAATCTCAGCAAAACAAAGCTAAATCATATAGAGAGAGCCCTCTCTGGACTTAGGTTGGCTAGAGCCTATGCCCAAAAGTTGGTTTGTGGTTACCTTGGTCATTTTCTTTCTTCTAATATCTTCTAGATAAAATTCTGAGTGATAACAAGGCCCCCTCAACAGGATACACAACTCTTTTTTGTACGGGTTGCAGATGATCACTTTATTGATATAATTCAGTTTTTAACTACTGGAACATCCCCGGAAGGATATTCTACTTATCAGAAGAAGGAGTTGGTGGTCCACATAACTGACTTCTTTGTGATTGCGGGACACTTGGATATGATGGGCACTGATGAAACACTACACCAATATGTTCTAGAATTTGAACGATCAAGTATCCTCACCGAAGAACATGGAGGAGTGGCTGGACGACACTATGCAGGTAGAGCGACTGCGCAGAAGATTCTGCGTGTAGGATTATGGTGGCCAATGCTACATAAGGATTTTAAGGCATATTGCAAGGTATGTGATGTGTGTCATAGGATGTGAAAGCCATCGCAAAGGGATTAATTTCCTTTAAATCCTTAGAATTCACTACAGGTGTTTGATAAATGGGCTATTGACTGTGTGGGTCTAATACATCCCTTGGGGAAAAAGACTAGCGCGTGATATATTATTACTACGACTTAATACTTAACAAGGTGGGAAGATGCACAACCGCTGAAAGACTGTACTGTTGCTACAGCCGCGACATTCCTAATGAGTATGTCTTGAGAAGGTTTGGGTTTCCTAAGATACTAATGAGTGACAGGGGTATGCACTTTCTCAATGAAATTATTTTCGTGATGCTCAAAGAATGTTAGGTTTATCATCAAAAGAGTACGCCCTATCATCCTCAAGCCAATGGTATGGTTGAAGCATTCAATAAAATCTTGGAGAATGCATTGACAGAGGTATCAAATGCATAGAGAAATGATTGGTATGTGCGCATACCAGTGGTCCTATGGGCATATAGGATGACTTGTAATAAATTGACTCGACAAACCTTGTTCACACTGGTCTATGGGATAGAGGTTGTGATGCCTATGGTATATTGTGCCGAGTTTGTGAATTGCAGCATTGATTGATATGATGGATCACAAGACTATGGAGGAGCACCTCGCGCAGTTTTTGGAGTTAGAAGAAGATAGGTTTTAGGCAGGATTTCACTAACAAGTGTAAAAGAAGTGCGAAAAATCATGGCACGATCAACATATTAAGTTGCGAACCTTCAAGGTGAATAATTTAGTGTTACTTTATGACAAATATTTCACGAATTTCCCTAGGAAGTTTCAAATGCACTGGTTGGGACCCTAAGTAGTCAAAGAAATTAGAGATGGTGGCGTAGTTCAGCTCGTGAAGTTGAATGGGGAAATATTTTCGAGAAGAGTCAATGGCAGTAGACTAAATTTATATCAAGGTGGTCCTGCCCCTACACAATGACTACATGATGACAAGACAGTCTTAGTACTCTAGGTAGTTGCAAGGAAGTATGGGACTCTAAATTACACTGCCCGAAGAACGGTAAAATGACGCAATGGCCCTGTGCGAGGGAAGCCAGAAGTGCACCAAGGGGAGCTACACCAAGAGGGTTTCACCATGGAGGTTGTTGCTACATAGATGGGTCCAAAAATAGTCATTCGGTGCATTGTAGCTGATTGGATGGGGAAAATCTCGTTATGGCACAAATCTTTGGAAATCTATTGCCAAAGATGAATTTATGACAAGATTTTGGAGGGAACTTTAGATTTGAATTCAAAATTACCTATAAATATGGCATGTTGGCCTATACTGTAACACTTTTCCTTCTGAAAATTATTTGTAAGTTCTGTTGTCTGAAACCTATGAACCAAGAAGATTAGGAGAAGCTTGTGTCACAGTCAGCGTTCGCAAATTTTCCTGAATGGAACCATGAGCTCATACTTGAGAAAATAATTGCAACTAATCGCACATAAGCTATTATCTCTAAAGCCACCATCTTTGATGTTGAAGCCCTTGAAATTGTGTCAGCAAGGGAAGTTACACCATCTATTCCTACGGCACCGAGGCTGCCTAGGCCTAAACCATCCGCTACTAAGGAAAAATAGAAGAAACCATAGGTTTCACTACTGTGGTTGTCACTAAGGAAGAACCCTACGAAGCTTTGGTAGAAAGGGAGGATGCACAAAGCAAAAAGGTCATACAAACCCCTAGATTTGGACGAAGAAGAGCTTTGCAATGAGGTCGAAGAATTGGATGTTGAGGAGGGCGAGCCTATCACTAGGCTCCCGGATTGTATCCCTCCATGAAAGGGAAAAGCGAAGGTATCCAAGGATCTGGATTCTTGCAAGTTTATGATCTCTACCCCGCTATTACCAAAGAAATTTTCATTTGAAGGCATGCAGTTAGGATGCATTCCCACCCTCAAAATGTAAGAATGGGATCTAGTTGATCATGATAAATTCCCACACTTGGTGAAAAACAAATATGTGGAAAAGATATACTATTAGATGACATAACAGTCTCGGGAAGAAACAAATCTTGAAAAACAGAATCCTGTCTAAAACTCCTAAATCCTTCTAATTCAAGAAACCAAACTTGAGTCAGTTCACCCTTCTCTCCTTCTCAAATCCTGTTTTAAGCCTTACAACTTCTTAGGTAACTCGGCTAGAGGTTCAATAGGAGGGATAAGGACTCTATGTAAAAACTCTAAGTTCAACCTCATATCCTCTTTGGCCACTCATCATTCTATAATAGGATTTAGAGGCTTTCCTTACAACCATAGAAAACCTCAACCTCATAGACATACCCACCAACAATGGAACTTTCACCTGGAATAACCGAAGAGGATGAGATCAAAAAATTTCCTCTCAACTATATCGCTTCCTCTTATTGGAGGAAACTTATCTTACCTCTTGGGAAACGAAAGCGCGAATTCTTCCACAAGCAGGTTCAAATAACTGGCCTATCTCTCTCAAGATTCCCATTTCCAATTGTCCTAAAAATAAGCATTTCAGAATTGAAGCCTTCTGGTTGGATCACCTGGATTTCATGGATAAAATGAAACAATGGTGGACCAACCCTCCCACCAGATCCATCAACAAAATGTACACTTTCCAACAAAAGTTAAAACATATCAAAGATGAACTCAAAAAATGGAACAGAGAATCACTCAACAATATCATCACGAAAAAAAAAAAAAAAAAACAAAAAACAAAAACAAAAAACAAAAAAAAAAAACAAAAAACAAAATAAAAACAAAACAAAACTAAACAAAACCAAAAAAACAAAACACAACAAAACAAAAAAACAAAAAACAAAAAAAACAAAAACAAAAACAAAAAAAAACAAAAAACAAAACAAAAACAAAACAAAAAACAAAACAAAAACAAAACAAAAACAAAACAAAACAAAACAAAACAAAACAAAACAAGAAAACAAAACAAAACAAAAAACAAAAAACAAAAAAAAACAAAACAAAAAACAAAAAACAAAACAAAAAACAAAAAACAAAAAGCAAAAAACAGAAAACAAAACAAAACCAAGAAAAACAAAACAAAAAAACAAAAAACTTGTAGCTCAATTTGAACCTTCTCCAACAAAACATTATTGAAGAAGTGCTCATAGAGAGAAGCAAGCTAGAGGAACAAAGATTGCAACAAAACTGGGAGGAAAGAGCCATCCAAGAAGAGAGGTTGTGACAACAAAATTCTAGAATCAATTCGCTGAAATGTGGGGAAAATAACTCTGATTTTTTTTCATAAATCAATGATACAACATAGGAGAAATAACATAATTCTGGCTTTGAAGAACCGAGAGGGACAACTCATTCACTCTCAAGATGAGTTGGAAGCAGAGATCACTTATTAATTTAGCTCTCTTCTCAAAGACCCAAGCAATGATCAGGATCAGGATATTAAAAAATTCACCAACCACGTCCCCAAAATCCTTAATGAAGAGCATAACAAAATTTGTCCAAAAAAGGCGATGGTCTTGCTCTCAGAGGCGCGGACCTCTTGGGGAAGGATTTGTGAGCCAAAAATCTATGGAGATGGATTGCAAACCCCAACTCCCCCATGGGGAACCCTTTGGAAAGATAGGTATACCCATTTACTCTCACAAGAAAAAATTATCAGGCTAAATGGAAACATCAAAGTATCAGGGATCTGGAATCAAGCATGGGAGAACATGGCTATCATTCAAAAACATAGTTTCTGGGAGATTGGAAACGGAAACAAGGCTCTCTTCTAGGAGGATGCTTGGCAACAAAGGTGTGAACTCGATCAAGATCAATACCAACAAATCAAGATTGATATGCAAAATAAAGGGAGGACTAGAGTTAGCCAGTATTGGAAACCAAGGGTGGACAAGGATAGATGGGGAATCTGGCTGGATCAAGGGGACTGGGCTCCCCACATTAATCCTCAGGCTTGGTCTAATCTCTCATTAGAACTTCAAAAAATACAAATCCTCCATGACTCCTCAAAGGATAAAATCTAATGGGGAAAAAATTCAGCAAGTCTCTTTAATTGAAGAGAAGCCTATGGATACATAGCCAAGCTTGATCAACTTCAACTAGACCCAAAATGGAATTATATCTGGGATAGAAAACACTGGCCTAAAATTTCAATCTTTCTATGGCTTGTTCTGCAAAGGAAGATCCTTACTTGGGACAATCTAAGGAGAAAAGGATTCATTGGCCCCTCCAAATGCCATCTTTTTCATTTAGAAGAAGAATCCCCCAATCATCTCCTAAATGAATCTCCATATGCGTCCAAACATTGGAACTAGGTTTCCCTAGTATTCAATAGTCGTATTGGGATCCCTCCTCCATATAGAACACCATCGTGAATTGGAGACCTTCTTTCTCCTCTCGTCCTTTGGTTAATCATGCATGGAAATTAATACCGGGTCTAGTCTACTGGGAACTATGGAAGGAACGAAATGCCAGAATATTTTGAGGCATCTCTACTCAGGAGAAAATTATATTATCGAAGATCAAAAGCGTTATTCGGGAAACAATGGTATCTTCACCCACTCAGACTTCCAATGCAAGAATTCTATCTATGTTGGACCTTCCCTAGATCAGAGTTCTCAAAGTCTCCTCCCCCTCTAGGAATGATAAACAGAAAGAAATGTGGAGGCTGCCAGAGCTAGGTACCATAAATCTTAACTACGATGGTGCAGTTAAAGGTAACCCAGGCCAAGCTAGTTTTGGAGGTGTCTTTAGGAACACAAAAGGAGAAAAAATATGGATTTATGAGGGTAACATAGGTTCAACAAAAAACAATTCCGTTGAACTTCATGCTCTGGAAAATGGCATTACCATCGCACAAAAGCTAAAGATTAGTCCTTTGATCGTGGAAGGGGACTCTACTCTAGCCACTCAGATTGGAAAAAAACTTCAACAGGGTATCGAGGTGGCTAAACTTTAGGGCAACTGGCACATAAACAAAATTATACAAAGAATCATACAAAAAATAGACATCATGGCAGGCCTACACTTTTAGGCCATTAGAAGGAACGACAATAAGCTCGTAGATAGATTAGTAAATGAGGGTACAATGGGGACCCTTCAGTGAAACTCCAGATCATGGAATGACCTGGAGGATAGTGATCTTCATCAGCACTGTGCAACCATCATTGACAAAGACAACCAGACTATCGAACAATAATTGTTCATGTACCCTCCATCAGTTCAAGGATGATTCTAAGTACCGAAATAAGGAGGACACTACAGTGGACACACCCAGGCCCATCCTTGACATGCCAGATGTGTTGGCCTTTTTTGTCACCTCCCTCTTGCTCCATGCGGTCACCGCCATCCCGTCACGTCCTCTATGCAGGGCTCTTCCCCTACTTCCCCTCCTTAATTATTTGCACGCTTCTCCTTCCCGCCCTCCTTCTCCATGCCTCACCTCCCTTGATCCATAAGCCTCTATTTATTTCCCCCTCACCATTCTTCCTCCCATCATTCCCTCTGCTCTCACTCCCCCATGATTTTCCTCTGCTCTTTGGGTCCTCTCATTCCCCATTCGCTCTGGTTTACTTATGCCCTCGAAGTGTAGTTCCATACATGCCTCCACTCATGTAGGCAGACATAGTCGCGTAGCCTCCTGAGGGCGTTCTCTCAGTTAACCCCCCACTACCCATGCTAAGACCTTCGGGAGGCATGCAGCTTTGAACTACACGGGGGTCGTCAAACCGAAAACTCAAGAGGGAATTTCCAATCTAGAAGCCCAAGCTAATGTTCTTCGTAGAGAGGTAACGTCTAAGGAAGTAGATGCAGACTTTTCTTGGATCCCTGATCCTACCCTCACCATATCATGCGAGAATCTTTATGTGCGCACCATAGAAACATGGTGGCAGATGAAAACAATCATGGGTCTTTCAATGCAAGAGCAGGAGGAGCACACTAAGGTGCTCGAAACTAAGATTGATAGTCTTACTAAGAAGTTTTTTATCTATGTTGAAGTTTCCCACCATTGTGGTTTTATCACTCGGGACTCTCCGCAATACATTTTCATTAAGAAGAAATCAACAGCAAAAGTCCACTATGTAGTTGATGGCTCACCAAGTATCAAGAAAGAGAACATTGGAGCCTCCTCCAGTCGTCTGAACACCATCGTACAGTAGGAGGGGAGCACTAAGGAGACTCCCATCAGCCTAGATGAAGAGCTAGTCACCACCAACCAATAATGACTATGGCAAGCGCATTGCTATCTCTTTTCCCCTGAGGAGGCCTCACTGTTACATACTACCCAGTCTCAGAAATAAACACCCCAGGCCTAGTCTGTATTGCAACGGATATAATCTATGCTCACTTTTTTGAGTATGTTGTAAAAAGGGTTCCTGTTTGGTTACTCAATTGTATCCACCTTAGGCTACAAAACCCAATTTTGCCAAAGTTTCAATGTAAAAGGAAAAATACTAAAGCTATATCAGACTATTTTGTTGGCCCTTCTGTCAGGTTCTATCCCTCGCACAAACCAACCAATGTAATTACTCACTTACTTCAGTAAATATTATATCTTATTCACAAAAAACAAAAAAAATTGTCTATGTAATTTTTTTTTCAACTTGAACACAACTTTTCATACATTGGGATTTGTGTAGTACCTTTAATTCCATTTTCAACATTAGTCGAATTCCTTGCCTTCATGAGTATCTTTCATTATTGTTAGTTATTTAAAAGGTATTATATGGACTATTCCATTTAGTGCACACATCAGTTGTATTCAATGGTGTTCCTTGCAATATTTTCATCTCATTCCTTCCAAATCATTTGTCTTTCATTCCCTTGTGTTGGATGATGAGGGATTCCTTAATTCCCTTCTTCAAATGGATCTCTTCCCATTTACTTTTGAATCATTTTATCTAGGAACAAGATCTAGAGTATTTATAGTACCTTGGGACTTTCAGTCATTAGAAGTAGGCTACCTCACTATTGAAAGTAGTAATACATCAATGTCAGGGGCAATCAATTGATTCTATAAGTGTTCAACAACAACTCATCTATTTGGACTTGTCATAATGTACTTTGTGATGGGCCTCCAAATTAGACATAAATTAAGGCACATCTAACCTTTCCTAGGCACATAAAGGCTATATTAAATATATCCTTCTACATTTAATAATGGTTTTTAGCTTTAATATGTTCTTAGGGAGGTTTAGAGGTAATTGTAGACTATGTGCCTAATATTATTTATTTTTTAGAATATTGTAAGAATATTCAGCAGATTATGAAGATTTGGAGGCTGAGATAATATAGGGACTTTATCCCTACTTCAGGATGAACCAATATTAGATAATAAATGAATAAAATATCATGAAATTATTGAAAAATTTAGCTCCATTGATTGAGAAAATATATGAATGTGTTCCTTGTCATTAATGCAGATTCCTAGTGTTGGGACCTAGATCCTCTATTTGACAGATTTTGGAGGGGAAATATTCCTCCTTTGGAGGGGAAATATTCCTCCTTTCAAGGAGAAGGCTTCTTTCATCACTTTTTATAAATATCAATTCGAATTGGCCGCTAGGAGCATGCATTTCTTAGTCTTCTTGTGAAGGAAATGTGTTATTTAGTAGCTCCACTTTCATTTCTAGCACGAATATACTTGGATTGATTCAAATAATGAAGTTTGGTGCCATTTTTAGCTTATAAAGCTTAGTTTACTTCATAGGAATTTGGGTATCCTTGGTATTTCCCATCTGAGGAGCCTCATAGCCCTCTTGTACAATTTTTGTATTTCCTTTGAATGTCTTTTTCACTTGCATCTCGTATTTCTAGATTTACTATTCATGTTTCTTTTGTTGTAGGTTACATTAGTTAAATGATTGAAGTGAGTTCTTTTATAGGTTATTTAAAAATTTAAAATCATGATTCTTCCTTAGAACATATTTGAAAATTAATATTCATCATTGAGCTACTTGGATTGGTCTACTAGTTCACAAATCTAGAATTTCTGGAAATCCCTTGTAGCAAAATAGTAGTAATTTTCTGCTATTTTTTAGAACATGTTAATGAGATTCATTTGAGTTTATTCCAATTGTATTGGGTCATAAAAAAATTAAATTTAATAAAAAAAATTACCCCATGGAATTTTCACTTGATTAGGTTAGGCATTTGGTATGTTAACTAGCTCACTAGTTCTTGAATTTCCAGTTTTTAGAGTAAGTAATTTTCTGTTATTTTTTAGCACATGTTCACAGGGGTATTTTAGAGCGATTCCACTTGGAATGGATTCATATCAAATCCTAATTAATAATTAAAAAGAATTCCATCTCATTTTCATTTAATTTACTTGGAAATTTAGAAAATTATTTTGCTCGTGTAGCAAAACAGGGACTCTTGTAGCACATGTAAACTTGACCAGATTTGTTCCAAAAGCCTTGTTTTTGTCCCTTAGGCTTGAATAATGGCATATGGGCTTTGAACCATGATTGAATAAGACAAAAATACCTCTTAAGTATTTTTTATGCAACCAAGTAACAGAAAATATAGATAAACAACTTTAAAAATGTCTTGTTCAAGGGGGAAACCTCCTTTATGTTACATAAATGAAAAAATCTTGGTTTATTCAATTATAAGACCTACATGGTATATATATTATTATAAGTGGTCACAATGTAATCAGAACCTACATAACAATAATAATGTAAGGGTGCAACAATAACAATAGTGGGCTTCTATGGGGCACAACAATAACAATATGGGGCTACACTAATAAAAATAAGGGGAATACAGTAGCATTATAAAGACTTAGCATGCCCCTTTCCTTCAAAAAAAGTGTTTTCCTCAACACTTGAGTAGATTTGTATGCTTCTGTATAAATTTTGTATCCTCCCATGTGGAATATTCAGTGGGTAAGTTCTTCCACTTAATTAGATACTCTAAAATTAACTGATTTCGTAGTTGTCAGGTCCTTGTTTCTGTGATTGATTCAACCTCAAATATTATTTTTCCTTCTTCGTTGAGTTCTGGGAACACTATTTGAACTGGGGGCTTGTCACCGATAACCTTCTGTAAGCATGAAACATGGAAAAATAGGTGTACTTGGGAAGATGCAGGCAACTCTAATTTGTATGCCATAGTACAAATATTTTGCAACACCTTGTAATGACCATTGTACTTGTGTGATAATTTATTATCCTTCATAGCTTTCTTGAGGGACATTTTCTTGTATGGTTGTAGCCGTAAAAATACCCATCACTTATATCAAAACTTCTTTCACTACGATGTTGATTTATCTATTGTTTCATTCGATTTTGTGCCAGAGTAAGGTTATCCTTTAAGAGTTAGAGAACTTCTTGTTGATGCTCGATGTGATCTTCCGTTGCTTGAACCTAAGAAATTTCTCTTAAATATGATGTGATGGATGATGGATGATATCCATAAAGTGCCATAAATGGGATCATTTTTACTGCAGTATGAAAGGAAGTGTTATACCACCATTCACTTAGAGGTAACCACTTGACCCATTATGTTTGTTTATCCAATACAAAGTAATGAAGATATCTGTCAAAACATTTATTCACTATCTCATTTTCCCTGTTAGATTGAGGATGATAAGATGAGTTATGAGCTAGTTTATTACCAAGACAAGAAAATAATTCAGCCCAAAAATTCCCAGGGAAAATGGGATCTTTGTCACTTACAATAATCTTTTGGTTTCCATGTAGCTTTTGAATTGTTTCTATAAATTTAGTCACAATTGTAGTGGTTTTAAAAGGATGAGATAATGCAAAAAAGTGTGCATACTTGGTAAGTCTCTCAAATACCACCATGATGAAACTCTTTCCTTTGAACTTGGTTAAAATTGTGATAAAATCCCTTGAGACCTCCTCCCAACGCTGACTTATAATGGCTAAAAGTTGTAACAGACCCAAGTTCTTAATTGTCTCGACTTTATTTTGTTGGCAAACCAAACATTTTGCCACAAACATCTGAATATATGGTTTAAGGCCATCCCAAAAAATTCCTTCTTGACCCTATGGTAAGTTTTCAAAAATCCTGAGTGCCTTCCTAAGGGGGAAGTGTGCAATTCCAAAAGAATGTTTTTATTGAGTTGGGAATTCTTACAAATATATAAGTGATCTTTGTACCATAATGAATCATTTTTCTAGCTAAATGTATCAGATGTACTAGGATCTTGCTGCAACTTTTGAATGAGTGCCCACACCTCTTTGTCATTCTTCCATTCATCCCTTGCTTCATTTATCTAATCAAGTTGGATAATAGAAATGGCACAAAGAAATGCTTCCACGTCCTCATTCTTCATTGAGAGTGCATTTGCAACAACATTTTTCTTCCCTTTTTTGTAGATGATTTCAAAGTCATAACCCAACATCTTTGTAACCCATTTTTGTTTCTCTTCTAAAGATAATCTTTGTTCCAAAGAGTATTTAAGACTATCATGATTTATTTTTACCTTAATTGTCTTCCTATTAGATAAGGTCTCCATTGCTTTAGTGCATGTAGTATTGCCAACATTTCCTTATCATAAATAGGTTTGTGTAAATACTTTCCTTTGTTTGGACGACTTTCAAAAGCAATGGGTCTTCCTTGTTGCATTAAGACAACACCAATTCCATTTCCTGAGGAATCACATTCCACAATAAAGGTTTTTGTGAAGTCAAGTATAGCTAAGACTAGTGCTTGGCACATTTCCTCTTTAAGATGTTCAAAGGCCTTAGTCGCTTCTAGAGTCCAATAAAATGCATCTTTCTTCAGTAGTGTTGTGAAAGGTGCTACTATTCTCCCATAATTTTTAACAAACTTGCGATAATACCCTGTCAACCCAAGAAATCCTCGAAGATGCTTTATGGTTGTGGGGATTTTTCATTCCTTAATGGCTTTAATTTCTTTAGGGTCTACCTTATGACCACCATGAGATACAATATGACCTAAATATTCATCCTCCTTTACTCCAAAGAAACATTTTGAGGATTCTACATATAATTGTTTATCCTCCAATAATTTGAGCACCTTTTCAACATATTGAACATGATCCTTCCAAGACTTGTTGTAGATTAGTATATCATCAAAAAATACCAACCCAAATTTTCTAAGGAAGGGTTTGAAAATGGAATTCATAAAACCTTGAAATGTCGCAAGTGCATTAGTAAGGCCAAAAGGCATGACCAAAAATTCATAATGACCCACATGAGTTCTTGTTGGGTCCCTATAATACTAGTGATTACCCCATTACTATTGTATTTATACCCCTTATTTATATTGTTGTGCCCCTATTACCCACATATTGTTATTTTTGTGCCCCATAGAATCCCTCTATTGTTATTTTTGTGGCTTTATATTATTATTGTTAGGTCGGCTGGATTATATTGTGACTCCTTAGACTCCTATATATAGAAAGGAGGTTTTGTCATTTGAATCATAGAAGAATTGTTCATTTATGTAATGTAAAGGAGGTTTCCCCCTCGAAGAGGCTGAATTCTAAGGCGTTGATCTATCTTTTCTATCTTTTCTTGAGCTGGTTTCATAACATTTGGTATCAGAGCATTGGATTCTAGGGTTTCGCTGCTCCAAACAGGTCATCGTGGCATTTTCGCTATAACTTTTTTCTGTGACGTTTCAGAAGTCGCAAAAAAAACCCATTTGAGAAGAAATCACGTTGAACCCTGGGTCCGAATTTTGAGATCTTTTTGCGCGATATTTGCGGAGATATGATCTGAGGAAGTTGGTCTTTTTGCAGACTCCTGAATTACATTCCAAACAGGTGACCTGGGGAAAATCGTCATAACTTTCTTTCTGAGCATCGGATTGAAATTTCACAAGAAGGTACAGAAAGATGACGGACTGTAGTTTTCTTTTATATATTTTTTAGAGTAAAATATTGGAACAGTGACACGTGGCACTTCATACAAGTTCACTGTACTGAACTAGTCTACAATCAGGTCACTGTGGGAGATTGTGCATAACTCTTTCTTGGAGAATCCAATTTGGATCAGAATAGTGGCATTGGAAAGAGGACACAGAAGGCTACTACAAGTTGCAATTTCAGAACTTAAAGATCCAAAAGTACAGAGTTACAGTCGTTTCAAGGTCGAGCTCCTAAAATCAAGAAAAAGCAAGATGAGGAAGTTTGATGGCAAGGATCTAGTAAATTGGATACTTCAGATGGAGCAATATTTTGATCTACATGGTGTACAACTGTTACAAAAGGTATGTATTGCATCTTCATATTTAGAACCAGATCAATTTTTATGGTACAAAGGGCTTTGTTCTCGTAAACAACTTGTTACGTGGTCAATTTTCACGGAGGAAATGATAGCACATTATGAGGATACAAAGAGCAACACCTTCTTTAGAGCAACACCACAACAATTGGAAAGAGTAAAAGGTATTTGTGACATAGTGGAAAGCAAAATTATGGAAACCAGGAAGCGTACCCCTCACAACTATAAAGATGGAAGTGTTGTTTCTCCTAGCCTTCCACAACCTACAAGGGTTACACCACAACAATTAGAAGAAAAAAGAGAAAAAGGGCTTTGTTACAATTGTGATAGCAAATGCACTAAAGGTCATAAGTGTGCTGAGAAGAAATTATTTTACATAGAATATGAAGAGGAGGAAGGAAAGGATCAAGAAACATCAAAAGAAGAAGATATACGCCAGGACCCCATCCTAGAGAAAGAAGAAACGAATCAGACCATATCTTGTAAAGCATTGGCAAGAATTACCACTCCTCAAACTCTCAAGATAGAAGGACATATCAAGAAGAAAAAGGTGAAAAATCACATCGAGAAAGAAGAAATGAATCCAACCATATCTTGTAATTCATTGTTCAAAATTACCACTCCTCAAACTATCAAGATAGAAGGACATATCAAGAAGAAGAATGTTCAAGAAGTGAAAGATCACATCGAGCATCAAGAAATGAATCCGACCATATCTTGTAAAGGATTGGAAGAAATTACCACTCCTCAACCTCTAGAGATAGAAGGACATATCAAGAAGAAAAAGGTTCAGGCAATGGAACATCACATCGAACATCAACAACAAGTCCTACAACTCTTAAAGGATAACCTTGTGTTGGCACAAAATAGAATGAAACAACAGGCAGATCAACATCGCAGTGAAGGAAGTTTTGATGTAGGTGATTGGGTATTCCTACAGCTACAACCATATAAGCAAATGTCCCTAAAGCAAGCTAAGAAGGATAATAAATTATCACCAAAGTATTATGGTCTATACAAGGTGTTGCAAAAGATTGGTACTATGGCATACAAATTGGAGCTTCCTGCAGCTTCTCGATTGCACCCAGTTTTCCATGTTTCATGTTTAAAGAAGGTTATAGGTGACAAGCTCCCAATTCAAACAATATTTCCAGAACTTGACGAGGAAAGAAAAATTATATTGGAACCAGAAGCAGTCACAGAAACAAGAACTCGACAGCTACGAAATCGATCAATTTCAGAGTATCTTATCAAGTGGAAGAACTTATCCACTGAAGATTCCACATGGGAGGATGAGAATTTTATGCAGAAGTATCCAGAACTACTCAAGCATTAAGGACAACACTTTTTTGAAGGAGAGGGGCATGTTGGGTCCCTATAATACTAGTGATTACCCCATTACTATTGTAGTTATACCCCTTATTTATATTGTTGTGCCCCTATTACCCCCATATTGTTATTTCTGTGCCCCATAGAATCTCTCTATTGTTATTTTTGTGGCTTTATATTATTATTGTTAGGTCGGTTGGATTATATTGTGACTCCTTAGACTCCTATATATAGAAAGGAGGTTTTGTCATTTGAATCATCGAAGAATTGTTCATTTATGTAATGTAAAGGAGGTTGCCCCCTCGAAGAGGCTGAATTCTAAGGCGTTGATCTATCTTTTCTATCTTTTCTTGAGCTGGTTTCATAACAGTTCTTAATGTTGTTTTCAGAATGTCTTCATCCTTCATTCTAATTTGAGGATATCCTGAATGAAGATCCATCTTGGTGAAGTAAATGGCTCCATGTAATTCATCCAACAATTCATCAATGATAATAATTGGAAATTTATCTTTAATAGTGAGTTTGTTGAGCTTCCTATAATCTCGACACATACACCATGATCCATCCTTCTTGTTCACCAATATTACTGGAGAAAAGAAACAACTTTGACTAAGTTTAATTTTACCAGCCTCTAGCATTTATGCAACCATACATTCAATTTCACTCTTTTAGGAATAGGGATATCTGTAGGGTCTAATGTTTGGAGGAACACTTCCTAGAATCAAATGAATAGAATGGTCATGATCACGAATAGGTGGGAGGCATTTCGGAGTCTCAGATACCTTGGAATGATTGTCCAAGATTTTTTGGAGATCTGGAGAAATATATGATTTTGATGTTTGAACCTCAGTGAGTATAATTGTGCAATTACGCCTCATTTTTCTTTCTTCAAAAGATTTTTCATGTCATTAGAGCTGATTATATTTCCTGGTTTCCCTACGATACCCCATAATTTGACTTCCTTTCCTTCCAAAAAAAAATCAGGAAAATGTCTTAAAAATTAAAAACTATTCTCCCCAAAGATTGTAACCATTGGACTCCTAGTACAACATTAGCACCACCCATAGGAATTGAAAGAATTGGACTCTTTAATACATATTCCCCCATGACTAGCTTGATATTATGGCACTTTTTAGATAAATTTATAGTTCCTCCATTTGTAACCATCACTTGACACTCAAGTGATGGATATAGGAAGCAATTCAATTCTTTGGTTATCTTACAATGGATAAAATTGTGAGTATTACCTGAATCAATCAACACTACTACCTTTTTATTCTTGATATATCCTTCTATTTTGAGAGTTTGAGGAGTGGTAGTTCCTACCAATGCATTACAATATATGGTCGGATTCATTTCTACTTTCTCTGGGATTGGTTCCTAGTGTATATCCTACTCTTTTAATGTTTCTTGTTCGTTTTCTTCCTCCTCTTCACACTCTATGTAGAATAATTTCTTCTCATCACACTTATGACGTTTAGTGTATTTTCTATCACAACTGTAACAAAGCCATTTTTCTTGTTTTTCTTCCAATTGTTGTGGCATCAACCTTGTAGGTTGTGGGAGGCTAGTAGCAACAACACTTCCATATTTATAGTTGTGAGTGGTAGACTTCCTTGTTTCCATAATTTTTCTTTCAACTTTTCCTGCTACCCTGAATTTCTTCTACAATGAATCAAGTTCCCAAAGGTGAACCTCATGTATGAAGTTATCCTTAAAATTCCCTATGAATACATCAACCCTATGCTCTTATGGAATATCAGTTAACCTAATATTCAATTTTTGGAAGTCCTCAATGTGCTCCGCCATTGAACCCTTTTGTTTGAGATTTATCAATTGGCTAAAGAAGGTGTTTCTTTTTGTATCCTCATAATGTGCTATCATTTCCTCTGTAAAAATTGAACAAGTGAAAAGTGGTTTACAAGAAAAAATCCATCGATACCATACAAATTGATTGGGTTCTAAATATAAAGTTACAATGCGTACATTTTGTGTGTGTTGCACATCATTTATATCAAAATATTGCTCCATATGTAGTATCCATGTTACCAGATCCTTACCATAAAACTTCCTCATATCTATATTTGCAATGTGATGTTTCTTAAACCCCACTTTAGAGTCTCTAAAATCATAATTCATATTCCTTTTTTCCTCATCATGATTTTCATGGATTACCTTGTCACCACCAGGAAGCCTTTCTTCCAATAACTTTTTCAAACCTTCCTTCAAACCTTCCATGTCTACTTTCAAAACATTCATGTCACCTTTTAAACCATCCATGTCTCCTTGTAAACCATCCATGTCATCTTTGGTTTCACTTTTTGAGAATGAAATTTGTTGCACTTTGTCTCATAATTTTGATATATGATGTTGCAATTCTTCTCCTTCATGCATCATAGTAGAGCTTTATGAGGGCTTAATGGGTGTAGAATTCTTTTGTTTAGGAGGCATTTTAGAACCCAATACTGATATCTATACTTCAATGATCTAGGTGGCTCTATAAATTCTCATAATTTAGAAGTGGCTTTGGAAAAGCTCAAAAATCAAAGTTCTCACAAGTTATTGAAACTAGAACCAAGTCGTATAGCTCGACGAGAATTCTTTTATGATGCAAATGGTGCCTCGATCCAAGTGCATATGAGAAATGCGTTATAGTTTGAATTTTGACAAGAAAGGCAAAAAGAGGGGCCCAAATTGTGCCACATGGCATCCCAATGAGCAGTTGGGACCCACGGGGTTACATGGTGGAAAACTGGCCACTCAGTCATTAGCACTTGGCACCCAGACATTGGTCCTTATTCCTACAAAGAGACAAAACCACCAAAAATAACATGGGACTGTAGGTTTGAACTTGTGACTCGCTCCCTCCAGCGCCTTCACACCAACGCGACAACCATGGTGGCCCAAGCTAGGACCTTGGTTAATCCTCTTGAATTTTGATATAACATCCCTACGTTTTACCACATGGGGCCAACGAAGGTCAATCAGATAGAATGGAGGTTGAGAGAAGTAGGGCGGAACCCTGACACAGTGACCGAGGTGGAACCATGATAGCATGATTTTCGAGAGGGAGGAATCTTACACGAATATTTCTTTTACAAAATCTTGAGGAATCTAAAAGATTCCCTTGGAGTTTGATTTTTTTATAGAGTCAAAACTCTATCAATGTTATACTCATTTTTCCGGGTTTTCCACAAGGAATCTGATTGTGTGATTGGTTTTTTGATATGAGCAACATATCTTCATTCAACTTGCAGAGGGGAATCTTTGTGGAATCCTGAGGAATCTAAAATATTCCTTCAGGGCCATATTTTGATAGTTTAAGAACTAGCCTGACTTTATACTCAAATTAATCAGTTTTTCACAAGGATTGCAATGGTCAACTCAAAATCATCGCCTGAGTAACAAAACTCCAGTCAATTAGTGAGAAGGAATATTTGGGGATATCTTCGAGATTCCCAAGGGTCTAGATTTTGATGGTGTCAGAAAGGGGTCGAGTTTATGTTATGAAACCAACTCAAGAAAAGATAGAAAAGATAGATCAACGCCTTAGAATTCAGCCTCTTCGAGGGGGCAACCTCCTTTACATTACATAAACGAACAATTCTTGGATTATACAAATGAAAAGACCTCCTTTCTATATATAGGAGTCTAAGGGGTTATAACATAATCAGAGCCGACATAACAATAATAATGTAAGGGCACAATAATAACAATAGTGGGCTTCTATGTGGCATAATAGTAACAATATGGGCACTACATGGGTACATCAATATAATAAGTGGGTTATACTAACAACAATAGGGGGTTACACTAGTAGTATAGGGGCCTAACATGCCCCTCTCCTTCAAAAAGCGTTGTCCTCAATGCTTGAGTAGTTCTTGATGCTTCTGTATAAAATTCTTGTCCTCCCATGTGGAATATTCAGCGGGTAAGTTCTTCCACTTGATGAAATACTCTGAAATTGATCGATTTCGTAGCTGTTGGGTTCTTGTTTCTGTGACTGATCCAAGTTCCAATATGATTTTTCCTTCCTCTTCAATTTCTGACAATATTGCTTGAATTGGGATCTTTTGCAACTTTTGAATAAGTGGCCATACTTCTTCGTCCTTCTTCCATTCATCCCTTGCTTCGTTTATCCAATTTGGTTGGATAATATAAATAGCAAAAAACAATGCTTCCACATCCTCATCCTTGAAGAGTATTCTCATTCGGTAAGGTCGCCATTTTTTAAGTGCATGTAGTATTGCCAACATTTCCTTCTCATAAACAGCTTGGTTGAGATGTAGCAGTAAAAATACCCAATCACCTACATCAAAACATTTTTCACTACGATGTTGATCTACCTGTTGTTTCTTTGATTTTGCACCGAAGTGGCGTTATCCTTTAAAAGTTGGAGAATTTTTTGTTGATGCTCGATGTGATCTTTCTCTGCTTGAACCTTTTTCTTCTTGATATGTCCTTCTATCTTTTGAGGAGTGGTAATTTCTTCCCGTCCTTCACAAGATATGGTCGGATTCATTTCTTGATGCTCAATGTGATCTTTCACTTCTTGAACATTTTTCTTCTTGATGTGTCCTTCTATCTTGATAGTTTGAGGAGTGGTAATTTCGTCCATTGAATTACAAGATATGGTTGGATTCATTTCTTCTTTCTCGATGTGATCTTTCACTACTTGCACCTTTTTCTTCTTGATATGTCCTTCTATCTTGAGAGTTTGAGGAGTGGTAATTCTTTCCAATGCTTTACAAGATATGGTCTGATTCATTTCTTCTTTCTCTGGGGTGGTGTCCTGGCGTATATCCTCTTCTTTTGATGTTTCTTGATCCTTTTCTTCCTCCTCTTCATATTCTATGTAAAATAATTTCTTCTCAGCACACCTATGACCTTTAGTGCATTTGCTATCACAATTGTAACAAAGCCCTTTTTCTCTTTTTTCTTCCAATTGTTGTGGTGTAACCCTTGTAGGTTGTGGAAGGCTGGGAGAAACAACACTTCCATCTTTATAGTTGTGAGGGGTATGCTTCCTGGTTTCCATAATTTTTCTTCCCATTATGTCACAAAGCCCTTTTACTCTTTCCAATTGTTGTGGTGTTGCTCTAAAGAAGGTGTTTCTCTTTGTATCCTCATAATGTGCTATCATTTCCTCCGTGAAAATTGACCACGTAACAAGTTTTTTACGAGAACAAAGCGCTTCATACCATAAAAATTGATCTGGTTCTAAATATGAAGATGCAATACATACCTTTTGTAACAGTTGTACACCATGTAGATCAAAATATTGCTCCATTTGAAGTATCCAATTTACCGGATCCTTGCCATCAAACTTCCTCATCTTGCTTTTTCTTGATTTTAGGAGCTCGACCTTGAAACAACTGTAACTCTGTACTTTTCAATCACCTAGTTCTGAATTTGTAACCTACAATATCCCTCTGTGTCCTCTTTCCAATGCCACAAGTCTGACCCAAATTGGATTCTCCAAGGAAGAGTTATGCTAAATCTCCCACAGTGACTTGATTATAGACTAGTTTAGTAGAGCAAACTTGTACGACGTGCCACGAGTCACTGTTTCAACCTTTGGATTTGAAAAACACCCACAAGAAACTAAAGTCCGTCCTCTTTCTATACCTTCTTACGAAACTTCAATTTGATGCTCAGAAAGAAAGTTATGATGATTTTCCCCAGGTCACCTGTTTTGAGTGTAATTCAGGAGTCTGCAAAAAGACAAACTTCCTCAGATCATATCTCCGAAAATATCACGCGAAAAGTTTTGAAATTTGGACCCAAGGTTCAGCGCAATTTCTTCTCAAATGGGGTTTTTTTGCGACTTCTGAAACGTCACCGAAATAAAGTTATAGCGAAAATTCCACGATGACCTGTTTGGAGCAGCGAAACCCTAGAATCCAAAGCTCTGATACCAAATGTTATGAAACCAGCTCAAGAAAAGATAGAAAAGAAAGATCAACGCCTTAGAATTCAGCCTCTTCGAGGGGGCAACCTCCTTTACATTACATAAATGAACAATTCTTGGATGATACAAATGAAAAGACCTCCTTTCTATATATAGGAGTCTAAGGGGTTATAACATAATCAGAGCCGACATAACAATAATAATGTAAGGGCACAATAATAACAATAGTGGGCTTCTATGTGGCACAATAGTAACAATATGGGCACTACATGGGTACATCAATATAATAAGTGGGTTATACTAACAACAATAGGGGGTTACACTAGTAGTATAGGGGCCTAACAGTTTACATTCATTTGACACAATTTCATGCCACAAATTCAATGGTGCAGTCCATTTCTTCAGTAGAACTATGCATGTTCAGGCCATCCACGGAAATGAATGTATAAATTGCCTTATGTACATGCATGTAATTTGATTTTTTCTAAATATTAATGAAAGCGGCATTCCTATTTTGAGCAGAGCCTGGAGACGTAGCCCACACTGGGTGAACTCCGTTATCAATATGTTGTGTTTTGATTCTCATGATTTCCTTTCATTTCCAATTATGTTACGTGTATGCCTTTTATGATTCATGCTCTTTTCTATACGATTATTAATGCATCAATGAAGTAAAAATATCTAGATCAAGTTTGGTATTAGAGTAGGTCTTCTGTTGATGTGAATTGCAAGTGCATAATAACCATGGGAAAGCTCCAAAAAGGTGAAGGATAAATTAAGTTCTTTGATCCAGAGGTGGACCGAGCAACTCGAAGATGGAAAATGGCAGATTGAGATGCTCATTTGGAGGAAGAGAAAAACTATAGCAAGGCCTTTTATGCCATGGCAGAAAAAGTGGACAAATTGTTTACAGAATATGAGAAGAAAATGAAGAAAGAAAAGAAAGAATTGGATGATCATAACTCGGTAAATCATGAAGGTGGAGGAGAAGAGCCCCTTTCCTCTCCATCCTAGAGTGAAATTTCTTCTTCTTCCTCTTCTCGTCATTCTAATAGGCATCATAAGAATGCATCTAAAAATCCATTTTTTAAGTTAGATGTCAAGCTTGATTTGCCTTTGTTTAGTGGGGAATCTAATGCAAAAAATCTAGATAATTGGATCATACAGGTCTAAGTGTATTGTCGCATACAACGAATCAATGAGGATGAAGCCAAGATCCAACTAGAATCTCTTTGACTTAGTGGAACTGCTCTCGTCTGGTGGGAAGGAAAACTGGAAAAGGGTGGTAAGAGTAGTCGTAAGCTTCTTTCATCTTGCTCTGAGTTTGTTTTTGCTTCAAGAGGATAGTTTTACCCATTGGGATACAAAAAGAAATCCATGATGAAATGACAACATTTGAAACAAATTGAAGGTCAAAATGTTGATAATTTCACATAGGGGTTTAGGAAAAAATCATTAGCATTTAATGTTGCACTAGACACTTCTAAGGCATTGTTGAAATATATTGGCTCTTTGCATAGTTATTTGCATCATTCATTGTTATTATTTGAACCTACGACTCTTGATGAAGCTAGTATGAAGGTTGTACATCTTGAAAGTAGGGAGAAGCATGAGTAAGAAAACCACCCAAAGAGGATAGAAACAACTAAGAGAAAGGAATCAAATCTCTCTTATACTCATTGTGAAAAATAAGGGCATGATGAAGAACATTGCCAGAAACTACATCCGAAATTGTGGCCAAAGAGAAATGACAGAAGGCAAATTGCGGATTCAATTATGCAACAAGACCAAGAATCTAAATCAAGGATGATGAGAAGATCATGGATGAAAAACTTATAGGTGTTGGACCAATCGACCTGGGATCAAAACCATGTGATGAAATGAAGGTTGCATCTCTTGGTATTACAAAATATGCACATATTAACTTGGGCTCTGATTCGAGAGAAGAGACAAAGATTTTAGCAGATGTTCTGCCCAAAATGAAGAGAGTGACAAGTGTTGCATGGCTCCAAGAAATCAAACAAATCAAACAAATAATTCATGCGGACAATTTTGAACTAAAGAGACTCCTACAAGAAGCAAAGAAGGAGAAACAAAGGTTGCAACATTAGTTACAAGCCATGGAGGAGGCCTTGGAAGTTGCATCATAACAAGCATGAGGTAAAAAGTGATTCTTACATTTCATGTTATTTTTATGATAATGATTTCACTACTTTTGATAAACATACTACATGAATTGGATAAAAATTGTTGAAGAAGATAGGGTATCAAGGGAAAGGCCTCAATACTAATAGCTGGGGCATTGTGAATCCCATCAAAGTGGAGGAATTTCCTTGTTATGTAGGACTTGGGTATGTCATAAAAGAGATTGGAGAATGCTCCAAGATAACCAGTGACCAACCAACGAAGAATGATGCGAGCACCTCATCCAATTCCATTGCTAGTGACAATTTCACAGGCACTAATTAGGGGCACACCAGGAATAAGCATTCCAAGATGATGTAGAAAGTTTGGAGGATAAAGAATAATTGTAGTTGCTGCAACAAGGATGGACACCAAGGATCCATATAATGTTAGATACTCCATGCCCATAAATAACCTCTGAAGAAACCAGCTGGTGAAGATGTTCAACAAGTGAATTTTCCATAGGGAGATGACCCATTCACCTTGATGACTAAGAGATGGTTTTACTAGATTTGTTAGTTTTTCATGGCCACATTTTATAAATCATGTGTTGTGATATAATTGTAAAAGTGATGATGTGTTTTCCATCTCTTATTAAAGTAATGATGATGTTTTTGGTCATCTATCGATAGTTAGGGTATCGGTTTCTATTATGATGTAAACTTGATCAAAGAGTGTGTGTTATAAACTCTTGGCAAGTATAGGGATGCTTGGGTCATGACTGGTCATGTAATTGAGCATGTAGTTTGAAAAATATTTTCCTACAAGTCTATAAAGGATGCAGGTGTCGGTTCATCACTTATGGCTCTGAAGAACAAGGGTGAAGGAGAAGGAAGTGTGACCTTCCAAGACATTTGTTGTACAGATAATGTAACATAGCAAATGCATATAGTTTTCATGCTTTTGGAGGACCAAAAGCTCCTTAGTGGGGAGGAATAGTCCAGGTGGCTACATAAATGCTTAGAATTTAGAAGTGGCTTCGGAAAAGACCAAAATTCATAGTTTTCACAAGTTATTGAAACTAGGATGGAGTCACAGAGCTCGGCAAGAGATTTCCAACGATGAAAACCACGCTTCAATCCAAGTTCGTATGAGAAACATATTACAGTTTGAAGTTTGACAAGAGAAGTAAAAAGAGAGGCCCACATTGTGCCACATGGCATCCCAATGAGTAGGTGGGACCCACAGGGTTACGTGGTGGAAAAATGGCCACTCAGTCATTGACACTTGGAACCCAAACATCGGCTCCTTATTCCTACAAAGAGACAAAAGAAATATTGTTAAAATACCAAATAAAACAATATATATATATCTATATATATATATATATATATATATATATATATATATATATATATAAACCATATAAAAATATGGTATATTAAAATCTTATTAAATCCAAAAAAAACATTATAAAACGAATGTAGAAATTTCCCACTGTAGATCACCAGATAATGCAATATACTAAAGAAAAATACTTCATCTACTTCTACAAACAAACTTGCAGAAGCTTAATCGATTTTGAGCAAGATCAAATAGAACACATATAACAGAGAATGAGAAATCAATAACACATAAACACAAAAGAATACTATGGGGAAAGCCTTAGTTTAAAACCCTGATATCTGTATTATCATACAAGTGGAAATATCTCAGGATTACACAAAGCTTTATCTCACAAGCTATCCAGCTCTCAGTACAATACCTCAATGTTGCTCATAGACTAAATAGACACAACATATGCCTTCCCTCAGTCCTCCAAGCTTCCTATTTCCTTGCACAGTTTCTCCTGGGTCCTGTGGCTGCCACCTGTGTGAATTCACCTCTCACACAACTCACCAAACTCAAAAGTAACTGTGCAATCTCCAAGGAATGAATTCCTTCTGCATGCAAGAGATATCCTCAATGGAATATTCCTACAACTGATACTACACTGTCCCATCATCTGATCTCAATTGGGTCTCTGACTTAACTGACATGCATGAGTTATTTATGAGAGAATATTCAGTTATCTGAAGTACAGTAGTTACATGCATGCATGCATTAACTAACCGAACTCACAATGAGTTCCACAAACTGTTGGAACTAATCTAACTGGACTTCACTCAATCAACTGAGCTAACTAATCACAACTCAAAGTACAACTCATCCTGATCTCCTTAATCAAGTGATAACTTCCTTAATCAAAGGGATAACTGTTGCATGTATTCACAAAGACTTCATGTTTGATTTTCTCTAGCTAATTAACTCAAGATGAATTAATTAATTATTTTTCAAATCGCTGCTAAGATCAAATTCGAATTTTAATTCTCAATTTTAGTTTAGGGACTAACTAAAACTAGAATGTATCCTGAAATTCTATTTATAGCAATGTTATTTTTAGTACTTCTATATTTAACATTTCTTGTTGCTATTTTCAACATTCCCTCTCAACAAGAAAGGGATTATCTATCACCCTAATCCCGTCTCTGTGGAACTCGAATTTGCATTTTGACAATGCCTTAGTCAAAATATTTGCATCCTGCTCCTCAGTCGAAACATACAGCAACAACATGATTCTCTTCACCACACAGTCTCAAAGATGATGATACCGGATATCAATATGTTTGGACCTGTCATGAAATATTGGATTCTCATTGATACAACTTTGATTATCACAATAGATCACAGTTGGATCCATCCACTGACCAAACAATCCAACTAGAATTTTCTGCATCCAAATGGCCTCATGTGTTGCCTGACTAGCAGCCATGTATTCAGCTTCTGAGCTAAGTGCAACTGACCTCTGTTTCTTGCTATACCAACAAACTACTGCTAAACCAAGGTTGAAAATTCCTCCTGAAGTGATCTTCCGGTCTGATGGACTCCCTGCCCAATATGCATCTATGAAGCCCTAAAGTTTCACTCCATTTGTCCATCTATACCACAATCCATACTGAGATGTGCCTCTGAGGTATCTCAGCACATGTTTTGCTGCCTTCCAAAATAGCTTGGTAGGCTGAACCATAGCTTGACTCAGCTGGTTCACCGCAAAGCACAAATGTGGTCATGTGTTCACTAGATACATCAATGAAGCCACAAGCTGTCGATAAATAGTAGCAACTACTACCTCACCTAAAGTAGCATCCTCCTTCCTCCAGTTACCTGCTAGAGGAGTCTTCATGGGCTTTCACTTCTCCATGTGGAATCACTTTAGTATCTCATTGGCATACTTGCCTTGAGACACAAACACTTCCCCATCCTTCCGCCACACTTCCATGCCTAGAAAGTAGTACATAAGACCCATGTATTTCATCTCAAACTCTCTTGCAAGGTCCTCCTTGCAAGACTTGATCAACTGATCATCACCTGTCAATATTAGATCATCAACATAAAGAACAATGATCAATGGCTTACCTTCTACCATGATGTGGTAAGGGTTCACATCCGCTTCACTCTTTATGAAGCCCAAGCCAGTGAAATAGATGTCGATCCTGGTGTACTAAGCATGAGGTGCTTGCTTCAGCCCGTACAAGGCTCTCTTGAGTCGGCACACATGTGACTCACAATCGAAGGTCTCAAATCCTTCTGGTTGCTCAATGTACACATCTTCCTCAATCTTGCCATTGAGGAATGCAATCTTCACATCCATCTGATGGATCTTCCAACCCATCTGAGCTGATAGTGCCAACAACGATCTGATATATGAGTCCCTTGCTACATGAGAAAAGGTCTCATCATAGTCGATCCCCTCGACCTATGAGAAACCATGGGAAACAAACCTTGCCTTATGTTTCTCCACACTGCCATCAGCTGCTTGCTTTACCTTGTAAATCCATCGGGAACTCACCACTGACTTGTCCTCTGGTCTTGGGACAACATCCCAAACACTGTTCCGAATGATGGAGTCGTACTCCTCCACCATAGCATCAACCCAGACTAGCTGCTACGATGCTTCCTCAAAGGAAGAAGGTTCAGTCTCTACACACTCCCGAACCAGGGCCATGTAACCAGTGTACCGCTCAGGTGATCTCCTTTGTCTGCATTGAGAGGATGGTTATCTCCCATTCTCTCTCACATCCATCACCAATCTGTCAACTTCCCTTGAGTGTTTCCACCCATCTCTGGAAGACTCCGCATGAGTGGATGTCTCCACTCCTGGATCCTCTACATGTGGCTGCTCCTCATTAGTGTGAGGCTCCTCCTCCTTAGGAACCAAAAGTCCCTCCAATGCATGCAACTTGAGCTCCCTATCAAGGGACACTCACATGGCTTTCTGCTCGTCGAACTTCAGATCTCTGCATACCACTGTCCTCTGACTAGTAGGCAAGAACACCTGATAGTTGTGGGGTGTATCTGTGTACCCCACAAGTATCCCTAACTCAGCTGTTGGATCTAGCTTCTTCCGGGCATCTTTGGTCACATGGAAATAAACCGATGATCCAAATATCCTAAAGTGACTCACATCTAGTCTCTTCCCAGAAAAGGCCTCCACTATTGTCTTCATCCCCAGTATACGATGTGGACTTCTATTCTATGAGTATACTGCTGTATTGCATGACTTAGCCCACAAATGAAGTGGTAGGTTTTGGTCATGAAGCATCACCCGAGCTGCTCCCACAATCAATCTGTTTTTCCTTTTGGCCACCCCATTCTGTAGTGGGTTATGGGGTGTCGTCAACTCCCGTTTAATTCCTTTTGCTACATAGAAGTCCTTAAACTATTGGGAGACATACTCTCCACCATTGTTGCTTCACAAGGCTCTTATTTTCTTCCCAGATTCTTTCTCAACCAAGGCTTTGAACTCACAAAACCTTGAGAAGGTTTGATCCTTCTTTTGCATGAAGTAGATCCAACATCTATGAGAAAAATCATCAATAAAAATAACATAGTACCTTTGTTAGAAGTGGAGGCTGTAGAGAAAGGTCCACACACATCTATATGAACTCTCTCCAGGATTTCTCCAACTCTACTGTCTCGATCCTAAAAGGAAGATTTTGCATACTTACCTAATGTACAACATTTGCATGTATCCACTTGCTCCAGTTTGCCCTTGGGAAGTCTGGTAGAAATCTGTTGCATGATTTTTAAGGCCCCATCATGCAAGTGGCCCAATATTCTATGCCATAGCTCGCCAACATCTTGGATGTGCACCAACTCTGCCTTAGAACTCAATGCAACACAGTCATCTACTGTCAGCTTGTAGAGATTCTTTACTCGAATCCCAATCCTCTTGGTCTATCCAGTGTCGATATTCCTTAGGAATGCCTTTCCTTTACTAATGACTACATCATAGCCTTTGTCTTCCAGCATAGTGATGGACAAAAGATTCTTCTTCAGACCAAGCACACACTTTACATCAGTCAGGGTGAGAGGAGCCCCATGCTCCCTCTAAAACACACCCGTACCTTCACCTGAAACATGGTACTTTCCATCATCACCCATCTCGATGAAAATCTGGAGGTCCTTCTCCTCCAAGGTACTGAATAGACTCTTGTCGTCGGTCATGTGGAATGAAGCTCCACTAGCCAGGTACTAAACACAACCCACCATCAATGAAACCATGCATGTGATGAGGGTGAAATCCAATTCGAACTATGAGGCTAGTGCCTCACCATCTGATCCTTTCGAGGATCCCTTCTTGGATTTATTCTGTGGACAATTCGTAGCATAATGGCCCACCTCATGACAATGAAAGCATCACACTTTCGATTTGTCAATCTTCTTCTCACCATGGGAAGAACTCGATTTGGAATGGGACACCTTCCCCTTCCCTTTCCTCGCCTTACTCACTAAGGCTAGATTTTCTTCATCATCTTGCTTTGATGAAGATCCATCTCTGGTGCTTCTTCTTATCTCCTCCTGCATTAGATCCGACCAAAGTCGTTCCCAATCTAGCAGTTTCTCTCTTCCATTTACTGAGTCTTAGTAGCTATGCCAGCTCTTAGGAAGACCGAGGAGAGCAAGACTTACCATGTCATCATCAGTTTTCATGATCCCTACACTTCCAAGCTCATCCCTGTAGGTGGTGAGCTTGTTCAGATATGTAGAGATTGTGTCGCCCTTTTCACACTTGATTTTCTGAAACTTGTCTTTCAGCACTAGCTTCCTCTGATTGTTGTTGTTCTGACATAGATCCTTCAATGTTTTCCACATTGAAAACATGTCTCCTTCCCATGGAGACTCAAGACTATGTGGTCTCAAACTCCCACCAGAAGAATCCTCCTCGCTCTAGCCACACATTTCTTCCATTCCGCCAATTCTTGGGCATTAGTAGCTGCTGGCTTAGGGACTTCTTGATCAATGAAGTCCTTCAAACCATTGTCCTCTAATACCACTTCCATGCGATCCTTCCAGGCTATATAATTCGAGCTGCCATCAAGGGCATACTCAAGTCTCAAACCATTGAACACCATTGGTGAAATTTGAGATGTGATAAGAATTCGATTTCTATAATCAGGAACTTCAAACTTTGAACTTCTCCCTTCTTTGTATACTATTCTTCACTTTGATCACCTTTGCTCTGATACCATGTAGAAATTTCCCACTGTAGATCACCAGATAATGCAATATACTAAAGCAAAATACTTGATCTACTTCTACAAACAAACTTGTGGAAGCTTAATCGATTTTGAGCAAGATCAAATAGAACACATATAACAAAGAATGAGAAATCAATCACACATGAACACAGAAGAATACTCTGGGGAAATCCTTAGCTAAAAACCCTAATATCTGTATTATCATACAAGTGGAAATATCTTCAGATTACACAAAGATTTAGCTCACAAGCTATCCAGCTCTCAGTACAATCCCTCAATGCTGCTCATAGACTAAATAGACACAACATATGCCTTCCCTCAGTCCTCCAAGCCTCCTATTTCCTTACACAGTTTCTCCTGGGTTCTCTAGCTGCCACCTGTGTGAATTCACCTCTCACACAACTCACCAAACTCAAAAGTAACTGCACAATCTCCAAGGAATGAATTCCTTCTGCATGCAAGAGATATCCTCAATGGAATATTCCTACAACTGATAGTACATTGTCCCATCATCTAATCTAAATTGGGTCTCTAACTGAACTGACATGTAGGAGTTATTTATGAGAGAATATTCAATTATCTAAAGTACGGTAGGTACATGCATGCATGCATTAACTAACTGAACTCACAATCAGTTCCACAAATTGTTGGAACTAAGCTAACTGGAATTTACTCAGTTAACTAAGCTAACTAATTACAACTCAAAGTACAACTCATCCTGATCTCCTTAATCAAGGGATAACTTCCTCAATCAAAGGGATAACTATTGCATGTCTTCACAAAGACTTCATGTTTGATTTTCTCCAACTAATTAAATCAAGATGAATTAATTAATTATTTTTCAAACAATTGCTAAGATCAAATTCAAAATTTTAATTCTCAATTTTAGTTCAGGGACTAACTAAAATTGGAATGTATCCTGAAATGCTATTTATAGCAATGATATTTTTAGCACTTCTATATTTAGCATTTCTTGTTGCTATTTTCAATAATGAAAAAAAATAAATAGATTTTCAACGTGGTATTTCGGTGGTAACGACCATAAACGACAGGGCCTACAGGGGTCAAAGCTGTGCTGACCCCAATACCAAACAACACGCCACTTCAACGCAACTGAAACACCATTTACCACGGCCCTCCCATTAAATTAATGCTTCAAAAAAATTGTTATAACAAACCACCAAAAATAACATGGGTCCACAGGTTTGAACTCATGACCCACTCCCTCCATTGTCTTCACACCATTGTGACAACCAAGGTGGCCCAACTTGGAACCTTGGTTAATTTGCCCAGATTTTGATATAAAAGCCCTGCATTTTACCACATGGCGGCCAATGGAGGTCAAGCAGACGAAATGAAGGTCAAGAGCAGCAGGGAAAAACCCGGACATGGTGACCGAAGCAAAACCATGACAGCACAATTTTTGAGATAGGGGGAATCTTGCAGGCATATTCCTTTTGTAGAATCTTGAGGAATCTAAAAGATTCCCTTAGAGGCTGATTTTTTGATAGAGGTAGAATTATATCAAATTTATACTCATTTTTCTTAGTTTTCCACAAGGAATCTGATGGCGTGATCAGTTTTCTGATATGAGGAGTAGATCTTCAGTCAAATTGCATAGAGGAATCTTTGTGGAATCCTTGAGGGCCAAATTTTGATAGTTTTAGAACTAGGCCGACTTTATACTCAAATTACTCATATTTTCGCAAGGATCCCAGTGGTGAAATTAGAATTATCATCTGAGTCGTAGAACTTTAGTAGACCAACGAGAAGGAATCTTTGGGGAATCTTTGAGATTCCCGAGGGCCCAGATTTTGACAGTGTCAGAAATGGGTTGATTTTATAGTTATTTGACATGATTTCATGCCATGAATTCAACATTGTTCTCCGTTTATTTAGCATAACTGTGCATTTTTAGACCATCCTTGGAAATGGAGGTATAAGTTGCCTTTTGTAAATGCATGTAATTTTATTTTTGTAGTGGCCTCCCCACTTTGCGTAGGGCCCAGAGACATAGCCCACACTGGGTGAACTTCGTTATCAATCTGTTGTGCTTCGATTCTCATGATTTCCTTTCATTTCTGATTATGTTATGTGTATGGATTTTATGATTACATATTCTTTTATATGTGATTCTAAATGCATCAATCAAGTAAAAATATTTGGATCATTCAATATGCCCTTGTAATCACTTCAAACTGTTTTTTCAAATAAAAGTTATGCAATTTAAAAAAAATACGCACCTTTTTCTTACTTTTAGAGCTTGATTTTTAAACGGTTGTAACTCTATAATTTCATATCTTCAAGGTTTGAACTTTAGTCTTGTGGTAGCCATATGAATATTCTTTCAAATGCCACAAGTAAGAACAATATTAGATTCTTCAATATAGAGTTATGTGATATCTTCCAAGATGACCTAATTATGGAATGGTTCAGTAAAGCGAACTTGTACAGAGTGCCACATGTCACTTTTTTTACTGTTGGCCCTGAAAATGATACACAAGAAACAAGAGTTTGTGAACTTTCATTCATGGTTAATGAAATTCAAATCTAATGCTAGAAGAGAAAGTTATGACGAGTTTCCCTAGGCCACATGTTTGAGATTGAATTCTAAAGCCTGCAAAAACCATAACTTCCTTAGGTCATATCTCTGAAAATATAATGAACCAAGCTTTGAAATTTTAACATGAAGTTCATCAAGATTTTGGCTTCACGTGGTAAAAATTTTAGCTTCTGAAGCCCCTAGACAAATGTTATAGCGAGAATTCCAAGATGACCTGTTTGAAGAAGTGAAACCCTAGAATCCAAAGCTCTAATAGCAAACGTTATGAAACCAGCTCACAGAAAAGATGGATAAATGACTTAAAAAAATATCCTCTTCGAGGGGGAAACCTCCTTTATATTAAATAAATGAAAAATTCTTAGATGATTCAAATGATAAGACCTCCCTGGGATATATAGGAGTTTAAGGGGTCACAATATAATCATAACCTACATAACAATAATGATGTAAGGGAACAACAATAACAATAGTGAGCTTCTATGGGGAACAACAATGACAACATGGGGGATACATAGGCACAACAATAAAAATACGGGGCTACATTAATAAAAATAAGGGGAATACACTAATATTATAGGGACCTAACAACCTTGCATATTCTCCATTGCAATTCACCTCTGCAGTAATGGTTAGTGGACATATTCATGACCTGAAGGGCATAATTATGATTTTCATGATTACTTCATGAAGTACCTTATGAACTTTGTTGACGAAATCTATTTGGAATGCAATGATTGAAGAATGATTTCATGATTAAGTTTTGTTTTATGCATCTCAAGTAGGGTTTTCATTTTGAACATTGTTATTTCTATTGCATAAACTAGGTTTAATTTTCATGCAACAGTTACATTTTTCAAATAGAATAGCATTTACATTCATGTAAGTAGGTTAAAATTTACATTTATTCAAAGTAGAGTAACATTTCCATTCTTTCATATAGATAATAATTTCCATTTCTGCAATTAGTTTAGGCTTGATTCCATGATATTCACTCCATTGCATCATATCAATGAAAGAATCACACATTTCATGTTGCACATATAGTGTCGACACCTCTTAAGTTTGTACAAACCCCATGTTGATAATTTAAGTTGGTAGCCTCGGGATTTGCAACATTATTGTTGCAATACTGTGTCTCTTCACTTTTCCGCGTTGTTGCTCGAGAGGTGTCAAAGTATGCATTTTATTCTTCCATAGTTGATTCAATTCTTTTACTTTTTGGAAAACCACACAAAAATTTCATTACATGTCTTTCATTTCAAAAATTGAAAATTGCATTATATTACTGCTTTCATTCAAAAAATCATAAAAACAAAAAAAATATTTAATACCACACCTGCCATTTGATCATGTGGTGTAGTAAGAACCACATCACCATCCACTTTAGAGGGTAGAAGAAAAATTGGTGGCTAAGAAGGTAGAAAAATGGATGGAGATGATGACAATGAAGAATATCATCTTGGATTTACCATTCAAGATACTAATATCACTGTTCAAATGAAGAACATCCTTCCATATTTCCTTCCCAAATTCCATGGTATGAGGTTAGAGGATCTGGAAACCTTTGTCTTTGAATTTGAAATCCTTTGTAGATCTTATGGTTACTTACTAAACACTCAAAAGTTGAGATTTCTTCTGACAACATTGAAGGATATAACTCTTAAATGGTTCATGAGTTTAAGGACTAATTCAATAATATCATGGGATGATACACAAAATATATTTTTAGTAAAATATAAATAGCATGCTCTTAAAGAAGAAATCTTTAGAATGAATCAAAAAGAATATGAGAACCTTGACGATCTAATAAACATATTTATGTATAATGTTAAGAGGGAAAATTACATCATTTAGGATTTGACACGCTAAAATCCCTCTTACTTCGAACAATTGGGGATGAGTGGATTGATCTCCTTAATCTCATGAGTAGAGGTGATGCATACCAATTATAATTTGAAGAAATTTTTGAAACATGCAAGATCATCTCAACATGAAGGGAAAGGGTAAGTAAATCAACATCAAGATCGGTAAGTCAAGATGAAATTGGAAATTTTCTTGATAACTTTAAAACAAAAATTCTTGGAAATATAAGTGAACAAGTAGAAATGTTAAGAATGAAAAATGACCAAAAAGAGGATGATGATATTTGTGTTATCCATGCAGAATTACATGCTACCAAATATTTCCCATCATTACTGAGGTTTAAGGAAGTTTACCAGGAGGACAATGGAGCAAGTCAATCACAAAAGAAGTTATGTTATGTAGCTCAAAGAAGACCATGGCAGCCTAGTCAACTTGATATGATGCAACAACCTAATTCACAATTTCAAGGTTATGCACATCCATATCAAAGTAATTGGAACACCCCTTTTCCTTAGAAACCTTGGCCATCTCAACCCCAAAACTAATCTTGGCAACAAGGCTGGAAAGAACCTTATGGGATAAATCCACAATATCCTCAATGTTTTCCTCAATATCCTCCATACCCAACTCCATGTTATCCCAACCATCCACCACCACCACAACCACAACCCCAACCACATCAATCTCAAATATTCACTCCCACTCAACTACATGTATCACATTTTAAGGAGAGAAACCATTAGATCCTGGGATTGAATATGTTCTATTATGCTTACCATCAGATCGTTTAGGTGTTCAAGAGAAAAGTTAGAAAAAAGAAGAAGATTTGAATGTCATGGTAGAAGAGGGCAGAAAAAGAGATCCCAATGTGCAATTGGACTAGGGGCCTGACAACTATATTGAAATATGGTTCCAAACCATAATTAAGTTACATCAACACACTCTTCTTCAACAATTCTTGATCTCATCTCAGTCAAAGAAGTTGGTCTCTCATATTCAAGTACATGTCAAATCATAACTTTTGAGCCTACACATGATTTTATCTATTATCTTGATCTGCACATGGCTCTATTCGAATTATTCCTATAGTTGAAATAGATTTTGTTTTTTCAAGTAGAGTAGGATAGAAATAAATAAATAAAAAATGGAAAAAGAGAGAGAGAAAAAAAGAATAAAATCTCAAGTGACAACCTCTTTTGAGGTTCTTGAGATTGGCTCATTTATTGAAAACCTCCTTGAGGGGGTTAGTGGGTTGGCAAGAAAAAAAGGAAAGAGGAAAATATCCTAGGTGAAACCTCCTTTGAGGGGCCTAGGCAGGCCTACTAGTTGAAAACTTCATTGAGGGAGCTAGTAGACTTACGAAAAAAAATGAAAAAAATGAAAAAATAAAAAATAAAAATATTTACTCCCTGATGAATGTAGGTTCTCTCCAACATTTGCAAGCAACAAAAACAAGTTAGCACCAAAAGAAAATTTTGGTCAAAATCTAGTCAAAGGAAGTCAACCTTTGGTTTTCTCCTCCTTTTCCCAGATGCTCCAAAATTATCAAGGCCATGCCAATCCATCGCCCTCATCCATTTCCAACATCCACTGATCATTTCCAAGCCTTTCCCATCCATTTCCCTCACTGTCCCAAAATGCTACAGGAAGGTTCTGTTTTGCTACAGGAGGTTAAAAGACACAAAGAATAAATTATTTTTACCTTATCTTGAAAACCGTGCATCCATTAGTTGTTTTTTTTCATGGGGAGATGCATATGGATGATCGTAACATGTTTAAGGAATTTCAGTAAATTCTAGTGCACACATTTCAAGAAATTTTCCTTTATAACCTACAACCATTTTTAATTTTTCAAGAGATTTGTGCATCCCTTCACAAAGATTGTTTATGGGAGATGCATAAGGATGATGAAAACATTCTCACCAAATTTTAGGTCAGTCCAATCTATTGTTTGAGAGATATGGATAAAAAAAATATGCTACAGGAGCATTCCAGAATTGCTACAAGAGTGACCAAAATTGTTGCAAGAGTGTGATCAGCATAGAGAGAGGGGTCAGATCCTATGTTTTCATTAGGGGAATGGTGAAATAAGTCTACCACAACATCACCCATATTCCACAATTTAGCCACTTCTCCACTCAAATAATCATCTTTGTTAGTCAAAAAGACCTATTTTCATCCCTTCTCCCACAATTTTCACAACAACCAAATCTTTTAATCTTCGTCCACGAGTCTAATATGAATTATCAGAGTTTTTTGATGCATTTATTGAAGGTTATTGTAATCATAGGGAGGTCTATGTGACTAATATAATAAATAATCCAATCATGTAGCAGTCCACACAAGCCCTCCAGAACCATAATCAAAAGCACTTGGAAGCACCAAAATGAAGAATTAACCAACATGAAGCATTGAGGGATCATCTCCTTCATCTCGGGTAGCCACAAAACTACTATAAGGGCTGCTACAAGTATTGGAAACAATCGTAATACTGAGAGGGGGGGTGAATCAGTATTAAGGCTAATTTTAAACTTTTATGCCTATTTACTTTTCTTATTCAAGATTAGAACCCATCCATATAATCAACATCAATATGTAATATGGAAGTAACATGAAATAAACATACAAGCATACACACCATGAGAATCATACATATGAGACACAATGTTTTTCACATGGAAACTCTTTTAGGAAAAAACCACCAAGCTTGTTGTTGTTATTGATGTAAAATAAGAGAGCCTACTCTATTACATCAATCTGTTTTGTGAGTGCGCGCTCATAGGAAGAACCAACTCCCTTTGATTATTTGTTAGCATCGACTAGCAAGAAGCACAAACTCCCTCTTTTGTAGATACCTATCCAACTTACCAGAAGCATCATGTGAGACACTGACCTCGCAAATTTTTTGCAAGCACCAACTTGCAGCTCGTTGGATTTTTGCCAGCCAAATTGCAGGAGGCACCAACCCCCAAGCCTTCTCAAGCACCCACTAGAGATGAATGCACAAACTTCTTATATGCAAGCACCAACCCACACTCAAATAGGAACTATATGTTCTTTATAATTTGGTAGCCACTCTTCTTGATATCAACTATGTTCTATCTGCTCACACTTCTCACTCTACAACAACACATTGATCTACTCAACAACAGTCACTCATCATAGTCCATGTAGCTCTTTTTTATCTTATCTTTATAAGCATACAGTTAGATCTCAGCCTTCTACTCTCCATAGTGCACACTCAGCTCTTGGCCTTTATTCTCTACATAGGCACCTTCAGCCTTTCTTGCAACACAGGTATCATTCACCTTTACTCACAGTGCATAGTCAACTTCTGCCTTTACTCACAACACAATGGAAACTTCTGCCTTTAATCACAACGCATAGGAAACTTTCTCCTTTACTCACAGCGCATAGACAACTTCTGCCTTTACTCACAGTGCATAGGCAACTTATGCATTTACTCATAAGGCACAAGAAACTTCTTCCTTCCTCACATAGTAAATCTCTCAGTGTTGTGGTGTTTTCTTCTAAAGGATGTACGAAAATAACCCACTTAATATCGTAGATGAAAAGTGATCTCAACAATAGAAATGACTGTTAAACATTGTAGATCTGCAGCTATTGAGACAAACAAAACTTGCCAAAATTCTGATCTATGCTGCAATCATAGTTAAATAGAGAAATAAAGAATAATAGCCCCAAAACATCCAATGGAAACTAGATATGTAAAGAATGATTTTATTATAACACCTGTGAAGAGAACAAATATATGTTACCAGTACCCCTCTATGGGATGGGTTCTTTCAACTTCTGTAGAGTCTCTCTCCTCTATAATGCATAAACCCAGCAAAAATATGGTGTGCGGCAATGAAAATAATCAGAGTTACAACAGTGAGTGCAACAATGAAAATAATAAAAAGTGAATAATGAACAGTAAACCCTCCTATTTATAAAAAAATATTGAGTTATCCTCGAATAATGAGCAATAATAAAATATTATTGATCCCATCCTTTGAATTACCACTTGGAATATTTTATTATTTGTTTAGGAGGGAAAAAGTATTTAAACTTTTATTTAGAAATAATAAATAAATAAATTATTTATTTATCATCTCAAGGAATTAGTTAAGAAATAATAAACAAATAATGATTTATTTAATTATTCCTAAGTGATTTAGTCAAATTTGACAAAGAAGAACAATTAATTAGTGATTAATTAACTATTCTTAGAGAAAAATAAGAAAAATAATGATTTATCTATTTATTTTTCATGATTGGGTCAAATTTGACAAGGAATAATAATAAAACAGTGGTTAAATTAATTATTCCTAGAAGAAAATCAAATAAATAATGATGTTTTTAATTATTCTTCATGGGTTTAACTATAAATTACTTAATAAAGGTGGTTTATTAGGTAATTTCTCATACTGAAAGCAATTTTACTATGGTAAAATTGGCTTTACATGATGTACTTCGATTCATCTAGTAAATTAGGTTAGATGATCAATTTTTTGGTGATAACACTCGGGGTCTCTTACCTCTGCATAAGCACTCTTAGACTTTTTCTGCAGAACAAGCTCTCTCTCAGCCTTACATAATAGTGCACTCACACAGAGATTTTTCCACTTAGATCTCTTGCTACAATGTTTCTTCCCCTCATTTTCTCATCTGAGCTCCTCGGTTTTGTTCCTCTGGCTCTCCCCTAATCGATGCTTCCACTCTTTCTTGCATTCACACTTGTGCAAGTGTACCTCGGCATGGCTCTACCATTCTTCTATCACGTATGACTTGATCTTTGCCCCTGCATTAAACATTAGAATGGTCACTTTACTATTCCTCCATATTGAGAATGAATTCTCAGTCCACCTACACACTGCAACCACGCATAATCCTCTTTGTGAACAATAGTCTTGTCACTAAGGCTCTCCATGCTTATTCATGGTTTCACAATACTCCTTGGTTGTACTTTGGCATGGATTCTTTGTGGACCATTGTCCTTGTTGTCGTGTATTAGAGTTTTCTGCTAATCCATCTGAGTCCATGAACCAACTCCATCGATCTGCATTTTTTTCTATGGTAGCCAACCCAGTTAGCCACTTAACTCGCTAAGACATGCATCAACGCACAGGAATAGCTTGTCTCACCTCAAGACAGACCCAACACTCTTTCCTTATGGTCATGGTCCTTACTACCTTGATCCAGTGATCTCTAACAGTCGTCATTTACTTCTGAGACCAACTCCTCTAAGCTCATTTACTCTTCAACTACCAACTCATCCAACCTTCAATACTTATTTGTGCATCTATATCGGATCTTTTACACCATAGTACAATTTCGAAGCCCAAACATCTCGTAACTCTATTAAGAAGATGTTACAATATTACAATATTGTGATTCACCTTTAGCCCATTCTGCTTAGCTCCTTATATTATCTCCACCATAGGACTATTGCCTGTGGCTGTCGGTATAGAACTGAGCTACTAAATCCTTTAGCATCCTGTTGGGGGCCTTTCTCCTCGTGTTATTTCTTTGTGCCCTTTGTTTTCTAGGCTCCATGACCAAGTGCCAACAACATCGAAAGTTTCACATATTGTAACTTTCTCCAAAATTCATTTAAAGCAGAGTTCCAAAATCTCCAACAAATCAGACTTTCCATGACCAAGTGCCAACACATAGGAGCCCCCTTATCATAACTTTTTCAATAACCAACTATTAGAAAGTTCTGATATCCTCAATCCTTTAATTTCCAAATTTAGATATCATGTCATCACTTCCACATGGTGACTCCTTAGAGGTGACACGTGTCACCCGGTTATGGCCCATTAAACCACCCAATATGGTTGAATATACCTAACACATGTCCTATCGTACTACCACGTCATGTTGATGTGAGCTACCACAGTACCTTATTAGAGCCAATCAGATCCTTCCATGTGTCCTTATCAGAGCCAATCACGTGCTACCATGTGTCCTCATCGAAGAGAATGAAATTCCACCACGTGTCCTGCTAAAGGAGAGAGAAAAGGACCTACCAACCTTTTGTTTTGTGATGAAATCCTTTGTTAAATTTTTATCGGTGTCCCTGACAGATTTTAATGCTATCGGTGCTTCACTCATATCACAACTTTTTAAAGGGTTCACACAAAGAAGTTTTGATTCTCTGATTATCGATATTCTTGATGCTCCAATCGCCGATACACCAATGTGTCATTGCTCTGATGTGCGATCGCCGATATGCCTGATGCTTTGATGTGTGATCACTGATATCCTAATGTCATTGGACCTCCAATGTTGTTGGACCTCCAATCACTGATACGCCAATATGCTGACCTCCGATCTTTTGATATCTGATATGTTGGATCATTGATCACCGATATGTCAATATTCCTTCCTGCCCAAGGCTTCAAATCCTGAAATTCAACAGGCCATAAATTTTGAACCAGGAATCCATTTATGGACATCATCATATCGTTCGAAATATCTTCCAGATCACTTTCTAATGGAGAGATTCAGATGTAGGTTTTGAGCCCATATGATACCTCTAATATAGCTCCAAATGCTCTGACATTATTCTGCCCCTTGACTCTCAGACAACTAGAATCACAACCACCAAGGTGATCCTCTGCATTAAGCCTACATCTACCATGTACATCCTGCTGGTCCATCACTATAACCATCAGTTTATGGCTTGTCTAATAATCCTTCTACTGTGATGATTCTCTACATGAAGCCTGCAGTTACCGTGGGATTATATCCTGACCAACATAGTAGTCATAATTTTATGGCTTCTTCAGTAAGCCTGCTATTGTGATGATTTTCTACAAGAATATTGTAGCTCCAATGGACGTCCATCTGGATCATCACTGTAATCATCATTTTATGGTTTTTCCACTAAGCCTGCTGCTAAGATGATTCACTACTTAAATCTTACATCTATCATAGGAATCCTTCTAAGCCATGAACAACCATGGGATTCCTCCTAGGCCATCACTGCCAACATTTGCTATGATAAGTGTCCAAGCTAGTCTGATTGACATTAATGCCAACACTCTAGCCAACATTTAGGTAATACTCCTGCCAAGAGTTAGGAAATTCCAACTTCCCAACACATTTCCCCAGCATTACTGTTGACATCAATGCCAACACACTTGCAAATTTTCATTAGGCCACTAGCCATCCAAACAATGCTAAATGTCCAACAATCTCCCCCTTTGGCATTAATAGAAACACTCCATCCTTCTCTTCATGTGATGGCCAAACCTCATGATGCATCCACACATCTCATTGCATGAGACACAAATGGCCTACTTTCTTCTACATAGGCCATCACATCTTCTCCACAATTATCTCCCCATTTGACACCAATGGCAAGGGGCTACAATATGCCTTTCTCTTCCCATGCAATCACTTGGTTGTGAATACCAGAGTCTTGTTCTTAAGATGTGATTTGATGATACTATTGTTGCTCCATGAACTTAGCATGTGTGATATGCTCTCCTCGAATATATATTTCCTCTTCTTTCTCCTTCCAGTTTTGGACACGTTATGGATGCTTGTTTATCACTCTCTCCACTAATGCATCTTTTGTATCAAAGATATTGATACCCATTAAACTACTCATGGTATTTTCACTGCTACAAATACCAATTAATGATTATCCATTTTGGCTCACACTTCTTCCTTGTTGTTGCTTCTTCCGAAACTATGCTTAATTTATTTTAGCATCTCGACTTCTCCCCTTGAAAACCAAAAGAAATGATACAAATGGAACAATGTACCAAGAAAACTTTAATATTTATATTCTTAAAAATAAATGTCTATTTTCACACAAGGTTACTCAACATGATCCCAATACAACCAATTGACATAGCGATACCAATTGAGGGTGAATGGACATGAAAAAGCTTACACCAATTCTGTTTCATGAACACAAGACTGTTATTCATAATAAAACTCACAACTTAAATTAAATAAGGAAATTTCACCAAATATGCAAACCTTTCATTTTCTCAGCAATCTTCCTTTCTGAGGCTACCAATTGTTGCATGCTAATGCTTATCAAATCAACTTCCCTTAAGCCAATTCTCCTTGTTCTCTTGCAACAACTTTCTTTCCTCTGCGTGGGGACTGATCTTGTGGACTTGGATTGATTGTGAACTTCCTGTCATTCTAGACATCCACTATAGCCCATCTTCTTCCAACAACATAAGATATTTTTGTGTACTCCTCATGTTGGCTACACTCCACCTTTTCAATTTTGATACTTTAAAAAAAAACCAAATTATTATTGTAATCAGCAAGAAAACACATCCATACCTTCATCAATCAGATGGACCTTTATTTTTGTTCTTTTTGGCTTCCTGCATCTGACTTATTTGGCCTTCCTTGAGGCCATTCTCTTCCTTCATTGAAGAGAAACAAAGGATCTACTCCCCCTGTGCAAATCATCCTCCTTCCTCATCGAGAAATTCAATGGTTGAGTCCTGATAGAAGCATTTCTCTCTAGCTTCTTCTTTGCCCCTATTTGGGCTTATTCTCAGCTGCACATGGTTAGAGGAACCTTCTCTTTTACCTCCTCTTTCTTCACCCAAATCCTTTTGATGCATTTCTGTGTTACAGAGAGGTCCATCACATGGGTAAGAGGATCATTCTCCTTATTTCTTCCTCTTTTTTTCATCTTGCTCTTTTGACATAGAGCATTGAAGACGAAGATGTATTTCTCAACTCCATGATTTATCTTTGTCTTCAAATCCCAAGCTACTGCATTCGCATGCATATGATGAGAAGCTTTCCATTTCTTTTCATTTCTACAACTAGCTCTCTTGTGCCCAAATTTGCCACAATTGTAGCATTTGATTTGGCATAAGAATGGGGCAGAGGAGTTACTCTTTTTTACAACTATTTTTTTTAAACTCCTATCATGGCCAACATTCCTTCTCCTAGCCTTTTGGTGCATTCTTGGGTTGTTGCTACTCAAAACATCTTGTTTCCTTGCATGCCATCTACATCCTATGGCTTTATGTCCAAAATTATTGCAAGAAAAATAATACCCATAAAAAGGATTTTGTTGACAAAGGTTACCTTTTCTTTGAAGGATATTTCTTTGAGAAGGAAGGGTCCTCTACTAGCTCTCCATGTGCCTTCGATGAAATCTTGTATTGTTATAATGCACTTCTCTTGCAACTACCTTTCCCTCTTCTACTACACTTCCGGTTGTTGCTTCTTAGCCTTCTGTTGTTGCCTTTCCTTCTTTCATTTATGTTGCTTTCCATGTTGTTGTTGTTTTCCAGCAACCTTTCTTTCTTTGTTTTTGTTGGAACCTTGAACTCCCTTTACCTGGGAAGTTGACCCTTCATCCTTTACCTTATTGGAGTTGGTTTTCCCTTGAAACCCATACCAGTCTTGATGAGAGGGGATAATTTCTTGCCAAGCATCTCATCCAAGAATTTCTTTCTCCCCTTAAGCTTTTGAAAATGAGACATTGCTTTATTTGACTTTTCTAAGTCATGTCTCAATGAGACTACCTCATTTTGTAGTCTCCCACAGTAAACTTCCTTCTCACCCAACTGATTGGTTAACTTTTCATTAAGTCTACTAGCCTCTTCTTATTGAGCATTTAGATCAACTATTTTTTTTGTCAATCTTCCATTCTCAATCTCATAAGTTTTTAGTTGCTCCTCTTGCTTGAAATTTTCCTCTGATAGGTCCTTGACCTCCTTTAGAGTAGAGATCAAATTCTTTCTAAAAAGGATCCTTTCATTTAGATCATTTTCTTCACTATCAAAGGTGCTAGATGAGTTATCACAGAGATCTAAGCCCATTTCTATGTCCATGTTGTCTTCCACAAGTCTAAGGGTTATCCCTTCACCATCACTACCTGAGGTATTCTCCTTTACACCTATGGATGAGCACACTAGGAATATTTTTTCTTCCTCTGAAAATTCCTCTTTTTCTATTACTACTAAAGTGGATCTATCTTCATTACCTTTACTAGATGCATAGCTATCTCTATCTTCAAATGATACACATGTACATCTAGATAATGAAGAAACTATTTCTTTTCACTTATCACGTAGCAATAAATTACTTCTGAGTAGAAAGGTCTCCCTTTCATGACTTCTTCATCACCACCCCGAGTGTGATGAGCAACAACTTCTACATATTCTGGTTCATTGCTAGGGCAGCAGGGCTCCTCGACCTCTTCTTAAGCCACATGGCTATCTCCATTATACAAACATTGCATATGTCCAACACTTCCATTGTTGACACACAATGCCTCACTTTATCAACATTTGGCTTATCTATCCCTTTCATGATGACCTCCTTGGCTTTTTCATTATGCTCATTCTTTTCTCTATACAATACAGAGATAGACATATCAGCATCCAATCACATCAAATGCTTTTCCATTCTAGCCTTCCAGATTTCGTACCAGTGCTCATGGCCTAATCTGTATAAGAATGGAACTCCTTTTTCTATTATCCAAGGTTAATTATCCATTAACTCCCTTTGATCTAACTTCTAGTGATTAAGTTATTCCTGAAGGAACAATGGCTCTAATAACAATTGTTGGAAACAATGATAATACTGAGAGGGGAGTGAATCAATATTAAGGATAATTTTAAACTTTTATGCCTATTTACTTTTCTTATTCAAGCTTGGCACCCATCCATATAATCAATATAAATATGTAATATGGTAGCAACATGAAATCAACATACAAACATACATAGCATTAGTATCATACACATGAGACATAAGGTTTTTCAATTGGAAACCCTTTTGGGAATAAAACAACAAGCTTGTTTTTGTTATTAATGTAAAATAAGAGAACCTACTCTATTACATCAATCTATTTTGTGAGCATCCACTCACATGAAGAATCAACTCCCTTTGATTGTTTGTTAGCACCGACTATCCGGAAGCACCAACTCCCCCTTTCTGTAGACACGTGTCTAGCTTAATAGAAGCACCATGTGAGGCACTAACCTCACATATTTTTTGCAAGCACCAACTTGCAGATCCTTGGATTTTTGCAAGACAACTTACAGGAGGCACCAACCCTCAATCTAGGGAAAATTTTAGGGGCTAATATTCGTAAGTGGACTAATTTTCTATACTTTTTCGAAAAAAAAGATTCACCAATTTCCATTTTTTCTAAAAATAATTCACCCAAGTTTTATAGTGTACAATTATTCTACCTTAAAAATCGCCAAGATCTTATATAGAATCATATAATGTAATAAAAAATATAGATATTTTTACAAAAATATCATGAAATATTTTATAATTTGTCTATTAGATACTAGTAAGATTCGCCAAGATTTCTAAACTTTAAGATAAACTTCCATCCTTAAAATTTTCCCAGCCCCAAGCCTTCTCAAGCACCCACTAGAGGTGGAAGCACCAACTTCCTGTATGTAGGCACCAACCCACTCTCAAATAGGAACTGTATGTTCTCTGTAATTTGGCAGCCACTCTGCCTGAAATCAGCTTTGTTCTCTCTACTCACACATCTCACTATGCAGCAACACACTCATCTACTCAACAACAGTCACTCATCACAGTCCACACATCTCTCAGTTCTTTTCTCATTATCATCATACAATCATTTGTTGGCCTTCTGCTCTCCACAGTGCACACTCAGCACCTTTGGCCTTTCTCGCAACATAGGAAACTTCTGCCTTTACTCACAGTGCACATATAACTTCCACCTTTACTCACAATGCACATGAAACTTCCACCTTTACTCACAGTGCATGGGAAACTTTTGCCTTTACTCACAGTGCACGGGAAACTTTTTCCTTTACTCACAGTTCAGAGGAAACTTTTGCCTTTGCTCACAGTGCACAGGAAACTTTAGCCTTTCTCACACAATGTAGCTCTCGAGGTCTCTTACCTCTGCATAGGCACTATCGGCCTTTTTCTGTAGAACAAGCTCTCTCTCAACCTTACACAGCAGTGCACACACATAGAGAGTTTTCCACTTATCTCTCTTTATACAATGCTTCTTCCCCCCATTTTCTCATCTAAGCTCTAGGGTCTTTTTCCTCTGCTACTCCCCCACTCGATGTTGCCACTTTGTCCTACATTCACACTTGTGCGAGTGTACCTCATCATGGCTCTACATTTTGTTGTCACATCTAACTTGATCTCTTCCCCTACATTAAACAAGAGAATGGTCACTTGACTATTTTTCCATATTGAGAATGAATTCTCAGTCCACCTATACACTCCAACCAGGCACAATCCTCTCTGTGAACAACACTCTTGTCACTGAGGCTCTCCATGCTTATTCATGGTTTCATAGTACTACTTGACTGTACTACGATATGGCTTCTAAATAGACCATTGTCCTTGTTGCATTGTATTAGAGTTTTCTATTGATCCATCTGACTCCATGAACAAACTCCATCGATATGCATTTGTTCTATCATAGCTGACCCATTCAACTACTTAACTCACTAAGATGTGCATCAGAGCATGGGAATAGCTTGTCTCACCTGAAGGAAGAACCAACACTCTTTACTTAATATCATGGTCCTTACTGCCTTGACCTAGTGATCTCTAATAGTTTCCATTTACTCCTTAGACCAACTCCTCTGCACTCATTTACTATTCAGCTACCGAATCATCCAACCTTCAATATTCCCATGTTCTACTATATCAAAGCTTTTACACCACAATACAATTTTAGAGCCCAAACATCTCATAACTCTATTCAGAAGATGTTATGATATTATAATATTCCGATTGGCCTTCAGCCCCTTATGTTTAGCTCCTTCTCACATCTCTACCATAGGACTACTTCATGTGACTATCAATATAGCACTTAGGTGCTAAGCACTTTAGCATCTTGGTGGGGGCATTTCTCCTCGTGTTAATTCTCTATGCCCTTGGTTTTCTGGGCTCCATGACCAAGCACCAACAACATTGTAAGCTTCACATATTGTAAATCTCTCTAAAATTCATTTAAAGTGGAGTTCCAAAATCTCCAACTTGTGATGCTCCAAAGAACTTAGTTGCTAAGCCTCACTCTACATGCTTGTCTCTATTAGCTTCCTCGACCAAGTGCCAACACAGTATAGCCCCCTTATCAGAACGTTTTCAATAACCAACTATTATAAAGTTCTGATATCCTCAATGCTCCGATTGCTGATTTTCGACATCACATCATCACTTCCACATGGCGACTCCATAGAGGTGTCACATGGTTATGGCCCATTAGACCACCCAATATGGTTGAATATGCCTAACATGTGGCCTATCGTACTACCGCATCATGCTGACGTTAGTTGCCACTGTACCTTATTAGAGCCAATCAGATCTTGCCATGTGTCCTTATTGGAGCCAATCACATATTGCCATTTGTCCTTATCAGAGCCAATCATATGCCACCATGTGTCATGCTAGAGGAGAGAGAATAGGGCCTGCCAACCTTTATTTTTGCAATGAAATATTTTGTTAATTCTTTATCGGCGTCCCCAATGGATTTTGATGTTATCGACGCTTCATCCATATCGCAAATTTTTAAAGGGTTCACACGAAGAAGTTATGATTTTCCAATTTTCAATATGTCTGATGCTCTGATCTCTCATACACCAATGTGTCGATGCTCCGATGTGCGATCACTGATATGCTTGATGCTCCAATGTGCAATCATCGATATCCTGATGTTGTCGAACCTCCAATGTCGTTGGACCTCTGATTGTCGATGCACTGATACACTGATCTCCGATCTTTCAATCCCTAATATGCTATATCACCGATCTCTGATATGTCGATATTCCTTCCTGCTTAAGGCTTCAAATCCCCAAACTTCAATAGGCAATAACTTTTGAATCGGGAATCCATTTATGGACTTCTATATATGATTGGAAATATCTTCTAGAGAAATTTCGAATGGAGAGGTTTTGATTTAGGCTTTGAGCCCATCTTCTACCTCTAAGATGGCTTCAAACTCTCTGACATTATTCTTCTCCTAGACTCTTTGGACTACTGGAATCATAGCCACCAACGTGATCCTCTGCATGAAGCCTGCAACTACCATGGACTTCCTCTTAGTCCATCATTGTAATCATCAGTTTATGGCTTCTCCAGTAAGCTTGCTACTATGATGATTCTCTACATGAGGCCTCCCGTTACCATGGGATTCTATCCCGACCGTCACAGTAGTCATCATTTTATGGCTTCTTTAGTAATCTTTCTACTATGATGATTTTCTATAAGAATTCTGTAGCTACCATGGACTTCCATCTGGCTCATAACTACAATCACCATTTTATGGTTTTTCCACTAAGCATGCTACTATGATGCTTCTCTACTTGAATCTTGCAGTTATCATAGGAATCCTTCTCAGCCATGAACAACCATGGGATTCCTCCTGGGCCACCAATGCTAACATCTGTTCCAACAGGCATCTAAGCTAGTCTAGTTGACATTAATGTCAACACTCTAACCAACAGTTAGGCAATGCCAACTTCCAAACACATTTCCCCAGCATGACCATTGACGTTAATGGCAACACACTTGTAGATGACTTCACTAATCCATCAGCCATCCAGAAAATGCCAGTTTTCCACCAACAAGGTCATTAATCATCTCTAGTAGTAGCAAGATAATATTTTTAGAGAAAATCCAATGCATGGAGAAATGGGCATAAGAATATGACACCTCAAGAAGCCAACAGATCAGCCATTACCTTTGCTCAGAAGTAGCATGCAACCTTCAAAGGATCATCATTGGCAGCTTTAGATCCACTAAAGGCAGCTTCAACAGTCATATCAGCAACCTTAATATCACCAGAAAAAATACATCAAGCCTAAAGCCTAGGTATGCAATCCTCAAAACCTCTCCTACGGACTTATTTTAGCTCAAAAAATGTTGTAAGTGTATGAAGGAAAAGGTACTTATAACCAAACTAGGTAGTAGAGAAGTCTCTGCCTTATCTAGTAGTTAACTTCACTTTTCCACTAAGACATCCACACATGTGGGAGAGGACAAGACATAAGTGAAGAGGACTTGAGAGATTGGGATGTAATCATTTAGTCATGATGAAGGACAAGGAGTGTGAAGGGGTAGGTGAGGGCCAACTCAGATAACTCAAAGCACTTTGAGTTTATTTTACATGCAATGAAAAAATAGAGAAAAGTTTGAAAAGGAAAAAAGAAAAAACAATGAAAAAATCAATAAAAGAATAAAAAGGTGGACCCACCACGTCTTGGCATGCAAATATTAGCTGCTATAGGAAGGGAAAAATATTTTGTAGGAAGAACATAAATGCTACAGGAGGAACATAATTGCTACAGGAAGAACAAAGTTGATACAAGAAGGTACAATTTGCTATAGGAAGCTATGAAAGTGCTACATGAAGAAAATTTTTGTGTAGAACAACCATTAGAGCCTTGGGGAGAAATGAAATATTAGAATGTACTGGCAAGGGTGCAAACATAGATGCTATAGATGAAAAGATAATTTCTACGGGATGAAGAAAAAGTGTTACAGGAAGGGAAAGTAGCAACTCAAGAGGAGGGAGAAGATCTACAAGGACTCCAAGGTCCCACTCCACAACTTGGTATTGGATCCTATTACAAATTTATTACAAAAACAGGGAAAACACACTAGTGGATGCAAAATTTCAAAATCCGAGCTAGAGGATGTGGACCTCATGGTGGAAAAAGTGAATTAAATGAGAAAGGAATTGAATGACTTAAGGCTAATGGAGTATGTCATGAAAGAGCAAAAATGATTAGACAACAATAGGAAAATGAGGCACAACTTGCCCATGGAAGCCATCTAATGCAGGCAAGCATCAAAATCATATTCCAATGAGCTAAGGAAGAGAATTGCATGAAGAACAATAGGGGAAGAATTTGGATAGGGTTCTTAGAGGATGAGCAATAGCCTCCAAAATAGACATAAATTCAGGCCCATCTAACCTTTCCTAGGCACATAAAGGCTATTAAATCTCTCCTTCTACACAAAATAATATTTTTTTAGCTTTAATATGTTCTTAGGATGGCTTAGAGGTAATTGCATATTATGTGCCTAATATTATTTATTTTTGTAAAATATTGTGAGAATATTTGGCAGATTATGAATATTTCGAGGATGAGATATTATAGGGACTTGCTCCCTACTTCAAGATGGAACAAGGTTGGATAATAAATGAACACAATATCATGAAATTATTTACAAATTCTAGAGCTCCAGTGATTGAGAAAATATAGGAATGTATTTGTGTCATTTAATGCAGATTCTTAGTGTTGGGAACCATATCCACTATTTGAGGGATTTTAGAGGTAAATATTCCTCCATTCAAGGAGAATGTTTCCTTGTCACTTTTTATAATTATCAATTTGAATTGCCCTCTAGGGGCATGTATTTCTTAGTCTTCTTGTGAAGAAAACTTGTTTTTTGGCAGCTCCACTTTCATTTCTAGCGAGGATGTACTTGGATTGATTCAAATAATGAAGCTTGGTGCCATTTTTAGCTTCCAAAGATTGGTTTCATTCATAAGACTCTGAGTATCCTTGGGCTTGTCCATCCCAGAAGCCTAATATCCCTCTTGTATAATTTCTTTATTTCCTTTGAATGTCTTTTTCACTTGCATCTCTTATTTCTGCATTTACTATTCATGTTTCTTTTGTTGTAGGTTACATTGGTTAAATGATTGAAGCAAGTTATTTTGTAGGTTATTTACAAATTCAAAATCATGATGCATCCTTAGAACAACTTTGAAAATTTGTATTCATCATTGAGCTACTTGGATTGGTCTACTAGTTCATAAATCTAGAATTTCTAAAAATCCCTTGTAGCAAAATAGTACTATTTTTCTACTATTTTATAGAACATGTTAATGAAATTCATTTGAGTTTATTCCACTTGTATTAGTTCATAAAAATATTTAATTTTATAACATAATTAAACCCATATCATTTTCACTTGATTAGGCTAGGCATTTGGTAGGTTAATTAACTCACTATTTCTTGAATTTCTAGTTTTTAAAGTAATTTTCTGTTATTTTTTAGCACGTGTTAACAAGGGTATTTTGGAGTCATTCCAAGTGGAATGGAGTCCTATGAAATCCTACTTAAGGAAAAAAATAGTACATCTCATTTTCATTTGATTTACATTGGCAATTTATAAATTATCTTGCTCTTGTAGCATATGTAAACTTGACAAGATTTTCTCCAAAAGCTTGGTTTTTGTCCCTTACACTTGAATAATGACCTCTATGTTGGGTTGTGTTATTCTTTCCACGACTAGCCCACATAGTGAACCGGGGGGTTAGAGGGGGGCCAGAGCCCCCCCTTCATTGCACCGATTGCGTAGCGGGGGGGTCATAGGGGGGTGATAGTCCCCCTTGTCCGGGGGGTTAGGCGGGGGGCGGAGCCCCCCCTTCATTGTGTAGCGGGGGGGTCATAGGGGGGTTTGAAGGGGGCAGGTAGCCCCCCTCTATGGGGTCCAGGGCAGCGCCCCGGGAAAATTCTTTTTGGACCCTATATGAGGTTGGGCGGACCTACCTATGGTTTTGTGCATGATTTTCCCACATGGTTTTGGATGCGATGGTTTTCAGTCGATGGTTTTGGACACGATGGTTTTCGGTCCATGGTATTGGATGCTTCAGTATGTATAAATATGTATTGTAACATTCAAAGGAACATAATGAAAAATCAATCTGGTAGTCCCGGTTTTGGGATCAAGGGGAAAATATCTGTGTATATGTGTTTTATGTGTTATGCTCTCACATTGTTTATTTTCTGTGTTTTAGAATTCGTATGCAAATAATTTATGTACGGGATTAAAACCTATATTTGTTATCTGAGTTGTTTTGGCCTCAAGGGGACGCCTTTGTTGCTAAGGGGTTTCGCTCAGGCCTGTGGTAGACCCTATTTAGTTGGATATTTGTGGGATCAATTCTGGTGGTGAAAGAAGATGGCGAGCAGTGGAAAGATAGAGATCGATAAATTTAATGGTCAGACTTTTGAGTTGTGGAAAATCAAGATGGAGGATCTATTGGTGGATAAAGATCAATGGATCATAGTAGATCTAGGTGCCAAACCAATGGGAGTGTCTGATGAAGAATGGAAGAAGTTGGATCGGAAGGCAAAGAGCACAATACGATTATTTGTCTTAGATTCAGTATTGCTGAACGTATCAGGGGAAGCTATGGCAAAGCCTTTGTGGGACAAGTTAGGGACTTTGTACCAATCTAAGTCTCTGGTGAACAAATTGTTCCTGTGGAAAAAGTTGTATAACCTGAGGATGAAAGATGGAGACTCGGTGATAGAGCATTTGAATGCATTTAATACTATGGTAAGTCAGTTATCGTCTATTCATATCAAAATTTTAGATGAAGATAAGTGCATTATTTTGTTGTTTTCTCTACCAGATTCGTGGGATATTCTGGTTATTGCAATAGGTAGCAATGCAACTGCCTTGCAGTTTGATGAAATAGTCTCATCCTTGCTGACGAAGGAGATGAGACAGAAAAATACAGAGAGCCAGAATGGTGATGCCTTGTCTGTACGAGGACGGTCCCAGAATAGAAACAAAAATAAGTCATCGAGTGGGAGATATAAATCTAGAGGGAGATCTAAATCTCCAGGAAAACATGTAAAGGTGGTGTGTTGGAAATGCAGAAAAGAAGGGCACTACAAAAGGGATTGTAAATCTAAAGCTCCTAATAAAGGAAAGGGATCTAATGATGCTCCTTTTGCAGAGGTGAAAATCATTTCAGATGAATTTGGGGATGTGTACTTGGCTTCTTCAAGTACACATGTATATCATGAGGCATGGTTGATTGACTCAGGTGCATCCTTTCACTGCACTCCCCATAGAGAGTGGTTCTACAAGTATGAGAAATATGATGTTGGTGATGTCTTCCTGGGGGATGATAGGAAGGCTAGAATCATTGGTCTTGGAAAAGTAAAGTTGAAGTTGCAAGGTGGAAGGGTTAGAACACTTCCGAGTGTTTTGCATATTGATGCATTGGCAAGAAATCTAATTTCTGTAAGCAAGTTGGATGATGCAGGTGTAAAAAATAGTGTTTGAGAAGGATACCTGCAAGATTGTTCGAGGAGAACTGGTATTGATGCGGGGAGTTCAGATTGGAAAGTACAAGCTGCAAGGTAGCACTGTTGTTGATGGGTGCAATAGTTTTGTGGTTCCTGAAAGTGGAGAAAAAAATCTAGTGGTCTCTGGAGAGAAGACCATGTTGTGGCATGAAAGGCTTGGACATATTGGAGATAAGGGCCTTCGAATACTTCATGGTAAAGGTATGGTAGAAGGTATGAGTAATAGCTCTCTGGATTTTGATTTCTGTGAAAATTTTGTATATGGGAAGCAGAATCAGGTGAGTTTCCCCTCAGGTGGTAAGAGGGCAAAACAGATATTAGATATTGTGCACAGTGATGTGTTTGGACCTGTGAAGGTTCCATCATTGGGTAAGTCTATGTACTATGTATCATTTATAGATGACTTCTCAAGGAATACATGGATATATTTCCTTAAGAAGAAGTCTGAAGTCTTTGACAGGTTAAAAAAATTTAAGGCTCTAGTGGAAAATCAGACAGAGAAGAAGATAAAGGTGTCGAGGACAGATAATGGTAGAAAGTTTTGCAGTAAGGAATTTGAATAATTCTGTAAGAAGTATGGTGTAGCACGGCAAAAGACTACTCCATATACACCTCAGCAAAATGGAGTTGCAGAAAGAATGAACAAGACATTTATGGAAAGGGCAAGAATCATGCTCAGTGGTGCTTGTTATCGCCTAGATTGACCTCAGGCTTAAGGGAGGCAATTCTAGGGTAACCACAAACCAAGCTTAACCTGGTAGCTAGCCCTACCAGGCCGGGAGGGGGCTCTCTCCTTATGAATCTTAGTCAAGATGACTGGATTAGGAATAATATTTTATGCTAGGTATAGTAGCTCAAGGGTTTTGATTGATTTTGTTGGTGTTTTTTCCAAATCAGGAGGAGCTGGGCAATTTTGGGTCTGTGAAACTAAGGTAAAATCACAGGGGATTCTATGGGGCAAGGTAGGTATGATCTTCAACACCTTAAATCTTGATGGGGTGAAAGGCTAGACTATTGAGGAGATAAGAAGGGCTTGAGCAAGTCAAGAATCCTTCCTAAATAGATGAAAACATAAAATACTGGTGTTTTCCCAAGGCAGAGCATTAAAACCTAATGTATTCCACCTATCTGACTTGAAAACAACCAATCAAAAGAAATTACATGAAAGGGGCATACATAAATAACATGTGAACAAATTAACAGAAGAAGAAACACATGCTAAAGGACATACCACAGGAATCCCACAAAAATAGCTACAACTTTATTAGTTTCCTGCCAAAACTGCTACAAAATGATAAGTGTTCAGTACACGAGCATCTAGCTGAATCCAATCCTTACAAATGAGAAAGAAAATAAATGATATAGACATCACAATCCCTCATCCTAACCATTAGGGGTCTAAATCATGAGAAGAGGAGTTTTTTCAACCATTTCCAAACAAGGACCAGGAATATAGGTAGTCAAACAACTTGCCTCTAAAAGTAGGGAAACTGATTCATTTGCTTCAAAACCACCTCTAACTAATGAATCTACCCTCTAACACTATTTTACCATTACATTTACATGCCATGTCAACAAACACATCATTGAATCATTCATGAGGAGAGAGAAATCACATTCACAGTCAAAACAGGCGAATTTTGGTTTTCTGAGCAAAATGGTCATAAGCGCAGTGCCACTGGTCCTAAGCGCAGTGCCAATTTCTACCTGATTTTGGAGGCCTTCCCCTTAGCCAAATTGAGCCCATGATAGCTCATTTGAAAGGTCTTCAAGTATATTTTCTGGATCACCTAGAAGTTTTGAATTTGGAGGTCATTTTACCCCTAAAAACTTGAATCTCCTAAGACTGCTTCTGTGTGTCCAAAAAGAGGCAGAGAGGTCATTTTTTGGTAGTTTTTGGACCTTTTGGTGGACCAGATTTGCTCTAAAACTTCTGAAACTTTCCAGGGTGCATGTCCTCATCATTATAAATCCAAAAATTCCAACCTTTTCTCCATCTGATGCCCCAGGAAAAGGCGCAACACCGGTGGCGCTGCACTTCTGGGCAAAATTTCTGTGTCGTGAATTTCAAATTTTCAAAAATGCAAAAACTTCTCAAAATTTGCCCAAATTTGGCATGAGACACCACCATCAACTGCTTTGATGGGCTAGGGAGGCTTCAGCGAACATCTTCAATATATCTTGCTCCCTTTTTCCTTCCAAACCTCTCCTTAGCCTGGCCTTTAACTTTCTAATCCTCATGTTACAAATTTTGTTGTGGGTCATGTAATGGTATGACATGTGACAGAGCATTTTCTTATCCCTGTTGGCCTTCTCAATAAGTCCTTCAAGATGTATGTTGACCCTCTCAAGCCAAGTTTCCTTATTATTTTCAATCTCCTGCTCAATAGGAGTCAATGTGACCTGACCCTGTTTGGCCATTTGCCTGTTTGCTTTGATAATTTCCAGCTCAATGAGGACTTGCTTGTCACTCAATTGTTTGTTTTCCTGTCCAAATATTTGATGATGAACTTGTATCTCTCTAAGTTGTCTACCAAATCTTGTATTTGAGCTTCTCTTTATTATATGATGATGTCTTTGATAGTTTTTTTGTCCTAAGCCTCCAGGTCAATGATGCTAACTCCATGATGAGTATAGTGCTGCTGAGGCTCCTCATGCTCAATCAAGTCAAAATCTCTTTCCTCCTAATCACCAAGATCTCCCTCCTACACTTTTTCCTTGCCTTTTCTCAACTGCTTAAACAATACCTATTTTTTCGATGTAGAAGGCAAAGCCCCTTCCACACCTTTTGGAGATAACATTTGCTTGTGGACTGATGAAGAAGGCAAGGTCCCTTCCACATCCCGTGGAGCAAACACTTGCCTAGCAGCTACAAAAAGTATCCTTGTGCCTCTCTCATATGTCAAGTACACTGGAATCTTAGCAGTTTTGGTTTCCTTGACCTCTTTCCTTGTTTCTCCATGGCTAGAAGGCCCACCTTCCTCTTGATGCACTGGCGAAGGGATCTGTGGACCTTTGAAAATCTCATGAGCAATGAAAGTCTCCCAAGGAATGTTAAGAAGACTGAGATGATGAAGAACAATGATTTTGATCAAAGAGTAATGATAGATGTTGTTCAACTGCTAAGGGTATGGTTTCTTCTGCACAAGGTAAGCTATTTTGTCAATGTTTCTAAACAAGAAATATGGGAGATTCATCATCTTTACCTTGGTGAAGTGCATGAGGAGTCTGATATGGTAAGAATACAACTGGGAGAATCTGCCTTCACAAGTGAAATATTTTATGATAATCCTCATGAAAGGAACATACTTGCTCTCCAAAAATTTAAAGGGGAAAAGCCTCTTCACCTGTTTCTTGTACTGAGGCTTGATGTAGGGCTCATTGTAATGCTCATCTAGGTCCTAACGCTTGTACCATTTCTCACCAATATTAGGGATTCTAGTGGCCTCTGAAATGATAGTTGGTGATATTGTGAAGGTTACTTCGGCAAGTGTCACGTCATGGTTATGTAAATGAGCCACAAAAATTCTGGCCAACTCATGGTGAAACTAAGCTCTTTCCACTAGTTCACAGAATTCAAAACATCCTTGGTGTCTGAAACAAGAGACTGCAAGTGAGCAAGCCTGTAATTCTCTTAAACTGGTGGGCTCTTCTCTTATGATTTTTCCTCCCTTATGAGGCTTTCTCTACCTATGTCTCTCTATAGAACTGTCACTGGCTGTCTCCTCTTCATACTCAAATTCACTTCCTCTGTCCATGGTTTCACTGTTTAATTTCACAAAAATTTATAGTGTGGGGAGACCAATGTGAATGGAATGCGGGGTAGGCTCTAAGGTTTATGAGTGAATGTGTGTATTTATAGCTAGGGCACAAATTATGAGAATGAAAGGAGGGTGTATGGAATGAAAAACAAAGATGAGACACAGGTGAGGATGGAAGATATGATATATGAAAGGTTGTAGTGAAATAAACCAATTGATTTAGGGTTTATAGCGAGAATTAGGGTTTTATGAAAATGAGTAGAAATCTATGAAAATATCAACAAGTGCAAACCAAAATGGAGGGAGAGGAGTGATACTTACTTGAAAAATGTGGATTTGGAAGAAATTTAGCATAAATTTGAAGTTTGGAACGTTTTTTGGCTTGGTTGGCCTAAGCGCAGCGCCGGGCTATAAGTGCAGTTTCTGTTGTAATTTGAACTGTGCAAATAGTCCAAGATCACAGCGTCAGGCTGTAAGCATAGCGCCACTTCCCAAGAGCGCAGCGCCAGGCCAAAAATTCCAGAAACGGAGCGCCTTTCTCTCTAAGCATAGTGCCACCCCTGTTTTGCTCAAGAACACTTAGAAAATCGATTTTTCTTCTCTCCTTGGCTCCTTTGATTTGAAAAATGACACAATGGCATGAAATAGAAGAGAATAATCTTATATATGAACTTCCTTTTATTTTTTGCTTTTGAAAAACCCACTTTTGTAATGTCTATTTGTCTTTTTTAATACTCTGTTTTCCATGCTTGTTTTCTTTTGCTCTTACAGGTGGATTGATGCTCAAAATGACTTGATTTTTGGTAGTGGCAGGTACTTGGCAACATCACAAGATGCTGAGAAGCAGTGGGGAACAAATATTACATATGAGAAGATAAAATTACATCATAAATGAAGATAAAAACAAAATACTCTGTTTTCACCTCAAAACAAGTTTTGAGGTGAGAACTACATTAGGCTTTCAAAATGATAAATTATGGCTTTACCAATCATTATTGGCCTTCTCATGTCCTTGCTGATCATTATTTGGCATATAATCACTGAATTTGACCATGATGGGACCCTAAAACCTAATGAGACCAAACCCTAAAACCTAATGAAATAAACTGCAGAGTGAACATGAGCCATGACTGAAATATATGAAAGAGGATCAACAAATACAGATCATGAGGGAAAAATTGAAGTAAACCCTACCATCAGTGAATCCATGACCTAATGGAATGCAAAATCATCAGTATGGTAGTGTGAAGACACTGACACTAACATTGGCTCCAATGGGGATGGTAGCTCCTTGGAGGTGTCAAGAACACCGTAGACCTAGTAGCCTTATCCATTGGGCAACGAAGTCAAACTCTTCAAAAACTAAAAACTGACACTATCCAAACTGAAACTGACTCATGACTCAAACTGTGACTAGAAACTAAACTAGTACCAGCGAACCTTACACATATCATTCAAACTTATAGCCTTCACCTCGGGCCCTAAGCTGAAATGACTGTGTACCTTGAAATCTTACAATGAAAGGGAAAATGGTATGTACAATGATCATATCATGATTTCATAAATCACCTTAGAAGTAGTAGTGCTTCAGGAGCCTACCATTAACTAGCCCTCCTGGGCAATCCTGACCATCCATCTCCTTGAGAAAAAAGGCATTTTGTCCTCTGTATGCTGCAATCTTATAGGGTCCTTTCCATAAGTTTTCAAACTTACCATGCTTTCGTTTGTCCTCATTTCGAGCATCCCATCACAACACTACATCCTCTAGCTAAAATTTGTCTGCTTTAGTTTTCCGATCATAGATTTTCTTGATCATTTCCTGCAATCTAAAAGTGTTTTGGAAAACTTCATCCCTTGTTTGCTGCAAATGAATCATCTGATTGATTCTTCACTGAAAGTCATCTTCTTCACTGCCAGCCTCCTGTAACAGTCTCATAACCGAAACTGCAAGAGATGTTGGAAAAACTATGTCAATGCCATAAACTAATTCAAATGGAGACAAACCTATGGATCTCTTCTGGCTCACTCCGTCAGCCCATAGAGAATTAACCAATATGCTATAGAATTACCCAAAGTAATGTTATACTTGCTACAAAATTTGATCATCCTCTTTGATTTGAATGCGGGTGCATTATCTATGATGATTTTACTAGGACAACTGAAACGAGATAAAATATTTGACTCTAAAAATTGGATGATTACTGTATCTATGGCTTGTCTGGTTGGAATTGTTTCAATCCACTTGGTAAAGTAGTCGGTTGATGTTAGGATCCATTTGTGCTGTGTTGACGATGTTGGATGGATTTACCCAATGAAATCGAGTCCCCACTGCTGAAATGGTGCATCGACTTCAACAGGTTTTAGAGTAAGAGGCAGCAGTTTTCTTTCCCCTTGAAAGACCTGACATTCATGACAGCTCATGACTGTTTTGTAAACATCTAAAAATAGAGTCGTCGAGTAGTAACCTGCTCTCAACACTTTGTTTGTCATTGTCTTCCAAAACAAATGACCACCACAATCACCTTTGTGGAAGTCATATATCACCTGTTGAGCTTCATCTTCAACCAAACAGTTAAGTAACACACCTCCCAGATCTTTCCAATAAAGGGAATTATTTAAAATGCAGAATTTAGCATCTTTGTGTTTGAGTGATCTACCTTTGTTCTTTGTCATTCCCGAAGGTGGAAAAAGGTGTTGAAGTACATACACTATGTCTGAATACCACGGCGACTGAAGAAACATTTCAGACACTTGAATGAGAGAGCCTTCTTCTTCATCTTTTGGCATGGCTACGATGAGATTGATATCTAAAGCGTGCAGATTTGATTCAGCCATTAATCTCTCCAAGCCTTGTCCTTGGATCAACTTTGTGGGTTTAATCTCCAGATCATATTCTAACATCGCTGCAATCCACTTTCCGCGCCTTCCTTCTGGATCAGTTTGTATCAGCACATCCTTTACTGCTGCATTGGGAACGTATGCTATGATGTGTGAGTGCAGAATATACACTCTGAAATCCTTCAAAGCTTTGACAAGAGCAAGAGCCTGTTTTTCAATTATATTGTACCACAAGGTAGCATCTCTAATGGTCCTGCTGAAAAAGGCAATGGGCTTCTCCAGCTGATCTCTCTTTTTCATCAATACTGCAGCCATGGTATGCTTAGATACAAATGAAAATATGATAAAATATTGAGTGTAATCAGGACTAATCAATACCAGGGCTATAGGTAAAGCATACTTTACCAAATTAAATGACTTCAGGACATCCTCCATCCATTTTACCATATTGTCTTTTTTCAACATGTTAGTTATTTCTCTTAAATGCTTAGCTAGATTGGGTATGAATTTGCATAAGAAATTCATCTTACCATTAAAAGCTTGTATCTCCTTCTTGTTCCGAGGAAAATCTATTTGCTGAATTTCCTCCACCCTTGAAGGATCAATGTGAATTCCTTCTTTTGATATAATATGACCAGGCAGATTTCCTTCATCCATGGCAAAGAGACTTTTCTTTGGATTAAGAGATATCTCGAACTTCCTACATCTCTAAAACACAATCTTTAAATGGTGTAAATGCTCATCATCGTAACTTGAAAACACTGTCAAATCATCTAAATATACAACTAGAAATACATCCTTTTCATTGGCAAAAGCAAAGTCCATTGCTCGCTGAAATGTGGCTCCAACATTCTTCAAAACGAATGGCATTTTAGCATAGTGAAAAGTTCCCAAGGTGTGGTAAATGCAGTTTTGTCTTGATCATTTTCATGCACCAAAATCTGATTATAACCTAAATATCCATCAAGTAGTGGCATGTGTGATACTCCAACCACTCTCTACAGGATATGATCCATCTTCAGAAGTGGGTAATTGTCCTTCAAAGATACCTTGTTAAGGTTTCGGAAATCAATACACAATCTTATTTCTTTGGTCTTCTTTCGTACCGTAACCAGGTTCGAAAGACAATTATACCAGCTTTGAATAATCTGTTTACCTCTTTTTCAATGGAAGGCAGCAACTTTGGGTTGATTCTTCTCAACTTCTGTCTGAACGGCTTCTGATTTGGCTTGATGGGAATTGTGTGCTGAATTATATCTTTGTCATACACCTTCAGATCTGAATAATCCCAAGCAAACACATTAGAAAATTCAGATAACAATCTAATATATTTAGTCTTTACCTCGGGAGACAATGCTTTGGACAATTTCACAAACTTGGACTTATCTACTATTCCAAGATTGACATCCTCAACTCCTTTATCTCTAGGCACCAAGATCGGCTTTCTAGCCACATCATCTTGATCAAAAAGTTCTTCTAAAGGTATGAGACCTTTAGGAATAATGTTGTCTTTCAGCTGCAATATCTCCATCTGGTTCACCTCAATTTCTTGTTCATCGGTATCATAGTCATCATCTATGGAAGCATCCTTGTAATTTCCTTCATTCTGCAAAAAGGTATTGATTTCATTATCATTCCAAAACACTTTCCAATACCTTAAATTATCCAACACGGTAGGCCGGTGTTTGATATGAATTTCAAACTTGTTGATGGAGTTCATTGGGATCTTTAAATTGCTTGTAGCAGTGGCTAGTGAATCTACAATAATATTCTAAGTCTGGGGTACAGCTGTGAAAGTATAATCAGGAAACATTCGCAAGATGTCTAGAACTGCATTTCTATAGGCTCTCATCTGCGGGTGCTTTTCTTGATACTCTCCCTTTACCCGTTTGATTACCAATTTTGAATTTCCATAGACCAAAATCCTCTTTGCATTTAACTTCTTCAAAATTTTCAGATCTGCAATCAAATCTTCATACTCCACTTCATTGTTAGAGTATTCAAAAGCCAATTTGTAAGAACATACTCTAACATTACTAGGGACTTTGTTAGGCTGGAAAGCAGGGCTCCGGATCCAAATCCCTATACCAACACCATCCTTACCCATGGCTTCGTCAAAATCCATGCTCCAAAGACTTGCCTCTTCTTCTAGATGCGGAAATTTTGTTTCCTTCTCTTCCTTACCTTGACTAATCTCTTCATTTTTCTGTTGTTCACTGTCTTTTTGCTGCTACCGGTACGTGGACTACTCAGAAGGACTTGCTAATTTCTGTCTTTCTTGATCAAGGGCTGCTCTAAAATTTTCTCAAATCCTTGGAACATCTTCTACTTCAACTAACTGACTATCAACATCATTCAAACCACTATGTGAATATAGTACAAATGATTCTAAATTTGTATGTACAATGTTTATTGGATGATTGAGTGGTTTCTCTTTGCTAGTAATCATGTATTTCATTTTCTTCTCCCTGTATAGTTTTCTCAATTGGCCAAACATGGGAATGGTAGCATAAGAGAAATCAAGTTGTAAAGTTCCTTAAGTTTTGCACCCCACAATCTGGACAAAAGCATACGAAACCGTGGTGGAATGTTAGCAAAAACCACATCCATTAGAACATTCTTGGCTGGAATTTGGTCTAAAGATACCACCAAATCTTTAATAAGACCAATACAATGAACCCTACTGGAATCAAAAGAGTAGAGGTCATGATATTTTCGAGTAATGTCAAGGCCCAGTTTCTCCATAATGGATTCAGGCATCAGATTATGAGAGGCTCTGAAGTCGAATATGGCATTATGGAGAACATACTTGTGTAGTCTAAGGCTTATATAAAATGGAGGAACTTCACTATCTTCAGACTGGCCTTCTAAGGCAGGGCCAAAAATGAGCTTAGGATGATCATCTTCTACATTGACCATATCAAATAAAAGATCTATATGCAAAATTTTGGACACCTGGTGTATATAGTTGATGTTCTTAATCAACTCAGTCAAAGGAATTGAAACTTTTAATTTAGAAATTTCATTTTCTAAACTAAAAGCTAAAACTTTCTCTACCTCTTTGACAGGAAGGTCCTTCTTTTCTGCTCTTTCTTTTGTTGCACTTTGTTGATTATTCTTCTCATTTGCAACGCTATTTGTTGATGGTCCTTTGCTGGAAGTCGGATCAACATGCTCTTTTCCTTTCTTCTGAATGTTTGTGGAGTCATTTTTGGATTGTGCTTCCTTTCTTTTTTGAATTGGACTGACTAGTACATCCCTGCTTCTCAATGAATATTTCTTTTGTTGTGTTGTCAATGCATTCATATATCCTCACTGATAATCATCCGACTCATCCTCCAGAACTACCTCATTTGCTATTATGTAATCTTCATCCCTTTGGGTATATGGAACCTTCGAATATTCTTCATCTTCCATCAGAAAAATGGGCAAATCATCAGCAGTGAAGAAATGATTTGCCTCAACCACCAGATCATCATCATCTTCATCCTCTATTCCATGCACATAGTTTTGCTGCAAAGGAGTTTTGACCTGCTGTTGTTGTGCTATCTGATCTTTTGCCTTTTGCTCCCTTTGTTTAATCATGAATTGGGGTTGTTGTTGTCCTCTGAAGTTTGGATTCCTGATTGTGTTTCAGGTTTATCTGCAACCGTCAACTGGTCAAACATCTTCTCAATTTTTCGGAGCAAATTATCTGCCTTAACATCTGAGGTAGATGCTTCTTCCTTTATAGTCACCTTCTTTTCAGATTTCATCCTTGCTCTTTTGGCCAGACAATTTGCTTCTACACATACAGAGTTCTTTTTCATATCTTCAAGTGTGGTAGGATCTCTTTCTCATAGCTGATATGCCATATCAGCATTGAAACCGTCTAGAAATTTGAGCAATGCTAACCCCATCAGTGGTTTAATGTTAGCCGGAATATCATTATAAACTGCATTGAACCTCACACAATAATCTTGTACACTTTCATGTGCATTCCTTTTGATATTTTCATACTAAGATAAAATTTGGAGTGGGTTCTTCTTTACCTCCCACTGATGGAGGAATTGTCTATTCATAATTGGCAAAGTGTTGATAGAGGCTGCTGGTAAAGCTCGGAACCATTTACAAACCTCACCTCCAAAACTTTGCACAAATAATCTCATGGTCACATTTTCTTCATCTACCTCATGTAGATCGAAGAAGTCATTCATTCTGTCAACATGTTGTTGAGCTGTAATGCTTTGAGTGGCATCAAAAAGAGGTATCTTACATTGGTAATCAGTGGGCATATCATCCAGATTCTGAAGCAGAACGAGGGGTGCATATCAAGTAGCCATGACTCAAGGTGGATTTCAAGCAACAGTTGAACTACTTGGTTTTAATGGATAGTTGATGGAGGAGTAGGGGTGATAGGTTTTTGATTGGATATGATAGGTTGAAAGGGAAGTGTAGGTATAAACTGAGGTTGTGAATGAACTTAATAAATTGATGGGAATACTGTTGAACTGAGAGTATTGGATGCCGATTTTGAAAGCTCAGGGATATTGGTGATAGTCTGAGTTTCCTGATTAATATGTGGAGAAGAAGCTACAGGTTGAGGGCTAGTTTGAGTGAAAATGTCTCGGAATTCAATGAATGGGGTACGAATCTTGCGAGCTAATTCTGTAGAAATTCTTTGTATGAAATCAAGATTATGAAGAAGCTTTGAATAAGAACTCTATGAATCAGAATTATCTTGAAATATGGAAGGATCAAGAACTTTTTGTTGGAAATAATACTGAGAGGGGCGGGGTGAATCAGTATTATCAAGTCAATAAAACTTTTTCATTTCCATACTCTGATTCATATATGCTGCTTCAGTTAAGAATACCCACGTATATTCAGTGAACTTATGATTTAGTTAATTGATCTTCAATGAGTGCATTAGAACATTATCAACCATATTAATAGCAAATAGGTGCAGTAAAATAGAACAGATCATCACACATAAGCCACACACATGAACACCATGATATAAGGTGGAAACCCAATGTGGGAGAAAACCACCTGCTGCAAGTCATCTCAATCTTCTTCTTAATAAGAAAATCCTTTTACAATATTTCTGTACTGGTGCAGTCTTATACCAGTACGCAGGCTTCCACCTGCAGAGAGCTACAACCCTCTCTTGTTCTCCAGTCTCTCCTGGAAGGGAGCTACAACCCCCATAGTTCTTGTACTAGCCGATCCATTTACTAGTACACAGGCTGCTACAATGCTCCAAAGTTTTCAACTGCTACTGGAAGGGAGCTACCACCCCCTTAGCTCTTGTACTAGCTAAGATACTAGTACGTAGGTGCCGACCTACGATCTTCTCTCCTCCAGGTACCATGTTTCATACATTTTCAGCACAACACATAATCTGAAAGGCCACGTTTCATCCAATTTTCATACTGGACCCATTAATATCATTGAAGCACATAATCAATCAATCTTCTGAATCACCCAAACACTAGATCAATACATATACAAGGATAATATATGTGTTAGCACCCAGATCTAGTCCATCAGATCACATAAATATGAGTCATTATGATCCTGATCCAATATTAGTTCTCATCCATCAATACTGAAGCTAAACACAATCAACCAAACAGGATATGCAGAATACTGACACCTTTAAACTGTCATCAGAACCCATCAACAACCAGAACCACCTATGACTTCAAATATCATAGCTCAAATTGTATACGCTACTACAATGAACCAAACCTGCATACATACGCGCTTACACCAAAGCCAACCCGTGTACAGATCTATAAATATTCAAACATGACTTGCAGCGATTTCAAACTCAAGTTATACCCAGTTCAGATCATTACAAGCGTCAGTATACAGATCTAGAATAAGCATAATCAAATATATAGAGATAGTTCATTTCAAACCATTTGATCTTGATCTATCCTTAGATCTTGTTTTCCATCAATCGGTGAGATCCCTCTTTAGCTCAGATCCAGATCTGCACCATAACCCAATCACAGTATTCCAGATCTAGCACTATATTAGATATTCAATAATTCAGATGATCCTTTGCCAAATGATCTCCTTCCTCTTTTATAGCCTTAGTCCTTTCTCAATACCATGTTCCAAAACCATAGGATCAAAAAACTCTTGGACTAATACCATGAACCAACCATGAAAGTGCATGAGATCAACACTTTTGGATGCAATACCACAGACCAAAACCATAGGATCAAAAACTGTCAGACTAATACCATGAACCAACCATGAAAGTGCGTGAGATCAACACTTTTGGATGCAATACCACGGACCAAAACCATAGGATCAAAAACTGTCGGACTAATACCATGAACCAACCATGAAAGTGTGTGAACTTTTCTCTTGCATGAAGGGAACTTTTCTCTGCATGAAAGTGCTTAAACTTTTCTCTACATGAAATAAACTTTTCTTTGCATAAAAGTGCGAGAACATTTCTCTACATGAAATAAACTCTTCTCTGCATAAAAGTGCGTGAACTTTTCTCTACATGAAATAAACTTTTCTCTGCATAAACGTGCGTGAACTTTTCTCTACATGGAATAAACTTTTCTCTGCGTAAAAGTGCGTGAACTTTTCTCTACATGGAATAAAATTTTCTCTGCATGAAGGAAACTTTGTTGCACTATAATTTATCAAATAAATTTGCTGCACTATAATTTATCATTTGTGTGATTTGCCATCAAGGACAACACTTGTCTCATAATGCCAACAATCTCCCCCTTTGGACTTGTTATACTGAGAATTGTCATCTGATATCTCTTCCGTAGATTCATCTAGATATATATAGGTGAGTTGATCTTCTATGAGTTGTTTGCCATCAAGTACAACACATGCATCATAATGCCAACAATCTCCCCCTTTGGACTTGATGGCAACAATACCAAATCACTCTCCCCCTTTGACATCAAGGGCAAAGGGCAAACCAAGATATTCTCTTTCCTAGAAAGGCATTTTGCTGTTCATACTCCCCCTGAGAACCTGCTGAAATCTCTGAATGAGCTCCCCCTTTGTATATGCCAAGGTGTAGCAATCTGTCCATGCTACATGTTGAAAGCTCTGCTCTTACTGAATTGTACTGTTCATGCTCCCCCTGTCTGTAAGCAAGGTCTGCAAAAAGGTGTTCTTCAAGAAGAACCAAGACTTATACATCATAAAAGACCTTCCTATCACCAAAAGACTCAATACATACATCCATCACCCAACCAAGTGAGGATCAACCACCCAACTAAGTGGGGATACATCAAAAATTTACATATGACAACCAAATACATTACATCTTCATCCCAGGCATAGTGGGGAAACCAAAATAGGCCGTTACATGACCTTGACACCATAAAAGAGATACATGACATATAGACGAAATATCTAGATCAAGACTTATGAAAGTCACCAATAATTGATAGCAGCAGCATCTATCAATCACCATTCAGATCAGCAACCATTATTTCCTTTCGTTCTCCCTCTGCAAATGTTCCACCTAAAACCAACAATAGCTATGAACTAGAACCAAAAGCTTCTATGATAATGCCAACAATGCATCATTAGAAGTTTATCTGCTCCCCCTGAACCTGTGCCAGATGGTCCCTGTCAGACCCAAATCAGATTGTTCTCACCCTGAGTCTGGCCCACTGATTTCCTCCATATTAACATATACGCGATTGTATCCATAGAAACAAGCGTGTATACGCAGATACTCCTTATGAACTCGCGTACAACCAATTCCAAATCAGCAACCTGTAAATGTCCTATGATAGGGTATGTCTGCAGATAGATATCAACTCATCATCATAAAATCATTCACATTATATCATATGTGTAAAACACCATAGCCATCCAGATCTGCATGGACCAAGTATCATCAATTAGGAATATCAATCAACATATGTACGAAACAACCTATCATCATATAGGTAAGAACTCATCATCATCATGTCTCCAACAATGCAACTTTAAATAATCATCCATGTATCCAGCCAACAATCCTCATCCATATATGTGCCAAGAACAATAGGAATCCTGCATCATAACTGTAATATATGATCTTTATGCATATGATGACAACAGCATGTGAGTGACTCATCATCAAGTAAAGAAGATGTGAATTATGTATTGCTCCTTATCCTTATGAAGATCACCATGTAAGCACCATTAGAGAATCAACCACAAATCTGATCTAAATATCACCTATGTAACCCCAAGAATCATCTGAACAACATAACCATATCATAGCAAGATGAATCATTTATCCACATAAGCATCATCACCAAGGACTATTAACCATAATGCCAACAATGCATTAAAAGCCTATGCTCCCCTTAAACCTGTGCCATCTTGGTTACTGTCAGATCTGATCATGCATATCAACAAGAAGTATCAAGACATCATCATTATCAAGTTAGAAACAAAAAACTTCTAACCATCAAGTCATTTCCACACATCATCAGAAAATTGTAACCATTATCAAATAGCGCAAATAATAAACTGAATCATAACTAATCCTTTTCCTGAACCTGCCCCTACTTCCTTTCCTCAAACAATCATATACGCGACTATGCCATAACCGACTCGCGTATATACCCGACTTCTCTTTAAGAAACTTGCGTATGAGATTTAGGACACTGAAGTTGTACACTTCCATCTGCCTCTGATTCTGTTATGTCGGTATGTTGTGTTGTGCCGCCTCTTTCTGACTGTACTTCTTTCTTCTTCCACATCTTCAAGTGTGATGATGATGTTTTCTCCTTTTGGTATGGTGCCCATACTTTGTTCCTGCATTCCTTAGCTATATGTCCAAGCTTGTTACATGTGTAACATCTTACTTGTCTCATATTTCTTCTATAGCAATCAACAGCTCTGTGACCAAACATATTGCAAGCAAAGCAATATCCATTAAAGTACCTTGAATGTGATGATCTTTTTGCATGATGGTCTTGAAACCTTCTTCTTCTACATCTGGCTGCAACATGTCCAAGATTATGACATACATAACGTTCAACATTATTCATAGGAGGAGTAAAAGATTTTCTTTGAAGAATTTCTTTCCTTGGTTGATGATGAGATTGACCTTTCATCTCCTTATTGAGCATTTCAGATTTTGCAGTAGAGTCCCTTGTCTTATTGCCTGAACTAGATTCACCTTCAATAGATTCATGAAAACCAAGACCAGTTTTGATAGCAGGAGACCTTTGACTACTAAGAATATCATCCAAAATCTTAGTACTATCTTGAAATCGTAATATCTTATCTTTTTCTTCTAATTTATCCTTTAGAATGGTTACCTCAACCTGAAGATGCTCTTCCTTTTCACGATGCTGCTTCTTCATGTTTTCTTCAACTTTTCTTTCTTCTTCCAACTGATGTCTTAGATTGAGGACTTTATTTTCTTGTTTTTCATGAGCTTGGAGAAGCTCATTATTCTGCTTCTTTGATTCTTCAAGATCTTCCTTCAGCAAGAGGATCATAGCTTCAAGACTTTCATAGTAACTGGATCTATCTCTGAGTTTCTTGATTGTTGTGCTCTTCTCACTGACTTCATCTCTTAGAGATGTTACTTCATCCTGCAACTTTTGATATTTGTCCTTGAATAACTTCCTTACCTTGTTTCCTTCCTCTAGTTGAGATTTTAGTTTGGTAGCTTCTTCTTTGAAGGCACATTCCCTTTTGTTCAATAGATCTTGTTGATCTCTAATTTTGTCTGTAAGCCTTTTGAATTCTGCCTCTATTTGATATCTTTCTTGCTCACCCATAAGAGAAAATTCAGTTGTTTCGTTATCACTTTCATCTTTTCCAAATGGATAGATAGCTGGAACATCAGAGGATAACACATTCATACCTGATAGTTCATCTTCATTCTGAAATGATTCTGAATCTGAAGTGCTTCTTCCACATAATCCCCAATCGATTCTCCCACTGTCATAGTTCTTCTAAGATGTCTTCTTCTGCTTAGGCGCTTTCTTCTTAAGCTTCTTTCCCATTGTTCCACGGATCTCCTTCAAGCGATCAAGCTTCTACAAAAGGACCTGCTCTAATACCAATTGTTGGAAATAATACTGAGAGGGGGGGGGGGTGAATCAGTATTATCAAGTCAATAAAACTTTTTCATTTCCATACTCTGATTCATATATGCTGCTTCAATTAAGAATACCCACGTATATTCAGTGAACTTATGATTTAGTTAATTGATCTTCAATGAGTGCATTAGAACATTATCAACCATATTAACAGCAAATAGGTGCAGTAAAATAGAACAGATCATCACACATAAGCCACACACATGAACACCATGATATAAGGTGGAAACCCAATGTGGGAGAAAACCACCTACTGCAAGTCATCTCAATCTTCTTCTTAATAAGAAAATCCTTTTACAATATTTTTGTATTGGTGCAGTCTTATACCAATACACAGGCTTCCACCTGCAGAGAGCTACAACCCTCTCTCATTCTCCAGTCTCTCCTGGAAGGGAGCTACAACCCCCATAGTTCTTGTACTAGCCGATCCATTTACTAGTACACAGGCTACTACCTGCTACAATGCTCCAAAGTTTTCAACTACTACTGGAAGGGAGCTACCACCCCCTTAGCTCTTGTACTAGCTAAGATACTAGTACGTAGGTGCCGGCCTACGATCTTCTCTCCTCCAGGTACCATGTTTCATACATTTTCAGACTGGATACTCCTGAAGCACAACACATAATCTGAAAGGCCACGTTTCATCCAATTTTCATACTGGACACATTAATATCATTGAAGCACATAATCAATCAATCTTCTGAATCACCCAAACACTAGATCAATACATATACAAGGATAATATATGTGTTAGCACCCAGATCTAGTCCAGCAGATCACATAAATATGAGTCATTATGATCCTGATCCAATATTAGTTCTCATCCATCAATACTGAAGCTAAACACAATCAACCAAACAGGATATTCAGAATACTGACACCTTTAAACTGTCATTAGAACCCATCAACAACCAGAACCACCTGTGACTTCAAATATCATAGCTCAAATTGTATACGCTACTACAATGAACCAAACCTGCATACATATGCACTTACACCAAAGCCAACCCGTGTACAAATCTATAAATATTCAAACATGACTTGGAGTGATTTCAAACTCAAGTTATACCCAGTTCAGATCATTACAAGCGTCAGTATACAGATCTAGAATAAGCATAATCAAATATATAGAGATAGTTCATTTCAAACCATTTGATCCCGATCTATCCTTAGATCTTGTTTTCCATCAACCGATGAGATCCCTCTTTAGCTCAGATCCAGATCTGCACCATAACCCAATCACAGTATTCCAGATCTAGCACTTTATTAGATATTCAATAATTCAGATGATCCTTTGCCAAATGATCTCCTTCCTCTTTTATAGCCTTAGTCCTTTCTCAATACCACGGTCCAAAACCATAGGATCAAAAAACTGTTGGACTAATACCATGAACCAACCATGAAAGTGCGTGAGATCAACACTTTTGGATGCAATACCACGGACCAAAAACATAGGATCAAAAACTGTCGGACTAATACCATGAACCAACCATGAAAGTGCGTGAGATCAACACTTTTGGATGCAATACCACGGACCAAAACCACAGGATCAAAAACTGTCGAACTAATACCATGAACCAACCATGAAAGTGTGTGAACTTTTCTCTTGCATGAAGGGAACGTTTCTCTGCATGAAAGTGCATAAACGTTTCTCTACATGAAATAAACTTTTCTCTGCATAAAAGTGCATGAACATTTCTCTACATGAAATAAACTCTTCTCTGCATAAAAGTGCGTGAACTTTTCTCTACATGAAATAAACTTTTCTGTGCATAAAAGTGCGTGAACTTTTCTCTACATGGAATAAAATTTTCTCTGCATAAAAGTGCGTAAACTTTTCTCTACATGGAATAAACTTTTCTCTGCATGAAGGAAACTTTGTTGCACTATAATTTATCAAATAAATTTGCTGCACTATAATTTATCATTTGTGTGATTTGCCATCAAGGACAACACTTGTCTCATAATGCCAACAATCTCCCCCTTTGGACTTGTCATACTGAGAATTGTCATCTGATATCTCTTCCGTAGATTCATCTAGATATATATAAGTGAGTTGATCTTCTATGAGTTGTTTGCCATCCAGTACAACACATGCATCATAATGCCAACACTTTTTGGTCAATCCAACTTAAATACTTACTAAGGAATAGACTTTGCTCAAAATTAACATCAAATTTAAGATCTTGCAAGGTGTCTAACTTTTCTGGGAATGAATTGACTCTAATGAGGGAATTTTCACTTGGTGTTTCTTGATTTACAGTAGGTCTCTCTGCAACTTTCTTATAATTTTGGCCAGTGCATTGAGGCTCACTAACAATGTCTGGAGAATTGGGATCTGGGTTGGATTTGGTGTACCTTCTCGAAGCCAGTATGTTCAAATTCTAAAGATTTTCTTATTGCTTTATAACTTTCCAATTTTCAGCCTAATGAATTCTAAACTTATTATCCAAAAGTTCAGAAATTCTTGAAAAGAATCAAAAAGTACTAGGGTGTAATGAGATTTCGTTCCCCAGTATGGTCACCACTATGTTATCACCTAGATTGACCTCAGGCTGAAGGGAGGCAATTCTAGGGTAACCACAAACCAAGCTTAACCTGGTAGCTAGCCCTACCAGGTCGGGAGAGGGCTCTCTCCTTATGAATCTCAGTCAAGATCACTGGATCAGGAACAATATTTTATGCTAGGTATAGCAGCTCAAGGGTTTTGATTGATTTTGTTGGTGTTTTTTCCAGATTAGGAGGAGTTGGGCAATCTTGGGTCTGGGAAACTAAGGTAAAATCACAAGGGATTCTATGGGGCAAGGTAGGTATGATCTTCAGCACCTTAAAGCTTGATGGGGTGAAAGGCTAGACTGGTGAGGAGCTAATAAGGGCTTGATCAAGTCAATAATCCTTCCTAAATAGATGAAAACATAAAATACTAGTGTTTTCCCAAGGCGGAGCATTAAAACCTAATGTATTCAACCAATCTGACTTGAAAAGAACCAATCAGAAGAAATTACATGAAAGAGGCATACATAAATAACATGTGAACAAATTAACAGAAGAAGAAACACATGCTAAAGGCCATACCATAGGAATCCCATAAAAATAGTTGCAACTTTATTAGTTTCTTGCCAAAACTGCTACAAAATGATAAGTGTTCAGTACATGAGCATCCAGCTGAATCCAACCCTTGCAAATGAGAAAGAAAATACATGATATAGACATTGCAAACCCTCATCCTAAACATCAGGGGTCGAAAGCATAAGAAGAGGAGCTGTTTCAACCATTTCCAAACAAGGATCATGAATATAGATAGTCAAACAACTTGCCTCTAAAAGAAGGGAAACTGATTCATTTGCTTCAAAACTACCTCTAACTAATGAATGTACCCTCTAACACTATTTTACCATTACATTTACATGTTGTGTCATCAATTACATCAGTGAAATCATCCATGAGGAGAGAGAAATCAAATTCACAGTCAAAATAGGTGAATTTTGGTTTTCTGAGCAAAATAGTCATAAGCGTTGTGCCACTGGTCCTAAGCGCAACACCACTTTCAACCTAGTTTTGGAGGCCTTCCCCTTAGCCAAATTAAGCCCATGATAGCTCATTGGAAAGGTCCTCAAGCCTAGTTTCTGGGACACCTAGAATTGTTGAATTTGGAGGTCATTTGCCCCCTCAAAACATGAATCTCCATGGACTGCTTCTGTGTGTCCAAAAAGAGGTAGAGAGGTCATATTTTGGTAGTTTTTGGACCTTTTGGTGGACCATATTTGCTCTAAAACTTCTGAATATTTATAGGGTCGATGTCCTCATCATTCTAAATTGAAAAATGCCAACCTTTTATCCATCTGGGAAAAATTTTTGTGTTGTGAATTTCAAAATTTCAGAAATGCAAAAACTTCTTAAAATTTGCCCAAATTTGGCATGGAACACCACCATCAACTACTTTGATGGGATAGGGAGGCTTCAGCCAACATCTCCAATCTATCTTGCTCCTTATTGCCTTCCAAATCTCTCCTTAGTGTTGTGGGGAAAAGTATCCGATGCGGATGACCCTATCCCTACTCTAAAGGTGACAGTCTTTAGCAACAACTGAAAGTAAAGTTTTGATGATTTCCTTTATGAAAGTACAGAGAGAATGAAGAAAGATTAACCAACCTGGTGTCTTTCGCTTAGTTGATCCTTATCCTCTCTCTTTGTCTCTTGTTCCCAACTCCTTGCTCTCTTTGCCGGTCCAGCTACACACAGATCCTGCACAAAACAAGAGAGGAAACTACAAGATACATGTACTCATAACTGATGCATGGATTAGAGTGAATCAAATATCCAAGTAAATACAATACATCAATGCAATACAAGTATATAGGAGAACATGCAAAACTTTATTGATAGAAGTAACAGGGTTCTGAGAAGGTTACAACCAATGATGGCTCCAATCCAGCAGCACCTCCCCAGCAGCAAGAACTCTCCTCTTCACCTCTAGTAAAACAATCACCCAATAGCTCTAACTGTAAACCAACAGCACCTCCTTGCTTTACACAAAATTCCAGCCTCATTAGACCTCATAGAAGAGCTCTATATATAGGAGAGAAGAAGAAAGGATGAGTCAGCTTGAGACTGACATGAAGCTGCCTTGTGTCCTCTCCCTCTTCAGTTAATCTTCAGTTCTTGAGTCCACTTGGAGATCCTTGCTTACACATGGTGATCTAGTACCTCTTACTCATCACAGGGCGAATCTCATGAACCAAGTGTCAGTTTGGAAGCTTCCTGGGCAGTTGACACCTTGCAGAATGACTATGCTACTTGGCCAATCTCGCCCAGCGCAGGTAGCCTTCATTAGATTTGACTTCCAGCGCAGGTACAAGGAGGAGCAGTTGCATTCCAGCGCAGATGCTCAGTGTAGCAGCTGACATGATCCAAAATTAGCCTGTTTTGAAGTGTTTTCAGGTGGAGAACTGATTGGAAGTGCTGTTGTTTGATGACCTTGTACTTTTAGGGGTAAGAACAACATGTTTAGGGACTGAGGATCCCTGTGATTATTGACATTTCATGCTCCATGTCGCGAGGCACAAAAATGTCTATAACAGTTGCCCCCTAAACTATGAGGCCGTTTATCGGGTGAAATGCTTTATCTAGAGGGTCCGAAGTTCATTCCAGTGCTGAGGAGGCGCCCTGTAATACAATACAATACAATACATTATTTTTCGTTCTATTTTCATGATCTAGCTGAGGCGGGCATTCCCATGCTCAGCTTTTATAAATACATTTTGGTACATATGACAGACGATCGTCTGAAGGTAGACTGATAATTTTCTGCTGAAATTATCATCCTTTGAATAGGATGATCATCTGCTGCAATGATGTACATGGCAAATGCTTTTATATTTCCTGAATACATATCGCAGCCCGGATGGATGGAACTAGATCCGGGGTCTTCAAACTCGTTCGATCTTCACTCTAAGTACAAGTCGATCCATGTGAGAATTTTGCTGAAGTCGAACATGGAAAGACATCGCTTGATTACCGGTCAATAATGAAAACCGTTAACAAGCGCGAGAGGAATCACCAATAATGACGATGACCCTCAAGGTACTGCAGTACAATTCACGTGGCGTGAATAAAGGACTTGGCGTCGAACGCCACGCAAAATCTTCTGGTCGAAGGTCATTGATGTATACCTGTCGCCGGAAGTGAGAAACTTGCCATTGAGGCATGCAAGCTTCAAAGTACTGATGGGGGTTGTTCCTAGATCAACTTCTTGGATAATGAGCTGAAGTCGACAAGAAGCGATCCGTCAAAGGAGGGCCTTAATGAATCCCACATCAATGACACGGAACGGAGCTAATGATTTTAGTGGAGGTGAAAACAAACTGTGACATATGATTCAGGGTGGCGATCATGAATGGATGAAGGATAATGTATGGCAGTGGATGGGACACGGTTGACACTTTCAGAATGACCCCTCTTGAACATATAACGACACTGATGCGATGGATCGGTAGCATTACCCCAAATGTGGATGGTTTGGCGAGGACCATGGTGATGAGACCGGTGAATGAAACAACCCAACCCGATGTGGTACGGAGGAAAAGTGTCATGTTCAAGAGTGACTTGCTACCATTAAACTTTGATGTTCTCCCAATTTTTCCCCAGTCATTTCTGACCAGTACCTCTTTATTTTTGTCAAGCTTGAGGAGGATAACATATGCTTGTTCTATAACCTGCCCTTCGGGCAAGCCCATCGCTATGATTTAACGAGCTTAGCGATAGGGAAACTCGTTCTCGTCTAAAGACAAGTTTGTCGCTATTTAATCATTTTAACGAGTCTAACGACAAGGAAAACTCGGTCCTTTTCATTTTTAGAGAGTCTAAAAAGGTACAGAAAGTTAACTCCAAAATTCCTTTTTCGTCATCTAATCCCTTAAGTCCGAAAAAGTATAAAACAATACAGAAGGGATGAGTGTTCAGTACTTTTAACGAGCCGAACAAGACAAGCGCTCGATCTTTTTGTGCAATAATCCCTCAAGTCCAAAAAGATTAAAATCTAGAGGAGGGATAGCTTTCCGGTCGCTTTAACGAGCTGGAAGGCCAAAACTCGGCAAACTTTTCATATTTTACGAGTCAGTGAAAAGAGCTTAAAGACGACTCGTCTTTCGAGGAACGAGTGATTAACAGGGCAGCAGCAGATTCCAGGTACAGGTTGGAATATTCCAATCACGACAGTGTCACAAGGATGGCTTAGTGGCATCACTCTTCGCAGCTGTTCCTCAAAATGGGTAAACAAACATATGGAGATGAACGATTGGCCAAATGAACGGATGGAGGTGAGACTGCAAGAACACGACCAAGGGCTTTAATATGGCTGTCAAAGGTTACATTTACCAAGGTTATTTACCGGTTCATTTTTTCTGGGTGAGCTTGAACTCTAAGGGAAGATTGCTCACAACTTATGTTTATTTTTTAACGAGCATGAACTATGCGCTAAAACTGCTCGGATCTTGCGTTTATTTTTTAACGAGCATGAACTATGTTCTAAAACTGCTCGTTATGCCCCCAGCATAATAATGCAACCGAGGTGCATGCCCCCCAAGCTTCATTGCATTCAACTTTGTTGATTGGAATGAAGGTTTACCATTGAGATCTGGAAAGGGGATTGTTTCATTTTTTAATGAGGTTGACATAGTAAAAGAACTATCCTCATGGTTTTTCATTTTTTAACGAGGTTGACCTGAGATAGGAACTATCCTCGAAGCCGACCAAATATCTAGGAATCTTCCAAATCCAACCAGAAGATTGGATTAGATTTCATTTTGTAGGTTTCCACCGTGGCCACTCCCGCCAGATTAATTGGAGGCGGTAGGGCGAAAGTACCCATTAAGGCAGGGTCTTTTAGGAGACCTACTCCGATATTTTGAAATGAATGGTCGCTTCCATGGATCAGAGGAACACTTCCTGTAACTTGTGAACCATTAGGGAGGAAATTTTGTTGGTCAATGATCGTAATCTCTCCTTGAAAGGGGAATGCGATTTTCCTAAAATAGGTCGACACAACAGCTTCCATGGCATAAATCCATGGTCTTCCCAGTAGGATGTTATAGTCAAGATTGCCATCGATGACTTCAACATCTATTTCTACTGTTTTGCCCCCTAGTTCAACTCTCAAGTTACTAAGGATACCGTAAGGGGTATATGTCCTTCCGTCGAATGCTTTTAATGTTGTTGATGATCGCGTCAAGGTTGGAGATCCTAAAGTTTTCCAGCAACTCATCGACATAATACATGTCGATGCCCCCTCATCAATAATTGTTCGATGAACAGTTTTGTTGAGGGCTTTCACTTGGATGAGGAAAGCTAGTTGAGCTGGTAACTGAGGATCATATCCTTTGTGATCAAAGGATACAAGATTGGAATCTTTAGGATCCACCCCACCAATTGCCGATAACAATGCCTGCCTTTGGGATGGGCAATGTTGTAGTACTTCAAGAGTCGACATAGCAGATGGCGATTGCGCCAAATCTTCCACTATATTATAATGTTGTGCCGCTCTGGCACGAGGATTAAATGTCGACTTGTGTACTACTCCCTTTGGCGGTTTTATTGTTAATTCATGTGTGATGGGGGGTACAACTTCTGCCGAAGTTGTTGTCGAACTGCTAGGTTGATCTTTACCTTTATCGTTCGACACCTGTGGATTCCCATAATCTTTGTTCCTTGTTGAAATTAAAGCATCATCCTGTTGCTTCGATATCGATAACATAAGCACTTGTGACGGTGAAGCATTTCCACTACCAACCAGATTTTTTCCCCGATCGGGAAACGGATCAGTTAACACAGCTGGAGTTTGCGAACTCTTTAAGAATCTTTTTAGATCAGCTTTGTATGGACATTCTCTCGTCCAATGATCCTCATCACATATCTGACACCCATAAGGTGGTTTCCTATCTCGAGGAGGGCTTGAAGAAGTTTTTCGAGGAGATGACTCTCCTTGTTTCTTCTTCTTCCCTTTGTTTTGATTCTTCTTGCTTCCTGGTTGATTGGAGTTTTTGCCTTTATCCGTAGATACAGCATTTACCTCCGAAGCAAGAATCTCTTGATTTGCTTTTTGATTCGAAGTCTTACAGGCTTTCTTATCTGAATCCCTTGTCGACTTAGCATTTGCAGTTCCAATCACGCCATCACCGGCATGAGAGTCACTATTTGATCCGGGAGGAGGAGGGATTGAAAATTCCGGTCTGGGGGCGTCAGGTATCTTATCATAGAGCGTGCCCGACTGAGTATATACTAAGTCCAAATATTGAGCACGAGCAATAACCTGCTCCTCTGTTACGACGCCTCCCTTGGCCACATCTTCCGTTATAGTAGGCAGAAGCGACTTTATAAACCACTCAGCCAATAGCTGATCTGGAACATAGGTCTTTACCATTCTGCGACGACGACGCCACTCATGTATATGATCTGATATATGTGTGGCCGTTGTCTGCTTGAAATTGGTCAAGATCTCCGTTCCAGTTTCGTACCTTATAGGTAACTGAAAGTGTGTTAAGAAAGTCGTGGCTAGGGAACTAAAATTGTCGAACGAGGCTCTAGGTAATTCAATATACCATTTTGCCGCCGGACCAGTCAATGTCCTCTGGAAAAGACGAAGCCTTATCGAATCATCATTCAAGGTATTCGATGAACACCACAGATGGAATGTCATCACATGATTCGACGGGTCTTCGCCAGGATTTCCATTGAATTTAGGAATGTCCGAAGGAAGTTTGTGAGGAATCGCTGGCCACCAATGGGCATAGGCGATTGGATCGTTCGTTAATCGATGTAAATCTGGTAATTCTAGGGTCGCCACGAATGGCAACTGCTGATTCAGGTTTGGCGAGGCGTACCCAGGGTACGATGGAATCGCCTGAGCAGTAGGTCTTTGCATACCAGCATAATGCAACTGATGTTGATATGACTGATACGGCTGGTGGGCTTGGCCACTGTAAAGTGGTTGATTTAACCCGTTCTGAATATAGGGTTGCCCACTATTCGCAAAGATTTGTTGTTCAGATCCCTGGTACACCTGTTGAAACTGAGGTTGTTGGTATTGCACCATCCATGGTTGTGAAGCCATGTTTTGCTGTGCGACACTAACCGATGGACCAAGATACGGGGTTATAGTTCCCGTTTGTATCTTTGTCGTCCCGGCAATTGGCGATTGTGGTTGTGTTGCAGGGTCAATAGGTTGTTGCATTACAACTTGGGGTTGACATACAACAGGCATCGATTGAACTTGCGACACGGTTACAATTGCTGGCGTCGTCGGGATACTAGACATAGGTACACACTGTTGCATGGAATATACAACTCTTGGTTGTTGGGGTAACATAGGTACCCAACCACTCGTCGTTACTTCAGTCAAACCTGAATGTTGTTGAAAACTGCCGTATGGGTATCCCCCCGGAAGGGGAAGTGAAAGGGCATATTGCCCCCCATACGGTAATAATCCGGAGCTCAAGGGTATAGATGGCCTTTGAGGATTGGATGGCCCAAACTGATTCCCAAAGGGATCAATTTGTCTAGTTTCAACATAAGAATTACCGGGTATTATACCGGAAGAACAAACTGGAACAGACCAAGTTGTCATAATAGTCCCTGGGTGGACTCCTTCTAGTTGATGAGAACTAGTTGGGACAGATGGTATGCCGGCAAACATCGTTGGAGTGACAGCAGGAGCTTCTGCTATCGCTGTGTCATTTGGCACAGTCCTAGATGTCGACGGTTGTTCAGACATTTTAAGTCTATCCAATAAACTTCCTAACGATTCTTCAGGAACTTCTGGTGGCGATAGACAAACTTCTGATGCAGAAGGAAAAAGAGGGGTACCTACTCCAAAATGAATTGGAGTATTTTCTTGCTGGTCCTCTACGATTTCCTCTATTGCAATCAGACCAGGAGGAAGAGGAAGACCGTCAGGTCCGTAAAAGATTTCTGGTGCCGAAGAAGGGGTTGCTTCGACAGCGACAGTCGTTTGAACAACAAGACTCTGTGGACCGGTTTCAGATGGAACTGGTTCAGTTATGCAAGTACTTGTCTTCAGACTAGGATCAGTACCACTGTCCTTCTGTTGCTGTTGAACTTCTTCAATAGAGGCAGGGATTCCAGAAATATTGGGAGTGACCAGAATCTCAGATGTTGTTGGAACTTCCATTCTAACTTTAAAAGGAGATTTTGACCTGGTCCAGCGAGTTCGCTTCGTCCGTACTACTCTCGGTTCCGGAGACAAAGGCGGTTGACTCGCAAGCCTCCCTAAACGACGGGGTTTTAATTGACTTTCCTCCACGGTTGCGGATTACTTGATCAACTAAAATACAAAAAGGGGAATTATGTTTCCGTATTGAATGAATTTTATTAGACGCTTTTAGACACAACTTTGCTTTTTCATGTTTTAAGAGTCAAGAAAAAGCTAAAGATGACTCTAGTCACCTTCGATGTATTAACGAGCCCGAAGTGACAAATGCTCGGTTGGACCTTTTCAGTTATAGAGTTTGAAAAAGGCCAAAAGAAACTGCTCTGGAGATCTAGGCAGAGGGTGTGCCAAACCTTTCGCGAAACCACAGAATACGTTTTACGGTACGGGTGGTCGATCTTCGTGAATGCTGTGTTCACTGCATCGCGATCAGTAGGGCGGTCGACACGGCTTCCTAAGGATAAAGGATAAAAGCCTATAGGGGTCTCCCAATATACGCGACGGTACGCGGGAGCTCAAGTCCGTATTAGTGCCACCGACTCTCAGGAGGAATCACCCACCTTCGTAGAGATCGACAGTCACTACGTTTAACGACACCGGAACACGTCTCTACCTAGACCTCTACTGTGAGCGTTATGTTACAATGCGTTTTTAGATTCATTCAATATATTTTAAGTTGATCTTGTTTATCAGTTTGTCTTTCAGGATCACCACGAGATGTATTGGTACAAATTCCTAAATGCAGCTAAAATGATAAGCAAGCTTTCACAATCTTTTTAGCTTTGAAAATCCTAACTACTGAGGGGAGAGAAAAACAATATCTTTCCACACAGAGCACAAAGCACAAACTAATGCACTTTCTCCTAGATCAGACACACAAACTTATCAAAAATGCAAATGCAAGATGCATGTATTTCTTTTCTTTTCCTTTAATGTTGATGTAGACAAAAGGAAAACTGTTGTATGACTTTCGAATTCAATTTGAAGCGTAAACAAACAAGCTTTGTCTAAATGAAAAGACGCTTTACAAGTACTTGTTTCAACATTCAAAATATATGAATTCAAACCATAAAGTGAAAAACAAACAAACTCAAACAGCCATGAACAGTAATAAAACTAGCTCATAAGATCACAAAGACACTTTTACAGTTCAGGATCTAAGAGGTCACAGCTATACTGGTTCGCTTTTCACAATGGGAAACTGTAACTGAAACAAGAAATACTGAAAGAACATTCGCAGTTTCATCACACAACTGAGGCGGAATAATGTCAAGGAGAAGTGGTCTACAGCAAGTACAATGACCAGCAAGCAATCAGCTAAAACTCAGTGAAAACAGGGCCAAGACACAAAGGGAAAGCTGAGCAAGACTATGGCTAACTGGACCAGCGCAGGTTCTAGTCTGCCAGTTTGACTCTCAGCGCAGTTCCCGAAGGGAGCACCTGTGCTGTAATGCAGACTGCCTGTGGACAGCCTGCACTGACTCACGAGAGTTTCGTCTACAAAGAATTCCGGGTCATAAAAAGCTCAAAAATGCACTGTTTTTGCTGAAATAAAAAACTATAGGTCAAGTACAGGCTAAGGGATGATCAAGAGGATGAAGATCTATCACAAAGAGTAAAGAGTCTTTTGTAGATAAGCTCTTCAAATCTTGAATTTGCTCAGCAAAAGAGCAAGAGTAGCAGTCCCTCTACTTCGCTTTTGATATAGTCAAAAGCTTTTCGATTTGGTACTCTTTTCTTCAAGAAATGAATAGCAAAATACTACAAACACCAACAAGATACTAGGCTCCCCAGCGGAGTCGCCAGTTTGTTGTGGGGAAAAGTATCCGATGCGGATGACCCTATCCCTACTCTAAAGGTGACAGTCTTTAGCAACAACTGAAAGTAAAGTTTTGATGATTTCCTTTATGAAAGTACAGAGAGAATGAAGAAAGATTAACCAACCTGGTGTCTTTCGCTTAGTCGATCCTTATCCTCTCTCTTTGTCTCTTGTTCCCAGCTCCTTGCTCTCTTTGCCAGTCCAGCTACACACAGATCCTGCACAAAACAAGAGAGGAAACTACAAGATACATGTACTCATAACTGATGCATGGATTAGAGTGAATCAAATATCCAAGTAAATACAATACATCAATGCAATACAAGTATATAGGAGAACATGCAAAACTTTATTGATAGAAGTAACAGGGTTCTGAGAAGGTTACAACCAATGATGGCTCCAATCCAGCAGCACCTCCCCAGCAGCAAGAACTCTCCTCTTCACCTCTAGTAAAAAAATCACCCAATAGCTCTAACTGTAAACCAACAGCACCTCCTTGCTTTACACAAAATTCCAGCCTCATTAGACCTCATAGAAGAGCTCTATATATAGGAGAGAAGAAGAAAGGATGAGTCAGCTTGAGACTGACATGAAGCTGCCTTGTGTCCTCTGCCTCTTCAGTTAATCTTCAGTTCTTGAGTCCACTTGGAGATCCTTGCTTACACATGGTGATCAAGTACCTCTTACTCATCACAGGGCGAATCTCATGAACCAAGTGTCAGTTTGGAAGCTTCCTGGGCAGTTGACACCTTGCAGAATGACTGTGCTACTTGGCCAATCTCGCCCAGCGCAGGTAGCCTTCATTAGATTTGACTTCCAGCGCAGGTACAAGGAGGAGCAGTTGCATTCCAGCGCAGATGCTCAGTGGAGCAGCTGACATGATCCAAAATTAGCCTGTTTTGAAGTGTTTTCAGGTGGAGAACTGATTGGAAGTGCTGTTGTTTGATGACCTTGTTCTTTTAGGGGTAAGAACAACATGTTTAGGGACTGAGGATCCCTGTGATTATTGACATTTCATGCTCCATGTCGCGAGGCACAAAAATGTCTATAACACTTAGCCTAGCCTTTAACTTTCTAACCCTCATGTTACAAATTTTGTTGCGGGTCATGTAATGGTATGCCATGTGTTGGAGCATTTTCTTATCCCTGTTGGCCTTCTCAATAATTCCTTCAAGATATATGTTGACCCTCTCAAGCCAAGTTTCCCTATCATTTTCAATCTCCTACTCAATAGGAGTCAATGTGACTTGAGCCTCTTTAGACATTTGCCTATTTTCTTTGATCATTTCCAACTCCATGAGGACTTTCTTGTCACTCAACTGTTTGTTTTCCTATTCCAAATATTTGATGATGAACTTGGCTCTCTCTATGTTGTCTGCCAAAGCTTGTATTTGAGCTTCACTTTCTTGTATGATGATGTCTTTGATAGGTTTTTTGTCCTGAGCCTCCAAGTCAATGATGCTAATTCCATGATGATTATAGTGCTGTTGAGGCTCCTCATGCTCAATCAAGTCAAAATATCTTTCCTCCTCATCACCAAGATCTCCCTCCTGCACTTTTTCATTTCCTTTGCTCAACTGCTCAAACTGTACTTATTTTCTCGATGTAGAAGGCAAAGCTCCTTCCACACCTTGTGGAGATAACATTTGCTTGTGGACTGATGAAGAAGGCAAGGTCCCTTCCACATCCCGTGGAGCAAACACTTGCCTAGTAGCTGCAAAAAGTCTCCTTGTGCCTCTCTAATATGCCAAGTACACTGGCATCTCAGCAGTTTTGGTTTCCTTGACCTATTTCTTTGTTTCCCCATGGCTAGAAGGCCCACCTTCCTCTTGTTGCATTGGTGAAGGGATCTGTGGACCTTTGAACATCTCATGAGCAATGAAAGTCTCCCAAGGAATGTTAAGAAGACTGAGATGATGAAGAACAATGATTTTGATCAAAGAGTAATGATAGATGTTGTTCAACTACTAAGGGTATGGTTTCTTCTGCACAAGGTAAGCTATTTTGTCAATGTTTCTAAACAAGAAATATGGGAGATTCATCATCTTTACCCTAGTGAAGTGCATGAGGATTCTGATATGGTAAGCATACAACTGGGAGAATCTGCCTTCACAAGTGAAATATTTGATCATAATACTCATCAAAGGAACATACCTGCTCTCCAAAAATTTAAAGGGGAAAAGCCTCTTCACCTATTTCCTATACTGAGGCTTGATGTAGGGCTCATAGTAATGCTCATCTAGGTCCTGACCCTTGTACCATTTCTCACCAACATTAGGGATTCTAGTGGCCTCTGAAATGACAGCTAGAGATATTGTGAAGGTTACTTCGGCAAGTGTCACCTCATGGTTATGTAAATGAGCCACAAAAAGTCTGTCCAACTCATGGTGAAACTGAGCTCTTTCTACTAGTTCATAGAATTCAAAACATCCTTGGTGTCTAAAACAAGAGACTGCAAGTGAGCAAGCCTGTAATTCTCTTAAACTGGTGGGCTCTTCTCTTATGATTTTTCCTCCTTTGTGAAGCTTTCTCTGCCTATGTCTCTCTACAGAACTATCACTGGTTGTCTCCTCCTCATACTCAAAATCACTTCCTCTGTCCATGGTTTCACTGTTTAATTTCACAAAAATTTACAGTGTGGGGAGACCAATGTGAATGGAATGGGGGGTAGGCTCTAGGGTTTATGAGTGACTGTGTGTATTTATAGCTAGGGCACAAATTATGAGAATGAAAGGAGGGTGTATGGGATGAAAAACAAAGGATGAGAAATAGGTGAGGATGGAAGAGATGATATATGAAAGGTTGTAGTGAAATAAACCAACTAATTTAGGGTTTATAGTGAGGATTAGCATTTTATGAAAATGAGTGGAACTTTATGAAAATCCAAACAAGTGCAAACCAAATTGGAGGAAGAGGAGTGATACTTCTTGCAAAATGTGGATTTGGAAGAAATTTAGCATAAATTAGAAGTTTGGAACGTTTTTTTGGCTTGGCTAACCTAAGCGCAGTGCCACCACCCAGGAGCGTAGCGCCGAGCTGTAAGTGCAGTGCCCGTTGTAATTTGAATTATGTAGAAATTCCAGGAGTGTAGCATCAGGCTGTAAGCGTAGTGCCACTTCCCAAGAGCACAGTGCCTTTCTATCTAAGGACAGCGCCACCCCTGTTTTTCTCAAGAACACTTAGAAAATCGATTTTTCTTCTCTCCTTGGCTCCTTTGATTTGAAAAATGACACAATGGAATGAAATAGAAGAGAATAAGATTATATATGAACTTCCTTTTAATTTTTGCTTTTGAAAAACCCACTTTTGTAATGTCTATTTGTCTTTTTTAATACTCTGTTTTCCATGCTTGTTTTCTTTTGCTCTTGCAGGTGGATTGATGCTCAAAATGACTTGATTTTTGGTAGTGGCAGGTACTTGGAAACATCACAAGATGCTGAGAAGCAGCGGGAAACAAATATTACATATGAGAAGAAACAATTACATCATAAATGAGGATAAAACAAAATAATCTGTTTTCACCTCAAAACAAGTTTTGAGGTGAGAACTACATTAGGCTTTCACAATGATAAATTATGGCTTTACCAATCATTATTGGCTTTCTCATGTCCTTGCTGATCATTATTTGGCATATAATCACTGAATTTGACCATGATGAGACCCTAAAACCTAATGAGACCAAACCCTAAAACCTAATGAAATAAACTGCAGAGTGAACATGAGCCATGACTGAAATATATGAAAGAGGATCAACAAATACATATCATGAGGGAAAAATTGAAGTAAACCCTACCATCAGTGAATCCATGACCTAATATAATGCAAACTCATCAGTATGGGACTCCTAATATGAAATGAAAAAGAGTAGATTTTGATCACTGATGGAAGTGTGAATACAATGACACTAACAGTGTTGGGTTGGAATAGGAATTTTGGGCAGAGGCAGTGGAGACAACACATTACCTAGTCAACAAATCACCTTCATTAGCATTGGAGGATAAGACTCCACAAGAGGTATGGACTGGTAAGAATCCCCCTCTTTCACATCTGAGGGTATTTGGATGTGATGCATATGTACATGTCTCAAAGGAGAAACGAACCAAGTTATATAGTAAATTTGAAAAGTGCCTCTTTATTGGGTATAAGGATGGTTTAAAGGGTTATAAGCTTTGGAACCCAGTAATAAGGAAGATTGTGTACAACCGAGATGTGGTGTTCAGAGAGGTAAAAGATGTTATTAAACATGAAGTCCAACCAAAAGAACCTGAGAAGATAGAGTTTGAGCTTAAGGAGGAAGAATCAGAATCTACAATAGAGGAGGAATCAGAAGATGAAGAGCCACAAACTCCGAGTGTGAGAAGATCAGTTCAAGAAAGAAGGCAGCCAGAAAGGTATAGTCCATATGCTTTCTATTCAAATTTTGCTTTATCTATTACTGATGATGATCCCAGAACTGTGAAGGAAGCAGTAGATTCAGAGAATGGAAAACTCTAGAAAAAGGCCATGCTTGATGAAATGGCATCTTTGCACAAAAATGAGGCTTGGGATCTAGTGGAATTGTTGGCTGGAATGAAACCCATTGGCAGCAAATGGGTGTTCAAGAAGAATACAAATGCAGAAGGAAAGGTGGAGAAATACAAAGCTCGATTGGTAGCAAAAGGTTATTCCCAGCTACCAGGAATTGATTTTGGTGATATTTTTTCTCCTGTTGCCAAGGTAACTTCTATTAGATTACTTTGATCTGTTGTTGCTGCTTTTAATTTCGAGGTAGAATAGATGGATGTGAAGACAACATTTCTTCCTGGGGATCTGGAAGAGGAAATCTACATGAAGCAACCTGAAGGCTTTATGGTGAAGGGTAAGAAAGAACTGGTATGCAGGTTAAAGAAGTCTTTGTATGGGTTAAAACAATCACCAAGGATGTGGTATCAGAAATTTGATACATTTATATGGGGACTTGGATTCACCAGAAGAAAAGTAGATCACTGTGTGTATTTTAAATTAATTGGTGACCGTGTTATTTATCTGGTCTTGTATGTGGATGATATGTTGTTGGTTGGAAATGACAAAGAAATTATCCAGGATTTGAAGACCCAATTGTCCTCCAAATTCGACATGAAAGATCTTGGTGCTGCAAACTATATTTTGGGCATGGAAATTAAAAGAGATCGGGCAAAGAGGAAGCTCTGGTTAAACCAGAGGAAGTATTTCGAGACAATATTGCACAGGTTTAATATGCAGGATAGTAAACTGGTGAAGGTTCCTATTATTGTAGGTGTAAAGTTATCTACTGAACAGTGTCCCAAGACACAAGAAGAGGAAGAGGATATGTCACGTGTTCCATATGCAAGTGCAGTCGGTAGTCTGATGTATGCGATGGTCTATAATAGACCAGACATTGCACATGCAGTGAGAGTATTGAGCAGGTTTATGTCAAAACTAGGGAAGGAGCATTGGACAACAGTGAAGCGGGTTTTCAGGTATTTGCATAGCACTAGTGATTATGGTTTGTGCTACCAAGGAAGACCAGGATTGGACAAAGTTTTGAATATCCGTGGCTTTGCTGATGCGGACTAGGCTGGATATCTGGATCAGAGAAGATCTACAAGTGGGTATGTGTATAACCTATTTGGAGGTGCAGTCATTTGGATGAGTAATAAACAATCTGTAGTGGAACTATCAACTACAGAGGTAGAATACATGGTAGCCACTCATGCAAGCAAGGAAGCAGTTTGGTTGCAGAGATTGTGTTCAAGTATGGGGTTAGTACAGGGAGTTATAAGGATAGACTGTGACAGCCAAAGTGCAATTTTATTGGCAAAGAACCTTGCCTACCATTCAAAGACAAAGCACATTAATGTTTAGTATCACTTTGTGAGGGATATGATAGAAGACAAAAAGGTGTTGTTGGTAAAGGTGGACACTTTGAAGAATATTGTAGATGTATTGACAAAATCTTTATGCATTGAAAAACAAATTTGGACCCTATATTAGGTTGGGTGGACCTACCTATGGTTTTGTGCATGATTTTCACACATGGTTTTGGACGCAGTGGTTTTCGGTCCATGGTTTTGGACACGATGGTTTTCGGTCCATGGTGTTGGACGCTTCGGCATGTATAAATATGTATTGTAACATTTAAAGGAACGTAATGAAAAATCAAGCTGGTAGTCCCGGTTTTGGGATCCAGGGGTAAATCTCTGTGTATATGTGTTTTATGTGTTATGCTCTCGCATTGTTTATTTTCTGTGTTTTAGAATTTGTATGCAGGTAATTTCTATACAAGGTTATAACCTATGCTCTAGGGTTTGAACCATGATTGAGTAAGACCAAAATACCTCTTGATCCTTTTCTCTTCTCCATTTCGATTCACCTTTGCAGTTATGGTTAGTGGACAGATTCATGACTTGAAGGGAATAATGGTAATTTTTATGATTACTTCATGAAGTACCTTATGAACTCTATTAGCAAAATCTACTTTGGCTATAGTGATAGAAGAATGATTTTTTTATTAGGTTATGTTTCATGCATATTAAGCTAGGTTTTTCATTTCCAACATTGTTATTTCTATTGCATAGATGAGGTTTCATTTTGATACAACCATTACATTTTGCAAATAGAATAGCATTTACATTCATGAAAGTAGGTTAAAATTTACATTTATGAAAATTAGAGCAACATTTTCATTCTTGGAAATAGATAAGCACTTCTATTTCTGCAATTAGTTTAGGCTTGATTCCATGATATTCACTTCATTGCATCATATCAATGAGAGAAGGACACAATGCATGCTGCACATATAGTGTTGACAACTCTTAAGTTTATATGAATCCCGGGTTGATAATATAAGTTGCTAGCATCGAGATTTGTAAAATTCTTGTTGCAATACTGGGGCTTATCACTTTTTGGCGCCATTTCTAGGGAGGTTTCAAAGTATTCATTGTTTTCTTCCATATTTGATTCATTTCTTTTACTTTCTTCAAAACACACAAAAAATGCACTAGGCGTCTTTCATTTCAAAAATAGAAAATTGCATTGTATTAGTGTTTTCATTCAAAAAATCATAAAAGAAAAAATTTCTTCAATACCACACCCCCCATTTAATCATGTGGTGTAGTAAGAACGACATAACCATTCACTTTTTTAGATAGAAGAAAAGTAGGTAGCAAAGAAGGTAGAAGAAATGGAAAGAGATGATGACAATGAAGAAGATCCTCTTGGATTTCCCATTCAAGATACTAATATCATTGTTCATATGAAGAACATCCCTCCATATTTCCTTCCCAACTTCCATGCTATGAGATCAGAGGATTCAAAAACCTTTCTCTTTGAATTTGAAATCCTTTGTAGATCTTATGGTGACTTACTAAACACCCAAAAATTGAGATTTTTTCCGACAACGTTGAAGGATAGAGCTCTTAAATGGTTCAATAGTTTAGGGACTAGTTCAATAATATCATGGGATGATATGCAAAATATATGTTTATAAAAATTAAATATCATGATATTAAAGAATAAATATCTATATCGAATAAAAAAGAAGATGAGAACCTTGAGGATCTAATAGATAGATTTATGTCTAATGTTAAGAGGGAAAAATTACATCATATAGGATATGACACATTAAAAACCATCTTACATAAAATAATTAGGGATGAGTGGCTTCATATCCTTGATCTCATGAGTAGAGGTGATATATACCAATTATCATTTGAATAGATTTGTGAAACATGCAAGTGCATATCAAGAGGAATGGCAAGGGTAAGTAAATCAGCATCAAGATCTGTAAGTCAAGATGAAATTGGAAAATTGCTTGATAATTTTAAAACAAAAATTCTTGGAAATCTAAGTGAACAAGTAGAAATGTTAAGAATGCGAAATGAACAAAAAGAGGATATTGATATTTTTTTATCCATGCAAAATCACATGCAACTAAATATTGTCTTTCATTACCAAAGTTTAAGGAAGTTTACCAAGAGGACAATGGAGCAAGTCAATCACTAAACCAACTATGTTATGTATCTCAAAGAATACCATGGAAGCCTACTCAAACTGATATGATGCAAGAACCTAATTCACAATTCCAAGGTTATGCACATCCATCTCAAAGTAATTTGAACACGCCCTTTCCTTGGCAACCTTGGTCATCTCAACCCCAAAACCAGTCTTGGAAACAAGGTTGGAAAGAACCTTATGTGAGAAATCCAAAATATCCTTAATACTTTCCTCAATTTCCTCCATACCCAACTCTATGTTATCCCTCCCATCCACCGCCACCACAACCACAAACCCAACCACAACCATGTCAAAGATCCACTCTCACTCAACTACCTGTACCACCATTACCAAACCTAAACAATGAAATAACACTTATGATCAGGTACAACACTTCCAAACAACTCCTCTTGATCTAAATGGTATTCATCTTAGCTCAGGAAGAGTTCTTCAAGAAATATATTTTCCTGATGTCATTGAAGAACAACATCTAGAAGAAGAAGATCCAGAAGAATCATGTATCACATTTTATGGAGAACAGTCGTTAGATTTTGCGATTAAAGAGTTTTTGTTATGCTTACCATCATATCCTTTATGTGTTCAAGAGAACAATCAACAAAAAGAGGAAGATTTGAATGTCATGGTAGAAGAGGGCACAAAAGAGATCAAAATGTGCAAGTGGACCAGGGGCATCAAAACTATATATAAATATGGTTCTAGACGATCATTAAGTTGCATCAACACACTCTTCTTCAACAATTCATGATCTCGTATCAGTCAAAGAAGTTGGTCTCTCATAATCAAGTACATGTCAAAGCATATCTTTTCAGCCTACATAATTTTATCTATCATCTTGATGTGCACATGACTCCATTGAAAGTATTCCTATACTTGAAAGAGATTTTGTTTTTTCAAGTAGAGTAGGATAGAAATAAAGAAACAAAAAATGGAAAAAGAGATAAAAAAGAAAGAAAATAATAAAATCTTAAGTGAAAACCTCTTTTGAGGCGCCTGATATTGGCTCACTGATTGAAAACCTCCTTGAGGTGGTCACTTGGTTGGAAAGAAAAAAGGGAAAAAGGAAAGGATCCTAGGTGAAAACCTCCTTTCAGGCAGTTAGGTAAACCTAATGGTTGAAAACCTCATTGAGGCAGCTAGTAGGCTTAGGTAAAAAAGATGAAAAAAATGAAAAGAAATATTTTTTTTTTTCTCCTTGATGAATGTAGCTACTCTCCAACCTTTTCAAGCAACAAAAACAAGCTAGCACAAAAGAAAAAGTTGGTCAAAAATCTAGTCAAAGGAATTCAGACTTGGGCTTTCTCCACCTTTTCCCAGATGCACCAAAAGGACCAAGGCCATGCCAATCCATCACCCTCATCCGTTTCCAACATCCACCCATCATTTCCAAGTCTTTCCCATCCATTTCCCTCATTGTCCTAAAATGCTACAAGAAGGTTCTATTTTTCTATAGGAGGCCAAAATACATAGGGAAGAAATATCTAAAAAATATGCATCCATTACCCTATATGTTTCATGGGGAGATGCAAATGGATTATGGTAACATGCTTAAGGAATTTCAGCAATATCTAGTGAACATGTTTCGAGAAATGACACTCTATCACATACATCTATTTTTAACTTTTATAACGATTTGTGCATCCATTGACCAATATATTTTATGGGGAGATGAATAACATTCTCACAAAATTTCACATCAATCTAATCTACCATTTTAGATATATGGATAAAAAAATGCTGCTACAGGGGCATTCCAGAATAGCTACAAGAGTGACAAGAATTTCTACAAGAGTGATATTGACATAGAGAGAGGGGTCATGTCCTATTGTTTCCTTGGGGGAATGATGAGATATGTCTGCTACACCACCATCACCCATTTTCCACACAATTTAGCCACTTCTCCGCTCAAATAATCATCTTTGTCCATCAAAAAATACCCATTTTTCACTCCCATAATTTTCACCACAACCAAAGTTTATAATCCTTGTCCATGAGTTTAACATGAATTATAAGAGTTTTTGGATCGATTTTGTGAAGTTTATTGTAATCATAGGAAGGTCTATGTGACTTATAAAGGAAATAATTGAGCCTTGTAGTAGTTTGTACAAGCCCTCTAGAACCACAATCAAAATCACTTGGAAGCACCAAAATGAAGAATTGACCAACATGAAGCATTGAGGGATCATCTCCTTCATCTTGGGTAGCCACAGAACTTCTATAGGGATACTACAGGGTCAATAATCATCTCCAATGGCAGTAGCTTGATCCACCATCAATAAAACTTACATTGGCAACTTTGATCAATCAAGCACATTTCAAGAGAAAATATTTTCAAAGAAAATCCAATGCATGGAGAAATGAGCATAAGAAGATGACACCTCAAGAAGCTAGTAGATCAATCAACCTATGTTCAGAAGAAACATGTAACAATCAAAGGGTCATCGCTAGTAGCTTTAGAACCACCAAACTCACCTTCAATAGTCATAGCAACAACCTCACTATCACCTACAACAATACATCATAGGTAAGGCCCAAGTATGAAATCCTCAAAGCCTGTCATATTGACATATTTTATCTCAAAGAATGCTATAAGTGTATAAAGGAAACATTTTTATAGCAGAGAAGCCTCGACCTTATCTAGCTTAACTTCACTTTTCCACCAAGACACATGCACATGGGGAGAGGAAAAGGCATAAGTAAAGTGACTTGAGAAAGTGGGATTTAATCATTTAGTCACGATGGAGGACAAGGAGGGCAAAGGGGTAGGTGAGGGCCAAACAAGTTAACTCAAAGCACTTTGAGTTTATTTTTCATGCAATGAAAAAATAGAGAAAATTTTGAAAAACAAAAAGAAAAAATAATGAAAAAAAAAATAAAAGAATAAAAAGGTGGACCGACCACCTCTTGACATGCAAAGATTATCTACTACAGGAAGCAAAAAAATTGCTATAGGAAGAACAGACCTGCTACAGGAGGAACAAAACTATTACAGTAAGAACAAAGTTGCTATAGGAAGGACAAATTTGTTACAGGAAGCCATAAAAGTGCTATAGGAAGACAAATTTTATGTATAACAACCACTAGAGCCTTGGAGAGAAAGGAAATATTCAAAGGAAATGGAAAGGGTGCAAATATAGATGCTATAGCTGAAAAAATAATTGCTACAGGAATAAGAAAAAGTGCTACAGGAAGAATCAAAAGTGCTACAGGAAGGGACAACAACAACTCAAGAGGAGGGAGAAGTTCCACAAGGACTCAAGAGCCCACTCCAAAGAATGGTGATGAATACTATTACAAATTTATTACAAAAAGAGGCATAACTCACCAGTGGATGAAAATTGCAAAATCCAAGGAGGTAGAGGATGTGGGCCTCATGGAGGAAAAAGTGAAATAAATGAGCAAGGAATTGAATGATTTAAGGCTAAGGGAGTATGTCATGAAAGAGAAACTATAGTTAGAAAATAACAAGAAAAGGAGGTACAAATTTCCCATGGAAGCCATCTAATGCTGGTAGCCATCCAAATCATATTCCAATGAGCTAAGCAAGATAATTTCATGAAGAGCAATAGGGGAAGAATATGGATAGGTTGCTAAGAGGATGGGCAATAGTTTCAATAGGGGGGTATGATGGGCCTCCAAATTAGAAATAAATTAAGGCTCATCTAACCTTTTTCTAGGCACATAAAGACTATATTAAATCTCTCCTTCTACACTTAATAATAATTTTTAGCTTTAATATGTTCTTAGGCAGGTTTAGAGGTAATTGCATATCATGTGCCTAATATTATTTATTTTTGTAGAATATTGTCAGAATATTTGGAAGATTATGAAGATTTGAAGGTTTAGATAATATAGATACTTTCTCCCTACTTCAGGATGGACCAATATTAGATAATAAATTAGCAAAATATCACAAAATTATTGACAAAATCTGGAGCTCCATTGATTGTGAGAATCTAGGAATGTGTTCCATGTCGTTTAATGCAGATTCCTAGTGTTGGGAACTAGATCCACTATTTGAGGGATTTTGGAGGGGAAATCTTCCTCCTTTCAAGGAGAATGCTTCCTCATCACTTTGTATAATTATTGATTTGAAATTTCCTTTAGGGGCATGTATTTCTTAGTCTTCTTGTGAAGAAAATTTGTTACTTAGCAGCTCCACTTTAATTTCTAGTAGGGATGTATTGTATTCATCCCAATAATGAATTTTGGTGTCATTTTTAGCTTCTAAGGACTAGTTTCCTTCACAAGACTCTAAATTTCCTTGGGCTTTGCCATCCCAGGAGCCTTGGGGTCCTCTTGTTCAATTTCTTTATTTCCTTTTAATGTATTTTTCACTTGCATCTCTTATTTTTGCATTTAATATTCATGGTTCTTTTGTTTTAGGTTACATTGGTTAAATGATTGAAGTGAGTGGATTTTCAGGTTATTTACATATTCAAAAACATTATGAATCTTTAGAACAACTTTGAAAAGTCATATTCATCATTGAGATACTTGGATTTGTCCACTAGTTCACAAATCTAGAATTTTTTGGAATCCCTTGTAGAAAAATAGTAGTAATTTTGTGCTATTTTTTAGAACATGTTAATTAACTTAATTTGAGTTTATTCCACTTTTATTGGGTCATAAAAAAATTCAAGTTAATAAAAATTTTACCCCATAACATTTTCACTTGATTAGGTTAAGCATTTTCTAAGTTAACTAGCTCACTAGTTCTTGAATTTCCAGTTTTTAAAGTAATTTTCTTATATTTTTTAACACATGTTAAGAGGGGTATTTTGGAGTGATTCCACTTGGAATGGAGTCCTATGAAATTTTAATTAATAAAAAAAAATCCCATCTAATTTTCATTTGATTTACTTGGGCATTTTGCAAATTATCTTGCTCCTGTAGCAAAATAGGGCCTCCTATAGCACCTCATGTAGCACTTCCTATAGCACTTATAAACTTGAACAAATTTGCCCAAAAAGATTGGTTTTTTCCCTTTGGATTGAATAATTACCTATAGCCTTTTAACTATGATTGAGTAAGACAAAAAGACCTCTTAAGGCTTTCCTCTTCTCCTTGCAATTCACCTCTACAGTTCTTGTTAATGGACAAATTCATGACTTGAAGGGCATCATAATGATTTTCATGATTACTTAATGAAGTACCTTATGAAATCTATTGAAAAAATCTTTTGAATGTAGTAATTGAAGAATTATTTTGTGATTAGGTTTTGTTTCATGCATCTTAAGCTGGGGTTTCCATTTCCAACATTATTATTTTTTCATTTTGATGTGACAGTTACATTTTGCAAATAGAATAGCATTTACATTAATGAAAGTACGTTAAACTTTACATTTATGAAAATTAGAGTAACATTTCCATTCCTGTAAATATATAAATTTTTATTTCTGCAATTAGTTTATGCTTGATTCCATGATATTTCACTTCATTGCATCAGATCAATGAAAGAAGGGCACATTTCATGTTGCACATATCGTGTCGAGAACTCTTAAGTTTGTATGAATCCCAGGTTGATAATTTAAGTTGGTAGCCTCGGGATTTGCAACATTATTTTGCAATACTTTGGCTCATCATTTTTTGGTGTCTTTTCCAAGGAGGTTTCAAAGTATGCATTGTTTTCTTCCATAGTTGATTCATTTCTTTTACTTTCTGCAAAAACACACAAAATTTGCATTAGGCATCTTTCATTTGAAAAGCAGAAAATTGCATTGTATTAGTGTTTTCATTAAAAAAATCATAAAACAAAAAAATTCTTCAATACCACAGCCCCCATTTGATCATGTGGTGCAGTAAGAACCACATCACCATCCACTTTTGTAGATAGAAGAAAAATAGGTGGCATAGAAGGGAGAAGAAATGGAAGAAGATGATGACAATGAAGAAGATCCTCTTTGATTTCCCATTCAAGATACTAATATCAATGTTCATATGAAGAAAATCCCTCCATCTTTCCTTCCCAATTTCCATGGTATGATGTCAGAGGATTCAGAAACCTTTCTCTTTGAATTTGAAATCCGTTCTAGATCTTATGGTTACTTACTAAATAGTCAAAAATTGAGATTATTTCCGACAACATTGAAGGATAGAGCTCTTAAATGGTTCATGAGTTTAGGGACTAATTCAATAAGATCATGGGATGATATGAAAAATATATTTTTAGAAAAATATAAATATCATTATCTTAAAGAATAAATCCTTAGAATGAATCACAAAGAAGATGAGAACCTTGAGGATATAATAGACATATTTACGTATAACAGTAAGAAGGAAAAATTACATCATTTAGGATCTAACACACTAAAACCACTTTTACTTTGAAAAATTAGGGATGAGTGTATTGACCTCATTGATCTCATGAATAAAGGTGATGTATACCAATTATCATTTGAATAAATATGTGAAACATGCAAGCACATCTCAAGAGGAAGGGAAAGGGTAGGTTAATCAACATCAAGATTGGTAAGTCAAGATGAACTTGGAAATTTGCTTGATAACTTTAAAACAAAATTTCTTGGAACTCTAAGTAAACAAGTAGAAATGTTAAGAATGAAAAATGAGCAAAAAGAGGATGTTGATATTTTTGTTATCCATGTTGTTATATGGAATCTACGACTGTGGAAAGAAGTATCTTCCTTAGACTTTATGGCCTCGTCCACAACAACTGAAATCAAAGAACCAATGTTTTCTTTAAAGTAAATGGAAAATAGGATGAATCCTACCTGGAATCCATCGTAAGCCTCGTTCCCCTGTTAGCTTGTATGCTCAAATCCTAGATTTAATCACTATAATTAGAACCTACAGAATTATACAACACAAGCCAATGATCTACAACATCTATGTAGCATCACCCAATCATTTCATTCAATATATCAACATGGTATTGAAATACATGAAATCATAACCTTACATATAGGAAAACAATGAACTCTTTGTATTAATATAAATGGATAGATTTACAACCAAATATAGATTTGACCTTGCAGAAGAACTCCTCCAAGTTTACTTTTCATTCCTTGTAACAAAGTGTATCTCTACGTCACCCTAGTGCTTGGAATAATGACTTTTGCAACAACAACATGAGGGTAGAATATATCTCCAAAAGCCAACCCCTAGCTTGTGGATGGTAGTAAATATATAGAAGAGGATAGTAGTTCAGGAATTATTATCCATTTACCAATTTAGGCTTGAGATCCACTCTTGATGGGAGGATGAGCTCAAGGGATAAGGAGTGAAATGTCCAAGGTAGGATAGGATAGTATTCAAGACTTTTATCCAAGGTAAATGGTTAGAACAACCTATGGAAGGTTGTGGAAGAGGAAGCTTCGAGACTCTTTCTATTTTTCCCAAATTTCTAGAAGTAGTGCACCCCTAGCAAGGGGAAACCTATTGGTGATCAGTGTAGGTGTAGAGAGGGTCAACATGCTGGTGACCACAGTATCCTAGTGCAGTAAGGTGCATTGGACCTTAAAATCACTTAAATGAAGCAGATAAAGGCATAAATTTAGGGATTAGGGAGAAGCGTGCGTAGGGATTTTTGCAAAGGTTATGACAAGGGGTAAAAGGATGTTGATTGATCCAATTAATAGTCCTATTGACCATATGTGAAAAAATGGCCTATAACAGATTGCCCCCTAAAGCGTAAAGTCAGAAATGGCATCTCATGACTAAAGTGCTTTACCTTGTGACAAGTTAGGATCAAGAACAACTAACAAGATCATTATCTATTACAACACATTTACATTATGATGACTTTGCTAAGGGAGGCATACCCATGCTCAGCATATAGGCTAACACTACATGTACAATGGTCAAAAGATACATCCAACGATAAAAAAAGGTGGACCCATGACTGGATGGTTGTTTGTAGATCATAGCTAGCATACATTATGATCTTGTATTAATCTTGAAATCGTAGCTCAGATGGATGAAACTAGATCTAGGATCTTTTATCTCATTCACACAGTTGCCCAATGTACGAGTCTAAGCATGTGAATAAATGAGTTGGAGTTGAACATGGAAGACACCATATGGTTACTGGCTAATGATGTAAGTCATCAATAGACATGAGAGTGTTAGGATATTCTGACACATAGGAAATAGTTAAGTATAACTTGGTCTAGTGTAGAGTTAGGTAAAGTATGTTTATTTACTATCTACCTTTGTAACTTACAATCCGACAGGCACGATATGTTCTAGACATGAAGTGATCTGACGGTTCATTTTCTCCTTGGTATTACCGATACTGGATTCATGGTTTAACACCTGATTTGTCCATGATCTCTATTTAAAGAGAATGGAGGGTCATTTGTAAGGTGACTGTTCATCAGAGAAGCTTATGTAAATTTTCCTTCTTTTACATTAATAAATTGCCTGAAGTGGCTGCATTGGCTCAGGTCGTGGACTATTTCCCTCTTTAAGGGTTTTAACCACGTCAAGAATACTGGTGCACTGATCCGCGATCTGTTTGTGAGCGGTGTCCTTTGGTGTTCTATCTAAGGAACTTACCCTATAAATGATGTGTGTGGAGCATGATTGTTCAGAGGTCTTTGTTTCAGCCGGATGTATACCCCAGGAAGTTTATACACCCCTCCACGTGGGGGGGTGCGAGGGGGACTTGTCCCCCCTGGGGGGGTCTTGGGGGGGCCGATCCCCCCCGGCTGGGGGGTTTGGGGGCCAGCGGTCCCCCGACGGGAGCTCGGGGCAGCGCCCCCGAAGCCAAAAACAAATATAAAATTGCCTTGTAAAAGTATAGTAATTTCTAGTCAATCTGGGCCGTTCATTAGGCAGATGATCTGACGGTAGAACTTATGTTTAGTTTAGGGTTTTTAGCCCTAGAAGGCAACCCCTCTCTTTGTATGAGGGTATTGTATTTGAGGCTGAGATACAGATGTGTATTCTGTGAGCGAGAAACTGAGAGGTGAGACTGTGAGGGAAAACAGAGGATATTACAGCAGATTTGTTGTAGGTTGTGTCTCTTCATTTTGTTGGATAATAGAAAGGAAGGACTGGCTGTTCGGGGTGGACGTAGCCCAAACTGGGTGAACCACGTATATCTGTGTCTCTCTTGTTTTATGCGTTTTCTGTGTTTATATTTCTGCAATATTTTATGTGTTCCATTGCTCTGTAATATATATAATTTCTAACAATAAATTTGTACATGGTATCAGAGCTATTTGGGGACCGCATTCGTTGTTGATCCAAATCCGAAGCTGGTACAAGTGCATACGATTGTCGTTTCCTAAATCTAATGTTTCTGACTTCTTTTGGGCCAAGAGGACTGATTTATTATGTTAGGGGCATTTGTTCTAGTGAGGAAACACTTTATTTTCACGCGAAAAGGTTTCCGGTAGCCATAGCTATGCCATTTTTGATATTTGGAGGTATACAATGTTTATTTGCAGTTTTAGTTATTTATCTTTCTGTTTATTTCATTTATTTATCTCTCTCTTTTTTATTTCTGGATCTATACCTTTCATTTTTGTGTATGCTCTTTCCCCACGACTCTATGTGATCTGGGAAAATTAGAAACAGAAAGGAAGGATTTTTCTCATGCGTATGCTTTTTTTTGTCGCACCTTAATGTGATCTCAAAAAATCAGAAACATTGAGAAAAATATTTAGTTTCCGAAAAAATATAACTTGAAGCCGTAAGGTTTGGTTTTTTTTTGCATGTCCGTTTTGGGTTGTGTGGTTCTTTTATTTGTAGGCAAAAAGGGCTTTCTCAAGCAAGCACACATTCCAAAGCTTCAGTGACTGAAAAAAACAAAAACCCCTTCTTCTTTTCCAAAAATTACTAACATTTTAAACTAGCTCACTTGGTTCAAAGTTACTTTATGAGAATAGAGGTCTTGGGTTCAAGTCTTTCTTTTTGTTGAATTGCTTTTTCAAAAAGTACATGTAACTTATATTTTAAATTTACTTTATGTAATGTGTTCTCACCCATTAGAAAAAGTGAGTCACTTATAATTCTAAAGTCTTTCTATCTTTTATTTAAGTTACAATTTAGTGGGTAGCTCATAAAGTACAATTGTAAAAGTGACTTTCACTTATTTATAGAAGTGTGTCACATAATTGTTTTTAAAAGTGAGCTAATTAGATTAAGTTTGGAAAGAGGGGGGACATTTTTTTTTAAATATAACATTATCATACACTTCAGTGCATTCACTAATTTGTCGGCATATTCAACAACTTTTCTTCAAAAAGCCATAACTTCTTCATCCGGAAACCGTTTTCAAAGCCATTTTTTTTAATCGAAATAATTTTTCAAGATATCTCCATTGGAACACTTAGTTTTAGCTTCTACAACTTCAGTTTCTATTAAAATGGAAATTCCATGCTAAGTTATTCTTGACAACACCAACTACTTCTAATGGGTGTCCTACATGGAGGATTTACTTAGAAGTAAAGGTCTTTATAGAATAGCCTCAGGCCAAGAATCTTAACCTAAAGATGAAGATAAGGTAGTCAAATGGGAAAACAAGCAAGATCAAGCACCTGGGTTGATAAGGATGTCTATTTCTCCATACCTTAGATTCCATACCACAGAACTTGATACCCCTAATGAAGCAATGAAACAACTCAATAAGGTTTTTGGAATTAAAAATGAAATTATAGCCCATCAACTCGAAAATGAGTTTCTTACGTTGGACCCCGATAATTTTTCTTCCATTGAAGATTTTTTTTCCAAGTTCAAGACCCTTACACTTCTCTTGGAAGGTGTTAAGGTTAAGAAAGAAGATGGTGGCCTTATATATTCCATTCTTACTAAGTTAGGACCAGTCTACTCTTTGTTTGTTTCCACCTTCCATTCTACTAGAGAAGAATTTATTTCTCAAGGAGAAGCCTACAAGTCCCCCTCTTTTGATGCCTTTTGTGATTCTTTAATAAGATAACAAGAAAAACTCTTACATCTTGGTCTTCTTAATACTAGAAACTCTTCTAAGAAAGCCTTAGCAGCCCAACAACAACCAAATTCAAAGAATTCTAAGAAGCATTATCCTAAAAATAATGGTCATAAACCAACCAAGCATCCTAAGCACTTTCAGTGTCAAAATAAAAAATCAATTCAACAAAATGATAAGGCAAATAAAACAAAGGGAAGAAGACTGATAGACATTGCAACTTTTGTAATCAAGATGGCAACTTAAAATCCAAAGGCTTTAAGAAGATGGAAACCTTAGAAGCAGCAATGAAGAAGCATAACCTCCATTTGGAGCACTCTTCAACTTCAACTTCATCTTCAAGAATATCACTTTCTGCATGTGGATGTCAAGCATCTCGGTCTGGTTATGCACTAAATTTATCTTCTTCCTCTCATTCTCATGAGTGTCTCATTGATTCTTGAGCTTCTTATCACATGGCCAAAAACAAAGCCATGTTTTCTTCTTTAAATGACTGTAACACCAAAAACATATATGTTGGTGATTATAGATCTCTTAGTGTTGTAGGGATTGGAATTATTCATCTAGGCAATGGTCAATTTAATGATGTATTATGTGTTCCTACCTTATCCTGCAATCTTCTATCTATATATCAGATAACTCATTTAGCTGAAGGTAAAACCATTGAATTTTCACCTCATGATTTTCTAATTAAGGATCGCAATGATCCTAGATAGATTTTAGCTATTGACATTGTTGATGATTCTACAAGGTTGTATAAGTTTAACAACTTTGGGTCATCAACTCTTCCCTCAGTATTTGTTGCTCATAATGATGAAATGAGCAAACTTTGGCATGAGTGATTTGGTCACTTAAACTATCGCTCCCTTTAAAATATATGTAAGGAAAATATGGTGACATTTCTTCCTATGGTATCTTGCAAAGATGGAATTTGTTCTGGATGTGTACTCGGAAAACATCATCGGGATAGTTTTGGAAAACGTGCCTCTTGGCATGCCTCAATGCCTTTACAGCTTGTGCACAATGATTTATGTGGTCCACTTCCAGTTGTTTCATTCTCTGGCTACAAGTATTTCTTAACTTTCATTGATGATTTCTCTAGATGCACTTGGGTATACTTCTTAAAACTCAAGAGTGATGTCTTTAATATGTTCTTGGCCTTTAAGGCCTTTGTTGAGAAACAATCTAGACATCAAATTCTTAAGCTAAGATCTGATAATGGATTAGAATATGTTAACAACAAATTCATCAACTTTTGCACTGAGTATGTAATTCAATTGAAACATACTGTTCCATATACTCCACAACAAAATGGTTTAGCTGAAAGGAAGAATCACACCTTAAAGGAAATGGCTAATTGTATGGTTCAATCTAAAGGACTTAGTCTTAATTTTTGGGCAAAAGAAATTAACTTTGAAAATTACATAGTAAATCACACTCCTAATAAGGTTTTAAAGAATATCACTCCAGAAGAATCATGGAGCTCAATTAAACCAGATGTAAGTCACTTTTGTTTTTTTGGAAGTGAAGCATGGGCCCATATTTCAGATGAGAAACATAAAGCCTTAGAACCCAAGAGTGAAAAATGTTTTTTTGTTGGATATCCTAAAGATGTCAAAGGATATAGACTTCTTTCACCTATATCCAAAAATGTTATCATTAGAAGAGATGTAAAGTTTGATAAAAATATATCGGCCTATGAGCTTAGTTCGGCGAATGTGCCACCTCTCTGTATCCCTTCTACTTCTGAAAACATTTCTTCTTCAGATGATGACAGTGAGGATGAAAATCCTCCCCCACCTTCTCAAGATCCTCATTTAGCTCCTCAGCTTCCAAAATGGGTTCATGCTACTCGGGATGCAACAGGTTCTCTTACAGGTGATCCTACAAATCAATGATGTACACGTTATTAGTTTAATAGAGCTCTTCTTTACTGGCTCAAGCTTTAGCGAATTATGATCCTGACACCTTTGCACAAGCTTCAAGCCATCTAGATTGGGACACAGCTATGAATGAAGAATATCATTCATTATTGGCAAATGATACATGGGATCTTGTTCCTCTTCCAAAGGGATGAAAACTTGTTATATGCAAATGGGTTTACAGAACCAAGTTTTGACCGGACAGAAAAGTTGATAAACATAAATCTCGTCTTGTTGATAAGGGTTTTTCACGGGTTAAAGGAATTGACTATACTGAAACCTTCTCCCTTGTTTCCAAAATCAACTCTATCTGCCTTGTTATTTCCCTTGCTGCCTCTTTCAAATGGGAAGTCCATCAGATGGATGTTAAATCTTCCTTCTTGCATGGGGACTTTCATGAAGAAATATATATGGAACAACCTCCTGGATTTATATAAAAAAGACTCCAGAGTTGTATGTTAGCTTAAGAAATCCCTTTATGGTCTCAATCAAGCCCCTCAGGCTTGGTATGCTAAAATGGATAGCTTTCTTTTAGATATTGGCTTTTCTAGGTGTCATTCTCACAATAATGTCTACACCAAGAAAGTGGGTAGGTCTCTTATCGTTCTTGTTCTTTATGTTGATGATCTTATCCTTACTCGTAGTGATCCCAACCCTATAAACCATGTGAAGTATAGCCTTAAATAGTAGTTTGAAATGAAAAACCTAGGACACTTGCATTATTTTCTTGGTCTTCAAGTCTCATAATACAAGGAAGGTATTTCCCTTTCCCAATCCAAGTATGCCTATGATCTTCCATGACACTTTCACATCGAAGATTGTAAATCATCTCCTTCTCCCTTTCAATCCAGAGCCAAACTTTCAATCACTTTTTCTTCCCCTGAGGTTGTTGCTACCTTACACCGTTAGCTTGTAGGAAAACTTTTGTATCTGACCCATTCCCACATGAAATTCATTGGAAATCAGCTAAAAGAATACTTTGTTATGTTTCAGGTACAGTTTAGTTTGGGATTCATTACAGTGTAGAAGCATCTCCTCTATTGGTTGGTTTCACTGATTCTAATTAGGTTGGTGAACCTGATGATCGGAAGTCTACTGCAGGTTATGTCTTCACTCTTGGTTCTAGACCTATTACATGGCCTTGCAAGAAAAAAATTTCCATTTCTCTTTCTTCAGCAGAAGGAGAGTATCATGGCTTCGTAGAATCTAGTAAGGAATCCCTGTGGCTTCGTCAGATCCTGTCAGATTTTAGCTTTCAGCAGCAACATCCGACTACACTTTGGTGTGATAACCAAAGTGTCATTCAACTATGCAAAGATCCAGTCCAACATTAGTGCAGAAAACACATTGAACTACACATGCACTTCATCAGAAAGCTTATTCATGACCATGTGCTTGAAGTGCAATATTGTTCAACCGATGATCAAGTTGCAGACATCTTTACAAAGGCTCTCATAGAGACGAAGTTTACTAAACTTCAATTTATGGTTGGAGTTCAAGAAGTTGTCACTAAGGGGGGAGAGGCTCAAATTTCTCCTTCCTTCTCTTGTTGTATCATATTTGTACATCCTTCAATCCCATCCCAAGTTGTTCGTAAGGGGGGATGTCAGGATATTTCGACACATAGGAAATAGTTGAGTATAACTTGGTCTAGTGTAGAGTTAGGTAAAGTGTGTTTCTTTACTATGTACTTTTGTAACTTACAATCTGATGGTACCGATATGTTCTACAGATGAAGTGATTTGAGGGTCATTTGTAAGGTGACCATTCATGAGAGAAGCTTATGTAAATTTTCCTTCTTTTACATTAATAAATTTCCTGAAGTGGCGACGTTGGCTCAGGCCGTGGATACTTTCCCTCTTTGAGGGTTTTAACCACGTCAAGAAAACCGGTGTACTGATCTATGATCTATTTGTGAGTGGTGTCCTTTGGTGTTCTATCTAAGGAACTTACCCTGTAAACCACTGATGATGTTAATGGATCTCAAGGTACTGCAGTACAATTCATATGGTGTGAATGAATGAGTTGAAGTTGAACACCACACAAAATCTGTTGGTCAAAGTCCAATGATGTAAACTTGTCACTAAGAGCAAGGAAAATTTCTATTGATGTGTGCAAGCACCAAGATACCGAAGGGTGAGTTTCTAAGTCAACTTCTTGGATAATGAGTTGTTGTCAACAAGAAGCAGCCCATCATAGGAAGGCCTTGATGTATCCGACATCAAAGACACAAAACAAGTGTCATGATTTGAGACAGAATGATGATGATATGGAACTAGATCAAGAGTGGTATACATGGAATGAAGGCTTAAGAGTATCATAGCAGATATCAACTCAGTGACTTCTCTTAAACACACTGGCAATATTGAATGGAGTTGGAAACATTGACCCAAGACTAAAATTGGAGGCTATGAAAAGGTATGATGAACCAAAAGACAATAATATTTACCAACCCAACAACCATGGAAATGAAGTGGAAAAGTGCCATGTTCAAGAGTGACTCACTTCCATTAACAAGTGGAGTACCCCATTTTTTCAATTTTCCAAACCATTGTTGGTCAGTACCTCCTTATTTTTAACAAGCTTGGTGAACGATAACATATGCTTTATATGTAAGTTCATCCTTCAGATGAATCCCTCTGAGTATATTTAATGAACCCTAAGAAAGAGTGGTTAGGTCCTATCATGATCGACGATTCCATTGTTGTTTGATGTTTTAACGAGTTCAACGAAAGTATAACTCGACATATTTTTCATGTTTAAAGAGTTTGAAAAAGAGGTGAAAAAGAAAACCCCAAAGGTTCATTTTCATCGAGTCTGAAAAGGTAGAAAATGATACTCAAGAGAACCTCTTAGTCATGGTCTACTAAGGTATTCCTTTTTCCTAGTTAGTCGATCTCAGTCCCAAAAAGGTTAAACTTATAATTAGTAGACATCTTTTAATTTAATTTAACGAGTTCAAAAAGACAAGTTCCCAGCAATATTTTCATATTTTAGGAGTCTGAAAAGAGATGAAAGAGGACTCCAAGCGGTTCCTTTTTCGTGAGTTTACAGAGATTAAAAAAAAATGATAAAAGTATGTTCTTCAATCAATATTATTTGGTCAAAACATGACAAAATCTGTCAAATAACTGTCAACTTGCTCAAAACACCAACAAAGGATTAAAAATGCATGTTTCATGATAAAACTAAATTACAACTAGGTAAAATCATTCGATATGAATAAAATAATGGAAGAAATGACAATAAGTAATTAAAATGACAATTCATTTTTACCATTTAACATTTACCTTCAGATGTTAGAGTTCTGAGTACTTTGTGCCCTCAATCTTCTGCAGCTGATTGTGATTGATCCGACAAATCATTTCAAGTGTCGTCACTTCCAAGCAAGAGAAAAACCTTTCTCTTTCATTTCATGGTGGAATTTTGTATTTTTATGCATATTTTTTGGGTTTTTGAGGGTCCTAGGGCTCAAATATTTCACCCCTAGATCAACACATCCTCCTAAATTTGAAAGGAGCATTGGTCTTGGTCTTGCAACACACTTTATCCCTTTAAGGGGGTGTGTTCGGTGCAGTTATCTAGTTTTTTATGCTACTTACCTTCAAAATTTATCAAGTTTTTGCATGGAATGAATCCTAATGAGTCTCCTTGTGATGCTTCAACATTTCATTGGAACAAAATGGCCTTAATATGGAGGGAAAGAGAACACTAAGAATAGGATATGAATGTAGTAAATGACCCTGCTACCATCGAGGCACTAAAAAAATATGGGTTACTGAAATTATTTTGGCTTCGTGGCATGAGGCAACAGATGGAGTTGCTATAATATATTATTCATTCATGGGATGTTCAAGCTTACGCATTCATATTAGGAGCACATGTGCTCAAGATAAAAGTAGAGGACATATATGTTTTCACTGATTTATCTATGAGAGGTGCCCCCATCTCCTTCTTAGGCGAGACAAGGGATGGAGGGACAGTCAAGGATTACATTGCCACTCATTGTAGACCTCGATCCCAACCAACTAGGGATGGGAAAATCAAAATAAAATATGTGACTCGATTGCCTTTAAGAATGATAATATTCATCATTTCTAGATTGTTTGGTATCTATACACTTCACATAGCCAATAGGTCATACATGCAGTATGCCTTAGACCGTGTGGAGCCAAAAATTTTCAACTGGAGTGAGGGACTATTAGTCAACATGAAAGAACAGATGAATAAAGAAAGAAGTGGATGATTGAAATTTTTTGACTATAGTTCGATCTTGATATTTTTTTATTTAGAACGGATTCCATCTCTACAACCTTAGCATATCACACTTGAGCCCATTGATCCGAGAGTTCAACGGATGAGAAGGTGGATAGATCTTATGTCCCAACATGTAGGTCCATCAGTGATCAGTTTCTCACCATCCTTCTTCAAATGGCTATGCAAGAAATTCATTATGATATATGATTATCCATACACAAGGATGAACTTTCGTGGAGACCTTGAGTTCATGCTCCCTGAGGGTGAGTAGTGGGGTGCTATGGGTATGACATTTCAACCATTTTTTATTTTAAGTTTTACAATTTTTTTGTGTTTCTTAAATGTATCCGAGACTTAAATATTAATTTGTTCATGTAGATATTGGGCTTGTTCAACCTATAGGTGCTTCATATCTCCATCATGCAGGAGACTGATGAGCCTAGGTATTGCAACAAGAATGTTGCAACTCCCAGGGCTACCAGCTTTACTTATCAACCCAAGGTTCATACAAACTTGGAGGTGACAGTGCTATATGCACAACTAAAAGTGAAGGTACTACTTGTTTTCACTGCTCATTAGGCAAGAGACCCCAGGGGTTCCAAGCCAGACTTCTGTAGGGTCAAAAGAAGCTTAACTCTTTGATGGAAGGAGAAAATATATCCCAAGGGAGAGCTACTTCTACTGCAGTATTGAAGAACATAACATGTAATGATAAACCACACCATACCCTAATTAACCAATTAAACAGCTATGATAAGTAGAATTGGTAAATTAATCCCTAACCTAATGTTTCTATCTAAGTTACAGAAGCAAAGAGCATTAAACTATACTAAGGTGTATGCAAAGAACTAAACTAACTCGGCTTTCAAGCGGAAGAGCAGTCGGAGGACAAAATTGTGAATGGAGGATGTGAGGGAGAAACAATGCATAAGAACCATTGGATCAGTCGGGTGAAAGGCAAATGAATGACGGAGATTAGATCACAGGAGGTTACGTAGATAGATGGGCGAACGGGGTTAACTAACAGGATGAACAGTGGATATCTTATCGTAAAGGCTTAAGTGAATGGATGGATGAATAAGGGAACAAAGTAGATGAACGGCGGAGATCATGTCATGAGGGATTAGGTGAGTGGATGGACGAACGAGGTTAACAGGAGATGAATGGCCGCAATCTAATTGTGTGGGTGAAGTCAAGAAATGGACAGATGAGGCTAATAGGAGTGATGAATGGCTAAGATCTTATTACGTGGGTGAAGTCAAGATATGGACGATGGAGATCATATCTCGGGGAAACGAAATGTGCGGAAATGAGGGAGTAGGTTTCTAAGGCAGTAAGTAGCTTCTCATGCACCCTTCAGGCTATAAGCAGTATTTCAAAATTTCATGTGATTAGCCTTAGTGCGTGACATGTAGCATGAGAAAACTACTTTTCTCACGTGCTCTCGGGTGAATAACGTTCATGCACTAATCCATGCGAGATTGCGCGATGGCCGTTAGATCAAGTGGGGCTGATCAACGGTGGAGATCATCCAAGCTAGTTGGAGATCGAGTGAAGCGACAGTTGTCCCATCAGGCAAGGCAGGTCGATAGTGGGGACTTAAATTGCATAAAGTGATCAGGTGACGCACTAGCCTTCAGATCAAGGGACAGATTGATGGTGGAGATTAAATCTCATAAAGTGATTGGAAGACTCCACGCGAGGCAACAGTTGGAGAAAATAGTGAATCGGACAGTGATTGTGAAGGTTTGTTGATGATCGAACGATGAGTAAGAAATGCATGAGGAAAGTGCTGGAGGCCGTTTCAAATGAAAATGATAGAGAAAACAAGTGCAAGTGAACAAATAAATGCATTAAACAGTGAATTCCATAGCCCATGTGAGAACCAAATACCTGTGTTTTTGGGGATGCTGAAGGGTCCCTTCCCCAAGTCATGGTCCCAGAGGGAGGAGATGAGGCCGAGACACCTGCGCACAAACTGATAGTGATCGTTTTCCTCTAACTAACCTATGAACTGAAAGAAGGCATAAATGGGAGTAAACTACAACAAATGTGGCTACTGAAGCAGATGAACAGGAAAACCATGCATGATCTACGCTATATTGTTGTAATGAAAGTGCAACTACTTAAGCAAATAAATAGTGAAAACCATAAGGGTACTTAAGCAAATTAATAGAAAAACATGAAACTACTTAAGAAAATAAACAGAATAGAACTCTATGCTAGCATACATGTACAGTAAAGAGGAGTTGTGATTGCTTGGGTCGGGCCCTAACCCAAGAGCTTCAGCCCTTGGAGTTAACTCAGAGATGGCTTAAACAGAACTCATTCTTATTATAAAAACCATGGATTACAGAAAAAACTGTCACAAGTCTTTGCAGCTCAGAAATAAAAAAAGAAGTTTTACAAATGAAGTCTGAATCCTAATGAGGTCCTAAGCCTCTCTACTTATACATCTGATAAACTGATTTCTGTCCTTTTACTTGCTCGGCTATCTTGTAGTCCTGAAAGTGATGGATGTTTACACTCCGAGCTGATGGAGGAATATTCGAATGGAGGGGTAGTAAATGAGGAGGATTTACCTCCTATAATTGCTCTCCCTTGTCCCATTTGAGTTTTGACCAAGGTCTTTGCCATAGTTCCTTTCTTTTATCCTTTATGCCTATATTTTTCCTTGCTTGTATCCTTTATTCCTACATTATATGTACATTAGACCTCAAAGACAAATATCCAACTCTAACTCATCTCTTGAATAAAATATAATCAAAAGCATGCAATAAGTTGTGAGAATATTTGGTTTGACTAAGCTAGGAAGTGAATTAAGGCCAATTAAGGCCCATATAATTACCCAATGATGAGTCTCATCATCACCCCCCTACTGAAAGTGTTGCTCATCTTCTGAGCAACATAGTCCATGTCCATGTCCTTCATGGCTCTGGTAGCCTCTCTAACATCCCATGCTTCTGCTATGGTCTCCTCTTCTTATTTATAGAAACATGCTTTCCTTTATACTTCTTGCCACTGCCCCTTTTCCTCTTCTTCTTTTCTCCCTTCTAGCATCCCTAGGAGCAGTGATGGATTGAGTCTTAGGCCTATCCAATTGACCTTCAACCTTTGCATTGATTGCTTATACATAGGTGTCCTATTGAGTGCCTCTCTCAACCTTTGAGGGGAGTGATATTCTCTTATCTTCAAGTTGTGTGGCAGTGTTTTCCATATCCTTTAGCAGGCATGTATATTTTCATCTCTTAGCAACCTAAACATATCCTCAAAATGTGAAATTGCTTTCTCTTGGGCAGCAAGATATCTAGGTGCCAGCTAAGGATCATTTTCAATTAGATTATGGGTGTTTATTAAGGCCATGGGATTTTATGGTTTAGATCTAATGAAAAGAGGTTCATTTTGCTCTCTGGCCAATATTCTTTTCATCTCTGCAGCCCTTGAATTCTCATGGTTCATTGACGATGCCCAAGCCATTAATTGTAGATCTCCTAGCTCTGCATTAGGATCCCAAATATTCATGTCTGTGAGGGCCATGATGTGCAAGTAAAACTCAGCTACTTTGGCCCTATCCCCTAGTGCACTTTGATCACAAAGATCAGTAAAGTGACTGCAGTCCTAAAATGGCATGATGGCCCTTTGTGCTAGTGTTTTAATCTGAAATTGCAGCCATTGTTCTCTGAGGTAAACAACATATGATTTAGCTGGCATCCCACACTGGATATCCCCTTCTTGTTCTTTCTTCTCTATTTCAATGCCTTCTTCTTCTTTTGTTTTAGCATCATCCCCCTTCTCCTCTGCTTCATCATTTCCCTCTGTATTAGTTTCTTCATCATCCATCTCATCCCCATCTAGCTCTGTATCTTCTTTTCTTGTTTTGCCTCCTCCTCACTGATAGAAGGACTAACATCATAGGTGAGGGTTTTGATGTCATCCTCTGTTGGTAAGTCTCTAAAGACTGACCATGTTATAGGGATCCTGATGTTTTGGAGGGAATCCTTAATGAGGATTCTAATCAAACCATGGTGAGCCAACTATTGGGAATTCCCTTCCTTTACTTTACTGTTGGAGTCTATGAGTGATTGCATCAAGAAATAGGGTATGCTAAGTCTTTGGTGAACTGGTGTTTCTACCCCAAGTCTTAATTCTTCAAGCATTCTCAAATGGTTTCCATAACAATACTGTATCTATGGACTCTTGCATTCTCTTTTGACTTATTAAAGAATTTCCTTTTTGCCACCTTTTCACTTATAAACCAACTACCTCTTAACCTTTACAAATTTTTATCAAATGATGCATATGAGTGAGTGAGTGGGATACTTACCTATGGTCTTGATGCCATGCTACAGTTGTCAAAGATTAGAGGTGTTGCTGATGGTCATTCTTCTTACTGCTCTGCTATCTGTTGATGATTTCTTGACTTTTGGAGGTGTCTGTGACTGGAGATCTGATGTTGCTGCTACTGTGGAGCTCCTGGATTACCACTTGGCAATGTTTGGTGTCTCCCATAAAATTTCTTGATCATGTTGTTGGCTTGTGCTATGAGGATGTTGTAATGAATGGACAGAGGGAGTAGGAGTGTATGTGGATGCAGGGATGATGGTAATGGTTGAGGTGATTCGGTAGAAAACATAATCTTCACCTGAATTGAAGCAATGAAGTGAAAAACAATGGAATTGATGGAGGGATGCATGGTAAGGAGTGAAGGAAATGAATACATGTGAGGTAGGGTTCCCTTTGGATCTTTTCTTTGCTCCTTGCTTGTCTTTCTCACCCACCTATAAATAACAATTATGTTTTTTATTTTATTATATATATATATATATAGATAGATAGATAGATATAGATATATATTTTAAAAACACCTAGGCTACCTCAGAGAGTTTTTCACCCTAGATATCTACCCTAGGCGCCTCAAGGAAGGTTTCACCCAGGGATCTTTTGATCATTTTTATTTTTCTCATCCTTGGGCCGCCTCATGAGGTTTTCAACCCAAAGATGGGACTCAAGCACCTCATGGAGATTTTCACCTAAATCCTTATTCTTTTTTCCTTTTTTAGTGACCTGATGAGGGAGGAGCTGGAACTTGCTGCACCATCATCATTGTCTTATTAATATTGTCAATGAAATCTTGTTTTGATAAAGTCCTCTTGTACATTTTCAATCAGTGTCCATTAACTAGCAATGGAATGGCTTCTTCATCAATAGTTGTGATTTTAACTGAACCATTGTCATGCCATATTTCCACCACATAAGGTCTAAGCCATCTTGTCCTTAGCTTGCCATTGAAGTATTTATACCTTGAATCATATAACAATGCCCAGTATTCCTCTTGAAATTTCTTCTCCTTGATATGTTTGTCATGCCAGATCTTCCTCTGAAGCTGAACTATCTATGTATGTAGGAGGGCCTGCATTCTGAATTCATCCAAGCCATTTAAATGTAACAATCTTTCTTTTTGTGCATGACTGAGATCCAAATCTAGTTGGGCTGCCATCCTCAATGTGTTATATTCAAACTCAATGCACAACAAACCCTTTTTCCCATAAACTAGCTCATAGGGTGTAAATCTAGTGGTGGTCTTCCATATTGTATTATAGGCCCAGGTGGCCTCAACTAGTCCCTCTACCCAATCCTTCTTGTTGCTGCTCACTACCTTGGTTAAGATGTTCTCGAGTGCCCTATTGGTCACCTCCACTTGCCCATTATCTTGTGGATGATAGGGAGTGGAGGTCCTATGCTTGATTTTTTGATGACTGAGAAGTTCTTCAATCATGCTAGAGGTAAACTGGCTGCCTTGATCTGTGACTAGCTCTCTAGGGTACCCAAATTTGTAGAATACATTCTCCCATAGGAACTCAACCACCTTCTCTTCTGTTGCTTCCTTAATTGCCTTGGTTTTAGCCCACTTAGTCAAATAATTAGTGCACACAATGATGTGTTATTTTTTCTTTGAAGGAGGGTTGATAGGTCCAATGAAGTCCATGCCCCACTTGTAAAATGGCTCAAAAGTCTCTTGAGGTTGTAGGGGCATTTCATCTCTTGGAGTAGGCTTTCCCATCCTCTAGCACCGATCACACTGACTAATGTATTTTTCACATCCTGATGAAGAGTAGGCCAATAATAGCCTGCTTGCAACACTTTGAATGTTGTCCTCTTTGCTGCAAAATGACCTCCACAAGGCCCATCAGGACAAGTTAGAAGGATTTCAAAGACTTCCACACCTTCTCAATATTTGATCTGGGCCAAGTTTGAATAGATTGTCCCCAATCTAGGTGAAAGGGGCACTTTTCTTGATTATCTTGCTCTTTTCTTTGGAGGGCAAGTTTGGTGGGAATTGCGCTGATACAAAATATTTTGCTATATCAACAAACCATGGGGAGAGAACTGGAATAGCAAACAAATTCTCATCTGGTAACTATTCATCCAACATTCCTTCTTCACCTGTAGGAAAATTCATCCTAGATAGAAAGTCAGCAACAACATTTTCCTTACTAGGTTTATCAACAATAGTTAAATCAAACTGTTGTAATAAAAGCAACCATCTTATAATTCTAGCATTCACATCTGGTTTGTTCATTAAAAATTTGATTGCAGCAGGATCAGTGTGCAAAAATGCTTGATAGCCTGTAATGTAATGCCTAAATTTGTTTAATGCATGCACAGCAGCCGGGAGTTCCTTTTCAGCCACAATATAATTCAGCTCAGCCTTTGACAGGTTCTTACTGATAAAATAGATGGCATAGGACAATTTCTCCTCTTCCTGACCTAAGGTTGCTCCTATGGCTTTGTGTGAAGCATCAGCATGAATATGAAAAGGGAGGGCCTAATTTGGGCCTCTAAGGATTGGTGCAGTGGTTAACTTACCCTTTAGAATTTCTAAGGCCTCTTGACAGCCCTTTGACCATATAAACTCATAATATTTGGTCAACAACCCAAAAAAAAGGAGAGGCCAACTTGCTGAAGTCCCTTATGAACCTTCAATAGTATCCAGCTAACCCTAAGAAACTCCTAACATCTCTCTACTTTTGTGGAGGTGGGACCCTTTGGATGATTGCTATTTTATTTAGGTCCACCTGCAGTCCTTGTTGAGATATTGAATGACCTAGCATAGTCCCTTCAGTCATTAAGAATTCACATTTTTTTGGACTGAAAGACAGACTCATTTCAATGCATTTGTGTAATGCTTTGCCTTGGTTAGTTAGGGCTTCTTGGGAATCATAGCCATAAGGTGTAAAATCATCCATATAGATTTCCACAATATCGCGTACTAATTCAACAAAAATACTCAAGACTTCTCTCTAGAAGGTGGCAGGAGCATTGTATAGGCCAAAAGGAAGGACCCTATAGGAAAAAGTACCCCAAGGACAGGTGAATGTGGTCTTATCCTAGTCTTCTAGGCATATTTGCATTTGGTTATACCCACTGAATCAATCTAGGAAAGAAAAGAATTTCTTCCCTACCAGGCCATCTAGCACTTGGTCAATGAAGGGTAGGGGAAAATGTTATAGATCTAACCCATAAATATTATAGGTTTGATATGAAAATATAAGACAATGCAAATAAACCCAGAAATAATATGAAATGATTATTTATTGATCAAACCCTTAAGGTAGGGTAACACCATACGTTCACTCCTTAAGAAAGGATAACACTCCCCAAGCCATATGCCTGTTCATACAATATTCCTTGACACAATTCCTTGACATCTCTCCATGTGGAGTCTCTAGCCTCTATATAGGCCTCATACATACAATACCATGGATCATTACCATGGTTATCTCATACCATCGAACTAATACCATGGGCCCATTACATTATTACTAACTACTTGTGGTCCCTTACATGATATGAGTTAACCACCTTATTTATTACTATGGCCCATCCCATTATTACATTATTAGCTTGGGTGCCTCCCTTTGTACCCCATATTATCCCCCCTAGGTATATAAGATTCCACCCCCCTTAGCATGTTTCATCCCCAAACATGGGAAGAACATAAATAATAAGATCTACTCAAAAGAGTAGTCCACTAGTACCATGCACGTGCATCTAGCCATCCAAGAGAAAGATGAACCCTCGATCTCGTTGGTGCCGCACTCGCTTGAGATGGAAGCTGACCATGGTAGCTTTGCTATGTTGATGTGTAGTAGGTGGATCTTTGCTCCTCTCTATCTGTCCGGCGGGGGTTGTTGTCCTTGTGGCTAATCGGTTGCCATCTTGTTGGCTGTTGTCTTGCGGGGTGATGTGGGTGATGATATGTTGAAGTTTTAACCCACAATGTCTTTTTCTTTAATTCACCCCTTACTATAGCCTGACTGTTATGTTGTGGTGTCTTATCTTCTAATATTACTTCCACCATTGAGCCCTCATCTGATGTATCAGCACCTGTAACCTTTTCTGCTTCAGCCTCTATTTATGTTTGATTATCGACCATCAACTGCTCATCATCTGATATGTCAATCCCTGGAACATCTTCTACGTCAACTTCCATGGACTCTACCTGTTTATTGATGGAAATATCCTGTAATGTTATTTTCTTCTTTTTATACCAAAGCTTTAGGAATTTCTTCTGAACGTTAATATTTATAGTACCCACAGATTCTGTTATGAAGCCAGCTCAAGAAAAGATAGAAAAGATAGATCAACGCCTTAGAATTCAGCCTCTTCGAGGGGGCAACCTCCTTTACATTACATAAATGAACAATTCTTCGATGATACAAATGAAAAGACCTCCTTTTATATATAGGAGTCTAAGGGGTCATAACATAATGAGAGCCGACATAACAATAATAAAGTAAGGGCAGAATAATAACAATAGTGGGCTTCTATGTGGCACAATAGTGACAATATGGGCACTACATGGTTACATCAATATAATAAGTGGGTTGTACTAATAATAATAAGGGGTTACACTAGTAGTATAGGGGCCTAGCATGCCCCTCTCCTTCAAAAAGTGTTGTCCTCAACGCTTGAGTAGTTCTTGATGCTTCTGTATAAAATTCTTGTCCTCCCATGTGGAATATTCAGTGGGTAAGTTCTTCCACTTGATGAGATACTCTGAAATTGATCGATTTCGTAGCTTTTGGGTTTTTGTTTCTGTGACTGCTCCAGGTTCCAATATGATTTTTCCTTCCTCTTCAATTTCTGGCAATATTGTTTGAATTGGGATCTTTTGCAACTTTTGAATAAGTGGCCATACTTCTTCGTCCTTCTTCCATTCATCCCTCGCTTCGTTTATCCAATCTGGTTGGATAATATAAATAGCACAAAACAATTCTTCCACATCCTCATCCTTGAAGAGTCTTTCCATTCGGTAAGGTTGCCATTTTTTAAGTGCATGTAGTATTGCCAACATTTCCTTCTCATAAATAGCTTGCTTGAGATGTAGCGGTAAAAATAACCAATCACCTACATCAAAAAAAATTTCACTACGATGTTGATCTACCTGTTGTTTCGTTTGATTTTTCACCGAAGTGGCGTTATCCTTTAAAAGTTGGATAACTTGTTGTTGATGCTCGATGTGATCTTTCACTGCTTGAACCTTTTTCTTCTTGATATGTCCTTCTATCTCTAGAGGTTGAGGAGTGGTAATTTCTTCCAATCCTTTACAAGATATGGTCGAATTCATTTCTTGATGCTCGATGTGATCTTTCACTTCTTGAACATTTTTCTTCTTGATATGTCCTCCTATCTTGATAGTTTGAGGAGTGGTAATTTCAAACAATGAATTACAAGAAATGGTTGGATTCATTTCTTCTTTCTCGATGTGATCTTTCACTTCTTGCACCTTTTTCTTCTTGATATGTCCTTCTATCTTGAGAGTTTGAGGAGTGGTAATTCTTGCCAATGCTTTACAAGATATGGTCTGATTTGTTTCTTCTTTCTCTCAGGTGGGGTCCTGGCGTATATCTTCTTCTTTTGATGTTTCTTGATCCTTTTCTTCCTCCTCTTCATATTCTATGTAAAATAATTTCTTCTCAGCACACTTATGACCTTTAGTGCATTTGCTATCACAATTGTAACAAAGCCCTTTTTTCTCTTTTTTCTTCCAATTGTTGTGGTGTAACCCTTGTAGGTTGTGGAAGGCTAGGAGAAACAACACTTCCATCTTTATAGTTGTGAGGGGTACGCTTCCTGGTTTCCATAATTTTTCTTTCCACTATGTCACAAAGCCCTTTTACTCTTTCCAATTGTTGTGGTGTTGCTCTAAAGAAGGTGTTGCTCTTTGTATCCTCATAATGTGCTATCATTTCCTTCGTGAAAATTGACCACGTAACAAGTTGTTTATGAGAACAAAGCCCTTTGTACCATAAAAATTGATCTGGTTCTAAATATGAAGATGCAATACATACCTTTTGTAACAGTTGTACACCATGTAGATCAAAATATTGCTCCATCTGAAGTATCCAATTTACCGGATCCTTGCCATCAAACTTCCTCATCTTGCTTTTTCTTGATTTTAGGAGCTTGACCTTGAAACGACTGTAACTCTGTACTTTTGGATCTTTAATTTCTGAAATTACAACCTGTAGTAGCCTTCTGTGTCCTCTTTCCAATGTCACTAGTCGGATCCAAATTGGATTCTCCAAGAAAGAGTTATGCACAATCTCCCGCAGTGACCTGATTGTAGACTAGTTCAGTAGAGAGAACTTGTATGAAGTTCCACGTGTCAATGTTTCAAGCTTTGACTCTGAAAAATATACAAAAGAAAACTACAGTCCGTCCTCTTTCTGTACCTTCTTGCGAAATTTCAATCCGATGCTTAGAACGAAAGTTATGATGATTTTCCCTAGGTGACATGTTTTGAATGTAATTCAGGAGTCTGCAAAAAGACCAACTTCCTCAGATCATATCTCCGCAAATATTACGCGAAAAAATCTGAAATTCAGACGCAAGGTTCAACGCGATTTCTTCTCAAATGGGTTTTTTTTGTGACTTCTGAAACGTCACAGAAAAAAAGTTATAGTGAAAATGCCACGATGACCAGTTTGGAGCAGTGAAACCCTAGAATCCAAAGCTCTAATACCAAATGTTATGAAACCAACTCAAGAAAAGATAGAAAAGATAGATCAACGCCTTAGAATTCAGCCTCTTCGAGGGGGGCAACCTCCTTTACATTGCATAAATGAACAATTCTTTGATGATACAAATGAAAAGACCTCCTTTTATATGTAGGAGTCTAAGGGGTCATAACATAATGAGAGCCGACATAACAATAATAAAGTAAGGGCAGAATAATAACAATAGTGGGCTTCTATGTGGCACAATAGTGACAATATGGGCACTACATGGGTACATCAATTTAATAAGTGGGTTGTACTAATAATAATAAGGGGTTACACTAGTAGTATAGGGGCCTAACAGATTCCATCCAAGAATATCCTAAAACAACATCCATATTATCCATCTTTGAAGTATAAAAATCACCATGTAACACATACTTATCCATAGATATCTTCAAATCTTTATACACTTGAACATCCTCATCATCCACCTGTGTGTTTTCAATGTGTTTTGCAGGAACTTGCAATTTTTTTGCCAAATTAACATGGATGAAATTATGCCTGCCACTAGGATTTATAAAAACAATGATCTTCTCTTTCTGAATCAATCCATGAACCTGCAATAAGGAGATACCAACAAAAAATAACCCTTTAGGTTCCTTGGTTTCCTTCTTTTCTGTAAAAATAAAATCTTTGCTAGGTTGTGTGTCTGTCTATGTGAGCTTATCCACAAGATTAGTTTTACGGTCAAAGTGGTCCATAATAGCTTTTGTGAATATGTCCCAAGTCAAAGGCCTTCGATAGCAATGTTGATGCCTTTGCCACCATTTCCATCTTTCATTGTCCAAGTACATTTTTCCCATTCTCAACTGAGTCTCATCATCCATGATGTAATTCAAACTAAAACATTTCTCTGTTTGTGCTAGCCATTTGGCTGGATGAGAGCCATCAAATTTATACAAGTCCCTCAAACTCTGAGGTAGGCCCGCCATCACAAAAAAAAAAAAAATTGGCGAGAATTTGAAATAGTCACAGTTTAGTCAATATTGCTCAGAATCCCTATTATGACCTATTTTCAGAAATGGAACAATCATTTTGCATCTGCCCATGTAATAGAAATCTTGATCCAGGCACTGGAATTTCAGATCTGTGTTGCAACTCTCCCGCCGTCACCAAAATTTCTGCAAAAAAGAGCTAATTTTAAATCAACGATATATCCCTCATCCGGACTCTGATTCGACCGATTTTTTTTTTTGAAATCGGGTATCTTTTCACATAGAATCTAGATCTACAATTAGATTTTGTAGATCTTGCACCAGGACGTCCAGATCTGCGCTGCAAACTCGCTGCCCTGAACAATTGTCTGCAACTCCACGGACTTTTAGATTAACAATATCTCCTTCATCCGGACTCCGATTCAACCGATTTTTTTTTGAAATCGGCTATTTTTTCACAAATAATCTAGATATGCAATTAGATTTAGTATATCTTGCACCAAAACGTACATATCTGATCTACAAACTCGCCGCCCCTGAAATCCTGCAAAAATATAAAAAAAAAATTCTCCACTTTTGCCCAAGAAAGTGCTCTGATACCACTTGTTATGGATCTAACCCGGAAATATTATAGATCTGATATGAAAATATAATACAATGCAAATAAACCCAGAAATAATATGAAATGATTCTTTATTGATCAAACCCTTAAGGTAGGGCAACACCATACATTCACTCCTTAAGGAAGGAGAACACTCCACAAGCCATATGCATGTTCATACAATATTCCTTGACACAATTCCTTGACATCTCTCCATGTGGAGTCTCTAGCCTCTATATAGGCCTCATACATACAATACCATGGATCATTACCATGGTTCCCTCATACCATCGAACTAATACCATGGGCCCATTACATTATTACTAACTACTTGTGGTCCCTTACATGATATGGGTTAACCACCTTATTTATTACTATGGCCCATCCCATTATTACATTATTACCTTGGGTACCTCCCTTTGTACCCCATATTATCCCCCCTAGGTATATAATAGAAAATGATCCTTCTTTGTGGCTTTGTTCAACTCCCTATAATCCACACAAATCCTCCACTTACCATTTTTCTTGGGAACTAGAACTAAAGGAGAGACCCACACACTGTCTGAGATAGGGTAAATGAATCCTGCATCTAGCCATTTTTGCAGTTCTTCTTTGACTATGTCTTTAAGAGCTAGATTCATCCCCCTTTGTGGTTTCTTGACTGGCTTGCAACCTTCTTTGATGTATATGTGATGAGTACACACCGAGGGGCTTACTCCCTTCATTTCCTTATAACTCCAAGCAAAGGCTCCTAGGTTCTCTCTCAACATGTTGCATAGCTTTTCCTCTTCTAAAGAAGAAAGAGATGGATTAATGTTCAGAGTTCTCTCTGGGCCAAATTCTATGGTTTTGACACAGTGTGGGTTCGAATTGGCCAAGAATAATTCAATTGGATGATTGTTCTGGGTTTCTCTTACTTCTTCTTCTAATGGCAATGAATTAGGAGTTGGACTTTGGAGCAGGTGTTCAATTAAATAATCCTCATCTTGTTGTCCTCTTCCTATGGTTGTTTCAAAATTATAAAGTTGGGAAGAATAAACCTCATCCTCTTCCTCCTCCTCTAACCATAAAGGTAAATCATGCTCGAGGGTAGGTTGAGAAGGAGGGTATAAGACTAACTGTTTGGACATATGCCCATTCTTTATGGTCATATTCTCAGTTCTACAGCTAATGTAAGCATGAGTTGTGGCCAACCATGGCCTCCCAAGGATGAGAGGGTAACCAATAAGCTTAGCCTTAGGCTGGAGAACTAGGAAATCTGCAGGGTACTCCTAGGAATCAATGGAGACCATCACATCCTCCAAAATTCTCTCAGGGCTGACTGTGGAATGGTGTGAAAGTTGCAGAACTATTGTGGTCTTTCTTAATGACCCTTGGAGGTTGAGCTTGAGCATGGTGTCCTTGGTCATCACATTAATGGCAGCCCCAAGATCAATCAGATTGTGTGGGACAATAGTGCCATTGATGTGCACATCTACTACAGGCCTTCTAGGGCCCAAATATTTTGGACATATTACCTACCCCAGCATTAAGCCAGAAAACTGTCCAATGACATTAATGGTAGGGGCATCCATTTTTCTTATTCCTGGATGCTTGAAGCACTTCTCCTTAATCAACTTATTGTAAATGGGAACATCTTTGATTTCCTGGAGAAGGGGTATCTTTACAAATAGATTTTTCAATTCTCCCAGAAGTTCAGTTTCTTCTGGGGTAGGCTGGAGTGGTTGGGTTAATCTCTCAGGAAAGGGTGGATTTACTTTAAGGTTTCTTTCCTCTCTTTCTTCCTCAACCTCCCCATGTGGAGAGGGAGGTTGGTTATCAAGGAGAATTCTCCCAGATCTTAGGCTGATCTCCTAGATTTCTACAACATAAGTTGGGTATGATGTCTCTCCACTGTATGCTTATTGAGCCTGCCTATTGTTTGGGTTTGGGTTTGGCTAGGCAGGCATTTGTGGTTTCTTAGGTGGAGCAGAGTGCAGGAGTTGTGGTTGGGTAGGTGGTGGAGGAAATAGGACTAGAACATTGTTGAATTGGGGCCTCCACCCATGGTGTGGGGTATTCCACTGATGTTGTGGCTGAGCATAAGATTGAAATGACTGGCTCGCTGAGAATGATGCTGAGATGCATAAGGTGAAGGAGGGGGTGTAGACTAGGAAAGATGAGTAGGGGGTCCCTAAGAAGGTATAGATGTGGTTTGGTTGGGGTTGTAATTTGCATGGGATGACCCTTGCATACCCTGCTAGTATGGTCTAGGCCGAGGAGGTCTCCTTTGGTTGATGTAACAAAGCTGCTCAGTGACCCCTTCAGCTCCTTGATATACAACTTTGAGTCTAGGTAAAGAAGGGCACTTGTCTCTGGAGTGATTTTCTTCATAGATTGATCAAATCTTAATATAGTTCAATGGACATTCATTCCAAGGATGCCTCCTAGTGCATCTAGCACAAAAGATGACCAAAGCTCTCTCTTCTTATTCTTGCTTCCTTTTGATGTTCATGGTGTCCAATTTCAAGGCAAGGGTTTGTAGCATATCACTTTTGAAATCTTCCAGCATATTTCCAATTTTACCCTTGATGGAATAGTTAGAGGATGATGTACTGGCTATAGGTTGACTACACCTACCCTTTTTCTTGGCTTACCTAGAATGGTTTCTAAAGACAGTCTTGGTATCCTCATAGGGTAATTAGTAGACATCTCCTCCTACTATCATATGTAAGGTATCCAGAAGATCCTCCCTTACTCCTCTAAGCAGGACCAGCTTTAGTGACTCAAGGTCAAGTGTGCACCTGGCCCTTT